>CP010919.1:0-600000 GCA_001010845.1 Sporisorium scitamineum | reverse complement strand
TGGTATCCACCGTGCCACTGGCAAGGTCAAGGCTCGCATTGCCAAGAAGGAGGAGGAGGCTGCCAACGCCAAGAAGTAAACAGTATTCGTTGCTTTCTTCTTTCGTTATCCGTTTACTTTCTTTTCTTGCATCTTGTCACACCACCCTGCATACTTTTTTTACCCGGCAATCTTGCAGTCACCAACACCGTCTCTTTGTTTAAGTACGCTTGCCTGCTCTTACCCGCCCGTCACGCGACTTTGGTTCTCTTTGGGTCGTCTGACTGTCGAGGTTTGTTCAGGCAACGCATTGGATGACGGTCTTCTCATTATTTTGATGGTCTCTGTCTCTGTTCGAGGCACAGCTCCTTCAGTGTATTTTCAGCATTTCACACACATAACGCATCCTGCAAAACCTCTCTGCAGATGCGCGATCCATCCCAACCACACAACCCCCCCAAAAAAAAAATCTAAAGAGATGATTCTTCCGCTACATTTGATTGTTCTGGACTCTGCTGACTGGTGATGTTGAGAAAAACGGAGTTGGGTTGCCTTGAACACCGTGCGAGACTGGAGAGCGAGGCCGGGACCGGAGGTTGAGCAGGTCTGAGTTCTGTTACTTGTGGCTCCTACAGAAGATAGATCGCTGCTGATAGACCGCCAAGGATCACCGCGCGATCTTTACAGATTAGTCGCCGATCTTTTCTCGTCACTGTCTCAGTCTATCTTGCGGATGTGTCGATGTGAAGCGGAGCGTGCACCGAACTGAGATTGTGTGTGTGTATGTGGGAATACAGTAGCGCGATTCTGTAGCACTGCAGAGGAGATAAAGTCGGTTACATGTGCAGGCGGGAGGCGTCGCTGTCAACATGTGCACGCACCTCCTCGATCTGGTTTTCTTTTCGGCTCAGCCTGACTGTATCATTCGGATCATGGAGATCCGAGATACTGATTGCATCTTCCATCTCGGCCACCATCATCGCTACTAGCAACGCAACTGTCAAGATCGAAATGAGGCGGTGAGCAGTCGGACGCCCAAAGAACAAACATCAATCGGGAGGCTACTTCATCTCCGTTGTTGAGTTCTCGTACGAGGTTAACATCAGTCATTGGAGGTCCAATCTCGTACAGATGATGAAGCTAGGCAGCTCCCTTCATTGCTTCTCCGGCACTGATTCGCTGCTTCAAGAGTCGATGTGCGTCGCCTTTCCAAGATGAGGTCGCAGTCTCGAGCCGCTCCTCGCTGTTTTCTTAGCTATGCAGGTCCAACATCGATAGGTTGATCGACGGGCCCAAGTGTAAGTGTCTAGCTATGTATATAAACGATGGTCTCG
Organism: Sporisorium scitamineum; assembly: GCA_001010845.1. Lineage (NCBI taxonomy): Eukaryota > Fungi > Basidiomycota > Ustilaginomycetes > Ustilaginales > Ustilaginaceae > Sporisorium > Sporisorium scitamineum. Next base: position 598,687 of record CP010919.1, on the reverse strand, counting down.
TCGTTTCCCCATCTTGCTTCTTTTGTCTTTCGCTCATCAGTGCTCTCCTCTTCTCCTCCCACCTTTTGTCTCTCCAACCTTCCAGAACGAACTTCACATCACTATCCTTCTTCCTGGTATTGTCGATCGATCGTTGTCTCAGCGCGCTGCGCTTTGCGCGACAATGAAAGGTCTTATCCCGATCGCGTTAATTGCCCTGGCTCTGGGCACAGCGAATGCTTCGCCTACCATCGAGTAAGTTGCTCTGCCTTTTCCAGTTCTCTCACACGAGCTCTTGGTCTCGCCCTCACACGTAGGTCCACTATGCATCCATTCTGACTATTCTGTTCCTTAACCTATCGTACAGTGTGATTCACAAAGATGGCGTTCACGGCGTCGATCATTCGACCGGCAAGAATGACACCAAGGCAGCCAATGGACCCAACGGTGCACCGGCTGAAGACTGCTTTCTTTTCGGCCCTCTGCTCAGCGGTATGATGCCAGGAATGTCTAGTCCCATGTCTAGTCCTACGTCACCCAGTCCGGACACTGCTCCTCTTGCAAACAGCATGTCGCCGCCTAGTCCAGGTGGTTCTAGTTCGGTGCCGACCACCGATACTACTACGCCTTCGACGTCAGGCTCTGATACTCCTTCGACACCCGGCTCGACTACTCCACCTGGTTCCACGACGCCTGATACTTCGGGTGGGCCCGGCTCTCCCGGCTCTCCCGGTTCTCCTAGCAGTCCCGATACTTCTGGCTCTCCTAATGGTCCCGGTTCTCCAGGCTCGCCTGGCTCACCCGGCTCACCCGGCTCCCCCGAGTCTTCCAACAGTCCTGAATCTCCCGAGTCGCCTGAATCTTCCATGTCCCCTAGTTCTCCTGGCTCGCCTGGTTCGCCGGGAAGCCCTGGTTCGCCTGGCTCTCCTGGTTCACCTGAAGAAGGCGGCCCTAGCTCGCCCGGTTCTCCTGGATCGCCAGGTTCGCCTGGTTCTCCCGGATCTCCAGGAAGCCCTGGTTCGCCTGGATCTGAGGAGTCTTATTCACCTGGCTCGCCTGGCAGTCCTGGATCGCCAGGATCGCCCGGATCGACAGGAAGTCCAGGAAGTCCAGGCTCGCCAGGTTCTCCAGGAGGTCCAGGATCGCCAGGTTCTCCCGGATCGCCCGGATCGCCCGGATCGCCCGAATCGCCCGAATCGCCCGAATCGCCCGAATCGCCCGGATCGCCCGAATCGCCAGGAAGTCCAGGATCGCCAGGAAGTCCAGGAAGTCCAGGATCGCCAGGAAGCCCTGGTTTGCCCGGCTCTGAAGAGTCTAATTCGCCTGGCTCTCCGGGCAGTCCTGGTTCGCCCGGAAGTCCAGGATCGTCAGGATCGACAGGATCGCCAGGAAGTCCAGGAAGTCCAGGCTCGCCAGGTTCTCCAGGAGGTCCAGGATCGCCAGGTTCTCCAGGAGGTCCAGGATCGCCAGGTTCTCCCGGATCGCCCGGATCGCCCGAATCGCCCGAATCGCCAGGAAGTCCAGGATCGCCAGGAAGTCCAGGAAGTCCAGGATCGCCAGGAAGCCCTGGTTTGCCCGGCTCTGAAGAGTCTAATTCGCCTGGCTCTCCGGGCAGTCCTGGTTCGCCCGGAAGTCCAGGATCGTCAGGATCGACAGGATCGCCAGGAAGTCCAGGAAGTCCAGGCTCGCCAGGTTCTCCAGGAGGTCCAGGATCGCCAGGTTCTCCAGGAGGTCCAGGATCGCCAGGTTCTCCCGGATCGCCCGGATCGCCCGAATCGCCAGGAAGTCCAGGATCGCCAGGAAGTCCAGGAAGTCCAGGATCGCCAGGAAGCCCTGGTTTGCCCGGCTCTGAAGAGTCTAATTCGCCTGGCTCTCCGGGCAGTCCTGGTTCGCCCGGAAGTCCAGGATCGTCAGGATCGACAGGATCGCCAGGAAGTCCAGGAAGTCCAGGCTCGCCAGGTTCTCCAGGAGGTCCAGGATCGCCAGGTTCTCCAGGAGGTCCAGGATCGCCAGGTTCTCCCGGATCGCCCGGATCGCCCGAATCGCCAGGAAGTCCAGGATCGCCAGGAAGTCCAGGTAGTCCAGGATCGCCAGGAAGTCCAGGCTCGCCCGGTTCTTCCGGATCGCCAGGAAGCCCTGGTTCGCCTGGTTTGCCCGGCTCTGAAGAGTCTAATTCGCCTGGCTCTCCGGGCAGTCCTGGTTCCCCAGGATCGCCCGGATCGCCCGGATCGCCCGGAAGTCCAGGAAGCCCTGGTTCGCCTGGTTCGCCCGACTCTGAAGAGTCTAACTCGCCTGACTCTCCGGGTAGTCCTGGTTCCCCAGGATCGCCAGGCTCTCCCGGTTCTCCGGGTAGTTCTGGTTCTCCTGGTTCTTCTGGTAGCCCTGGTTCGCCTGGAAGTCCGGGTTCCGAAGGCTCGCCCGACTCTCCAGGCAGTCCAGGTTCACCTGGCTCACCCGGTAGTTCCGGCTCCCCTGGTTCACCTGGTTCACCTGGATCACCCGGTTCACCTGGATCGAGTGGCGAGAGCGGTCCAGACTCTCCGGAATCGCCTGATTCACCTGGTGGTCCTGGAAGTCCAGGTTCTCCCGGAAGTCCAGGTTCTCCCGGAAGTCCAGGTTCTCCCGGAAGTCCAGGTTCTCCCGGAAGTCCAGGTTCTCCCGGAAGTCCAGGTTCTCCCGGCTCTTCCGGTTCGCCAGATTCTTATAACTCTCCGGAATCTCCTGGTTCGGAAGGTAGTCCTGGTTCTCCGGGCTCGCCAGGCTCGCCAGGCAGTCCTGGATCAGCTGGGTCTCCAGGTTCTCCTGATTCGTCTGAATCTCCTGATTACCCTGAATCTTATGGAGCTGGCGGTCACGGATCACCTGGAAGTCCTGGTTCTCCAGGATCACCTGGTAGTCCAGGATCGCCAGGATCTCCGGGATCGCCTGGCTCGCCTGGCAGTCCCGGAAGCCCTGGAACTCCAGGTAGGCCTGGCACACCCGGTACTCCTGGAAAACCGGGCACTCCTGGTAGACCTGGTACTCCAGGTAGGCCTGGAACTCCTGGAACTCCTGGTTCGTCTGGCAGTCCTGGTGGTCCTAAAGGTGGTGCAGGCGGACCAGGCGGCTCTGATGGACAAGACGAAGATTGCGAACCGGACGACGAATCGTGCCCCACTACACCATCTCCTGGCGATCAAGATGAAAGCGGCGATGGTGGCGATGGAGGTGATGGAGGCGACGGTGGCAATGGTGGTCGCGGTGGTCACGGTGGTCACGGTGGCAATGGCGGCGATGGAGGTGATGGTTCAGATACGTCTGATCCACCTTCTGACCCTTCCGATCCTCCTTACAGCGGTTCCGAATCCGACGACGATTGCAAGAGACACGAAAGCAAGAGAAGCCTCACCGGTTCCAACGACGATGCTGAAGGATCTTCTTCCAGTCTTCCCGCTGCTTACGGTGGTAGAGGCGGTGGCAGCGCTACGACGGGTGGCGACATTAGCGAAGATTGCGATCACAACCTCATGGGCAGCGGTGACGGATCGTCCATGCCTAGTGGTGGAATCTCGTCCGGCAACACCTCTTCTGGAGATGGCGATGGAAGCGACTCAGAGACTCCTCCTTCCCCGAGCGGATCGGGCGATGGTGAAGAAGAGTGCGACAAACACAAGTCGACTTCCTCCACTTCCTCGACTAAAGACTCTTCTTCGAGTGGCTCAGGCGGCGGTGGCGAAGAAAACTGCGGCGACAAGGGCAAGTCGACTTCTTCCACTCCTACCTCTTCGAATGGTGATGCTGTTTACTTCCCGGCTGATGGAGACAAATCCGGCTCTTCGCCTGATAGCGATGGTGATGTCGTCGGCGGCTCTTCGCATTCGTCTCGTGCCTCTGGTGGTGACAGTGACAATGGCAACAGCGGTGGCGACAACGGCATCAGCAGCGGTGGTGACAGCAGTGGCGCTGAAGGTAGCAGCCCCGAGAGCTACGGCAGTGGTGGCAGTAGCGACGAGGGTAGCAGCGGCAGCAGCAGCACTGGCAAAGGAAGTGACAGCTGTGGCCCAGCTGCGCCGTTCAAAGACATTGTCAAGGTGTTTATGCCGTCTGCCTCTTCCGCTCAAGGTATAAGTTCTGGTGGAGGCAGCGTTCCAGCAGTCACTTCTGGAGGGCCTAGTGCCGGAAGCGGTAGCGATACCTCACCCCCCTCCTCCTCGTCCTCGTCGTCGCCTGCTGACTCCATGTCTTCAATGCCGGGCATGGCTTCCGGATCCAGCTCGAGCGATCTTCCCTCCACCGGTAGCAGCGATGGTCCCACAACCACGCCCGGCACCCCCGGTACGTCGCCCGACTCTTCAACCACGGACGACACGTCTTCGTGCCCAGCGACAAGCAAAGCCACAATGGAGTTCTCCCCCTGCGACTTTGCCGCCTTGTTCGTTCGTATGCAACTCACACCTTCCCAACTGGCCATCTTTGAAGCGGGCTACCAAGGTCTGATCTCGTCGCAAAAAGCCACCTACACTGTCGACGGTAAACGTATTGCGGCTGATCAGCTGGCTCAGCCGTTGGATGCGGGGATCAAGAGTGCTCTGAGTAATGCGGGTGCTGTTAAGGGGGAGGGGGAGGGAAAGGTGGAGGTAAAGTAGGAGGTGTTAGCGTTCACAGTCGTGCTGTTGTTGAAGAAGGGGTTGGGAGTGGGATGACGGTTAACCCTAGGAATCGGTTCATGTACAAGGTTCGACGTGCGCTGTTTTAGTTGGCGTTTGAAGTCGGTACTGTTGGTTTCGTGATCCTTTGGTTCAGTCTCTTGCTGTGTGGTTCTCGTTTTCTAGACGCTCCTTCTGTTGCTTCTCTCTCTCTCTCCCTCTCTCTCCATCATCGTACACTCATTCCATCTCGCTCGAACACTCTCTTTCCTCCCCGTCATCTGTCTGTCCGTCTCTTGTGTGGTGTCAGTGCAATCTCAAAGCTCCGGCTCTCCTTTCCCCGCGTCTCGCCTTTCAACCGAATCGTGAATCCTTTTTTCCTTCTTTGTTCTTTTTCGGATTTGTTGGTGTGGGGGTGGTTCACAGCACAGTCGCACGTGCTCCTTGAAGAAGAAGAAGCAGGAAAATAATGGGTTTGTCAAGGTAAAGATTGGGGGGGGGGGAGTGGAACACGATGGATATATCTTTATTGATGCTTAGCAGTTTGCTTTGCAGCGTTGCGGCTGACGACGTCTTGGATGGCCTTATCGGCAGCTTTTCGCCCCGCTTTGGCCCAACCCATCTTGACGAGCCATTTGACGAAGCTCGGTGTGACGGCTGCTGTGAAAGCGACTCGAACGGGCAAGAGGAGGGTTTTGTGGATGGTGTATGCGAGAACGGCTTCTGTCCATATGGTACTGCTGTTTCCACTTTTGGTGTTGGGAGTATCGGAGGTGGGGGATGGGGAGGGGTCGAGACCGATGGATTTGCGAAGGGAGGTTTCGAGGGAGCGAATGTGGTCTGCTCCGAGTAGGTGGATGGCAAGGAAGGTGAGGGAGAAGTCGACGGTGGAGGCTGCGAGGTAGACGCCTAGGGCCCACCAGCCGTATCGGCGGGTGAGGAATTTGAGTCGTTCGCGAAGCGAGGTTTTGGGTGGTGGAGCGTCAGAGTCGGAAGACTCTGCTTCAGCGTTGGATTGAGACTTGCTTTCGGATGCTTTTGATGTGGTGTCGAGTTTGATACTCGAAGAAGTGAATGATCGCGCAGAAGGCGCACCGATTCGCATAGGTTTGAAGAGTAACGAAGAGGATGCTGAATCAACTCTAACTGGCAACTGCTGAGACAGATTCGTCGTGCTAAGCATCAACCTCGACGACGATGAAAAGCTGCTCGACGGCGTCGAAGCAATCCTCGTCCTCGTCGGTGCCAAAACTAATGTGGAAGCGGAAGCATAACTGGTCGGCGCTGCCAATGCGCGTGTGGCTACTCTCAATGACATTATTGCCCTCTTTGTGGTGATGAAAGTCGAGATGCGTGATGGTGTTCGAATGGAAGAAACGTGCCTCCCCTACTCAGTAGTGTTGCTCTCTCAAACGCTCTCTGTATGCGAGAGGGGAGGAAAAGAGGACGTGCGTTTTGCGCTTTCTTGCTTCACGTGGTTTGTAAAAAGGGCGTGCGCGTCTGGGCTGAGCCTCTCGGCCGTAAAACTCACACTGACGTGTTACTTTAGACCTTTGTCGCACACCCTTCGCAGCCAGACGCACCGATCGCACACTGGGGGTTTCCCACCCTGTATTCCCCCCTTTTTTCTTTGCCGCTCTTCCTGCGCCCCAACCGGCCGCTTCACGGCGGGCCGGGAGCCTCCGTCGAGCCCGAGGATACCACGGGTCCATCGCCTGCATTCCAGCTTTTCCCTCAGTCGTGCGAGAGTGTGTCGGTCGTGAGGTCGGACGGGATATTAATTTTTCGCATTTTTTCCTTCCGCTTCCACCAAAGCAGAGTGGAGGCTCGCGCCTGGCTCAGCCTAACAAGCTTTGCTCCGCGGAAACACGTTAGGAACTGCCAGGCGTTGGCTTGCACAACCGGGCGAGCCAGGTTCACCGGGCCTTTCTGGGTTGCCAGGAGGTCGAGGTGCACTTACCTTCAGCGTTCGGCCCTCCAGGAGAACTTGGTTTGCCGGGAGTGCCAGGACGACCGGACGAACCAGGAGTGTCCTGGACTGCCCGTCTAAGCTGGACTGCCCGATGATCCAGGACTTCCAGGACTACCAGGTGAACCAGGAGATCCAGGAGAGTTCCGGACTTCCAGGCGAGCCAGGCGAGCCAGGCGAGCCAGGCGATCCCGGAGAACCTGGTGAGCCTGCAAAATCTGGAGACCCAGAGCCGGGGTAATCGGGAGAATCGGGAGAGCCTGATGAACCAGGAGAACCCGGCGATCCCGGCGAACCTCGCGAACCTAGAGAACCAGGACTACCTAAAGAGTCAGGGGATCCTGGAGAACCGATAGTTTCAGACCAGCCGTAAGCCAGAGAAACACCATATGATTCAGGCGAACCTGGCGAACCAGGACAACCAGCGAACCTCGGCGCCTATCAAATAAGCCAGGAGAGCCAACCGAGCCTGGCAATCCAGGTGAATCAGGACGGCGAGAACTAATCGAGCCAGAAGAGCCTTAACCACCAGGACATCTAGGACAACCAGCAACCCCACACCCATCCGTTCCACCCTTGCCACACCTCGTCCACCCTTGCCACACCTCGTCCACCCTCTCCCATCAACCCTCAAAGCACAGCCCCCACTCTATCATCAACAACCCTTCACAGCCGCACTCACAAACACACACACACACAAAACACCAATCAATGCAACAGAAAAAAAAGGTATTTTCCAGTCCACCTCAACTCCAATGAGCGAGCGACCGTGGCAAGGGGGGGGGGGGCAATTAGACAAAAAACAAGCAGAGATGCAAAGCACTCGACTGAAGAGGAAAAAAAAAAAAAAAAAAGAGCGTGAGGTGTGATGCATATGTCCGACAAACCGAAAGCGAGCGTGAGCAAACAGGTATGCACAAAGATGAAGAACGAGCAAGATCACTGGTAGTGACCATGCGGGTATTGTTGTTGTTGCGGGTGCGACATGCCAGCATGCGCGTAGGGGTCGACGCCGTAAGGGTTGGCACTGGTATCCGGGTACGCCCCGCGCGTAGCACCGGGCGAGGTTTGCATAGCGTACTGGTGCGCGCCGTACATGTGGTGATCTTGGTAATACCCTGCTGCTGGGTCGACGCCGTATCCATGGTCCATGCCTGGCTGGTAGTCGTTGACGCCGTATCCAGCAGGCGGTGCGGCAGCAAGCGCGGTAGTGGAACCGGCAAAGCTATCTCTGCCCTTTTCACCCATACCGTCGGCGCCGTTGCCGTCGTGATCTCCACCTTCGTTGTCCGAGTCGTCATCACCCATGCCGAATCCAGCACCTCCGGTTCGACGCGCAGGGAGAGGCTGCATCACGTTGGAATCAGGATCGTGTTTGAGCTCGGGCCACTTGATGTCAGCATCGCCATCGTCAAAGTTGCTGAATCTGCGCGTGCCAAACTTGAAGTAGAGGAAGATGAAAGCAGCGAGCACCAAGACACCGCCAGTGACCGAGACGCCGATGATGAGACCTGTGCTGGCACCGCCGGATGCGCTGTCGGAGCTCGACTGTTTGGTGGCCGAGGTGATGGGTGCGACTGAAGTGGCCGAAGCGACGACGGTGGCGGTGAGCGTGGTGGTGAGACCGGACGAGGTGGTGAGTGCAGCCGATGAAGCCGAGGTGAGACTGGCGGAAGTAGCCGAGGCGGAAGAGCGTGAGGCGGCAGCAGCGGATGATGATGCAGCAGCAGCCGAGGCGCTTGAGAGGGATGCAGCGGCGGACGAAGCAGCGTGTGCAGCGATGGACGATGACTCGGCGGCAGCAGCAGCTGAAGAGGCAGAGGCAGAAGCAGACGCAGCAGCGGCTGAAGAAGCGGATGCGGCAGCAGCAGCAGCAGAGGAAGAAGAAGCAGCAGCAGCGGCAGAAGAAGAAGAGGCGGCTGCGGCAGATCTGGACGAGGCCAATCCAAAAGGATCAAACGAGCTGGAAGCGCTCGAGGCGGAAGCTGAAGCCGAATCGGTAGAGTCTCCGTCACTGCCACCGCCGAAAAAGGGCCCGAGTGGTGTTGGTGCAGGCGCTCGGGTAACAAGGTGTGCATGATGATCTGCACGAGCTCGTACTTGATGCTGAGCAGCCGAAGCGGCGGAAGCGGCGATGAGCGCGCTCAAGAGGAGATAGCTGGACGCCTTCATGGCTGCTGTCGATTAGACCGTAATGGACTGACACGACAAATGATGGAGCGTGAGGTGATAATGCGGTGTCGACGACGACGGAAGGGCGTGGATGCAAGGATGGATGCGTTTAGATGGTACCGTTGAAGCGACTTGCGCTGGAAAGGAAAGTGATGGCGTGGTGGGCGCGTGTTTACGAGCAGAGAATGTGGGTTGTGCAGGAACGAGACGCGGATGGAGTAGCGAGTGGCAGAAGCGTGATGCGTGTTGAGCCAGATCTTGAGAGAAAGGCAAAGAAGAGATGGGCAAGGAGAGAGGATTAACCGGCGTGCTGTTTAAAGGGTGAAGGTGAGAGACGCGCAGTAGGAAGGATGATGTAGGAGGGAAGAGTGAAGGTGCAGGATGTTGGTGATGATGATGATGATGATGATGAGGTGAGGAGGGGCGAGATGCAAGTGAAACACCAAAAGGGAATCGAGTCTTGTGAGATTGACAGCACAGAAGCGCAGTAGTGTCTCTTGACATGAAAAAAGGACTGACTCTGCCATGACCGGGCCGCGGCTGGGATGCAATTTCACCAGGTGAAGCTCGTTCCCTTTGTGTCAATGCAACGACAGCTGATCCAGATGGGTCGACTTCAAGGCATCACGATAGCATGCAAGACCACGAGATATGCTTCGGGGCCATTGCATTGGCTTTTGTAACCATGCGAAGAAGCACCAGCTGACTTGACAAGCTCAATTTGCACTCTTGCTACTGTACTGCATTTCAGCCAGGAGAGAGAGAGAGAGAGAGCCATTCGCAACGTCCATCGTCGCGGCACTGTGCCTGTCGACACAGCCTCGGCGGGGCGATGGCTATGAACGCCGAATCACACAAATACAGAACTGAAAGCCCAAATTTTCTTTTTCTTTAAATATTAAGAAACCTAAAAAGCTTGAAACACAAATTCAGCCTTTAGGAAATTTCAAATCAAAGCCTCGCGCTGGCGCCGATGCCAATACAAAATGGTGGACTTACGCATTTGAAAAGACCAATTGATGCTCTGCCGTCCAAACAGCGTTTTTCACTCGGTTTGCCGACGACCAAGACACGACGGCGATTACAGTATCAGAGCAGACAGGATGCAAGCACACGAAAACGACACTCGGAGCGCAATCCGACCCTCGGCATTGCGAGCGATGCTCTCTCTGACATCATTGCTGAGGCTGGAGGACTTGCCATCCTTGTGTGTTTTTTTGTTATTTATTTATTTATTTATTTATTGTTTATTGTTGAACCGTGGCGCTGACTGTCTTGTGCAGTGCAGATGAGAGACAAAGGGGGCACGAGAGAGCTGCGAGGGTCTCTGGTGTAGGCAGAAAGGGAAAAAGAAAGAAGAAGCAAAATGTCGGGTCAGGCTGTGAGTTTTGCAGCCAGCAGCAGGCAAAACAAGCGAATAATTGACCCTTTCGGAGCCCCAATTCCGCCACGATGATCAGCAAGCAGAGCGTGCCACGAGACAAGACAGGCCAAGGCCAAGCCAAGCGGAAGGCAAGCTCGCTTGTGTGTCTCTGAGCAAATTCGCATCTCCCGATCTGTACTGCGCGGGTTGATTCTCGAAACGATTTCCTTGCGATGCGCAACGCGATACGCCCAAGATTTTTTTTGACGCGCCAACCAGAATGACGCACGGTGCAGCTCACCGCAGCCAAAAAAAAACACAAACAGGGCAAAAATACTGTATTGGCAGCTGTCATGCTTTCCAGGTGTTGGTGTCGATTCGCAACAAGCTTACGTTTCCGCCAACGACCCTTCCTTCTGAGCTGCCTCCATCGGTCCATTAGATCTATCCATTCCACATCCAACATGTCGTCGGCACCACCGCCTACAAGACCGGCCACGGGTCGTAAACGCGCTCCTTCCTTCTCCGAGGCCATCGCACAGGTGCCACAGAATGCCAATGCACAGGACGAAACGGCCGATCCTGCTGTAGCAGATCGCATCGCAGCCGAGGATGCTGCTGCTGCAAAGGCCGCCGCCGCCGCCGCCGCCACTGCAGCCAAGGATCCTGTCGCTGCGTCCACTTCAACCACTCGCGCCGCTAAAAAGGGTAAATACGAGTTTCAAGACGACGAAATCTACCGCTCCCAGGGCCTCATCAAGGACTTGATGACCTTCCGATGGATGACCGCGCCCGCTTCCTCGCTCCAGCTCGCCGCCATCTTTGTTTTGGCTTACTTCAACTGGAATTTTTTCATTGGCACTCCCGAAAACAACCCCATCGCGCCCTTCCTCCTGCTCTCGCATCGCGTGCCCCAGTCCCAAGTCATCCTCGACAGTCTGCCACCCAAAGACGACATCCAGCGCGCACTCCAGAACCTCATCCCTCGATCCACAGACAGTCACCAGGCGAGGTATCAGAAGGGATACAATGACCTCCTCTTCCTCGTCTTTTACGTCATTGTGTTTAGCTTCCTCCGTCAGTCGACCACGCTCTATATCTTTAAACCTTTTGCCAAGCGGTGGGGGATCAAGAGCGAGTCTAAGCAGGCACGATTCACCGAACAAGGCTATGCCGTGCTCTACTGGGGCAGTGCCGCTGCGCTGGGGCTCTACGTCATGAGCTTCCAGGACAGCTGGTGGTTCAACCTCGAACATCTTTGGCTCAAGTATCCTCACTGGCAGATGCGCAGCGAACTCAAGCTCTACTATCTGCTTCAATTCAGCTTTTGGCTCCAACAGGCCCTCGTCATGCTGCTGCGTCTCGAGAAACCCAGGAAGGACTACTACGAGCTCATCGCACACCACCTCGTCACGCTCTGGCTCATCGGTTGGTCCTACCTCATCAACCTCACCATGATCGGTACCACCGTTTTCGTCTGCATGGACATCCCCGATACCTGGTTGGGCTTGAGCAAGGCGCTCAACTACATGGGCCTCGACAAGATCACCACCGTCATCTTTGCCTTCTTCATGCTCATCTGGACCTACTTCCGCCTCTACCTCTCCGCGGTCACCCTGCATTCCGTGTGGTACCAATTCGAGCTCATCCCGAGGTACGCCAGGGAGTGGGAGCCGGAAAAGGGCTGGTGGTTGGTTTGGTGGATGAAGTACCAGATCTTTGCGCCTATGTTTTTGCTGTTCTTGTTGAACGTGTTTTGGTACGTGCTCATGTGGAGGATCATGCTGAGGGCTATCAAGGGTGATGTGGCGGATGAGAGGGAGGAGGGTGAGTACGATGATGAAGAGGAAGAGAAGAAGAAGCAGTAGAGTTCGAAGGTTGACTGTAAAAAAAAAAAAAAAAAAAAAGAAATGTAGTTGGTGATGTTGGTTGTGTAGACAGTAGTTGCTTTTTATTGAATGGATTCGCAACCTTTTCTATCCTTCGAATGACCGCAGATTCGCTCAGCACAGATGTGAGAGAGAGAGTGGATGCTGTGTGTGCATTGCAGCTTCTCCCTGGCTTTTGAGTAGAGGTGACATCTAAAGCAGAACAACCGAACCCTGGTACACCAAATGTCGTATCGATCTATATCGCAGCAGATGCACCGATTCCGCGCTCAGCGTTGCTTGTTCGTTGCTATTGTCAAACGATCCACGACTCGAAGCGTCAGCATCGCCCTCTTCGCTACTCTCTCCAATTCTCTCGATCTAGCACACAGGTACTTACTCGGGAAGGTTGATCGAACCGCAATCCTGCAAGCAGCGAATGAACACTGGTGCGTCCAAATCTGGTCCTGGAACTGTCACCACCCCCATCCAAATCCATGTCAAGTTTTAGTTTGATCGGAAAAAATAGCAGCACGAAATCGGCGGTGAGCAGCGTAAACTTACCCATGTTGCTACTATTGCTCGGTTGCTGAGCATCTTGGTCTGTTGGTTGGCCTGCGGTGAGATCGTGCAGTTGTTCCGGTAGATATCCGAGCACTGCTGAGTGGAAGTGGTCCTTTTTCAGCTGCCAGAACCTGCTCATGATCAAGTCGAAGTTTATCAGTGTTTGTCAGTCAAGAAGTTCTGCTAGTTGCCGATTCGGAAAAGCAAACTTACTCGTCAAGGAACCGCGCTTCACTAGCGTTCAACTTGGCCTTTTCCCTAGCTCTTCCCACCACAAACCCTGCGTACTTTTGCAACAGATCCATCCTCGACCGCACAATCTGCTTCAACAACCATTTACACCTCTCCAGATCCACCTGCACCAAATTGAGTCGCAGATACTCGTCCTCGTCTACGCCTGCCCCCGCTGCCTGTGCTTCATCAGCGGTCTCGTCGAAGGTTGAGGGGTTAAGGTGCGAGAGATGCAGTAGCGAGTCGAGGATGGACTGTTGCTGTTCCATTTGTCCGATCAACAGGTCGAAGGGTGTTGTTGGGAAAGGTAGGATCTCGGGTGATGCTTTTTGGGTTGCCATGAAGAGCGTCAGTTGTTCGAAGGGGTTTAGCCGCGCAACGGGTGAAGTGAGTCCATAGGGCCAGCCTGATGAAGTAGCGGTTGGCCGACCCTTGTGCGTAGTTGGGCCACCGTCGGATTCGAGCAGCGCATCAATGTCCAGGCTTGACGGTGCATCGTACGCCGATAAGGAGGGTGATGTCGAGCGATCGCCAGCGAGAGAGGGTGTTTGAGAGTAGCCAGTGCTCAACCCACCCGCTCCTGAGGGCAGCGAAGACGTCGGTGGAAGACGAGACGATGATGCACCAGCGTTGGAGGTGTACGACTCTTCGAATTCTTCGTCTCCATCGCCACCATCGTCTAGAGAGTATCGAGGTAGCGGCATCGCTTGTTGCTCCACGCCGGATGTGTCTATGGAATGGTGATGAGATGCCGCCTTTGTGAAGAATTTAATGAGTAGTAGAAGGTAAAGACGATGCAGCCATGTTTGAAAGGCGCAAAGGCAAAACGCACATCTCGGATGCCGGAATCAGAACGAGACCAACACTGTTACATGCGCCGAGTGTATGCGCTTTATAACTCGAAAGGAAAGGATCTAACACAGCAGCGGACGTTAGCGGACGTGAATAAAAGGCGAGTATCTAGTCGTGCGATAGACTAGTCACGTGCGAGGGGATGGTATCGCACGAGAAAGTCGCGCAGACGTGACAAACACCCTGCCTTTTCTCTTCCACTGTACAGTACGCGACGCGTTGGCTTTTGCACCCACTTTGCGGGTTCAACTTGCACTCCCGTTCTGGCCCTCTTACTTTGTACTCCTTCCCTTGCCCGCACAACCTCAGCTTGAAGAGACTCAAGCACGCACACACGGGGAAGGATTCCGATCGAATGAAAACAGAGCAATTACGAAAAGCGAGCGTGGACTAGAAATACAGTGCTACAGAAGCGTCAGGTCGATCAAAACGGGTGGGCACATGGGCACATCGAGTGCCTAATGCAGGTATAAAGACAAAAGAATCGAGACGGTGACAAAGAAAGGACAAAGCAGGGATCGCACATCACATTGCGACGCCGACCCACTCTTCTTCTTCCTGTTGTTCATGAGCATATGCATGCTGTTGTTGGTGATATTGCTGCTGCTGTTGGTGGTATTGGGAGCGAATAATGTGTGTCTGCTCGACAACGTGCTGGCCGTAGCTTCCCGGCGTAATCGCATCTTTACGCGGCTGCGATTGCGGAGAAGGAGACTCGACAAAGTTGAGTCCAAGTCCAAATCCGCCGTCTGCCTTGGGCACGCCCGACGCCGACACTTTGCGCCCTGCCTTGGTCTCGACCGGCGGCGCCTTGGTACGAGGAGGGGTCTGCGGCGATCGTCCAGCGATCGACACGGGCAGCGGTGACATGGCGGCGGACGAGGCAATGTCGTCCATGCCCATCCCGAACCGCGTCAGTCCTGTTCCAGCTCCAGCTCCAGCACCATTCGAGCCGTTGACGGCAGCACGAGCAGAAGACTTGGGCGGCTTGACGGGCGAGATCTTCTTGACGCTCGCTGCGTGAACCGTTCCCATTGTCGCCGTTGGTTGACGTGCAGGCTTGTCGGCCAACGAGTCGACGCCTTTGAGATGGGCGAGGCCGATCTGGCTGAGACGACCCAGTCCAAGCTCCTGAGCAAGGTCGCTGAGATCCATGCTCAACCCAAGCTGCCTGTTGGTGCTTGCCTTGTCCTGCTGCACCTTTCCATGCGATGCCACGTTGGCACCCATCTGACGGCAAGAGGCGAGCGTAGGCGTCTCGCAGTCGCTTGAATCCGCTGCTGTGGAGGAGGCGGTCTCCGAGTCCAGCGAGAGACCTTTGAGTTGGAATGGCATCTTGAGCTTGCCCAGGTCGAGCAGTTGAGATGCATCGTTGCCTTGCTCCGCTTTGACCGAGGCTGCTCCCTCACCAAACACGCTGGTGCCAGCAGTGGAAGCGATCGATGCGCTGCTCGACATTTTGGTGGGCGAAAAGTCGAACAATGTCGTGCTGGTCATGTACGGCATCTTGCGCTCTGGGCTCTCGGAAGCATTGCTCGAAGCAGAGCTGAAAGTTCCGCCGCTGATAAACGAGGAGTTTGACATGCTGCGTGAGAAGGCAAAAGCGCCCGACGAGCTGCTGCGCGCACTGTTGGCTTCGGAAAGCTCGCTAGTGACGCTGTCGGTGCGAGGCATACCGACGTAACTCAGCTCGGCTGCGACAGAGTCGGCCGTGATATGCAGGTCCTCCTTGGACAAGGCCTCTTCATTGCTGAAGAGACCGCCGTGGAGCGAAGTGAAGACGCCATCGGTCGTCTCGAGCGAGTACACGGAGGCAGGCGAGTAGACGCTCTCGGGGCTCATCACCACGACGGGCGCCACCCGGACACGCTGGGCAGGCGCCACAGCGGCGGTCTCTGCATTGGCACGCTCGACAGCTGGTTTTGGCGTGGAAGTGGTTGCTCCCTGTCGAGAAGGGGCGGCTTGGACCTTGGTCGATGACGAGCCAGCTGGAGAAACCGTGGCAGCCTTTGCCGACGCAAACGCTGCTGCTACTGATGCAGGTCCCTGTGTAGTCGTCTGCTCAGCAGCAATGCTCTCGCGACGCTGCTGAAGCACCGCTTCTTGACGCACCTGGTCTTGCTCGCTGCCACCGAGATCAGGAGTAGGCGGCATGATGTTGACTACGGGAAGAGGTGTGCCGCTTCGGACGCCCAAACGAGGACTCTTTGGGAGCAAGAGTGGGCTGGCAACGGCAACAGCCTTGGTACGCTGGCCTGCAAAGTTGACACGCCTAGCCTGATGCGTTTCGCCAGATGCTTGACGCTGAGGGCTTCTGCTGGATGGAGACTGCTTGCGAACCGCACTCTGGCCGGGAGACCTGCTGGGAGAGGCCGAAGTTGGTGTGCTGAAAGACGGCGCCTGTGTGGGCGTGGGAGTGACGGCGTTGGCTGCCTCGGCATCAGCAAAGAAGCGAGGCTGCGGGCTGTTGGCTCGTCCAGGTGCGACGGGAGCATGACGGACAAAGGCGGGGAAGACCGAGTCGGAGTGACTGTTGGAGCTTGGTGGGCTGGCAAGGTCGTGCAGCTTGAGGGAGGGCAGCGCGCGAGCGTCGATGCTGCGACTCCTTCTGCGTGCCGATCGCACCTCCATGTCGGACCTGCGTGCGCGCATCTCGGGCTCCTCACGGCCGTGGTTCTGGTCGAGCAGGCCATCGACTACCCTCTGGGTCATCGACATCCTCTTGTCGGCATTGCGCCTTGGTGAGGCAATTGGTCGAGTGGGCTTGGAAGAAGTCGAGCTGGGCTCATCGCCAAAGCGAAAGGCAGGTTCGTCGCAGAGAGTCACGGTAGACTTGCGGAGGTCATTGAGGCGAATCGGGTCGAGACCTGGGCTGGGCACTCCTCGGCTGGTGCTCGACACGACGCGGCTGACAGGCCGAGTGTTGGAGCCGAGGGAGGGCATTTGACTTTCACGCACAGTGCGGCGTTTCGAATCCCACGCAAACTCGAGTGATATCATGGGGGAAGAGGTATCGAAGCTGGGCAAAGGCGGCAGAGCAGGAGCCGCATCGAAGGAGTCGCTCCTTGCGGTCGTAACCGACTGCCTTGGTCGTTGCCTCTTTTCAGGGCTGGCAAAAGTGATGGACCTCGACTGAGGAGTGCTGGCTCCCCTGTGCGCCTCGCGAATCTGACGAAGGGCAGGCATGCTCTGCTTTGCGCTCAAGGGAGATGTGCGTGCAGGGCTAAAGTCTTGACCGATGCGAAGTAGTCGTCGCTCCGGGCTGGTAGGAAGCGAGGGAGGTGAAGCGTACAGGCTAGAGCTGTCCGAGTCCTTTCGTTGGGGCGAGAAGCGGAAGCCAGACTGCTCAAAAGTAAGAGTGGTGGGAGGAGCACTCTGGGGAAGGTGGTCAAAGAGATCGGGGGTGGACCTGGACGCAAGACCTCCAGGATACGCAGCCTTGTCTTTCTTCTTGCGTGTAAAGAGACGAGAGAAGGAAGAGGTGCTGGACAAAGTGGGAGCGGCGCCTGCGCCTGTGCTGCGATTGGACTTGGACTTGGTGCCGAGGGGCGAAAAGAGAATGTCATCGGTGGGGACCGCGGTTTTGGCGGGAGCGACACTCTTGCGCGGAAGGAAGCGCCTTCGCGAGGAAGCCTCTGGGATGTCGCGGTCGTCTTCGAAGACTGACGACGATGCCGAGGGTTGTCGTGACATTTCCGTGTTGGCGGTGGTGCTGGAGGAGTCGTAGGAATAGTCATCCATAGAAGCGGTGAAAGCCTCGAGCTCGGGCGTTGGGCTGGTGGACCACTGATTGTTGCGCGCATTCTCTTGGCTGCGACGAGCGCCGCGCTGCGAGGTATGGTCAAAGGAAGAACGAGAGTCGGGCGTGTTGTAGCCAGAGTCGTACCAATCGTGTCCAGTGTCGATGCCCATGGCATGACGAGGATCAAAGATGGCCAGGCTGGCCTTGGAGACAAAGTTGATTTTGCCCTTTTTGGATTTCGAGGAGGAAGACTTGGTGGTGGGAACGACCGGGGCTGGGGAAGGCGCTGCGGCGCGGTCTTCGACGTACTGAGACATGTAGACCAACATTGCTGGATAGGCGTCGCTGCCAGCTTCTGATAGTAGTTGCGTGCGTACGAGATCGAACAGTGCTTGTGGGGCTGGCTGGTTGGCTGGAAGAGGATCTTGATGATGCTGACGACCGATTTTTTTAAAAAAAAAAAAAAAAAAAAAAAAGTGCAGAAACGAGATAGGGAAAGACAGAGACAAAGCAAGGGTGGAGAGATTAGAAGGGAGCGTGGGGACGAGTTGAAAGGATGGAAGCGACAAAGGTGGTGGTAATGAAGATAGGACGAGCAGGTGGGGATGGTGTGAACAAAGGGTGCGCGATGAGGTTGGAGGCAGAGACGGATAATTGGCGGCAGTCATGCAAGCGGCAAACGAGAATTGATGCTCTACGAAATGCACGATGGGCACAGGAACCAGCCGCGATCGGCCTTTAGCAGGACAATGCGGCAGGCAGGCAGGCACAAGCGGACGACACGGATTGCCAAGGCTCGACCGAGCTTGGTCATGACTAAGTTGGCCAAATGGCGTTCGTGATCTGACTGTGCAGCGCGTCGTAGCGCAAAGTTGCCATTCTTGACAGGAAAGCATCGAGGCATGCGCCCGCTGAGCCAAAGAGTGACAGAGGAACAGCAGCAGCAGCGGCAAGCCAAAGGCACACTGAGACACTCACCACCGAGTTGCTTGAGGCCCACGGCAAAGTCGGGGCTTCCGTCAGGCTGACTTTCTACCCAGATCGGTGAATCCGAGACCTTGCCACTTTTGCTGCGGACATGCGACACTCGGTGGCATTCGTCAGTCAGCCAAGCATTGCTTCTCTTTCGCCTCTTCCGTTCCTCATCCTTGTTCGTTTCTTGCTTCTCTCATTACTGCTGGTACGGTCGAACAAATGTCGGCATTGAAGATTCGAGCATGCTGTCCCTGGAATGGACATACGACAGACGACGGCAGCGGCCAAGACCGTCGAGGAGAGCTCCGTAGTTTCGATTGGTAGCGTCCTGCGAACAGCTCGGACATGTGAGAAGAATTTGATGCATGTCTTGGTTCGACGTGCATATAGGCACTGGGTTGGAATGCCTCGGAAAAATTTCTCTTGTGCAGTTGCTCTCGAGTCACTCAACGCGTCGCGCGTAGTGTTGGTTTCCGAAGCCGTCAGTTTCAAGGGTCTCTGGCCTGCCCTCAGTCGTCTCAAGCCTTTCTCTGCCAGTAGAGCGATGATCTTGACTAAGATCAAACAGCTACGCGAGACAAATGCAGGGTCGAGGGAGCTTGTCGAGGTGGTACAGTAACTCAGGCCACGAACAACCTCAACAGCCGAAGGTTGGATCTACCAATTTGCATGCAAGGGGACGAGGACGGATATTTGCTGCCAACGAGCGCAGCCGCTCGCTTCCACTTGAGGTGCTCATCTGCACATGAAATTGCAACGGGAAGCGGCGATAGTATCGTAGAACCGAGCCAACGCCAAAACAAAGGAGATGCTGTTAGCGATGTCTTGTGATGTTTGTTCGGATACAGGCTCCTTCGACAATCATGGTCGCCAAGAGGTTCCCGTTTCAGTGTTTGAATTGGTTCTATCCTCTGCTTGGCTCATTACGCCCGTGCAGTCGCCTCTACTGTACTACTTCCTGCTTCCTTCTCGCCATCAAATGATAGATCAACCTGATGAGGCTTGCTAGGTGTTGCAACAAGCAGCGAAGGGCAGCTACAGTATGATGATGGCTCACTGCCGACCGCGACTCGCCTTGTGCTTCTCTTTTTATTTAAAATTAAGAGGAAAAAAAAAAAAAAAAAAAAAAAAAAAAAAAAAAAAAACTGGCTGGACCCTGTCGAGGTGACAAGGACATGATCGGTAAGGGGGTAAGGGGTCGTTCCTGTCGAATGCCAAACACGCTACTCGCCAATCGTCGCTGCTGACACGACGATCCTTCTGCGGGTTCCCGCTCTGTTGCAAACCGGTCGTACACAGAACACAGTGTGCAGGAATGTCGGGTGAGGCATGGCGGTCACCGGTCGCCGCACGCAGAGTGACGATCTGGCAGAATCGGTCGACTGCGTTCAGCTTCCAACCTTGCCACCGCCACCGCCGGACACGATCGGGACGTTTGCTGTACGCTGTGATTTCAGCAATTCCGATGCCGCTGCCACATATTTTCATGACCATGCATCGAGAGAGCCTTAATCGGCTGTTCCGTTGATGTTAGAGTTGCCTTCATTGTCGTTGCCTTACCAGCACAAGACTGCAGCAGACGCTCAAAGCTGCCGCACAGCAACGCAGCAGCAAGCCTTAGCTACCCGATGACGGAACAGCAGACCAACTTCTGGACATCCACCTCAACCCAGATGAGCCACGATGGGCTGCAATGAAGATCTCTCTCAATGCGAGCCGGCTTGCACCACTGCCGAATCCCGTCTTTCTTCCTGCTTTCGTCTGCATGTGGAGAAATCAAGCAAAGAAAAAGCATCTTTTTGGCACAAATGTGCGTCGGGAAAAGGCGCCCGAATAACAGTCTGGACAATTCGTTCGGGAAAGGCTCCGACTGCTTTGGCCATGGTGATGTGACGCAGTTGGAGGAATCATTCGACTTTCTCCTTTTCGTCTCATCACAATCAATCGTGTTCACCTTGCTCTTCGGCGCAGCAAATAGCGGCTCATCGACGAGAGCACGTCGCTCTCCAACACTGAGATGCCATCCGACGTGCATTCGTCGTCGCCAAAACGGCCAGCACCTTTGGTGGTGCTCTCCGGTGGCCTCGTCTCCCACATTCACACCGTTCTCGGCTTCGTCGCCTTCTTCGGCGCCCTCCTCACCGCTTTGTCTCTACACTACCACAAGGTCGTCAAGAATCACGTTGCTCAGTATCCTCAAGAATGGTGGCCCTCTGTATCCGCCACCATCGGCGATTGGTACCCGGAGCGCAACATCTTTCAAGTCGGAATCGCCCTCATGGCCGGACCGCGTTTCCTGCTCGTCTTCCTCTCAGCGCTGCTCGTCTCGCTTTCCACGCCTGCCAGATCCTCCAAAGCATCCATCTTGCTCTTTGTCGGCGTTCTCAGGACTCTGGCCTGTGGAGGTTGGGTCTACGTGACCAGCACCGATGACCACTTCTTCCACGACATCGCCATGTTCGCCTACCTCGCACTCACGCCACCTTGGATGTTTATTACCAGCGGCAGCCTTGCTCAGCCGCGTATTGGAAAGCAACCCGCAGCATCAGACGACAAGCTCGCATCCAAAGCTCGCAAGATGCGCAGAATCGCCTGCTTTTCCTTCTTTGCTTGCACGCCATTCATGGGCTTCTTCTTTTACCGCCACAACGTACTCCGCATTCCAGGTGCTTACTCTCACTATGCCTATTTTGAATGGGGCCTCATCATCTTTGTAAGTCCTGCTTTTCCTGGGCAACAAGCTCTTGCGACTCCCTGCTGATTTCTTACGCTCTTGGTGACTTTTCCAGGACCTCCTATTCGATGCGGCGAGCGTATACGACCTCTCCCGTTTCGAGATTCACATTGTCGAGGCATCTGAGCCCGAGGCATCAGCAGCTGCGACAAAGTACGGACCGCAAGGACGACGTCTCCTCGATGGCGCCTGGATCCGTGGGGGCAGGAGCCAAGCCATTGAATCTGGCGCTTGGTCCGCCGCTCGTTCCGACACTCCATCAGACGGGTACGATCTCTTGCCCCGCTTCTGAGACCCTTTCACTCGAGTAATGTGCCACTTTTAACCACCGAATCGCCGCTGACAGTCGTAATCCTACCCTGCATTTCACATATCATCTTCACCCTGGCCTGTCGCGGGACTGGCCTCACAGTCAGAGAGTAGCTCCGAAAAAGCAGACCCAGACGGACAATGAGGCTGTCGATGCTGCACTCAAGAACAAGGCACAACTCCCGACCAATCCGACAAGTCTCAGAGCCATCATCTCGCTCGTCTCAGACAGCTACCTCGGTACGCGCAAGCCGAGTCGTCACATGTTTCCATCATCTGTTCCACTGACAATCTTGATCTTTTCTCTTCGAATTCATGGCATTGCCTCTTCCAGCCTTCTGTTTCTGGACTGCACTCACGGCTTTGCATCCCATGATCTTTTACTGTGAGTCTCCGCCCCAGCCTTTCGTTTGACTTGGTGCAAGACAGCAGTTGCTGATGACCGGCTCTGCCTCACCGCTTGCCTCACTTTCTCCCTTCCAGTCAGTGTCTACAACCTCGCAATTGGCGGGCACGAGGCGCTGCTCGTCTCACAGGTCATCGGCCTCGGTCTGACACTTGCTGTCCCTGCCCTTCGCTCTCGCGTCCGTCAGACTTCCTCCATCGGCGCTTCCACGGTCGGATTGGTCTCGTCTCAAGCAAAGGCGCTTGGTTGGTTCCTCTCGCTCGTTGGCCAGGCGAGCTGGTGCATAGATGATGCCCTCGTCCGTCTCATCGCTGTCGCCTTCTCCAACGCGCTGCTTGCCGTGCTGCTCGCTCTTGAATGGGGCGCCGCTTGGGAAACAGATCAGCTGCCAGTCAAGGTGGGCGTTTGGCTCATCGGACTCCTCGCCTCGAACCTGGCAAAGTACGCCAACCACAGCAATAACCCTGCTTGGCCTTTTATGGATTCCACAAACGGGGGCCACAACGCTGTCCTGCTTGTTCTGGCCCTACTTGCCGTGGCAGAAACCGCACTTCGTCCAAAATACGACTATCTTCCTGTTGTTCAACGACGTGAGGGCCATCAGACTATCGCAGCGAGCTCAACGCACAGCACGCCGACACGTGATGAAGGAGCAGGTAGCTTCTGGGCCGCCGCTCTGGGTGTCGGCGCCTTGCTGTACGCCGTGCACACCTTCCTCACGGACACGGGCACTATGATCGCATGGGGATGGACAGGCTATCCGATCACAGGTCCCATGGCCATCCCTCACGGCTGCATCATCCTCGTCACCATGGCCTTTGCATCGCTCGCTGCAACCCGCTGGACCACATTTGGATACCGTTTGGGTCTATTCCTTGCACAGTGCGGCTCGGCAGCATTGCTCCACTATACAAACGACTGGAGCAGCTTCATTGGCGCTATTGGAATCGCGCTCAGCCTGCCACCACTCGCTTTTCCCATCATCTCGGCGGCTATGCGCCACGATCCCATCAAGGTGATGTTGTTCGGATGGCTTGTCGCCAACGTGCTCACATTCTTTGGCGTCTTGACGGTCGCGTATGCATTCGTGCCCGGCGGTAAGATCATGAGGGAACGGACAGGCTTGATGCTGATTGTACAGCTCGTGCTGCTTGGTCTGGGACTGCTCAACGCCCGTCGTACCGATCTGAAGTGTCTGGGCTCGCAGCGCTCCGCAGATGCAGCGTCGTCGTCGTCATCGTCGTCGCGGTCACACAGCAAGACGGCCAAGGCGAATGCATCGAGCAAGACGACTCGAACGGGATCCACATACTACATTTGCCTGCTTATGGCTCTGATCGGTGTAGTTGGCAACTTTGTCCCGCTGTACCGCATTGTGCCCGCATCTTCTATCGTTCCGAATCATGCAGAAGACCGCTTGGTGACGGCAGGCATGTGGACGGTGCACTTTGCGCTCGACCAACACATGCGCGACAGCTCACGCCGCATGGCTTCGATCATGAAGACGCTCGACATGGATCTCTTTGGCCTGGTGGAGTCCGACCTTCATCGACCGGTTTTCGGCAATCGCGACCTCACACAGTATCTCGCCGAAGAGCTCAAGATGTATACCGACATTGGTCCTGCACCGAGCAAGAACACATGGGGAGCCGCGCTCTTCTCCAAGTTCCCCATCATCAACTCGACGCACCATCTGCTGCCATCACCAGGTGGTGAGCTGGCACCTGCCATCCATGCTGTCATCGATCTGTATGGCACGCCGACGCATGTGATCGTGTCACACAATGGTCAAGAAGAGGACCCGCTCGACCGCGAGCTGCAGACGACCGAGATCGCTCGCATCTTGAGAGAGGCGTATCCGCATCCAGCCATCTTCCTGGGATACGTAGTGACCAAGCCGCACGCAGAGCGACCGGCGCCGTACAAGATCCTGTTTGAGGACGGCAAGATTCAAGATGTAGAGCCGACTGATTTTGGTCGATGGTGCGAGTACCTGGGCTTCCGTGGGCTTGAGAGGATTTCGTATGTCAGGGTGTCGAGGTATACCGTGACCGACACCGAGTTGCAGACGATGAAGTTGGTGGTGCCAAAGGAACCCATCAACCCAGACGAAAACGACCATACGCGCTTTGTCATGTGAGTATGCTACGCTTCCTATGTTTGCAGTCGACGCGAAGACAGCTGACCGTTCGCTTTCCCCTTGTTGCGCCTCGCGTTTCAGTGCCGAGACATATCCGGAATCGATGCGATATCCGACATCACTCATCGATCCAGATGCCTTTGTCTACGACAAGTGAGTCGACACGTTGTGCTCTTCGACCGAGCTCTCCGAGGACGACAGATTCAGCTGCTGACCTTTTCTTGCGCTCTCTTTCTTTCTTTGGTTAAAATCGGGCACAGGCACATCTACTCACCTTATCCATGGCCGATTTACTACGGACGGCCTGTACCCGACTTTTAGAAGCAAGCTTACTGTACACCTTTGTAATCACATCTCTTTCAGCAAATCCGACTTTCTCAAAAGACAGCAACGGGAAGCGAAGAGTGTGGTTTAGGCGGCGACTTGGGCGGCGATTGCCCGCAAGTTGAAACAAGCTCTGTTGCGCCAAAAGACTCGACTCGGCAGAATTGCGATCAAGATTTGCCAATTGCAAAAGCGAGGAAAAGCAGTGTCGATTCGTGTCGCCGCGAAGCGCAGCAAAAAGGGCCTGTGCGGAACCTTGTCTGCTGTGCGAAAGCCTTCACTTGGCCTTGTTGACTTGATCTGGTGCAACGCTCCCCTCCACCTTGTCTTCTCTCTCATTAACCAAGTCTTTCTGCTTCGCTCTTGACGCCACTTCCTTCATCCCAGTCGGTACCAAGCACGATCCACCGTTTTTTTATATCATGGCCAGGTCGAGAATGACGGCCAGAAAAAGCACTGGCGGCAGAGCGCCCCCCAAGAAGCTCGTCAGCTGTCAGTCGATCATGCCCACGCGAGCGGACACCAAGGCGGAGTCGACCAGCACATCCACCGCGTACAAGGCTCGCTCCCGCGACACTATCAAGCAAATCGAGGTTATCAGTATTGTCAGTGACACCAGCGACACTGAAATCACCGACAACACCAACAACGCCAGCACCAGCAGGACCAACAGCACCAGTGGACCTCCCGGGCAGCCTGGCGCAACAGCGGTAGAGGTAATTGTCGTAAACCACCTGCTGCGAAGAAAGCGAGCGAGCTATTGACTCGAATCCGCCTTGTCCGATCTAGCCGGCCACTTCCCCTCGGTTTTCTTCTGGGGACGTGAGGTCTCAGCACCTTGTTCCGCTTCACTACAGGAAAGAAGAGGGAGCTGCTGCTGAGGAATGGTCCGACGACGAGGTAGTGAGTTCAGACGTCACTCTTTCGTTGTTGCCATTTGGTCTGCTAACCATCGACATCTTCCTGTTCACAGAAGCTCCTCCTTGGCGTACAAATCACTCTATCCGAGCTTTATGTGGACCAGTTCCTCGATTTTCCGGCTCTGCGCGTTCGCGGCCGTGAAAGGTCAGTCGATTCCAATTGATTGAATCCGGTCTCGCTCAGTCGCTAACTCCTCGTTTATGATCTCTGCTCGTCAATCTTTAGCGTTGTCAAAAAGTTGCAGGAGATTCACGCGCAAGTCATCGAGGCTTTCGACGTTGGAGCAACCACCACCGTCAACACTTCGGCTACTGCGCCGAAATCCCCCTCTTCCGAAGAAACTCGGGCTGTCCTCGAATCAACCGTCCCTTGATCTGAGGCGAAGCGCTACCAGCTGCAATAATATTGCGCATCCTCGTCCCATCTTGAGTCTCTCAACTGTATAGTATACACTGTATCATTTTAAATCCAATCTGTTACGCATCGAGAGTTCCCATCCATAGAAACGATACCCTGGTGACTGATGCTTCCCTTCTACTGCACATGAGTGTCCTTGGGTAGCAAAGACGCTATCGTCCTGCTTGACACACGATGGTGAGGGAGCAGTATAAAAAGAAAAGGTGACGGGCGACGCAGAGAGAAAGTGGAGAATTACGTAAGCCAAATTTGAGCCTTTCAGTGTGGAATTTTTCGAAAAAACGCTTTCTTCTCAAAATTCTCTCAGCCTCACAGAAAAAGGGTCCTGCTTCTACGCTTTTGCTTTTTTCCTTGCAACGACGGTCTCCTCGATTCTACACTCGAACACCTTCGCTGACCAACATGCCGCTTAAAGTTCGACAGAGGGGCAAGAAGCCTTCAAAGCTCAGGAAGCTGCAAAAGGAGCAAGAAGACCAAGAAGCGCAGCAGCACAAGCACACCGACGCACAGCCAGTAGCCTCATCCTCGTCTTCATCCGCCAACCAAATCCAGGCGCAGGCCGACTTTAACCCCCTCAACGGCGATGATGAAAAGCCACTTGCTGCTTCTAAGCAGGGCGACGCTGAAGAAGGCCAGCCAAATTGGGTAAAGCTAGGAGAGAGGTCGAGCAAGGCCGAGCACGAGGCGCCTTTCGGCTACGTCGATGCTGAGCTCAAGGCGTACCTTCGAGCCGGTTGGGAACGTGTGGTCGAGCTCGAGTCGCAAGGATATGCAGCAAAATCTACTCTCACCACTCTCGCTGCGACTAGCTCCTCCGCTTCGTTCGGCCAGCAGAACAACGCGAACACGGACGAGGACGAGGACGAGCTGGCGCTACTCTTACAAGCCACGCTCAAGGAGATGGACGGCAAAGAGCTTCTGCTTTCTACGGATCCGGACACTTCGCTCATCGTCGAAGCCATCCTCCACCGCCTCCCCGCCAAACCACTGCGAGTATTCGTCGACCGTCTCGCGGGCAATTTTGCGATTCTCGCCAAACACCGCTTCGCCAGTCACGTCGTACAAGCCTGTCTCGCCACTCTCCAGCCTGCCGTGACACTCGAACACGCTACGCAGCAACATTTCCATCAACACTCACACGGATCGAATGGCAAAGCGGCGGCATCCTCGGCATACGCAAGTGATACCGCGACCATCGTCAACGAGGATGGTATCTTGCGAAGCGCAACCCAGCTCATTCTCGATATTGCCGAGGAGCTCTCCTCCGACCAGAATTTGCTCACCTCTCTGGTAACGGATTCGTTCGGCTCACACGTCCTTCGCTCACTGCTGTGCGTCCTGACGGGCCGCAATATTCAGACAGATCCTGCCTCGTCTGCACACGCAGCAGCCGCTTCCGACCTGAGATCTCGACGCAGTGCCAAATTCCGCAACCGCAAGGCGCCGACTCCAGGAAATGCCGGCGTAACAGCAACAACTTCATCCGAGGACCTACTCGTCGTCATCCCCGACTTGCTTTACAACCGAGCCACCTCACTCCGACAAGAGATCCTCGACGATGCAAGCGTCGACGTCGTCCGAAGGTGGGCCACCGACGCTGTGGCTTCTCCACTTCTGCAGCTGCTTATCGAAACTGAAGCGGACTCGCTCGACTCCACACATGACGGAAAGCAGTGGACAGGTACTCTCGTCGACAGCCTGTTGAACAGCTTCGTCTCCTCTCCTCCCGCTACCACGCCCGGAGAAGAGACAAAGAAAGACTCGTACCTCGAAACGTCACTCCGTGACAGCATCGCATCGCACGCCCTGCAGCTCGCCCTCGAACGTGCACCCGCTTCGACTGCCTCGCGCTTCTTTGACATCTACATTCGCAACCGCATGGCAAAGCTCTGCGTCCACCCCGCTGCGAACCACATTGTTGCCACTCTGATTCGTCGACTTGCCCGCAGTGACTTGTCGCCTTCGATCGCAGAGATGGCTAAGGTGGCAACGGGTATGGTGAAAGAACAGATGGTGGGCTGTCTCCAGGCTGCTGTTGACCGTGTTGTGCAATTGGTACAGGAGGAGAGTGCGGACGAGGAGGCAAAGGAGCTGGTCAAGGCGGTCAGCGATGTGGTGCTTGCCGCTTTTAGGTTCCGATCCAAGTCCGGGGAGAGTGGGGAGGAGGCGGATGTGGATGGGGCCAAGTTGCTCGTGCCTGTAGTGCTGGCGTTGAAGACGCGCAAGGCGTACCTGCATACGTTTGGTGCGCACCTCAAGAAGGGAGAGGAAGAAGGCGAGGAGGGACGTGGGTCGAAACGCGGACGTGATGGCAAGGCGAAGCACGGCAAGAAGAAGCACAACAAGTCGAAGGACGGTGAAGGATCAGCCGAGGAAGAGACCAAGGCATGGACCATGGATGCATCGTACGAGCTTCCAGCGGCAGAATCCACCGTCCAGGGCAGCTTGCTCCTCCAATCGCTTCTACGCCTCCCGGGACCAGCTGCACCACCGCGTGCACCACCCAAACGCACGTTCGGCCGCCCTGCACCCCCTGCCGCCCCCACTCCTGCCCCCGAATCTTGGGGCAGCGCTCTCGTCCTCGACTCGCTCCTCGCCCTCCCCACACTCACCCCTTCGCACGCAACCCAACAGCCGTCCACATCCTCACCTCATCCCTCTCACCCCCACCCACCCCCTCACCATCACCCATCCTCGACTACACCCAATCCAACCGCAGACGCAAACTCTCCTCCATCCTCACCGACTCGCTCCCCACCTACTGCGGAGACAAATACGGCTCGCGTCTAGCCGACGCGCTCTGGTACACCATCGACGGCTATTCAAAAGAGAAACTCGTCAAATCCGTCATTGAACATTCCACCGAGATCCTCAAACAGCCTTATGCTGGTTATTTCACCAACAAGCTCCAGCTGCAGCTGTATAGGAAGGGGAGGGTGAGGGAGTGGAATCAGGCTGTTCAGGCTCAGCGGTCGGAGATTGCTGCGGTGGCGCGGGGGAAGAAGGTGAAGGGGTCATCGGTCGGTGGTAAGGGGAGGGTGAGGGGGCGTGGCGTGGCCGATTGTGGTGGAAACCAAGAGGAGCAAGGTGAAGGGTGGGAAGACGAAGAAGGGCAAATTGGACGGTCAGCTCGATTCGATTCTTGAGCAGATTTGATCTGAGATCAAGTGGCATTGCTAGCGAATCTCACACTCTTTCAAGCATGACAAGTGCGGCTGATCTGACTTTGAGACTGTGACGAGGGGGCACAAGAGACAGAAAGAGGAATCG
The DNA here is from genome assembly GCA_001010845.1 of Sporisorium scitamineum. Lineage (NCBI taxonomy): Eukaryota > Fungi > Basidiomycota > Ustilaginomycetes > Ustilaginales > Ustilaginaceae > Sporisorium > Sporisorium scitamineum. Next base: position 569,826 of record CP010919.1, on the reverse strand, counting down.
GATTGCATTGCAAGCATCATACATGGGGGGTAATCGAATCGACATTGAGAGAGAAAAGAACGGTCAACGAGTGCTCAAAGAGCGATCCCGACCGATGTAACTTCTTCACGAACCACCAACACCCCCCTCTCAGGCGGTGCGACACTATACACCTCCCCCTCACCCCTCCTTCCCACCATCCCCACCAAAACCACCGACCTCCTACCGCTCCCAACCCTACCACCCTCCCCCTCGCTCTCTGACTCGCTGTACGCGCCGTAAACAACACGGGCAAAGACAAACTCTTCACCATCCCACCCCCCCCCCCACTCCCCTCTAACCCCAACCCCACGACGACGACGCTCCTTCGCTGCGCTGCCTGCTGACCTACACATCCTTCTCCCTCCTCAACATCCAAAATGCCATCTTGGATCGTGGGGGCGGAAGAACGCAGGTAGGGCGATGCGGAAGAGTGATATCTCTCTGCCAGGTTGGGATCGCGACAGATGCTGTTCGGATGAACGACCGCGTCTCGTTGCAGAGATTCGTGTCGGTGGTGTGCTTCTGCCCGCACGTCGAGCGAGCTTTTGCGTTGCGGCACTTTGATCTGCAGAGAAGTTAGAGCTGTTGTGGTCGAGGCGGATTTGGGTATCGAGAAACCGAGCTTTGGTCTTTGTGGCGGCGGTGGTGGTTGCGATTGTGGTTGGGTGGGTTTTTTACGAGGGGAGGTGGTGGACTTGTTGGCGAAGGTGTGAGTGTCAAGGCTGCTGCGGTGGATGGGACGTGGGCGTGTGAGCACTGATTGGGTGGTAGGGGGTTTTTGCAGTCGGTCTGATGAGGCGGAGGAAAAGAGAGAGTTGTTGGATAGACTGCTGCGTAGGGGTCGTGGTCGTGTGAGAACGTGACAGGGTGAGATGGTGGTTCGGTGCGCGTGTGCGATAATTGCTTGGTCGTCTTCGTGCTCCGCTCGTTGGTCGTCTTTGAACTTGGTGGAAGGTGCGTCCCATACGGTTGCTGGGCAGGAGATTGAGCTGGTCATCGTGGGTCCCGGCTGCACAGTGGAGAGGGAGGAAGTAAACCGGAAAGGGTCGACGGACGAACTCGACGAGAACGGTCGGCAACCTTCGATCTCACCTACCTCTTTCTGTTTGGGCGAAACAGAAACAGCCTTGAAACAAGTCCTTCGAAAAGCAGATGGTGGAGATGGCCATCGATCCATCAGCATCAGTGACGCTCCATCCAATCCCAACTCAGGTGTCGTCAACGGTGGCGTCATGAGTCCGCTCTCTGTGACACCCACCGCAGCCGACTTTCTCGATTCCTGCACATCTTCCGACTCGTCAATCATCAGCTCTTGATCCACCAAATAGCTAAAATCTTCACCCAGCAAATCCTCGAACGCCGCAGGTTCGGGCCAAAACGTACGCGGACGAATCGTCACATCCCCCTCCGCATCCTCCTCACCAGCTTCCACCTCATCTGCACTAAACTTACCAGCGAGCAACCCGCTCAATATCGGACTGCACTGACTCGACGTCACAGCAGAAGCTTTATTCGAAACCACCCTCACCGCCCTACCCCCTCCACCACCACCGGCGCATGACTGTCCACCCTACCCTCCTTCCACCCCTCACCACCATCCTTCGCCCTCTTAACATCATCATCATCATCATCATCATCATCATCATCATCGCTCCACCACCCATCCACCTGCACCCGTTGCTCTCTCTTACTCGCATACTCACCCGACCCCTTCCTCGCATGCCTCCCGCTCGCACGACGACACCTATACCCCAACCCGCACAGGTACACCATCTTCTCTTCCACCGACCCTCCCAATTCCACATTGCTGGTGGATAGCTTTTCTTCGTCAGCCGAAAATGTTGTACGATCAGCAAACGATAGGGGTAGTTCGGTTATTGTTCGATCGAGGAGTAGCAGGCTGGCGTGCAGACGGGCTAGTTTGGCGGCGTCTGTGCTGAAGGTGGGGTCGGTTTCGAAGCCTGAATCTGTTTCGTTGTCGGAGACGAGGGTTTGGGATGAGCACGAGGATGAGGAGGAGGAGGATGAAGAGGTGAAGGTGGTTTTGGTTGTGGTTGTGGAAGGGGAAGTGTATGCTGGAGGGACTTGAGATTGAGTGTAGGTCGGAGGGGAGGGGGAGGAAGGGAAGGGGGTTGTGGCGGGGGGGATACTGAATCGATGCTGACTGGAAGACTGACGCGGGGTGGGGGCGACGGATGAGTAAGGGGACCAACCCTGACGTGCTTCCACCTCTTCTTCCACTGCGGGCGACAGCTGCGGCAGGGCCCGTCTCCACCCGCCTGCACCAACACCTCGCAGCGCTGGACTACCTGCCCCAACCCCCTTCGACGTCGACCTTAGCGCCGACTTCAGCACACCCCCTCCCCCTACCTTGCTCGGCGGAAGTAGGTACCTGAACGTCTCCGACTTGCTCCTTCTGTACTTTGGATTCTTCAATCCCTTTGAAAGCAAATACACCTTATCCCTCGCCCCACCCTCCCTCTCTTCGCCCTCGGCACTCGAAGCGTCAGAAAGTGTAGGCGAAAAGTAGTAGCTCAGCAGTACATCGCGCGTAGCCGATCCACTTTGTCGACGCATTTTGAGGCTGAATTCCGAATCGGACGAGGAGGATGCGGAAGAAGAGCTGCTAAGGGTGGATGAGCTGTCGTATTGGGTACCGATGACGCTGCTTCGGTAGCGGGTGGAGTAGGGCCATCTCAACTGGTGGTTGAGATTTGGATGTCCGAGACCGAGTGTTCCGAAATGGGTGAATTTTTGATGCTGAGGATCATCGTTGAGTGCGAGCTTGTCGGTTATAGGAAGACCCAGGCCGATGGCGATTCCGAGGCCGTCGGTGGTGGGCTGCATCGTTTGCGAGGTCGTTCAAGGGTCAGCCGCAGGCCGCACCTTGGATGCACGATGTGGCGGTGAGGAATTTCGAGTCCGCGAGACCAAGTGATGTCGATTCTCCAGACCAGCTAGAGAAGAGGTAAGATGATGCTGCGAAAGAGAAGCGGATACTAGCAAGACATCGATCAACGATTGTCACTAGGGTGTGGGAACGTTGTAGAGACGAGGGAGGGATGATGATGGCGAACCACATCTCTTAACAGCGACTAACATTAGTAGTATTACAGTCCTCATGGGACAGCTGCGGCGGCCGACTCCAGATCCTCTGTGCAGGAGCATCCAGCTCCTTCGTAGAACACATTTCAACGTCCGGAAGGCCGGCATCTTTACCGCTGCGGTGGGGTAGACCCTACATCATCACTATGGCGTCCACTGGGAGATCCTATTCAGGGGCAAGAGAGGAAGACTTGCGCGAAGAAGAAGAAGAAGAAGAAGAAGAAGAAGAAGAATACAAATGGGTCACAAGACGAAGAGAGAGAAGGAGGCTGGGAGGGAATCAAAAAGAAGGGCCGGCTCGCGCTATTTGATGGGACATATCACATCGACCAGCTTTTCGCGGGGGAAATGCATGCCGCTCTACTTGCGCATCCCTCTCACGCCACACTCCTTCCTATTTCGATACGACAGTATGTAGAAGTTGATCATACCCTGGTTGGCTGACGTCGTTAAGCAAGAGACGTCAAAAGCCACCAGTGTCAGAAGTGGTCAGCAGGTATCGGGAAGTGAAAACGGATCGGGCCGAAGGAGGAATTTTCTTCGGAAGTCGGAACCCCCGTTCTTTGGACCCTGAGACACTTCAGTCGCTCTGATCCTTTCTTGCCCCCGTTCATCATTCCATCATATCCTTGATCGCTCTTCACTCTCTCGACACACAATCAGACACCATGCCACCAAGAATCCCACTTACACCCGAACAAAAACGCATCAGAGTAAGCCACCCCTTCCCCCCTTTTCCCCTTCGTCTCCTCAGCTTTTCCCGAACCCTCCTACTTAACCACCCCTCTCTTCCCCACTGTCCCTCCCTACTTCTTATTTTTGCAACACTACCCCCCGGGCACCCTAAAAACCCCCACACCAACATCGGCACCAAACACAAGACAATCATGATCTCATTCCCTTTACTCGTAGCAACAACGGTGGTGCTCTTCAAACGCCTCTACTTGGGAGAAGAGCAACGAAAGCTTCCGTCGCACGGTAAAATCGCTCCTCCGCCTGCGTAGCTACCCGACCTTTCTGCTCCGTGAATATCCGTTAAAAAGTTGTCTCGATGTCGGTTTGGTTGTCAGCATCATCAGGCAGTGTTCCGGTTGAGCGGTAGGTATCAAAGCGTAGACACGATGGTACAGTTGAGCAGTGGGGGATTTTTGAAGCGGTCAGTGGCAGAGAGTCGGGTCAGTTGTGCAAGGGGTGGTGGATTTCAAGTGTTGCCCCATCGGTCCGTTGCACTTTTTCTCACCTGTAGACTCTCCCTCAGCCTCAGCCTCAGCCTCAGCATCACACCAACACACACACACACACCGCCCGCTACGCAAACGAAAAACCACAAAAATATTATTTACCAACTACGACTCTGAAGAGCTAAAAATCACCGCATCCTTCGGGAAACCCTCCCCTCCTCCCCTCCCCCCCAACCCCTGCGCACCAGCAGCGCACTGGTAAACCCAATCAAACTCCACAGCTGCCATGAGAACGATCGTCTTTGTCTCGTCCTGGTTCTTCACCTCGTGCACTTTAACGGGTACAGAGACTTCCTCGATTCCGGATTTGTCTTGGGTGCGACGGTCGGCTGGATCGGTTGTGTTGGAGGGGATGGCGGATTGGACTGCGCTAGGACGGACGTGGAGGATGAGTCGTTTAGATTGGTTGGGGCCGAGGGAGCAGGTGACGGTGGAGGAGATGCGTTTGAGTTCCTTTGGTTTGTCGAGGGCAGGCGTTGGGATCTCGCCATCGGGGGCCACTGTTGAGGCAGGTGCAGCGGGGTTTTGCTTGCCCGCCTCGCCATCACCCTGCGGAGGAGGATCGCCGGTTGTACCCTCGCCTGACCCCGATCCCGCCGCCACCACAGCCGCAGCCGCCGCATCATCCGCGTCCGTCGACGCAGCACTCGCGGACGACAAACTAGGAACCTTAACTCCAAGCGCCGTCAAACGATCTTCATACTTCTTGACCTTATCCGCATTCCCCTTCCTACTAGCAATCTTGAGCTTCTGCGACAAATTCTCAATCTCCTCCTCTTCCTCCTTAGACAACGTACCCCTCACCTCGTTATCACTTGCCGTACTCAACCCAACATCGATCAAGCAACGCTGGTGCAGAAGATCGTGCGAATCAATGGCGATCACAAACGACCGCGATTTGGCCGTCGTATTGGTCAGCACAAAGCTTTCGGGAGTTGAGAGCTTGCCCGGCGTGCACGCGCCAAAGTTGATCGCACCCGGATCGACCGCAAAGTTGGGCGTCTTGCGCACATTGGCCTTGAGCACCACCGTCTGGTCATTGTCGCGGTCCGCCACGTTTTCAACCACTAGCTTCTCCTGGAACGGGCCCGACATGGACGGCGAAAAGACAAACTCGACTTCGCGCTTGCCATACCCGGGCACTACGCCGTAGCGTCCGCTGCTGAGCTTGATGTCGCCGCTGGCAATGCTTCCACTTTTGCGGATGCAATAACGCAGCGCCCATTCGCTGCGATTCTGGATGAGGATCTTGCGCGTCTTGGAGTCGCCCTTTTCCATGTGACCAAAATTGATGTGCGGCTGGCCCAGCTCGAGCAAGCTGCGGCACGTATTGCTTCGCAGCATCAGATCGCGCACCGGCAACTCGTCTGCCTCGAGCTCAGCCATGCCCGAGAACTCGTCCGACTGTCGAACGATGCCCATGTCAAAGTCGACCAAGCGCATAAAGATGCGCGAGTCTTGCTTGCGCGCGTTGCCCTGGATATGCGGTCGTGTGCTGCCGCTCGGGTGGTAGACTGCGATGACCTGGCCTTCAGAGCGAGGAGCCACTTCGAGCACTTCTAGTGGAACCAGTTTGCCAGCATCGATCGAGCTCTGCAGCTCACGTCGCAGGTTGATCTCGGCTCGCACAAACTGCTCCTCGGCCTCTGGGCTGCCGAGGAAGAAGGTGCTGAGCATGCTCGTCTGCGCCTCGACGGCGGCGAGCAGATCTTCCAGAGACATGCGCGACACATCGACAGGATTCGAGAGAACAGGAGGTGCTTTTCGCTTGCCAGTCAAGGCGGGCGAAAAGTGAACGCGCGCCGTCGTGTCTCCAGCCTTGCCCTCCTTCGCACTCTTGCCGTGCTGACGGATGGCCGAAGCGGGCTGCGACTTGGTGCCAGCCCCAGAACTGTGAGTAGCGTCCTGGCCGGAAACATTGCGTTGCGAGACATCGTGAGCGATGATGTCGTTGGCCAGAGGAGAGGGCAGGCGGGGCAGAGTGGAGCCAGCTTTGATAGCTGAAGAGTCAGGCGACAAAGAGGCTCCGGATCGTGCTTCTGCGGCCTTGTCCTTAGCAGCCTGGCTCGATTTCAACTTGGAACCCGATTTCGTCTTGCTGCCACCGCCATTGCTGCTCTCATCATCGGCTGCATGCTTTGCACCCGTGGTCTGACCAAGGCTCTTGGGCTTGCCGCCCGTCGTGATGTTCTCGAGCAGCGCGTACTTCTTGCTCTTGGCAGGGATGCGACGGGCATCGACAGGCGGACCGGCGGCCAGGTCCAGGTACTCAAACTCGCTGATCAGCTTGCGATCCTTGAAAGTGACCGTCTTGCCGTAGCCGACCGTGATTCTGCCTTTGCCACCTTTCTTGAGCGCCGAGACCAGGTTGATCGTGGGCTTAGGTTTGCCCGAACCATTGGCCTTCCACTGCGTCGAGACGACACTTCCGTCCTCCTTCTTCTTGCGATAGTGGCTATGCTTCTGCGCCAGTCTCCACGACGCGTTCTCGGTGCGCACCGAGGTGGGCGAGTCGACCGAGATCGTCTCGAGGAAACGCTCTTTCAGATCAGCACCTTTCATCGAAGGCTTGCCCGACTTGGACTTGCTCGCGCTGCCATTTGTGCGACCGGCATTGCTGCCTTCAGATGCCTCTGCAGTGGAAGCCTGCGAATCGTTGAGCTGCGACTCGCTGTACTTGGAGATTCCCGTCCTCGCCTCGAGCTTGGGGCTGCTGCCGCGACTCGTGTCGATGAGTGGGGCCTTGATGTATAGTGTAACGTCCTCGAGATGAGCCGGGCTCAATTCGAGCGACAGCTTCTTGTCGGACACATTCTCGATGGTAAAAGTGCGCATGCGCATCGAGTTGATGTCAACATCGCCAAAGTCGACATAGTTGGCGCCAGTGGGCGTCAAGATGCGGTAGAAGAGCGAGTGGAAGCTGATGCGCTGCTTGTCAACATTGCGAGACCGCACCTCAAAGATCTGGTCGCCCTGCCTGTTGAGCAGATTGGCTACCGTGATCTGCTTGCGGTAAGTCTCGTTGACTCTGCGCGGGAACGACTCGACTTTGAGCTCGACCGTCTGCAGAGCAGGGATGGCCACTTCATCGCGATACATGCTGAGCACCTTGGAAACAAAGCGCAAGTCGACACGCGCGGTCAGCTCGGACCTGTTGGTGACCGAAATATTGGCCGACTTGCGTGTGCCCACCTGCACGTCACCGAGATCGATCATCTTGGGCGCGATCGAGATGAACGAGGTGCAGGTACGGCTGTGACAAATGACCGTCCTCCTCTCACGACCTCCGCGGCTTCGCATATTGGCGAGTCGGGCGCGCGAGTAGTCCAGCGAGATGCGGAACGTCTTCTCCACCAACCGACCGCCGGTAAAGTCGGCATCCCACGCAACACGCTCGGGGCGGTACGAAACAAAGACGCGGTACTCGCCACCGGGTCGAAGCATGAGCTCTTCCAGTTGGTTGCTTTGTGCGTGCTCAACGTTGCGCAATCCAGAGATGGCTGCACTCGTCGTACTGCGGTGCTGATTTCGGACCGAAGCGCTTGAGGAACCGGCGTGAGATGACCCAGCTGTATACGGTCCCGGTCGGCTGTCCTGAGACAAGGCTGTGTGCACCGAACGCGCCGGGTTGGCATCGTCGTGGCGATCCGATTCGACAGGACGGCCCTGCACGTAATCGGAAGAGTTCTGACTTTGCCAATTCGACGAAACGCTGGCTTGATCGAAGTCGCTGGCGGCAGAAGCGAGCGACTGCGCTCGACCGGAATGTACTCGGTCCATGAGGTTCAGATGCGGCGTCTCTCCCCTGCCCAGACGCGCCGACTCTGCTGCTGAAGATGCGAGCGGAGCACTGACAGGAGGCTGCGACGGAGGGTTGGTAGCTGGACGCACTGGCGAATTGGACCGTGAACCCGCCTGCGATGCAACCGAGGAGGCATCCACGCCATCCTCGTCCGTCAGAGCACTGCCCCTACGACCTCGAAACAGGTCGCAAGCGTTGCTGCTGTCGGTCGCTGGCAGCTCAAGAGCGGGTGGATCCACTGCGGCAGATCCCTTAGGCACATGTGCGTGATGCGTGGGCGTCTTGGCAAGCTCGGAAGCCGTAGCACCTTTGTCGTCTCCAGCGTCCGACTGTCGACCGTAATCATAGGCACTGGAAGCGCCATCGGCTCCAAAGTCGGCACTGTTTCCGTCTGCAACGGACGACATGCGGCTTCGGTCGTCGGTGCTCGCTGACGAGAGCGAAAGTTCGCTGATGTGGGCGCTAGGTGGAAGCTCCTCCTGGTCAGGCGTATCATCCTCGGCCTGGGGTGCCAACTCTGCCAGTTGGAACATGACCTGGAAGCCTTTCTGCACACCGAAGGATACATCGAGAAGCACGTCGGCATTGTTCTTGAGCACCAGCAGCTGCTTGGTCCAGTGTCCTCCGTAGCAGTCGCCAAAGTCGAGGTAGTCTCCAGGAATCACGGATAGGGCATCGTCCTTTGCAGTGCCGAGCATGTTGGCTCTGATGACGACGCGAATGCTGTTGGCCGAGTTATGCAGCGAGGTGATGGTCAAGACCTGTTCGTAGTCACGGCAAGGCTCGTGAGGCCTGAGCGAGACCTTGATCTGCTTTGATTCGAGGCGAGCCAGGATGAGCGGATCGTAGGACAGCGATCCCTGGTCGCCAGCCCAGACAGAAGGAACAGTCTCGTCGGTATCTGCTTCGGTCAAGCTGATGGGCGGCGTTTGAAGCATATTGTCGGCATCTTCAAGCTTGAGCTGGCAGAAGCAGTCGATCTCGGACAAGTTGCGCAACGTCAAGGTTTGAGAATGCGAATGGCCGACAATGACATCACCAAAGTCGAGATAGATGGCGGACCCGTGGCTGGTCTGCGTTGCCGAGTTGAGGTTCATGGGGACAGCCGAGGCGATGGCGCCGTCGATGAAGGGTTTGCAGCATTGTGCGACTACGGGGATGCGAATCTTTTGCACGTTTCGATCGTCAGGGTGCGAGCGAAGTGCAGAAACGACGGAAGAATCAGCAGACGTGGACGCCGCTTGCGAGCTATAGGTGCTGGTAGGTCGCGAGGAAGCCGATGTCGAGGCGGCCGAGGAAGAGGGTTGTGCGCTTGCGTGACCAGATGCGTTGGCAGGCTCGGCTGCAAGACCATCTTGAATGTCATTTGTCGGAATAGTCCAGCTGGAGACAGTGATGGTGCCGCGAAGACCAAATGCAGGATGCAATGGACGAGCTGTCTGACCACGGGTGGCACTTCGCGAGCCGCGCAACTCGGGCGCTGAGCGCGGCGAGGTGAGGCCAAACTCTTCAGTGACACTACCGGCACTGTCCTGGTCCGAGACAGCAGCGCTGAAGCTACCTTGATGCTCGCCAAAGGCAGCAGGCGTCGAGATAGGCGAGACAGCCATGCTCTCGTCTGGACGAGTCAAGGGTGGAGCAGGCGAGGCTAACGAGTCGGACTGCTTGATAGCAGCGTCCTGCGTCGATGGTGAGGATGGCACCCTGTAAGGCCAGCTACTGTCGGCACGCTCTGCTTCGGCCTCTTCGGAAAAGGCACCTGGCCGGAGCGAGACGTAGACCTTGGTGGTCTGCTGTGGATCGAGAATGAACGAGTCTACAGTTTCGAGGTTGCCCTGAAGATGCCTCCAGCCTCGCAGATTGTCTGGGATGAACCCGCCATTCTTGGCCCAGTTGAGACTGTTCGACGGCCATGCGACGGGCTCGAACTCGTTCTGTGACGATCGTTTGCGACGCATGAATGTGAGGCCCTGACGCAGATCGGATTCGAGGCGGACAAGAGCGCTGCGTTCTGAGCTGCGGTTGGTGACCATGACGTGGTGGATGCAGGGTGCATGGTTGATGTAGCTCTGTTCGAAGCGGAGGCAGTCCTGGACGTTGACCGAGATGCAGGCTGGACCTTGCGATTGAACTTTGAGCTCGGCGGTGTCGAAAAGCTGAGGAGGACCAACATGGGGAAAGGAGGAAGCGAGTTTGCTGTGGGGCTGTAAAGAGTTTCCGGAGCTGGTATGGGTAGATGTATTCTGTGTAGATGCCACCGAGGAAGGTGGCAAAGAAACGAGCGAGACGCTGCCGCTGGAAGAGTTTGTACGATAACGAGTGAGGGCACTGCCGGTGGAGCCTAGTTCAGAGGTGCCCGCTGCTTGAGCCTGATCCGAATGGAGGTGGTCTGCGACGAGCGTCTGTTGTATAGGTGGGGCGTCGGAAGGTTCGATGCTACGCAGAGAGGGAGATCCATGGCTGCTGGAGTGTGTGCTTCCGGCTCGAGATGCAGAGGTGGACCGTGAGGGTTCGCTGACAGGATCATCGAAAGCAGCGGGACGAACCGAAAGAGATCGATTGTCGCGTGCACCAATGACAGGGTTCGTCGAAGGCACAGATTTGGCGAAGGGTCGAGTAGGACGTTCGGAGGCGAGGCTCTCGCGATCACCGAGGACTCTTTCGAAGGCGCCAACCCATTGGTGGCCCGGGGAGGAGTGCGAGTCGCCGGGCTCCTCGTCAATGTCGAAGCGAGGCGACTTCAAAAAAGTGCTGTCGGACATGATGTCGGATCTGGACTAGAGAGGATGCCTGTGACTTGGATCTCGAGACGATGCTAAGCGGCAGGCAGCCGCACGAGAACTTGTTTGCTGCGAGTTGACAGACGCTTCCAAAAGCCAAAAGTCGATACGATGATACCGGCGAAGCGTCTGGAATGGGAGAAGGTCCGATCGGACGGCCACAGAGGGCGAAGACCGATATGAAGGGAAAAAAAGAATCAATTCATCATCTTGGGCAAGGCGATGTTCCAAATAAGGAGATGGAGCAGCAGCAGGCGTTCAGCTGCTCAGACCAAGAGAAGGGACCTTGTGAGGCGGGCAGTGCCAGTGGCTGCTGTCGGAGGATCGGTGCTGGCAGACGAAGCTGGTGACAGGATGCCAATCGCCGAATGTGAAGCTGGTTCGAGCTTGGATGTGCCAAGCAGGGATCTCGAGACCAAAGGATGGGTCTTTGCTTCTGGCGGATGAACCCAGCGAGAACGATGATGTTTCGCTGCTGGGGAAGGCGGGATGGGGTGGTTGATTGCGATACGGCAACAGCCGGTGGGAGTGCTGGTGGGAGCTGAGCTGAAGAGAGGAGAGGAGAGGAGAAAAAGACGAGCGACCTACGAATGGGCAGAGTTGTTTGAGGATGTGCGACTCGGCAGCAAACAATATTTAGGTTTTGCGCCTGGAAATGGACCCCGTCAAAGTCTGACGACAGTGGCTCTCTCTCAAAGTCACGCGCATCAATTTCCAAAAGGACTGCGCTGCTGCAACTGCAAATTTGGGCCGGGCCCTTTGCTCGCTTTTTGGTTGGCTTCTAGACGTCTCTAGTCGCAAACGCAGCAGGCACACAAGGCCAGTCAAGGTCGTAGCTCGGACGAGCCGAGCACCTACCTGTTCGGCTGGATTGACTGCTGCTCGCCTGGAAAGTCGAGTGAGAGGCCAAGTCAAGGTCCTTTGGCTGGAGCTTGTCGCTGCTCAGCCGTTGATCCGATCGATATGTGTGTCTGCGTGTGCATGCGTCGGCCACTCCGAGAGCTCCACGGAACACCAGTCGAGCGAGCTGCGAAATCCCAAGACGCGGATTTGCCGGTGCGGCTCGCTAGCGAGACCAAACTGCGGACATCGGATGGATTCACCGCAAGTTGTCTGACTTGGCATGTCTCGGAATCGAGCAAAATCGCCCGATTGGAACACCCCGATCAAAGGCTCCCTTCTCCTTCATTTACACGAGCCTCATTTGGGCGACGCGCTCTTTCGCTGTTCAAAAGTAACACTTCTTCCTCCTTGCCTATCAAAACCTTCTCACCCAACATCATCATAATCAACCACCATCCAATTCATTACACAATGCGCATACACGTGAACCTCCCAACCGCCAGCTCAAGCAGCTCAAGCAGCTCAAGAAGCACCTCATCCGCCCTCCTCTCCCAGGCCCCCGCTCCACTAACCGCCCTCACCCCCCAAGGCGAACTCATCCTAATCGAACTCCAAGGCTCACTCGAGATCGAAAACCAATCCTCACACGGCGGTCAAACCTTAGGCACGATCAGCTTCGAACCGACCCGACCGGATCGACCGGTCCTCATGATTTCGCACCATCGACTGGAAGGGAAATTCGTCAACCTTGTTCGGCCGCTCGCAGTGCTGGAGAAGAAGGTTCGGGAAAAGCAGTCGGCGGTGCTGGTGGATGTGGCGAATGGGGTGGGGACGATCAGGCGGGAGAAAAGACCAGTAGAGGAGGGTGGGTCGTCTCCTCCAGTGTCGCCGAAACGCGCGAGGGACGCGTTGGATTTTAGCTCTTCTCCACCCAGACAGACTCCCGTGAAGGCGAGGCCGTTGGCGAAGGCGTCAGAGTTGACAGTGGTTGATGAGAACGCGGAGAAGGAGGATGGAGTGAACGAAGATGAGGAGGAGGAGCCGCAAACAGCAGTCTACTACGACGTGGTCAACGTGATCAAACGCAAGATTCTCTTCTCTAAACGTCCAGAACCTATCGTTCGGCCTGATACATCTCCCACCGCTGTTCGCACCACCAAGTCATAACCCAAACACTCATTCTGCACATCCTCTCAATTCACACGCATTCACTCTGATCAACCATCATCCTCGCATTTTTTCTTTCTTGACATTCCTTGCCTATTGAATCGCACCGACAACTACTGACCTTTATACCTCTGTTTCTCATACACTCCCCAAACCCTCTTCAACAACACCTTGCCGGCTGAATCCAACAACCCAACCATGGCTGCATCTCTCTGGTGATGACCCATCAAATCGCAAACCGTCATCATGCCCACCTCCAACTGGTTCCTCACCTCTACGGGTACCACTGCAGATTGAGCGGTGAGGCTCCTCAGATACGCCACGAGCACATAAGTTGCGTGCTTTGAAAAGGGTCTTGCGAGACTTTCCGCTTTGACACCCGCCGCCCCGCCGCTGCTGCTGCTGATCCTTCGCGATGTTTCAGCGAGACGTTCTTGACGACAAGGTTGGAGAGCAATCGAGAAAGTGCACGTGCTTCGTCTGCGCCTAAGGGGGTGACGTGCACGGGGTCGAGCCAGACGGGGAGATCGCGTCGCAGCTGTCGACGCTGCAACCCGGATGCTTCGATGCCCGTTCGAGAATGACGTTTTAGTCGACGGAAGAGCGTACAAAGCCTTGCGAGAAGCAAGCCGAGTTGCGGCAAGTAGGTCAACACCAGATCCTGCCTCAACCGCATCAGCGATCCCAGTGTCAACACTACCCCGTCAAACAACCCCCTTCGTACCCCGTCCAGCTCCTCGCGCGACATCTCCACCACCGTCTGCAGAGGCTCATCTGCCATACTCGGCCCAACGATCGTCGTAAAGAGCTGCAGCACCGCTCCCATATCTTGCGTCCTTAGCAACATCGCATGGTTGCTGCACAGCTCATCGAGCGACGAAGTGCACGCAACCATCGAGCGGAGTTTGATCCGCCCTCCGCTGGTCAGCGCGTTGCTGCTCAGCACAGCGAGCCAGGCGGAGAGATGCGTTCTTGCTATCTTGGATGTTCCTTCCGGTGCGCTGCCGAGCACAAGGCCGACGGTGGTGATCAAGACTGCTTCGTCAGAGTCTCGAGCTGCGGCTTCCTTTGCGTCGACAGCGTCGACAGCGATGCTGGCGGTAGCAGTAGATCGAAGCGCGATTAATAGCTTGGAGAGCGTTTCGTCGTAGTGTTCCGATGCAAGACGCGAGACGATGTGTTGCAGACCGTCTGCTATACGTCGCTGATCTTGCAGACCGGGCAGCGACGCTATCAGCGCGGAATACGCCAAGCATGCAGTTAGGGCGGAGCTGCTTCCCGTGGTACTGCACGCATCGATACTTCGCACGAGCTCCAGCGCCACATTCGCTGCTGGGCGCAGGATCTTTTGTCGTGCACCGCCTTCAATCGTTGCTGTCAACAACACGTTCGCCCGGCCAAAGAGGATGCATAGCGATCTCACAGCTTGCCTGGAGAGCAAATGTGCCATCTCCCCAGCGCCATCAACCCCAGCACCACTGACGAGCAGTCGAACCTCGCGAAGATGGTAAAGCGCGACATCGAGCGCTTGAGCCACGTCACCTACCGTGTCGAGCTGTCCCGACGACACGTCCAAAATTGCCTTGACATTCGCCGTCGCAACACCGCCGTCGTCTTGCTGCACAACCTGGCCAGAAGCATGAAGGGTAGCCAACATTTCCTGCGCGGCACGCATCTTGAGCGTCACTCGGGTCTTTGCGACGATTGACTCTGCCGCAGCCTCTTGTTGAAGCTCCTTTGCCGCCGCTACAAGATGGTGAAGCGTGGCTGGGTTGTGCTTGCTCCGTGCCAACAGCACACGAACAGCAGCGTGGACAGCAGCGAGCGATGCACGTTCCCAAGCCTGTTGCTGCTGTGCTCCACCTGCATCGCTACCTTGCGAAGCCCAGAATGCCTGGAGAGCACCGAACAGATCGTCATCACCAACATCGGTCTCTGTAGCATACTCCTCCTGCACCCGAGCAATCAAACTGCGCAGCTCGATCCACTGCTCCATCGAGACATTCGCAGCAGCAGCAGCACCCTTCTGACGAGCAACGACGATATCGTTATCAAGCGTCAGGAGCGCCTTAAGCACAGGACCGCGCGCACCCTTATTGACCCACTCTGACGGGGTGATGCAAAGCGATCCCGTAGAAGCAAGTAGGTGCTCCAGGCTCTGCTGAGAAGCGAGCTGCTGCTGGACAGCCGCAACAATGTGCTTGCGCCACCTGGGCAGTTCAAGGAAAGACGCGTTGCGCAGCGCTGTAGATGTGATGTATCGCATGCTACTCTGCGCATCGTCCTGTCGCGCACTTGGCTCTGCCGTCCCGACGACCGTGTTGGCAAGCACCTCGATGGTCTGCGTTGCTGCTTTCGCCTCGAACAGTGATGCCCACCGATTAACGATAGCCATCCAAAGGATCTGCATCAACTCGCCTCGGTTTCGCACGCGAGTCGGAAATCCGTTCCATACGCTTCCGCTAACACTGCTCGCCGAAGGCAGTTCACGAAGCAAGTCACGCACCGCACCTGCATCCTCTTTGATCAGCCGGCAATACCGCGAGTCGTTCAAGTCGAAGAACATGTCCCTCTCAGCGCGTTGCAGCAAGCTCTGCACGATCTGGAACTGCAATTGACACAACCCCGAACCGCCCTCCCGCTTGCTAGCAGCACCTAGCGAAAGCAGCTCAACCAACGAATCAGCCCGTTCGTTAAAAGCCTCTTCGAGACACGTCAGGCTCTCGGTCGGCAGCGAACCATCAAGCTTGACCGGCTCGGAAGGGTCATTACGCCACTTTTCGGACAGCAGCGCCTGCCTCACTCGCAAAGCAGCAGCCGCTACGCCATGCGTCTGGGCTGAACGTGGAGACGAGAGACACGCGTCGATGCATGGAAGAATGAGAGTGTTGTGCAGCTCCTCCGCTGCAGCGATAGATCGAGCGCGGAAGGCGGGCGCCAGATGGACACTCTGCAGGACTTGTGCTGCGATCTGGAGTTGCGCGATCAGTGCGGTTGCTCCTTCTGCTTGCGATTCCTTCACTGGGCCGCTTGAAGAGGTGCGCGGCTTTTTAGATGCTCTCGAAGTGTTACTGCTTTGCAGGATCGTGTCCAAGCGCTGCGCCAAGCTCGTAAGCCGTTGGATGAGGTCAGACACCTGCATGGCTGTGACGCTGTCGCGACAGAGCTTTCCGAGCTCGGCCAGGAACGTTTGGGATGTGAACAGCGACGTCGCCGTCGACTGCCCCTCGACTTTAGCGGTGAGCTCAGTGGCAAGCGGGATACTGCCAAGGACGGTATTGACGAGAGCCGGGATGGTCCTGAATCGCACATCGATAGCTGCGACATCTCGAAAAAGTTCGAGCGCTGCGAGCGTCGGGGCTGACAACTCTTCGGGAAGCCACAGAGCCTGCTTCGAGGCAGTCTGAGCAGCGACCAGGGAAAAGATGGAGGTGAGATCGTCCTCGACGACCGACTTTTCCAATCGCCAGAGCAAAGCGAGACAGGCAAAGTGGTCCGCCTTTTCGAGCTGAGCAGCTGGCGAAGCATCCGTGACGATCCGGCGCAGCTCGTGGCGAATGCTATCGAAAAGTGTGCTGAACAGCGAATGCCACTCTTGAACTTCATCGCAGCCGATCACGAAGAGACTGTGACGTTCGATGCCATGTAGTAAGCCTCTTCGAGCTGCAGCTCGGTCCGCCTGATGAGTCTGGCTGCCCGAGGATGTGACGAGGTAAGGGAGGAGGGGAAAGAACCACTGTGAGAGCATCGTCTTGCGGATAAGAGAGAATTGCGTGTCGCGCACGGAGCCCGACGAGGCGCTGCTGGAGGAGGCGATCGAGTTGAGAGCTTCGCTGCGTCCTAGCTTCGTATAGAGAAGGTCGCTGAGCGTGGCTAGATTGCTGAGCGCGGCTTGTGTGAGTTGCTGGTCTTGGAGGAATGCGCAAAGCTGAGCCACGACACCTGACGTGGCAACCTTTGCCTCTTTCCAACTGGGCGTTCTGGTGATTTCTGCTTGGCGGCCAGCTTGCAAGAGCGTCCGTTGGACAGATTCCGTGAAGATTGATTCAGCAACGATCTGTCTGACCGCATCAAGGAGCACGGAGCTTTGTATGGATACATCCTTTGCATCTGTATCGCGAGTGCTGAGTGTGTGAAGAGCGCGTAGGAGGGACGGGATTGCGTTGTTGCAGAAGTGTTGGTGGTTCCTCTTGGCGTTGGATCCGTACTGCAGGGTGGTGGTCCAAGTAGACAGAATAGATTGAAGGATTGCGTATCCAGTCTGTTGTTCCACAGTGCTGCGTGACTGGCCAAAGAAATCGAGCCAAGCGTGAATGGAATCTGCAGCAGCTTCGATGTTGGTCGCTGCTGTCCTCGATGTGGCTGGAGGCAAGAGCTTTTCTAACGATGTCGAGGTGGCTGTGAGTAGTGTCTCTCGTTCATCCAACGAAAGAACTGCGGCTTGACTGAGCTGTCGAGCGACAGAGCCGGCCAAAGCGAGCACGGGTTGAGTGTTGGCGAGATGCGACAGCCAGCTTTGTTTGGCCGCTTCCGACAGATCCGATTCTGTGCTGATCTGCTCTGCAACGATGCTCGAGAGAAGCTGCCATGCTTTCAAATCCAATTCGACTGCGATCGAAGGCACCTGCTGTTGTTGCTGCTGTTTGGCTTTGTTCTTTCCTTTGTTGGGTGTGCCGGGGGTCGAGGCGGAAGACGACGATCTGAGCGAGGAGCAAAGATGCTCAAGGACCCACTGAGATAGCAGCTCTGCTTTCTTGGGGACAAAGAAGCTGTCCGACTGCCATGCCTCGGATGCAATGTCGATTTTGCGTACTCCATTTGCTGGTGGTTGAGGTACACGAAGCGCCTTGACGAGCTGTTCCGAGGTGGTGATGGAAGCAGATGCCAGCGCCGACGGACCTACAGCTGCGGCCACCACCCGGCATGTTGTAGCTGTCGGCATTCTGCTTTCCTATCTCTGATCTGAGACAGTTGCAGAGACCTTGCGTATGTTGAGATGGAGGAGGAGAGCGAAAAGCTGGTCAAGATCAACCGCTTCGCTTTTTTTTTTTTTTTTTTTTTTTTTTTTTTTGGTCGGTGTGGAGGAAAATTGCCAAAATTGTCTCGAAAAAAGATTTCAGGCAGCACGCTGCGGTCTGAGAATCATGAAATTCAGCTGGACCCTGCCGTGTAAAAAAAAATTAAATTCTCTTTTTTTTGGAGTTCTTCTTATCGTCCGAGTCAAGACTAGCCAAGCTCTCTGCCTTGAACGTTTTCCAGACTTGTCCAAACCATCATCTCATCTTGCTCATCACCATCACCTTTGCATCACCAGCACATCAAGCACCAACCCTCTTCCAGTATTCGCCCTGCCCAACATCCACTCTACACAATGTTGCATACCACCCTCCGCATCCTCACCAGGCGCACAGCTGCCACGGTGCCAGCACAAGCTCGACTCTGCTCCTCGTCCTCAACCTGCTCGCCCGCCCTCCTCAAAGCAAGCACTACATCCACAACGCTCAACACATCTTCTACCAACTTTGCTCGTCTCACATTGCCGGCCGTCGCGCAGGCATCGACGGTGGCCAAGTCGTTAGAGCAGCAGCAGAGGGGGATGAAGGTGCGTAGCTCGGTGAAAAGGTTTTGCGATGGCTGCTCGGTCGTCCGTCGCAAGGGTAGACTGTATGTCATTTGCAGCAAGGATCCTAAGCACAAACAGGTGAGTAAGGGCGAAACCAGATATTTGATGGGTTTGTGCCGGGTTGACTGACGTTTTTTTTTGTTGCTTGTCTCGTTTCTACATGCAGCGTCAGGGATGAACACCGAGATGAAACAAGCTTTGTAGCAGGCATCTTTGCTTTTGTTCACAACAACTCAACCAACCTTGTATTTGTACTTCAACCGCAACTCTGACATTCTCATCTACATTGCCCCCAACTTAACCGCCAGAGTCCAGATGCAACAACAGAGGGTGAACGAGCTCACAGCTTCACATGCCAAGTTTTCCACACAGGGGATGGTAAATTCCATATGAGCGAAAAAGCGTTACTGAGAGGTACAATTACGCCTTCACTAGCAGGCTAAGCACTTGCCTACTGCTGCTGCTGCTGCTCCTTCTGTTCCTGTTGCTTCAGCAAGCCTTCAATCTCGCGAATCTCCATCTCGACATCGGCCATCCTCTGATTGACCCCCTTCAACCTCTCCTTGAGTTTCACCTCGTACTCTTCGTCCGAGACGCTCCTGATCGGCATAGCGTTCTTGACCTTCGACAGCCAGCCCGACTTCGCCTGCTGTTCCTTATCTTCGCTCCTCTGCGCCGGTTGCGCTTTGGGCTGGATGTCGACCAGCGGCGCGGCAGCTTGAGACGCCGACACAGCTGCGTCGCTCGAACTGCCTTGTACAGGCACAGCCACTGGACGCGGGCTGGGACGAATGATCGCATCCCTCACAATCCTCGCCTCGTTCCCCATCAGCTGCAGACCCGCACACACCACGCCAAACGTAACCACACCCTTATGGATCGCCGCCGGTCCCCTCGTAAACGCCGCCGCCCCAGCACCCACCACCGCACCCGCCAATCCGGACGCGAGCACATTGTGCGTATGCCGATTCTGCACCACCGTCCTCAGCCGCATGTGACGATTAGCCGGATCAGGACCGCTCGAAGTCCGGTTCAAAACTGGCGACACCACGTATTCTCTCACCGCGAAGAAGGGAAAGGCAAACGCGAACGAGCTGAACGCCATCCGTGTACCTAATACTGTGCCTGCGCCTTGACGGCCGCGAAGTACGCCGTAGATCGATCCGCTGATCCCGCCGACGAGTGCGGCGAGGAGGGAGCCTTTGACCACTTGGATGGGGGCGTCGGATTCGAGTTGGTAGCCAGAGGTGGGAGAGTCTTCCAGTACCGAGTGGATGCCGTAGCCTCGTTGGGGGGTGGGTGAGCGACGCGGGGAGGAGGCGGCGGGGTCGTGGAGGAACTCGTCGTTGCCCCACCCGCTAGATTGGGGTGAGAAGGTGGCGGGTGTCGACCAGCGGGGGTCGTCTTCGGCGCCGGAGAGCGTCATGACTGGCTCGTCGCGGTTTCGAGTAGTGGGGCGTGGAGGGTAGGGTGAGGCGTCTGGCTGTTGCTGCTGCTGTCGGGTGGAGGAGCTCGACGAGTTGCTACTGTAGGAAGATGCATCCTCTGAATTGTTTTGTTCAGCTCGAGCCGAAGCAGAACGACTATAGGCAATGCGAGCGTTGTCCTGTCTGATGCGCTCCCACTTGCTAGGCTCGACACCACGTTCACCCCGTAGCTGCACCCATCGCGTGCCTGGACCTGTGCCGTCGGGTGCCGCATTCTGTGAAGACTCGGAAGTCGCGCTCCTATCACCATTTCCACCCCTACCCGTGTTCGAGGACGCCCGAGTCGCCGAGTAGGCGCTAAACGTATCCGCAGTGGGCGCACCCTCGTCGAAAGAACCGTAATTCTGCGCCGCCTGCTCACCTCCCCATTCCTGCTGCTGCTGATCAAAATCCGTCTCGCCATTCAACCCTTTCGGCGGCGCCACACCCACCTGCGGCCGCTTTCCCTGTCTCTGCTCCTCGATCGCCCCCGCCAACACCCTTCGCAAATGCTGTGGATCTTCGACGTCCTTCAGCACCCCGCGGCTGAACAAGATGCCGATGGGCATGGTGAGGAAGGACCCGCCCAAACCGCCGACGACGCTCCATCCGAGCTTGGGCAGCATTCGCAGAGGTGGCTTGCGTCGAGAGAGAAGCACCCATGTTCCGGAAGCACCGAGCAGCCAGCCGGCGTACTTGGTCGTGTCGACGTTACGTTTGATCGTTTTAAGTGCGGCTAGCTCGCGCTGCGTGAGCTGCTTTTCGGATTCGGTTCCTGCTAGACCGGGGAGTCGTGTGCCGCCGCCACCCTTGGCGTTGGAGCCGAAGCTGCCTGAATCTGATGCTGACGACATCGTTCCTTTGCACTACGGCGCCATTCGAGAGCCGCGTCTGATTCGGGAGATGATGGTGTGCGCAGCTAGCTGAGTGGTTCGCTGAGCTCGAGCCAGTTACGATGCTGACTTTAGCTGAGTGTTTGTTTTCTCATCGAGCTGACGACCATCTTGGAAAATTCGATGTCTCAGAAAGTGGAGGAGATTTTTCGAATTTGTTAGATTCTCTAAGTAAGCCCTTCAGGGTCCAACCAACAAAAAAGCTGATTCACCATCGACGTCGACGGGTCTGGCGCACTTTGACGTGACAGCTTCGGCTAGAGTCGTATTCTTCCTCTGCCCCGCTACATCTCTCTGGTCGACTGTGCTGCTTCCTGAGTCAGACAGTGACATCGTGCTGCGCAGCGTCGTGTGAGGGCCAAAGAAGCTGAGATCCGAAAAGAAAGCTGCTCATCTGCCGAGTTGCGTAACGAATACAGTGTCACGAGTTGGTCTCCACTCCTGTCTGAGCTTGAGAACGGGATATATAAAGTCTCCCTATGATCCTCTTACCTTTCAACCTTCTCCGTTACATCGTACACTCCCATCTCACTCACAGACGCTCCTCTCCAGAATGACAAACAAGACCACCGACCAATCCTTCAAGAAGACCCACCAAGTGGTCGGCGCCAACGGCAACCAATTGGTGGACAACCTCAATGACAAGATCATGAAGGAAGCTCCTGGACACGATGGCGTACGTCTCCTTTCCTGATCTTCCTCTCCCTATGTCGATCTCACCATCGTGTACTGACTCTCGTCTTCCTCTCCACTGCAGAACGTCGCTTTGGAGCAATCAGGACAGCAAAGGACGCACAACGAACAGATCGAGCGCGATCTCGCCAACAAGGGCTACTCGACCCGCCAAACCGATGAAGAGGCTGAGCTCGACGCCGAGCTCAACAAGAAGCTCGACAAGCGTGGAAATGAAGCTCAGTAATACCCTCTCGCCGATGTCGTAATTGCAGCAATTGGTGCCAAGCAGGATCCGAGACTGTGTCAAAGCACGACAGCTCGTCGTCGATCGAATGTGTATATCAAAACGAATGGGCATTAACGCGCACTACCACCACTGAAGTAGCTGAAAGCCCTCGATACGGAAGCAATGGCACCGCTAGCAGTCGCAGGCGTAGCAGCAGCCGTCGAAGGTGCACCCAACACGCGCGTCGTGACCAGCGCATCCGGCACAACCTCCTTCTTCCCCCCTCGCTCACCAGTCGCACCATTCGCAGTTCCCGCGAGATTCGGCAGCCCCAACCCGATCCCCAACCCAGCCTTCCTCCCTCCCTCCACCCCCGCCTCCTCTACTGGCGCCTTTTCCGAGTGCAGAGCTATCTCCGTCTTCCCAATATGACTCCTCCTCGTCAACTTACTAGTCGGCGGAGCAGCAGCCACCGTCACCATGAGATTCTTCAAGTTCGGCAGCGTGTGACGGATATCAATCACCGTAACCGAATGAACGTTTATCAGCTGCTCGATATCCTTGTTGAGTAAAAACGCTGCGTATTCGTACCTGTACCGCTCCATGCCCTTGGCGTACAGGGGAAAGGCACGGGGGCCGCTCATGAGCGAGATGCTGTCCTGTACGACTGCTCTGCTGCCTGCGGTGGCTAAGGGGTAGTGGATGGGGGTGGCGAGGTACGTGCTGAGCAGGACGACGAGTTGAGCTACGAGTCCTAGGGCGCTGCTGACCGTGTCGTCGTCAAAGGGGTGGAAGACGGGTCGAGTCGAAGCGGGCGTTTGTGCTTTGATTGTGTCCTTCCAACGCCTCTCTTGGTGTGCCAGCTCGGCGGGAGGCAGCGAGCTGACTGCGTTTGGTAGCGGAAGACCGCACACGGAGAACAGCAGCGACGATGCATCCGATAGCTCGATGGGGAAGATGGTTTCGAGGTCGCGCAGCAACGACGCCTGCTGCACATGCAGCTGCAATGCGATCTCTGCCTTTGCGTCGTTGAGCACTTGCACTTGATCCCGAAGCCGCCGTGCCGTCGCCTCTGCCGCCCCAAAGACCGACTTGCTTGCATGTATTGCGGCTTGACGAGCCTCGAGTGCCGCTCTCCTGTCAGCCAGCTCTGCTCTTTTCCGCTCCAATTCATCCGCTTCATCTATAGCCATTTGCCTCGCAGCCTCGTACCTGGCTTTCTGCTGCTCGCGCTTGAGTCGAAGCTGCACAAAGCCTTCGGGGTCTTGCAATGTATCTCCTTCGCCAAGCCTCAGCTTTTGCACCTCAGTAAGCAGATCGTGCAGCTCTGTCTGCTTCTTCGTCAGGTGCTTGGCGTCGTCGAATGTGTAGCTTGGCATCATCTTTGTCTCGCGCAGACTGAGCTCGAGCACACGCCTCTGCTCGTCCTCAAAGGCCCTGCGCCGCTCTCTTCGCCTTGCCTCTGGTGTCGCAGCAGCAGCAATCGACGGCGGCATGGCGGCAGAACTGGATGTGGACGACGTGGGCGCCGCGATCTGTTCCGATGAAGGAGCAGAGCTAGCTTTGCGACTTGGAGCGTTCTCCGGGTCGGACGCATACCCTTCTAGCGATGAGCGGCGACGTAGATTGGACGGACGACGTGGGTTTCCATCTCCTTGAGACCACTTGTCTTTTGGAGACATGTCATCAACATTACCCTTAGCCGCAGATCCTTGCCGCGCGGGCTGGAGCGGCACCACATAGTAGATGATGCTTTCGAGGATGTGCCGCGTTCTCTCTGCCTCTCGCTCGCTCACTTTCCGGGGGAGTTTGGGCGCCTCTTTGGCGCCTCCCGAGACCTTGGAATCTAGGCCGCTGTGCGAGTCAGAGCAAGCCAAGCTCGCACGTCCCGATAGCGAGTTGGCGCCGGGTGCGAGGCCCAGCAGAATCGAGTTGGGAGGAAGCGACAGGCTTGCACCCTGCGCGTTTCCGGGCAAGGGCTCGAGGTCGCGTAGATCGGTGCTTGTCTGACACACGAGCTTCCAGCCCCCTGCGTCGTCTGGTTTGAGACCATCTGCCAGAGGTGCTCTCGCCCAGATCTTGATGTTGAGCGTGGACGCTTCCAGGGGTCGAGCGTGGTTGAATGCTTCGGAACGGATCGCAAAATCGCGCTCCGGGATTATTGGATCACCGCCTTGGTAGCCCCAAGAGTGATGCAGGCCAGGCTTCGAGACGGAGGAGCGATAGAAGACGCGATCCGTATCGCTATACGTGTTTGCATCTGCGGCAACCTTGTTGGTGCCGATGAGCGCTTCTTGCTGGTGAGGAACGAGGGATAGCTCGGCATAGCATTCGAGCATGCGATCCTTCATGATCTGTGCGAGACTCTTTTGAGAAAAGGGCATATAGCGCGATGCTGCGCTCAGCCGACCCGAGATGCGGGATGGACGTCTGGCTTCGTCGCTAGCTCCGACGTGACTCTCGTCGAAACGGACGCTGCGAACACTGGTTGACGAGGTCATGCTCGTCGTCCTTGCTCTATGCGAATGTCTGCGGATGGTATGAGAAGAGTGTGAGGAGCTGCGAGAGTCGGATCGCGAGAGCATGGTCGTGTTGGCACCAAACTCGTCGAGGAAGTTCGAAGCGGTTGTGCTTGACGGCGAGCCGCCGTGGTGCATGCGCGCATCCCTGCCATCGCGATGGCTGGAAGCTCGCTTGAGGATGGGACGTGGACTGGCCTCGACGCTGTGTGCGCCGTCGGAAGCTGATGCGAACGAGGAGGATGTTGTGAGCTCGTGGCCCGAGGTGCGTCGATGGTTCGCGAGGAGTGCAGATCGACCTCTTCCCGTTTTACGGGTGTGGCTGATGTGCAACTTGGTGGGTGTCGCTTCCAACTCGTCTACATCTGATTGCTGGTCCTCGTCGGAGGATCCGTCATCGGCGAGTCTGCTCCAGCTCGCGCTTCTCTGGCGGCGACGAGAGCTGTCGGCTTTTGCTTTCCCTTTGCTATGGGAGCGCGAGAGGCTGAGCGTCAGATCGGCATCGTCCGAAGTGGCGTGGTTTCGATTCGAACCTCCTGGTCTTTGGCAAGTTAGCGTCTGTAGGGCGCGATCCCGAGTTGGACGAAGCGACAGATTGCGTACGAGAATGGAGCAAATATGTCCGATACGTCGCTGCTCATAGTGTATCGAGACGGGAGGGACATGGCCGTTTATATCGCCCGTCATCGCGAAGGGGGTCGCTTCTTTGGCGATCTGGAGCCGGCTAAGGGTGGTATCTAGGCCTGCATAGTGGATGTCGTCGCGACAGGCATCGAAGCGCGGTCGCGCAGCCTTCCTCTTCTCGAGTACAGAGGCGATGTCTCGTTAGTGTTCGGTGGATGAGGTGGTGTGTTGGATGCCAAGATGCACGGGTTCTCTGTTGTCCGAGTGAGACCCTGAGAACGAAAGCTCCACAACAACACGCCGAATTTTGCGAACCTTCTATGCTGTAAGATTCTGACATCGTGACAGCTTAAGCCTTGTTAAAAAGATCGTTGTTTTCAGTAGGGACGTAACACGGTAGGAAATTTTGTTTTGCATTCTTTTGCAAGACAAAAAAAAAAAAAGCGATGAACAGCAGCTCCGAGGGAAGAAAGCCTCGTTGGCGGGCGGAAACGCAAGGAGTCCAGTCTGGTCATGAAGCCAGCGCCAAGCAATTCTCAAGCTGCTACCCTCCTTGTCTCACCACCGTGGCGATCAGTTCCGACGATCTTGATCGAGAAGAAGCGCGATGACAATGATGCAGGAAATTGCTGTATAGAAGGTTCCAGATGTTTAAGAACCGCGGAACTCCATTGTCGACGCAGCAAATCAGCTTCTTCACTTGGTTGGTTGTCACCTGGGAAGATTGGTTTCAGGGTCGCTGCTGAGGGGTCGTCTGTGGTGCTTTGCCGAGAGGAATTGGTTCCTGGAAGGGGAGGGACCCTCGATCGGATGCGGCATCTCGAATCGTAGCTGCAGGGCGAGCGGCAGAGTGCTCCGGAAATGCCTGTAGGGAAAGGGGGGGAAGGCCCTTGCGGCGAATGGTTCTGGTCGTTTGCAGCCGGTGTCAATGCGATCGATGCTGATGGCATGCACGGCGGTCAGACCGAGTTCAAGCTGGCAGAACGGGGGAAAAAAAAACAAAAAACAAAAAAACAAAAGCAAGCAAGCATATCCTTGCGATGCTGTCGGATGATCGAAGGCGCTCTGACGCAACGACGAGTGGGACTGACAAAGGCAGAAGGCAGATCGGCGATGAGATCTAAGGCCAGAAAAGATTGCAGCCGACATTCGCAGAATCCATGGTACACAATCCTCTCGACACTTCTGACCATCCTTCGCAACATCAACTTGAGCTCAACTAGCTCGTTTGATGATCCTCAATCACCGGCCTGGACAACATCCGGTGGTCGCTTTGACCGTGAAAGCTCATGAGAAGAACGCAGGAACAACACTACCAAACTCATACCAACTAACAAGCTCGCTTGCGGCTAAGCGCTTTGATAGCGGGCTCGTCCATGCAACAAGCAAAAAAAGGAAGCCTGCCTTGCGCTAGACCGTCGCTACTGCTGCCACTGTTACGATGAGCGGCTTTGCGCGCTCTATCGGGACCCGGTAAAACATTCTCGTCTGGACAAGCCAACGAAAACTCGGCGCTCGTCTCTGAAGTCGACGTTTGTCGCCGAGATCTGAGGCCAAGCGCCGAGCCTTTGCACCCGTGGCTCGGTGGGAAAAACAAAGAACCCTTGTTCTGGTTGTCAACACGCTTGCCGTCAACGTGGGCACAGAGCTAAAGGCGACTAAATGCGCACGCTCGACCAAACGTTCTGTTGACTGCTTTATTTACAACAGCCCGAAGCAAGGTGTGCCGTCTTGAGGAAGGAGGGCGAGAGGTTGATATTTTTGTGATCAAAATGGTGGCGGCGCATCTCGGCGTCGGACTCTGGAGTGGTCTTTGGATATGCACTGGCACATGGGCCGCATTGGCAGCTACTGTACAGTAGAGTACGCACGCACGGAAAAATGATATGCATTCCAAGCAAACGAGCAAAGTTCGGAGTCGCCTTGCCTTGGGCTTGGTCGATCAATGAATGTCACCCAATACAGTACCGATGCGGTGTTGGAATGCATTGTGGATCAACACCCACGGGATCGATACTGATTCATGGCTGAGAGTCCAGTCCCGATGCTGCAGCGTGCTGGTGCACAAGGGGTCGAGACTGCAGACGACGTGGCGACAAAAGCATATTGTTCGGCCTCGTGGTTGGCCCTTGGAAAAGCAGATTCTGGTTTGGGTTGAGAGCTTCTGATTCATCGTATGCTCTCTTGTGTACGAGAGGTTGCGATTCGTTTCAGGTTTTTCCGACTTGCAAAACGAGGCCCGCATGGTGAACAAGGTCATCCTCTGCGATGACACTGTTCGACAGCCCGACACAAGGTTGTGGCTGTGAGAGCAACGCTACAGTACTCTGCTGAGGAAACGGAAGTCCATGTCCTGGATCGACAAGCGAAGGCCAAAGGCAGTGAAAACGCAAGTTGCCCGAGGGGAATGTCGATCCTGAATTCATGCGCACCTCTCTGTCTCTGTCTCTGTCTCTGTCTCTCTCTCTACCTCGCGATTCCAGGGTGGTTTGAAGAGCAACTGCGCCGTCATCGAGCCAACGCTTCTTGCGTGTCATATCTGCCGTCGGTTGCTGGTTCCTGATTCGCCTTGGTTTCGCTTCTGTGTTTACCTCCAAGAAGCTTGTTTTGATGTTGCTCAACATCAACATCCGAAAAGCTTTCCTCACCATGCCCGCTGACCAAGGGATCGAGGCCGAGATGACAGTGATTCCAAGTCATGGATGGCGTGCGCATTTGCTGCAGCTGTGCCGGGCTGGCTAAAAAGAAAGTTTTTTATTTATTTATTTATTCATTTAGTGTACTTTTGGCACCACGGATCTGCGTGTTGTTCTGCTGCAGGGTCGTAAGAAGAGAAGAGGCAGAGAGGGAGAGAGACATACACACGGGAGAGTCGCATGCTAGTCATCTTAGTGCGGTTCCAATGCCTAAAAGGCGAGCTTTACGGCGCTATCCTGTGCGCTTTTTTTTTTTTCGCGCTAAAAATGCTTTGTCCACGTCGCTGTCACTTTGGTCAAGATCAGCCCAAATCCGGCTTGTCTTGGTCACCTAGAGCAAGCCAAACTACTGTAGCCACTGAGCCAGCCACACTCGATTCTCTTCCGGACCCCTTTTTTCCCTTCAACAGCAGCAGCAGCAGCAGCAGTCCCGGCAGCATCGACACAAGCAGCATCAGCGAGCGACTTGCGCCTTCTTCTCCTTCTCCCTCCATCAACAGTCGGCTCTCATCGTCGCTTGCTTCATAAGAATCATGTCTTCTCCTCGTTCCACCCTGTCGTCCCTCCCCAAAGTTCCTTCGCTCCTCACCATCCCCTCCAAATCTTCAACAAAATCCGACCAGTCGCCCACCACTCCCACCAACGTCACGGTCACTGCTGCTACTCCCGTCGACGCACGCTCCGCCAGCACCATCGTCACCGCTCAAGCTAACCGGGACGAACAAGCCTTGGACAACCTCACTGCTAACGACGTTCATCAAGCTTCTTCTTCCACAATGGGTAACGTCTCTGAACAGTCCGCTTTGGACCAGGTCCTTTCGGGCATCCTCACCATGCAGAAGGAGGTAAGTCTCAGTCTCAGCTCCGTATCAAAGTGCAAGGAATCAATGCTCATCTTGCTGAACCCTGTTTTCTCATCCATTACATTGCGCACAGCTCTCCCGACTGCATATCAGAATGGACGAGATGGAGAGCAAAAACGAAGCCACGGCACGACGCAACTCGTTCTACAACTCGTTCACCCCCGGCAGCATGTCGCCCGCGCTCAAGAGCCCTGGTCTCATGCCCAGGCTGCAACGCAGATCCTCTTCGCCTCCCAAGCACGGCAACACGGACATGCTCCACGCTCCCCACCTCTCCATGGGTGCTTCCGCACACACCCAGCCCGCTCCCCTGCTGGCTGAAGAGCCCAAGCTCGGTCTGTGGGCTGTGGTCCCCGCCGGTGGTGCTGGTACGCGTCTCTGGCCTCTGTCGCGAGAGTCGTACCCCAAGTTTTTGCTCGATCTCACGGGATCCGGTAGGACGCTGCTCCAGAGCACCTGGGATCGTTTGCTGCCCTTGGCTGGTCAGTCTCAGATGATGATTGTTACGGGGCAGGCGCATGTCGATGGTGTGTCGGCGCAGTTGCCGCAGTTGGAGCAGGCCAATGTGCTGGCTGAGCCCTCGCCGAAGGAGTCGATGGCTGCTATTGGTCTGGCCGCCGCGGTGCTGTTGGAGCGCGACCCCGAGGCGGTCTTGGGCTCGTTTGCTGCCGATCACATTATTTCCGGTAGGGATGCGTTCGAGTCGGCTGTTACCGAGGCGGTTGCTACGGCTAAGGCAGGTTATTTGGTCACGATCGGTATTGCGCCTTCGCATCCCTCGACCGGGTTCGGTTATATCAAGTTGGGTGAGAAGCTGAATGTCAGCGAGGCGCCGAATGCGCGTAGGGTTACCGAGTTTAAGGAGAAGCCTGATGCTAGGACTGCTTCGGCTTACTTGTCGACCGGTGATTATAGGTGGAACGGCGGTATGTTTGTGGTCAAGGCGAAAGTTTTGCTTGATTTGTTGAAGGAGACGGTGCCCGAGCTGCATGAGGGTTTGACCAGGATTGCTGCTGCGTGGGACAGTGATGCGCGCGATGCGGTGATGGGCGAGATCTGGCCGACGCTGCCTAAGATTGCGATTGATCATGCTGTGGCTGAACCCGCGAGTAAGGTTGGGAAGGTGGCGGTGGTGCCTGCGACATTTGGTTGGGATGACGTTGGTGATTTTGCCTCGTTGGCTGATTTGATCCCTGCCGAGGAGGGCGAGCCGAGGATTTTGGGTGACAACAGGTTGGTGGTCACGGAGAGTCAGGCTGGTGGATTGATTATCCCCGCTGCGGGAAGGCCGATTGCTTGTCTGGGTGTCGATGATGTGGTCGTGGTGGACACGCCGGATGCGCTGCTGATTACGACTAGGGCTAGGTCCCAGGATGTGAAGAAGATTGTCGGTAGGACGAAGAAGGTTTATCCTGAACTGTGCTAATGGCGAGGTGTGGCGGTGTAGCGGGTGGTGCCCGCTTTTTAATGGACACTTTTTGGTTTCTCATGGACAGAACGGTGAGATGTGTGCGATGATGTGTGATTGGTTTGATTGGAAATGAGTGCAAATGAGTGTGTATGAGTCTGGTATATAGATGTGGTTCTAGTGTGCGATGAGGGGAAAAAAAAAAAAAAAAAAAAAAAAAAGGTTGGTTAAGAGGCAGGTTGTTTTTGACCCAGCACTCTGGTTATGGTATGCATGCGTTGGCGACTTTTGCGGCTGAGCGAGCTGGATAGGCCCGCGCTTTCAGAGTTGTCAGTCGGGGTGGGACGCGGGTGGGCGATAGGTCGAGGAGCCTCGTTTGTGATGATCGATGCGATGCTAGGGATGTTCTCTGCCTCGTCGATCAGGCGCATGATCTTGCTTGTGCGGGTGATGCGTGCGGAGAAGTCCTTTTTCTTGATCGTCGGTCGAAAGATGTCGTCCTCGTCCCGGGTGGGATGTTGATTGGGGGCGTGTGAGAGGGCGAGTATCCGGTGGGATGTTCTGCGTGTGGGAGAGTCGTCTATGGGTTCTGCGCCGTCGGAGTCAAAGACGTTGACGTTGGTTCGCAGAGCAGCGACTTGGGTTCCTCGAGATAGGGTGCCGACGGAGTCGCGGGTGAGTGCGGCTACGGGTCCTCTTGTGGTTGTTTTGCTGGGTGAATCGGCTGTTCGGCTTTTACTCCTGCCTCTGCGAATTTTGAGGCCTTCCGCTGCGGCGGCAGAGCGCAGATCTGAGCCGGATGAGACGTGACGCAGTTTCGACCGCGGCTTCTTCTGAACCCGTCGGTTGGGGATGATGATGGCACCCTCGCATTTGCTGGGAGACCAAGACATGGGTTCGAATTCTTGCCCTTCCAGTGCGAGTTCTTTGGGCGAGGAGATGCCGCGTGGCGAGGAGACGGTGAGACGGGGTGGTGTGGATCGTTTTTCAAGTGTGGGACTAATTTGACCGGATTGCATGTCGACTTCGAACGATGTACGGGAGTTCTGTGATGAGAGAGGGGAGTCGTCGGTGGAGGAGGTGGTGGTGACGGTGCGTCGCTCTCGCATGATTTTGGAGAGCACTTCGACGCTCTTCATACGTCGCATGCTGAGATGCGTGGGTCGGGTGCAGGAGGCGTTGCGAGGTGCGACGGCAGGGTCTGTGGATAGGAAGGGCAGCGCGGGTCCAGAGAGCAGTTTGGCGACTGCATCGTCGTCGCTGCGAGCAGCGATCGGTGCAGGGTCGGTGTCGTACGCACGTCCCGACGAAGAAGCGTCATCACCGTTGTCACCGCTAGTGGCGGATGCTGTGTTTTCGACCACGGTAGCTGCCTCGCGTCGCATGCGCGATTGATCCATCATGGCCTGCAAGTCGCCCAAGCTCTCCCTCCATGCCGCCCTCTCCTGCCCCCATTTACGTTGACGGCTAGGACTGCCATTAGTCTCACGAGCTTTGCCGCTACCGACCGATTTCTTGGTAGGACTGGAAAAGGCGTCTACAAGACCAGGACGTCGCTTGGCAGTGGCATTCGATCCTCCGTTGTGCAATGCCTTCCAAGCCTCTTCTGCTGCTGCATCGCTGTTGAGGACGTCGGAGGAGATGGCTGCGCTTTTGCGTACAGGGGCGGTGCGAGATTTGGCGGATCTGTACGCGACGCTGGCTGTCCAGACAGGGTTCTTTGTTGCTGTTCGCTTAGCTGCTGTAGGTGGCGCGCGGGCTGTTGTCGATGCAGAAGTGGATGCTGTTGTGGATGCTAGTGATGTCGATACGAGCTCGTCCTGCTGTGGCGCATCATGATTGCCGATGTCTTTGGATGAGTCAGACGTGCTGGCAGGGTTGCTGGCATCATCGAAGATGGTACCGGGTCCAAATAGCCAAATGTTGGAGAACCATCCTGCAGACAAAGCTGGCGCGTTGGGCAGCGGAGGAACAGAGGGTGGATCGTTGCGATCAGATAGCTTGTAGTTGCGCGAAGGCAAACTCTTGCTCGTGGCCGACGGTTTAGGTGTGGAGCGGCCAGCTGCTGCACTTTTCTGGATCGCCCTTCTGAGCTCGCTGGCAGCCAGTGAGGGTGAATCTGAGGAAAAGTCATCGACGAGCCTGGGCTTGCGAGGAGGAGTGGCGAGCTTCTTGGCAAACATGCCTGCGAGCGATTGACGATCTGGAGTGACAACGCGTGTCTCCTTGTATCCAGCTCTTTCGAGAAGGTCTTGGAGACTATCGAAGCGCGAGTCTGCCGAACTGGGTGGGTGGTTGGGAATGGCGGTGTCGTTGTCGGATGAGAATTGGTACCTGGTGCGATGCGAAGAGGATGAAAACGCCGTTACTGGTCCAGCACGAGAGTCGGCATAAGGTGAGATGCTATGATTTGAAAAGTGGTTGGAGTCGGTGTTGTAGCTGCTGCCACTGCCACTGGCGTCACTCGAAGGGTGTAGGAGATCGGGACAAGTGGTGGTTGAGGACGAAGCAGATCGAGGGAGGTGTGGATGGTAGAGACGGTCGCGAGACGGTATCGAGGTCACCGAGGGGTGATGCATGGCCAGCTCGACATCCGATTGGTGCGGGTTGCTGTGCTGTCAAGAGTCACAGGTGGGGGAACGTGTCTAGCGTTGGGAGAGGCGGATGTTGTGGTGGAGGCGACAAGTGTCCAATGCCAGCAAGAAGGGGGGGAAGGGGAACAAGGACGAGGTGTCGGACACTCAAACCCGGCTTTGTGGTTTTTCAAGTTTGTGCGCTTCGGAGACCTATCAGGGTCCGACTCGAGGTGCAGCAACACAGGCAGTTGACAGATTAAAGACAACCCAAAGGCGGCCAAGTTGAGATCCCTGAAGCGTTCTCTCTCGTCGTCCTTATCCTTTCCTTGACCATCTCGCCGGATATCTCCTCACATAGCACACCAGGACAAAAAGGAAAGCCAAGAGATACAGTAGATCAGCACGGGAATGGTTCATTCGAGCGCGTTGTTGGTCTGCAACCGCGAATGCCAGTCTGAGATTGCACTGCGTGCTCTAAAAGTGCTACTTGCAGGTGCCATTCCGTGATAAACAGTGGGCGAGGGGATCTTGGCAGAGGCACATGGCCGCACAAGCGACCAGCTTGCAAAGAAAAAGAGCGAGTCTGCATGCGTGCATGCTTTTGCAGTCGACGGCATGCCCATTGAGATCCAAGAACAGACAAATGGCTTGGCTAAGTTAAGTTACAGTTAGGCCTGTGGCTCTGCCATCACACACTGCCTCGTCCGCAACGCTATGCAGAACCCAAGCCGAGCCAAAGAATAGATTTTCGAGTCTCCGACACAGCAAAAGGAGAACAAGAAAAGAACGCCTTTGCCATGTCTCGGCCGTACAGTACAATAGAAGCCACTCCCCGCGTCGACATGCCGCTTCTTTCAAGCCTATCATACAGTAGAATGCTGCTTTGACAAGGATCGAGCGCCACTGACTTGCGTGATAAGGTCCATTCTAACTTAGCACACAACAGTCTGCTTTGAAATGGCATTGTCGGCAGCAATCCGAGAGCTCGTCAGCCAAAAAATCACAGTAACCGTCGAGAGAGGCACGAGACTTGGAGCTCGAATTCGAGTCGAATCGCAATCTCCCGATGACGTTGAAATACCGTTCGATCCCGCACGACAAGACACAGCGATTCCAGATTCCGACGGCGTTGTGGAGAAAACGAGCGAGTCGAGCACGCCATCGTTTCTATATTTGACGTGACAGCTTACATCAAGTTTTCTTCTCTGCGTCCACTTTCTGCCCCTCTGCGCCAACACTCGGCGGGAGCAGCACGACGAAACCATCGTAACCCCCGCCTTTGCTGTGCTGCCTGCTTGCTGGCCCGCTTTGCAGGAAACCCCCGTCGATCGACAGATGACGAACATCATCGAGAACAAATGCGCTGTTGGCCTGCCCCTCTTGCAGCTCGGCCTGTCTCTGCGCTAGACTTTCTCATCCCATGCTCATTCAGCTTTTCTGGCTTGCCGTCTCGTCTCGCCGACCTGGACCTGGTATGACGGTCAACAACCACGATGCTGGAAAAGGCGACGGCGATGAGCGGCGCAAAGGCTCGCGCGTGCGTCGAGTTGCTTGCGGAGTGTGTCGAACGACAAAGCAGCGTCGTGCTCTGCTGAATGTTTTTTTTTTTTTTTTCTCTCTCCATTGCTTGGCCTCGACCCTCGGACAGCTTCAGCCGCAGACACGGCTTTCTTCTTCCT
This sequence comes from Sporisorium scitamineum, assembly GCA_001010845.1. Lineage (NCBI taxonomy): Eukaryota > Fungi > Basidiomycota > Ustilaginomycetes > Ustilaginales > Ustilaginaceae > Sporisorium > Sporisorium scitamineum. The sequence continues at coordinate 535,619 of CP010919.1, read as the reverse complement.
GCTGCCCGTTCGGTTGTGCAAACACCAAGAAGTCCGCCGTTCCGTTCTTGGCTCGCCCTCAATTCTTCTTACTGATTGACTATCCCCGAACCCGCTTCGCCGCCTTTCCAATGACGCCCTCTCCTGACTGATGAATGCTCGTCGCCCCCTACCGCTCCTCTGCCGCTTGTGCTGTGTGTCCACGGAGTGCGGATGGTGGGTCTACTGCGCGTGTCTGTGCCATCCAATCTTGCTGCCTGTCGCTTGTCCCCTTGTTACAGCTTGGTCCTTGTTTCCTACTTCCTTCACAACCACATCCACATTCACCACCCACTTCCACACTGTCATTCTCATCTCCCGTAGACTTTTACGGCTCAGCCTCCCAGCTACCTCTTAAATAGCAGCGAGGTTCCTTCACATCGTCTTTGCCGCCATCTACCTTCGATCTCGTCACGAGGGCACACTAGACATTCGCACACACGCATCTGCACCTCCATAGAATACTTTCCTTAGAGCCACGCCCAAACATCCAGCAGCATCATGACCCTCTCCAACCAGATCGCACAGTCCTCGAAACAGGCCGAGCAAGAGGCTCAGATCCGTCATGTCATCAACAACCTCGAAGCCATCAACCGCAAGCTCGGCGAGGCTGACCCCACCGAGATCATCGAATGGGCCATCGACAACCTGCCCGGACTCTACCAGACCACCGCCTTTGGCATCACGGGCTGCATCACGGTCGACATGATCTCACGCATCAGCGAGCAGCGCGCTGCCAAGGCCGGCCGTCCCGCCAAGCACCTCGTCCCGCTCATCTTTGTCGACACGCTCTACCACTTCCCACAGACGCTCGACTTGGCACACAAGGCCGCCAAGCACTACAATGCCGAGATGCACGTTTACACTCCACCGGGCACCAAGACGGTGCGCGAGTTTGAGGAAAAGTGGGGCCCACAGCTGTGGGAGAAGGATGAGGACACGTACGACTACCTCGTCAAGGTCGAGCCTGCGCGTCGATCGTACGACGAGTTGGGTGTCAGGGCCGTCTTCACCGGTCGTCGTCGATCGCAGGGTGCTGACCGTGCCTCGCTGAAAGCGGTCGAGGTGGACGAGACGGGACTCATCAAGGTCAACGCGCTGATGAACTGGTCCTTCCAACAGGTGGATGCCTACGCCAAAGCAAACGCTGTTCCCTACAACGAGCTGCTCGATTTGGGTTACAAGTCGATCGGCGACTGGCACTCAACCGCACTCCCCGGCGCAGGCGACTCGGGCGAGCGTGCAGGCAGGTGGAAGGACAAGGCTGGAAAGACCGAGTGCGGTCTGCACAAGGACTACTTTAAGATGAAGAACCTTGCCGAGAAGAAGTTGCGTGAAGCCGAGCTTGCGCGCAAGGATGAGGCTAAGGATAACGCTGCTGCGGAAGCGCAAACGGCGACCCCAGCAGCTGTTGCGTAAAAAGCAATGTGCAAAAGCCTCGATCCACTTTTTCCCATCAACATCTCAAAAGGAACCTTGTCATGCACGCATACTCAGACTCGGGACCACATCAGCAGACCAAGCGCCCGCCAACGACGCTTCTTGTGCCTTCTTTGTTTCGCATGTATCCATATATATCCCTAGCTGCATAGCTAGCCTTTCTACAGTCTGCATAATTCAACGCAAAATTCAGCATCCATACACCAGCAAAGTCTGTGACAGGATCTACATAGGACAGCGTGTGAACCTAGGCTTGAGGGAGGCAAGGATGGGCCTCTGCCTCGAACCGTGACAGCAGTGCCCGATTGTGAGAGGCACGCAAGGCGGATCTCGGGTAGTGGAAAGCGACAAGTTGGCAAGACGGAGTCGAGAAGAAAGCTGGCTCGGCCTTCTCCGATGGAAGGAGCATCTGATATGCACGTCGTTACGGCAAGCGCTAGCGATTACAGTCACTTCATTGGGCGAGTACATCACCGGATGTTGGCTAGATTGCGTTCAGGCAGCAGCGGTTCGAATGCTCCGGGTTCTACCACGGCGATCAAATGCACCACGACAAGTAGCAAAAAAAAAAAAAAAAAAAAAAAAAAAAAAAAAAGGTGCCGTTCAACATGCCGATTCCCCAACTCGCCAGGAAGCTCATCCCGGAAGCTCGTGTTGTCTGGTCATCTTGTTTGAATAGGCTCTAGTCACACTAGACCCACAAGGTCGACTTCATGTGACCTGCAAAGTCAAGTCACCACTGAGATGGAAAGGCTTTGAGCCAGTCATGGGAGACCGAAACGCGGCCGAAGGTAGGACAAGGCTTCTTCATAAAGCAGCCAAGCTGGTTTCCATTCGGCAGGATCTTTCCGTATTGCCCGTTTTTGAGAGCGACAAGAGCCTAACGAGACGAAGAAGATTCGGCGCAAAGAGAAAGAGAAAGCAGAGATTCACTCTTGGTCGAGCATGGTCAGGCTTTCAAGCGTCTGTGCGATGCAAGATTTTTAGGTTCGGAGATCGCCGCGAGAGGGAAAAAAAATAATCCCGCACCAACCCCTTACTTGTGTCGTACTTGACCTTTGGCTTCTGATTCGTAGACAAGGCTACTGATTGGCTTGTGTTGCTATCGTTCAAGCTTGTTGCAAGATGAAAAGCGTTTAGGATGCCCCACACATCATCAGAGTGAAGAGATCTCTTGCAGGACATGGAAGGACAGATATAATCCCGACCAAAAAGCAAGAAGCTCGTATGTCCTCGCCCGCTTTAGAGACTGTTCGGTTCCCCTCTGCCTCTGCCTCCCACTTTCCCTCCCTCTGTTCTCTTGCACCAGCAGAGGTCAAGCTCAAGCTTGATCCATCTCCTCCTTCCACAGAGTCACGGAATCATCGACCTTGATCGGTAGAGGAAACTACCAACGAGAGGTGTCACTCGCAATCTCGCGCTATCTTTTCTCTGCTTTCCTCCTGACAGCAACATCACCAACAAGCTTATCTTGTCGCCTAGCCCGAAGCCTCGGAAGAGCTTTTTTTTTTTTTTTTTTTTTTTTTCCCATCCAAAAAATCGCTCAGCAAGACACGACGACTGCCAAGCCACGTTCTCGCGACTGGTGACTCTTACTTTCTGCACGGTTCACACTCTAACGAAAAGTGACAGATAGCGAGCTTCCATAAAGTCACACACTCTCTATCGCTCCTCATCGGCACCTGCGACCCCTTTTCCTCCATCAGTCAGCCATCGTCGGAAGCACTCCCGACAGCAGTTCCCCTCTGTTTTTGACTGTTATTCGCAGGACCACGACTTGGTGCATCGGAAGAATTCATCATGACGATCGCACGACCTAATCTGCGCCCCGGCAACGGACACGTGAGTACAGTACAGCAAAGTGCTACGTCAAGGTCGCTTTCATCAATCACAGTCAAGAGGCTGGCGTTTCATTTTGTTCCTGTTGCTGATCCAAGACCCTTGCCTTTCGTCTCTGCGTCTCGCCTCTATCCTCGCTCTCGACCGCACCAACCTTTGCGCTCGATCGGCTTCGATCCCGCGCGGCCATATCAATCAATGCTGCTTTCACTCGCTTCTACTGCTTCCTTCACCCTCATCAGCCGACCTCGGCGTCGGAGAACTTCCGACCAGCCATGCCAGCACCGCATCTGCTGCCCAAAAGAGTGTTTGTCGGTGCCATCATCAGCTCAAGGTCAGCTACCGACCTCAGCATCATCGAGCGAGGTATCCTCGGTGTAGGCTCGGGAGGTGTGATCCGCTTCCTCGAAGACCTCGATGTGCTCGAGCGACAGATCCCGACCGCTACTGCCCTGTCCACCTCAGGCAGGACACCCTCCGCTGAATCCTCCACCTCGGCTTCCACCAGCACTCCCGGCACCGACGGCACCGCCGAGGACCGCTCCTCCACTCCCGTACCCATCCCCGGCTCCACGCTGCCAGATGCTCCCGAGCTCACATCCCTCGAAATGCCTCCCCCCGCCGTGCCCTCGCGTCACCCCACCACCAACGCTCCCAGCCACCTTGACAAAGCATCGCAACGAGAGCAGCAGCTCATCAAGCACGTCCTCAACAAGCACGGCTGGCGACACGGTCAGTACAAGCTCACTCGCCTCCCTCCCGGCAGCTTCCTCTGCTCTGGCTTCATCGACACCCACACCCACGCCTGCCAGGTGCCCAACATCGGCCTTGGTCAACAGTACGAACTGCTCGACTGGCTCCAGCACGTCACCTTCCCCCGCGAGAGGAGGTTTCAAGACGCCAGATACGCTCGCAAGACGTACGAATCCGTCGTGCAACGTCTCATTGACTCGGGCACCACCACCGCCTGCTACTACGCCACCTTGCATCTCGAAGCCTCCAAGATCCTCGCCGAGATCTGCAACGAGCGCGGTCAGCGTGCCTTCGTTGGCAAGTGCCAGATGGACCGCAACTCTCCCATCGACTACATTGAGAAGAACGCATCCCAATCGATCGAGGACACGAAGGAGTTTGTGCGCTTCACAAGGGGCCTCAGGCCGTATGGTCAGCCGCCCGATGTCTCTTCTCCCTCCATGAGCCCAGCTGATCTGCACAGCTCTTCGCCCGAGATGGATGCCAGCATTGCTCGACTCAGCGCCACCATGGACGAGCTCATGTCGCCGACGGGAAGCAAGCCGCCGTCGGACGCTGGTGGAAGCCCCTCTTCCGCCAAGGTGACTCCCGCCGTCAAGTCGCTTTCGTCGACGTCCAAATCGAGCTTCCCCGTAGTAAGGCAAGCCAGCAGCAGCAGTATCCGCTCTGCGCGCGAAAGCGGCACCTCAACTCCTTCGAGACAACGCGAGCGCGAGCTCAACAATGCGCTGGTTCAGCCCATCTTGACGCCACGCTTCGCCATCTCGTGTACCGATGCCATGCTCACCGGCATCTCAGCTCTGCTTTCTCGTGACCCCACCCTGCGTGTCCAAACGCATTTGAGCGAAAACGAGGGCGAGATCACTTTCACAAAGCAGCTCTTCCCCTTTGCCAAAAATTACACTTCGGTCTACGACCACTACTCGCTGCTGGGTCCACGCACCATCTTGGCCCATGCGGTGCACCTTGACGCTGACGAGCTCGCCATCATCAAGAAGCGCAAGTGTGGTGTTTCTCACTGCCCTACCAGCAATCTCAACCTGCGTTCGGGTGCGTCTCGTGTCGGAGAGATGCTCAACATGGGTATCAAGGTCGGTCTGGGTACGGATGTTTCGGGAGGTTTTGGGCTGGGCATGCTCTCTGCGATCAGGGAAGCTAGTGTCGTTGCCAAGGTGCTTGCCTTCCAGCGGGCACAGGCCGAGTCCAAGGCTAAGGAGGAGGAGAATGCGCTTTCGGCCACAGCGCCGCCCACGAGCGAGCAGGCTGCTTTGACAGCGCAACAACCGCTTGCCGGCGCCGCTGTCGTCGATGGTCGATACCCTGGCCCTCCCGTCGCCGGTCAATACCAGCCTAGGAAACCGCACTCGATCGCGACGTCCAACCTCAACGCTGCCGAGGTGTCGCAATCCGTTCAAGACCCTACCTCGTCGCTCGCACCCCCCAAGCCACCGTCGACTTCACCAAGGGCCCCCTCAGCATCGCCACGCTCTTCTACCTCGCTACATTGGGTGGCGCCGAGGTCTGCGCCATGGCCAGCAGGATCGGATCGCTCGAGGTGGGCAAGGAGTTTGATGCGCTGCTGGTGCAGACTACCAGTCACTGGGGTCCTTCGGGCTATACGGGCAACCCGGGCTGCTTTGTCGAGGAGGACGATACGCTGCCGGATGTGTTTGAAAAGTGGATGTTTACCGGTGACGACAGGAACATTGGCACTGTCTTTGTTAGAGGTCGTGTGGTTGGTGGTGCTAAGCCGTTGCGAGATTAGTTGAACGCTGTAGCTAAAGTTGTTCTTTATCATTGTTGTATTGGACATGTATCCCAGTTTTTTGCAATCTGTTCTTGGGATGGGGGACGTGACTGGTTTGTGTCCAGCTTGAAGCCTGCTCGCTGTTATTGAAGGAGCGTTGAAAGTCTGTTCAAGTCCAATGGTGTGAAAGGACCGTAGGGGACGGATAAGACTGAGCTAAGCGCGAACGTATCGCACACGCGGCCTTCCGTCTTTTGCTTTTTCTCGCGGCTGTTCGGCAAATTAATTTTGTCTTTTGTCAACCGTCCTCCACGTCGACCAACACCTTTCCCTCCGACCATCAATCTGGCTCACTCGGTCGTGAAGCATCTTGCGATTCAGGTTAGAAACCAAGATGCCGCCTCCAGCAAGAGCGACGGTCGAAGAGATCGACGACGAAGACGATCCCTACGCTCCCTACCGACCTGGGCGACGCTCGTCTTCGGCCGGATCCACCTCAAGCGGCGCTTCCTCGTCCTCATCCTCATCCTCATCCTCGACTTCCTCCTCAAGCAGTCGTACATCTACATCTATAGCCTCCAACACTCCAAGCAGACCCACTCAGCCGCCCTATGGTCAAAACGGCACAGCGTCATCCATCTACGACCAATCTCCGTCCGCAGGGACACAGGGCACCTTCCCACGCGAAGGCGGTGACGAAGAACCCCTCTTTGGCGGTCGACCGTTCCGCGACGCTCAGGACCCCTCCTCCTCCTCCTCCACCACCACCACCACCACCGACCCTTCCCGCGCCACAGACAAAGAGTACCTCTACGCCATCCTCAACGTCCCCACCGACGCCACCCCGGAAGCGATCAAAGACGCCTACCGCTCCCTAGCTGTCGTTCTGCATCCGGATAAGCACAAGGATGCTTCCCGTAAGAGTGCGGCGGAATCGCGCTTTCGCGAGGTGCAACGTGCGTACGAGATTCTGTCTGACCAAGAGAAAAGGGCGATATATGATTACTTTGGGGAAGAGGGGTTGAAGTCGACGTGGAGCGTGGCGGTGAGGGGTAGGGGGCCGAGGGAGATGCAGGAGGAGTTTGAGAGGGAGAGGAGGAGGAAGCAGGTTGCGGATGCTGAGGCGTTGGTGAAGAGTAAAGGGGATTTCACGGCGCATGTCGATGCGTCGGCGTTGTTTGCGCCTGCGAGTCGGGTTGCAAGGCGGCCAATACAGCCGGCGTTGCCGCAGCAGCAGAAACCAGCACCAGCAGCAGGTCAGGGGAAGGAAGCACCAGCAGTGCCGGGGGGAATGATCGCCCCCACCGCTACCTTCCCACGTTCCGTCACGCTGGCAGACAGGATCGCAAGAATCAACTGCATCCAACTCATCGGCAAGCACGGCTTTGAAACGTCCGTCACCAACCAAACCACCGCCACATTCTCCGGCCAAATGGTCAGTCGCAACGGTCTCGGCGGCGGAAACTTCGTCGGCACTGTCAAAACGCACTGGTCTCCTCGTCTATTCACCGAGATAACCCTCTCATTCCTCCGACCTCAGATCATCACCACTAAAGGCCAATACACGGTGGATGCAAATTCGTTCTTTACGTGGCAGGCGACGCTGCAGACGCTCATGTTGCCGCCTTCGGTAAACGTGACGTATGGTCAGAGGTTGTCGACTAAATCGACGCTGACTGGGTTTACGAGCGTTCGAAGTGGGACGTATAACTTGGGTGCGTGGGGGAGGGATGTAGGTGGGGCGATGGTTAGGCGCGAGCCGGCAGCGGTGTCGGTCGGGTTGACGAAGCAACTCGACGAGGGCAAAGGATGGACTGTTCAAACGAGCATCTCCCCCGTTGATCAGAACATCTCCCTCGACTATGCGCTCCAACTCCTCGGCATCAAGCTTCGAACCGGTTTCAACCTCGGCACCGGCTCGGGCGTTAGTGCATTCACATCCGCCGAACGCCGTCTAACCGAAAACGTCCGTCTCAGCCTCGGTCTCAACTGCGCTCTACCCATCGGCGGCGTCACCCTGCGAATCAAGATCAATCGATTAGGCCAGAAGATCTTGCTCCCCATCCTACTCAGTCCGGAATACCGCTCAGACCTCGTGGTAGCGTTCACCGTGCTCCCCGCTGCAGCGTACACAGCGTTGCACTGGGGATACTTGGAACCGCGCAAGCAGAAACGTCTACGCGATCGACTGGGCGAGTTGAGGCGGGCGAACGGCGAACTGATCGCTGAGAGGAAGCAGGCGGCGGAAGAGGCGAGGGAGGTGTTGAAGGACCAAGCTGTTAAAAAAGCCAAGATGGAGATGGATCGTTTGGGGTTGGTCATCGTAGATGCGTGGTATGGAAGGAAAGACGATCTACCCACCTCACCGCTCCTCTCCTCTCCCCACACCTCTGCCCAATTGCAACAGGAAGCGAGGAGCGTCTGGACAAATATCGCTCAACCACCGTCTACCGAACCCACCACTACAGACGCAAACGAGACGGTATGGGACGTGAAGATCCCCCTCCAAGCACTGATTCAGAAGGGACAGCTGATTGTACCTGGTGGACGATCTAAGGCGAACTTGTTGGGGTTCCACGATCCCGTGATGGGAGAGAAGAAATGGTTGAGCGTGGTGTATACGTTCAGAGGCGCACTGCATTGTGTGCGGGTGGGGGATTGGGAGGAGTTGGCGCTACCGATGCGCATTCATCAGGTCGGTTGAATGCCGACGGGTTTGTAGTTACGTACTGTACACCACTCTACTCTCAAATGTCAAGTCGCTCGGACGCAGTGGGGGCGGCTATTTGGGATCAGCGTGTGAGCATGGTGAGATTGCACTGAGTCAAAGCGTCGCACGCAGAACCTTTTTTTTTACACCGCACTCGTAACACACCCGTACACGTCACCAACCCCCTCATCTCCCCTCAACCGATCACTGCAACACCGACAACCACCCACCCAACCCTCCCCTCCCCTCCCCATTCTCCACCTCGCCCTCGCCCTCATCCCACCCCTCCAAATGATCACCAATCGCACCCACCACCGTCTGCCATTTCCCCCTCCCGTCCGCCTTACGCCCATTTTTCAACCGGACCAGTTTCAACGCGATCAAGTCGTGTATCTGCCTGGAGGTGACTGTGAATCGTTGACTGGTGAGGAGGTGTGCTGCTGAGATCGAGGGGGTGGTATGTGTAGGGTGAGCGGGTGCGGTGGGTGCGAGGGAGGAAGGTAAGGGAGGTGTTGTTGGTTCGTCGTCGAATAGGTCGGCTCCTTCGGGGGGTGGAGGGGCTTTCTGGACGGTGTCGTCGCGGCTTTGGATGAGGTTTAGCAGTTGAAGCGCGCCATCATCCGGATCAGCACGTTGAATCTCGCCCGCCTTTACTAGCCCCAACACTAGCCCTACCACTCGCATCGCAGCGTCAACGTCCTCCATCATTCCTAAATCCAAGCTCTGCACAAACTGCAGCACAGGGGGACTGGCGCTGCCACCGCACCTCGGCGCAACAAACCACATCCACGCAGCAACAGCCTTCTGCTCCACACCGCTCTGCTGTCCCCCTCCCACCTCCCCATCGCCCGCACAACCCCTCCTATATCCCCACATTGGCTCCTAACCACCTTCGCCGCATTCCCCGCTCGCTGACCCACCAACGTCCGCAACCAACTCCCACCGCTCTTACTCAACCCCCAGCTGTAACGCCCGCCCCATCCATCCTCGCCTTCAACGAGGCTAGACTGAACGTCTCGCATCCTGCACCGAGCTGTGGTCCATCCCGCTCTACGGCCGCAACAAACGCATCAAACGCCTTAGCGATGAGCTCCCTAACACTCGTAGGGCACGCATCCGTATCCACCAGCAGCGACATTACTTCCAGATGCACCGTTCGCGAGCTAGCGTTTCTCGGTAATCCATTAGCTAGCGTGCCATCGCTCGAGGGTACATCGACCACCGACGCCTGCAATCCGGACTCTGACAGGAAATCCAACACCGGCTGCAGGGGAGTACGTACGATTTCGGAGAGCAACCACACCAGCGCACCGGGTAGAGCGAACGACAGTAGGTCTTGCAGGAAGTAGCTCAGCCCGCCACGCAGCGTTTCCAAGTCGATCACACCGTACTGGCACGCTGAGACGCTTTGCGAAAAGAGGAGGGGAGATAAGCGTAGCAGTGTGGTGGGCGGGGAGGCTTGGATGAGGTCGTCCGATATACCTTCGTTGCCGAAGAGCGCGTGGATCCAGCGACCTACCAGCCCCCGCTCCTCTTCCGAGAGCGTGGAGAGCGGGTAGCATACCGACGACGCGCTCAAGTACTTTGCCAGAAAGGGCGGCTCCGACGGTTCGCAGTCTTGCGCAGCAGACACTCCGTCTACTTCGTGATTCTCCACAGCGCAGCGCGAAACTCTTGACGGCGCGATCTCGTACCGATAGCACAGCAGCTGAACAAACAGCAAGATATTCGACAGTGTCGACGGCTCGTCGCTCGTCTGCCCGACATCCTGATGATCCAAAATACTCGCCAGCGGATCCAGCAGCTGCACGGGATCAATGTACATCATCACCGTATCCAACACGGCCCCTCCCTGTGTAGCGTCTTCGCTCAACGCCTTGCACCACCTCGCGATGCTCTCGAGATCGTGCTGCTCCAACCAGCCTTGCATTTGGAGCACGAGCTGGCGTGCGAAAATGTAGTGTGTTCCCGGATCCGATGCTACACGATGGAGAAGCTCGATCGGGTCGTCTGTGGAAACGCGTGTTTCGAAGAGCGTGTTGAGCGCGAGACCTTCGAGTTGGGCATCCATGCGGAGGGATTGAGTGAGACTCTGGACTTCGGACGCGAGCTTGTGGCCGTCTGGGAATTCGTCTGCGATCGCTTCTGGGCGTGCGAGTGAGTGCTCGATGCAGGCTCGCAGCAGCCAGGCTTTGATAGGTTGCAATGGCGGCGAGTCGAGACCCAACACATCGGTCATCATGTTCGCTCGCCCGGACTCTTCACCGCCTCCAGCAGCGGCGGCACTGCTTTGCGCGTGCGACTGACCAGTGGCGCTTTCACATGTATCGAGTCGACTCGCCATGACAAGTAATGCAGCCCTGAGCGCTGCCTCGAGTCGGACATGCGGCGCTTCCAACCTCTGACCTCGCAGCGGCAAATCCTGACGATCATCGAGCCACTGTTCGAGCTGGAGGACGAGTTCAGGAATCATGCCACAGAGCGCGTGTCTCCAGATGGCCACATAGACTTGAGCACCTTTGTATGCGAGAGGCGACTCGACGACGGTAGCGCATGCATCGATAGCAGCGACGAGCAGTTCAAAGTAAAAAGATGTGAGCGACTTCTCGAGTGTCAACGATGGTGCTGCTGCGTTTCTTCTTGCAAGGAAAAGCGTCTTGACAGCGTCCAATTTCGTGTCCCAAGCGGTGTGCTGATCGACGAGCAAATGCATGAGGAAGGCCATTTCAGGCTCCACCGGTGGCTTTTCCGATACAGCGACAGCCGAAATATCGAGGAAATGGTCCCATGTGGCTCTCTGCTGTGCATCTTGCAAAGTCTCTGCCTTCCTCTTGGGCGTGCGTGTCGAGAGCTTGGACGTGGTCGCTTCTGCAAGTGTTTGACTGATCTGCTCGATGACGCCGATCTGACTGGTGAGAGAGCGCAGGAGCGCAATTTCGTCCTTCCACGCTGGATTCATCGGCTGTAGCACCGCTTCGATCTCGGAGACACACATCTTTGCCATCGATCTCGTTTGGCGTAAGAGGATATCATCGGGCTTGAGCTTGTGGTCCTTTGTCGTCTGGGCGGCGGATAGCTTTTGGATGGCGTGTGCAAGCAGTGCTTGACCGAGGTTGATGAGGACGGTGATTGCGACGCGTGGAGCGAGCAAATTTTGCGGAGAAGAAGCGGTGGGGTCGGCAGCGAGAGCAAGGAGACGAAGGTTGGCGACAACGAAGGCCATGGCTGCCGGTGCACTTGTGCCATCTTTTGCTTGGGATCGACTCTCCTCTGCCGAGGGACTTGAGATAGCTTCTTCATTGGGGAAGGACGCAAAGAGATGCTGCAGCAACTTGAGAAAGGGTGGGCTGGAAACGCGAAAGGGAACTGGCGCTTGGAAGGTCATGAGAAGCCCTTGACCGATGACAGACGAGATGGTTTCGATGGCCGGAACGTTGGACGCTGCCGCTTGGACGTTGGCGAGGAGGTGAAGGGTGACAGTGATGACATCTGTGACGGAACCTTGATCGGGTGTGATGCCAGAACGGTTTGCGCTGCCATAGATGAGTGCTTGGAGGTACTCGATGAGCAATGGATCGATGAAGGACTGCGACAGAATGAATCTGACGAGGCAGCCAGCAGCATGCGAGCCTGCGAGAGACGGAGCATCGCCACCTTGGCTAGCATCCTCGTGCGCAACGTTGATGCGTCGCACCAACTGATGGAGCAAGGAAAGCCACTTGGACTGCGGCAGACGTCGCGCTAGTGCCTGCAGGAGCAGCTTGTGTAAGAGCTGCTGTGCTTCGTCTTCGGACATCGTGGATATGAATATGTGCTCGGACAGGAGCTATTTTGTAATCATGAGACCATGACGAGTCGTATGCGGATTGCGGTGAGGGAAAGAAAGCTATTTGTAGCTTGCGATGATGATCAAGAAAGAAGGTTGACCAACTTCAAGGGTCCGAGCGAAGGTCAATCGTGGATCTGAGCTTCATCGGTGAATTTGGCTGGAAGATCTAAGCCGTGGCCGAATTATCGACCATGTTACGCCCTACTTGAACAACAAACTCAAAATAAAATAAAAAAACCAAGCCTCAAACGGTCACGAGAACAGCTGCAACATTAAGACATGCACTGCACCTCGGGCCGCAAAGTGAGGACATGGTCCGTGTCTCGCCCGCTTCGAGTATACAGTATTGCTCCCAACCTCGACGAGCCAAACATTTGACATGAATGATGGCAGGAACAGAAGAGAGAGCAATGCGCTGTGAAGTCCCACCAGATTCGACGTCGGTTGTCCTGTCAACTGCATGGTTTTGGGCCAAATGAGCATCGTTGGCTGGCTGAGCACCGACAAAAAGCGGCGGCGTAAGAAAGTTTGCAGCTGAGAAACAGCACGTTGCCTCTTTTTGCACAAAAGAGACACGCATTACAAATCCGCTCTCCTTTTCTCACTTGGGCAGCTGAGCGATATTTGCAGTTCGGATGTGCCGGCGGGCGGGAAGCACACACTCTCCAAGCGCGTGTGTCAAAAGGTGGTTTGAGCTCAATTTCAACTTGGGCTTACTGTACTTTGCACCGCAACTGAGAGAATCCAGCGCTTCTCGCACTTTTCTCAACCTCGCTCTCCACTACATCCCTCGGGCTCTCCGACTTGATCCAAGTCATCATCCCACTGCCTTGAGCTCGACCGATAAGCTGTCTCTGTCGCTGTTGCTGCAACTGCACGCCTGCTCAGTAACAGTCACCTCGCGCTTCCATCTTTAGTGACAAGGCCAGTCACACGACAGAAGACTCTCTGGACCATGTCGACGCCGAACAACTCGAACGGCAATGGCAAAGCCAGGGCCATCCCCTCGCCGCGCTTTCAAGCCACAGACGATTCAGCCTCGACTCCCATCAGGTCGCCTGCGCGAGCCTTTGGCGATAACGTGGGTCATGCTTCGCCCTCGCTGCCCAACATCCCTCCCGCGTCGGCTCTCCATCAGCAGAACCGCTCAACCTCTACTCGTCTTCGCAACAGCAGCGTCACGACTCGTCCAACTTTGCCAGCTCCTTCCAGAGGACCATCTCTCTCGAGCCACCTTCTCGCGACAGCGCGTCGCTGGCTCCTCCCAATGCCGACTCGGGCCTCTCGACACCGAGCAACCTCGACAACCTCGATTCTCTGCCCTTCTCAGACGAACGCAAAGCACGCATCATCGAGAGGCATCTCGCTCGCCCAGAGGCCAATCGAGACTCGATTTCGGCCACCTCGATTCCATCTTCCGAGCACACGGACGAGAGCTTCACCAGTGGAGATGCTCACGGCTCGTCCACTCCCAACCCTGGGGCTGCAGCTGCCGATGCCAACGGCGACTCTCCTTCTGGAGTTGTCTTTGAAGACGTAGACGAGAGCTATATTGGTCCGCACCAGATGCAAGGTGGAGCCATCACCGACGACGTCTATCGCTGGGCGCACAAGAACCGCAGAGTCTCGGCAAGACGCACTCGCAGCGAGAGTCTCCACATGCCTCGCACGTCCACCATCGACCCCGAACTCGATGTGCAAGGTATCAAGGAGCCAGGCGGATTTCGACGATTCTTTGTCAACACCCAGGCGGAACAGCAGGGCCGTGCTCCTCCAAGAGCGCTTCGCAGCTTCATCGACTTCCTCAGCTTGTACGGTCACTTTGCAGGAGAGTTCCTTGAAGACGAAGACGAAGATGACGACGACGATGACGACGAGACCCACTACGACGATGACGACGACGCACGTGCCATCCCGGGCACTAGTCGAGCGGCTGGCAATGGCGACACCGAGAACGCGGGTCTGCTGCGTCGACGCAGGGGTCTGCAGCGCAACGATACGCAAGCCCGTATGCGCAAGGCGAGCAAGGAGCGTCGTCGTGGTGAGGCTACGGTGCTCGACGCGGTCATGATGCTGCTCAAGTCGTTTGTCGGCACCGGTGTGCTCTTCCTCGGCAAAGCGTTCTACAACGGCGGCCTGCTCTTTTCCACCGTCACCCTCTGCTCCGTTGCCATCATCTCGCTCGTCTCGTTCCTGCTGCTGGTCAAGACCAACCTCAACTGCCCCGGTTCGTTCGGTGACATGGGTGGCATTCTCTATGGTCCTCGCATGCGTCTCGCCATTCTTGCGTCCATTGTACTCTCTCAGCTCGGCTTTGTCGCGGCTTACACGGTATTTGTGGCGCAAAACATGCAGGCGTTCGTGTTGGCCGTGACGCACTGCAAGACGCTCGTGCCCATCTGGATGCTCATCTTGGCTCAGATGGCTGTCTTCTTGCCGTTGTCGCTCATTCGAAGGATTGCCAAGTTGTCGACGACCGCGCTGATTGCCGATGTTTTCATCTTGTTTGGCATCGTGTACCTGTTCTGGTACGAGATTGGAAAGGTTGCAAAGGAAGGTCTGGCGGATGTGGTCATGTTCAACAGCAAGGATTTCCCGCTATTTATTGGTACCGCTGTGTTTACTTTCGAGGGCATTGGATTGGTGATTCCGATTACCGAGTCGATGAAGGAGCCGGAGAAGTTCCCACGCGCGTTGACGGGAGTCATGGCGGGAGTGATGGTGCTGTTTGCGTCGGCGGGTGCGCTGTCGTACATGGCATTCGGGTCGGATATCCAGACGGTGGTGATTACGAATCTGCCGCAAACGTCTCGGTTCGTGCAGGCTATGCAGTTTCTCTACAGCATCGCCATCTTGCTGTCGACACCGCTGCAGCTGTTCCCTGCGCTCGCAGTGTTGGAAAAGGGAATCTTTACGAAGAGCGGCAAGTACAACTGGAAGGTCAAGACCGAAAAGAATCTGTTCAGGTTCCTTGTCGTCGCAGTATGCTGCCTGGCGGCTTGGGCGGGCGCCAACGACCTGGACAAGTTCGTCTCGCTCATCGGATCGGTCGCGTGCGTTCCGCTCTGCTTCATCTACCCACCCTTGCTGCACATCAAGGCAAACGCCACAAGGACCGCGACAAAGGCGTTGAACTATGCGATGCTGTTCTTCGGCATTATCTGTGTCGTGTTTGCCGGAAGTCAGACGATCAAGGCGATGTTGGAGAGCAGTAAGCCTGCTGGACCGCCGAGGTGTTCTCCGCGCTAGAGGGAGGGGGAAAGGGTGGTGTAGGGGGAGTGTGTAAAGGTCGGTTCAGAAGTCAATATAGACGGGTCTCATCTCTGCGTGGTTTGTACGCAATGTCAAGTGAGGGTGAGCAGCATCGTTTCACGCAGCTGACGAACAGTAAAATTGAGTTGACATTAGAGGTGCACCTGTTGCTCAACGCGATCAGATCTGAGCACAAGATCTACAAGAAAAAAAAGAAAAAAGAAAAAAAAAACACTTAGAGCTTGGCCAAGACGTGGTCGGCACCCGAAACCTCAACCGCGCCCGGGTTAGGTTCAGGGCTGAAGTCGACGACCTTCAAGTCATCGACAATCAGGGCGTAACGACCAGTGCGCTCGCCGAAGCCCATAGCGCTGAGGTCGGCGATGGAGCCGATGCCCTTGGAGAACTCGAGGTTGAGGTCGGTAGCGAAGATGACCTTGTCCTCAGCCTTGTTCTGGACGCCCCAAGCGGACATGACGAAGGGGTCGTTCTGGGCGAGCACGATGACCTGGTCGACACCCTTGGACTTGAAGGCTTCGGCTTGCTTGATGTAGGGAGGGATGTGGTTGACGTGGCAAGTGGCTGTAAGGGATCGAAAGGCGGAAAAAAAAGAGTCAACGTGTGTTCAGAATGGTCGAGGTGGGAAGGTGGGAAGGAAAAACTTACGGGTGTAGGCACCGGGAACGGCGACGATGACGACCTTCTTGCCCTTGAAAGCCTCGTGGGTCTGCACCTTGGTGGGAGCACCGCAGGCAGTACCGTCAGCGAGCTCGGGAGCCCAGGGGACGTACATGAAGGTGGTGTTGGGGATCTGTTCGCCTTTGGAGATAGCCTTTTTGACCGAAGTGGTTGCAAACGATCGTGCACGCGTAGCAGAAATCGACGACGCAGCCGCACCAATAATTCCAGCAGCGGCGAGAGATCGAGGGTTGGGACGAGCAAGCAAAGATGACGAGGCAGAAGAGGACGAAAGGGAGGTGGTGGTGAGTCCCCTGGTCGCAGGCAGTAACGACAACGAGGTGAGGCGAGCGAGGCCAGGGCGCAAAGCGGCTCGCAAAGCTGGAAGCGTGAAAACTATCATGTGATTGCTTACCATTTTTGCGAGTTTGCGTATGGATACGGTGGTGGGTGATGATGGTCGAGATGATGGTGACAGAGAGTAGGATCTCTTGGAAGGCGGAAATAAGAGATTGGGGCAGCGGCAGGAGACGCCGTCGTTTGCCGAAAAGCTTGTTGGAGCGCAATCGTCCGTGCGCGGACCTCGCCAGTCGTTGCTGAGCCAAAAATGCACAGGAATCCAGACTCTAAAGCCTTCTCAGCAATTCCTTCCACGGCTTCCATCCGCCGTTGCACCTTTTCCTTGAAGGATCAGAATCGGGGGGTCCTGGGCGATGGATCGGCTGATCAGACAGACCAACACTCTCGACGCGCCTTTTGAAATTGGCGCTTTGATTGCAGCTGGAGCAGCGCAGTCAAACGCGTCTGATCTACCGGATGGCTCTCTTCTCCACAGCTTGTAACTTTTTCCGCAAGCCGTTTCTCTGCTTCACATGTGAGCATCTGTCGGCTCAACCTCCAACACCAAGCGGCTTTTACCGACGATGGCGCCGATAGCAAAACGACCGCGACAGTCAGACGACTTTGACAGCGCGCCAGCGCCTCCAAATGCCAGCGCCGGCGGAGCATACTACGACAATGTACCTGGAACCTCCATGACCCGACCTCTCGGAGCGCTGCCAACGTCAGGGCCCTCGTACTCGTCTCACGCAGCGTATCCTGCCGCTACGACATCAGCAGCGCCGAACGGTGTAAACGGCGCAACAGCACATCATAGCTCAGGTGTCGAAGACGACGAAGAAATGGCACCACCCAAGAGCTCCTCGACGACACAAGGCGCGCGAGGACGAGGGCGCGGCAGAGGCAGAGGTCGAGGCAGGGGACGCGGTCGAGGCGCTTCCACCGCAACTGCACCCGCTGCTGGCTCCTCAGCACAGGCGTATGCCAACGGCCAAAACGACGACGACTCAGACACCTTCCCGCCCAACCCGCTCACCTTTCAATGCCGTATATGTTTCCGTTTGCTAGGCGACTCGCTCGCCTTTGTCGCCACTGACCCCGACTTGGGCTACGTCATCCTCTCCGATGTTAGCGAAATTGTCATTCAGGATAGCTCGTACGAAACATCCACAGAACCGGGTAAAGACATTGGCTCGACTTTCGCCCGCCTCCGCTGTGCGGGATGCAGTTCCACCGTCGGGCGCAACTACCGCACCACGCCGCGTGACTTGGACGATTTACGTGATTGCTTCTCGCTCGAAGTAGACGCTGTGTATACGTATCAGCTCGGGTCGAATTATACGCGGCAGATCGAGGAGCAAGAGAGCGATGAGAGGAACAAGACGGATCGTGCGTCGATTCAGATGAATGGTGCAAGGGGAGGGACGGGCGAGGAAGATACACAAGCACTCATCAATAAGATGGAGAGGACTCGGGCGCTGACTATTGAGCTCAGTGATAGGTTGATCAAGGCTGAGGAGGAGATTCGTCGATATAGTGCGCTGGTCGACGAGCTGATGCAAAGCAAACCAAAGGAGGGCGAAAGTGCTTCTCAACCAAAAGAGCAGCAGCAGCAGCAAGATCGACAAGACCCGCCTCCTGCAGAAGTAAACGGGCTGGCAGACGTACCAAGTACACCACCTCTCGATGCAGAACAGCTCCCACCCAACTCACCACAAGCAGAAGCAGAGGCAGAGGCAGAGGCAAAGGCACAAAAAGAAGAAGAACCGCAAGAAGAAGAAGCACCATCTACGCCAATCAGTGAACCAGCAGCTAGCACATCCATCAAACCAGACTCGTCGCGATCTTCATCGCGCAAAGTGAGCGTGCCTTCAAAGACTTATGCATCGCTCACAAGGTCGACACGGACAACTCGACGTGCTTGATCAACAGCGCTGCCGTAAGAGTGGATGGCTGCTGCATCGGCAAATTGTATTTGTACCCTTGCGTTGGATGCGATAATGTACAATCCCTTGCCATGGGCAACGATTCATGCTTTGCGAGATGAATCTCTCGCATTGACGAGGGTGTATGCTGTGGAAATGCTGGTGAGATTCGCAATGCTTCCGTATGACTGTTCTGCCAATCACAACTCGAATTGAAGCCGAGCTGCAATCTAAGAGACGCGCGAGAGATACGACTCGTACAACTCGGTGACAAACTCTGGATTCGTCTGTTCCGATAACACAAACGCAAGAACGTCAGCAACCAATTCGCACTCTCTCACACAGCGTAGCGTCAAAACTTACGTGAACCATGCTCAGCAGTTCGGTAACAAACTCGCGTCTCGACAGAGGCTTGCCGTCGTCGCCTAGACCGATTCGGTCGCAAATACCTTGTTCGATCAATTCGGACATTTTGGGCGCGCCCACTTTGTCTTGAGTCGAGCTCGTTGGTTGGTCTGTCGGGCTCTTTGCTTGCGTTGGAACAGAGTCGGTGGCGACAGCTGCAGGAGCAGGGGTCGATGATGAGGTGCTACTGCCTAGTAGGGCCAGAAGGTTTTGCGCGTGGTTGTCTGATGGCTCGGCGGCGACAGCGGTGGATTTGGATTCAGAGGTTGTGGAAGTGGAGGTGTCGACCGACACTGCTTTTTGGAAGAGTGAGTCGAGCAGTGAAGTTCCATTCGAAGTATCTGTGGAGTTTTCATGTGCTGGAGCCGAAGTTGTGTCTGTCGGTTCGGGTTCTGTATGCGCCGGTGCCGGTGCACTGCTACCGAACAGATCGTCGAGGTTAATTTGCGTGCCGCCCAAGTTGTCTGGGGCTGCACTTGGCACTGCCTCCGAGGTTTCCTTGACGGCACTTGCTTCATCATCGTTGCTCTTCTCCGCCGCCGCCGCTGCTGCTGCCGCTGCCTGTTTCGCACCCCTCTTCGGCTTCCCATTTGCCTTGCCCTTAGCTGCCTTACCCTCCGGTTCCGCCTTGGCATTCTTCTGCGACGCAGCCGCCGGCGCTGCCTGCTTCTCCCCACTCACAGCAGGCACTGTCGAGCTAGACGCCTTGTCCGCCTGCCTCACCTGCTCCTCGCTCGGCGCCTCCACCATCTGTTGCAGTTTCAACAGCTTATCCCCAATCGCCATCCTTTGATTCGGCTCAAACACCCAAATGCCATACACCTCGTTATCCCCATTCTTCTCTGGTCGATAGATGATGAATTCAGGTGTGATCTCCAGATCGTCATCCGGTGTCACGTCTGCACTGAAGTTCTCGACGCCGTTGCGGTTCATGAGGAAGAAGCCGTTGTATGGGGGTAGTCGGCGACGGAAGAGGAACAGGGGACCTTCTACCCCGGTTTTGGTCCATTCTCCATTATTGTAGTTGTACAGGACCACGAAGGAGGCTGTTTCGACGATTTCGACAATGGATGAATCGTGCCGACGCAGTACTTTGAGGTTGAACGAGGAGCGGGCCTCGGGTATGGATGTCATTGTGTGAGGCGGTGGTGCGGTGCTTGTGTTGTGTCGATGATGATGTCGGTTTCGCTGGGTGGCAGTGATGGTGGGAGATACTTCCTTGTTTGTAGCACTTCCTTGTCGGTGTGCCGTCTTATTGTCGTGGTGTGTGACGGACAACGTGGTGATGGTTGTGATGTGAGAAGATCGAATGCGACTCGTTTGACTCGTGCGACTTTGTGAAAAGAAACGCGCGTTTCCGATTGTGGAGAAATCGGGCCTCAAAAGTGCGTTCCGTGTTCAAACTCAAAAGTATACTTTCGAGCACGATGACGATCAACGGCTCGGCGACGAGCGCAAAAGGCTCAACATACAGAAGCTTCTCAGGCACGCATCAAGCACAAGCGTGCTCGAGAGACCGATAGCAATTCGATTCGAACTCGATTAAAACGAAACAAGACACTACGCTGATTCTAATATACGAGTCTTGTGTGAACCTTGATTAGCTTCTGACTGGATGTCTCGCAAGCAGACCAATAACCACCACGACTGTTGCAGCTCAGCTCGATCTACAAGTCAAGCTTCATCTCGCCAATATCAGCAAACGATGCTGTGGCCGCACCATCCTCTCCCGAGACGAGCTGCATCGGAGACTGAACTTCTGAAGGCCGCAGATCAGGCCAGCTTCCTTCCTGGACCTGGGCTCGACCGCGATTGATCTTGTGACGAGGACGACCTCGCCAGTGCTCGTCGTGCGCATCATTCGAGAGACGATTTTGACTCTGTCTACGACGGCTGAGCTCCTTGTCCTCTTGACCGCTCTCGTGCTCTTCCTCCTCGATCGGATCCACCGATGAACGGCGTGGAAGCCCCGTGCGCTGATCGAAGCCTTCCAGCCATGCAGCGAGTGCTGGCGCACTGTTGATAGCATCGTGTGTGCCCGAGTTTGAATGCGACATGCCGAGGTTGCTCTGATGCATGGGCTGCGCTTGGCTCGTTTGGTCTATCGGCATGCCTAGACTGAGCAGGTTCATGGCGCTAAAGTCTTGCAAAGGCGGATGCTGGAATTGCTGACCATGTGTATGATGTTGTTGCTGCTGCTGCTGTTGTTGTTGTTGTTGCTGTTGCGTATGATCACCAAACATTCCTGCGCCAGTGCCAGTGCCATTGTCACTTTGATTGAAGAAGGCATGCATCATGCCAAGGCCCTGCTGCGGATCCGAGGTGGGAGGCGCCTGCATGCCTGACGCAGCCAGTGCTTGATGAGACCGGGCAAGCTCTGCCTCGAGGAAACCGATTCGGCCCATCTGCATGTCGAGGAACTGCTGCAAATGCCTAATGTACTCGACACTCTTGCGCAGGATGATACCCTTGTTCGGCTTGGCTTGTGCTGCTGCCAGAGCTGCGCTATTGGCGTGCACTGGAGCCAGTGCAGCGGCGTATGCTTCTGTGGACGATTTAGGCAGATTGGGCTGGCCCTCGGAGCTGTCTGGCACCGTATCGCCTTTGGCTGCAGCCGCTGCGAGCGCAGCCTTGGCAGCCAGAGCAGGGGCGAATGTCCCACTGTTTCCGCCTTGGGTCGAGGTAGCGATGGCGTCGAGCAGCATCGCCTCAGGTAGCAACGTCGCCAGCTCGGTGATTTTTTCGTTAATGTTGTCTCTCCTGCGACGTTCGACGGCGTTGTGGGACTCTCGACGCTTGCGACGCTTCTCGGCTAGTCTCTTGGCCTCCGCCTCGCTCTTGACGCCTGCGGCAGCAGAGGGATGCTCGTCATCGTCATCGCCGCCGTCGTCATCCTCCTCGTCCTCACCTTGTTGCGGCTCCTCAGAGCTGACTTTCTTGAGATCAAGCTTCGCAGCTTCCTGCTTGACCTCCTTGGCAAGGTTGTCCCTCGAAGCTTGTGAAGCCGTCTTGCTGGGCCGTCGCGCCTTGGTAGCGGTAGTCGGCCTCACCTCGCCAGACTCGGGTGTTTCGCTGGAACGGAAAGTAGCCTGTGCTTGAAGGTCGGACGGCTGGTGGGACAAGTTGTCCATCGCCGTGGATCCGGATTGAATAGTGGCCTGAGTGTACGGCGGGAACAGGAACGGATTAAAGCTCTGACTGGAGTTGGCGTCTTCGTGAAGCCTGTTGGGCAGGTGGTGTACAGGCAGGGTCTGCAGGTTCAAGTGTGCCATGCTGGTGTGGAAGTTGAGCGGCGTCGACAACGACGAAGAAGCCGAAGTGGTGCCCGGCTGCCCTTGTGCACTCCAAGAAGGCCGGTTGAAGTTAAGCTGCAGATTGCTGCCGTTGGAAGCATCTGGAGTCCCAAAAAGACTCCATCGATGAATCTGGGCTTGAAAGCTCGAGGATAACCCCATGGATGCATTGCTAGCTGCGGTAGACGAGGACGACCACGTGGGGGCTGGGGGATTCGCGTTGGATTGGAGGTTGTTGGCAAGGGCAGCAGGACCTACAGTTGCTCTTCGGCTGACTCGAGCTCGTGAGGAGGGAGCCTTTCCGACGCCTCCCCTTTCCACAGAAGGAGAGCGCTCGGCGGCTCGGCGTTCCGAGGCAGCGGCGCGAGTTCGACTTCGACTCAAGCTGCGAGCCGTCTTGGATCGGTTGGTGGAAGACGCATTGCTGGTCGTGCGATGGTGACGACTAGCACCCGTGCCTTTGGGAAAACTCCCCACGGTTGTACCAACAGAGCTGGGCGAGATGACGCTCGTAGCGATGGTCGAGGTGGTCTCGCCGTTAGAGCCGTCAGGAGAATCGCCATCGTCCATGGAGGAGGCGTCCTTGCTCAGACGGCTCAAAGCATCAGGTGTGGGTCGTACACTTCCAAACGTGTGTGACTGGAGCCCAAACATGTCGAGCGAGCCTGAGTGAGGAATGTTGACGTACGATTCGCCGAAAGCTTGGTCACTGGGACTGTCAGTTTTCGCGTTGATGTCGAGTCCCGATGGCTGCTGTTGCCCTGTGGTGTCAGTGCCTGTGGAAGAATTGTTTGTGGTAGCGGGCGAAAACTGATTCCATAGGTCGTCGTTAAGAAGGATGTCGGTATCGATGAAGCTACTAGGAAGGCCGTTTGAGCCAAAGGGACCAAAGAAGCTGTTGGCGCCAAAGGCTGCACCGGATGAGTGAGTGGGTTGAGCGGATTGCGACCCGACGGAAGGGGCGCTCGTAGTCGGGCCGATACCGGGAGCAGAGAGACCGCCAATTGCACCGGGGTCAAATCCTTGTTGACGCTTTTTGGGCATCATGATGTCAATGCTCTGCGGCCCGCTGCCATCTCGACAGATGCAGGCATGGGAGAAGAAGGGTGTTGCCGGTTACACACACCGACTGTGAGCCGACTGAGTGGAGTTGCAAAACCGGTGGAGGCGAAGTTCGCTAGGTGGATACGTGCTCGGCGGATGGGCGGTGAAGGCCACGCTCAAGATTTGATCCGATTTGCCAGCGTTCAACGAAGCTATTCGGACGCTGTGAGCGGAAGAGGGAAGGCGAGCTTAGCTTTGCGTGAGCCAGTACCCAACACCGAGATGAGGCCGGGCAAACAGGATTTGAGCCACGTTGGTTCGACGGCCGGATGAATCCACCTGGTCAAGGTGGTCAAAGGGTTTGTACGGCGTGGCGCAGATTGAGTGACGCTCCGAGGTCAGCGCTAGGCTGTTGGTGGGCTCGGACCGGACTTGAGCGAATGATTCGATGAACGACGAAAGAAGGCGAGTGTCGTTGATGAGGCTTGGCGCAAATGAGCTGGGGCCGGTAGCCTACGTATAGACCAGCCGGACACGGGTACCGAGTGAATTTCTCTGAAGGATGGTCGAAGTAGAGAGCAAAGTCAGAACAACGAATGGGTGGACCAAAAGATTTGGAATGGATGGCGTCAAAACAACCACGCGGGGGTTTGTAGCGTTCGACTTGAGTGTGGGTATGGATATGAATGGCCAGAAAGAACGAAGAAGGTTGGCAAGCAGAACAGATACAGGAAGAGGCGTTGGTGGGCTGCAAAGAGGGTCTGATTGAGGGGACGAGTGGCGCGCCGACGCGGATGCGGTTCCAGCTCTAGAATCGCTATATGCTGCCTGCGATGACGGGCACGGGTTCGAGACAAAGCGACACGCACTTGCACGCACACGCGGAGGGACACACAGGAGGACAGCGCCTTGATGCAGGTTTGGGACCAGGCGGAGGACGACAGCCGTGTGCCGTTCCCCACAAATGGAAAATAGGCAGTGCAGTGCAGCGAAGCAGCAGCTGAAGCGGCGGCGGTTGACCTTCCGAGAGAGAGAGAGAGAGAGAGAGAGAGGGAGGGAGGGAGAGGTGTCTCAAAAATCACTCTTGAGCCAAAAGAAATGAAGCGCCGCGGTCCCGACAGACACACACACGAATGGGCGAGCGGATGACTGAGAGAAACATTTAAATTGTAGTGCGCCGCGCGAGAGCCAAATCGTCGTTCGTAAGTAAGCGTTTGTAGTAGCAACAAAACACGACGACAGGCACAGAGAGAGGAAAAAAATTGCGGGGAAGGCGAGAAAGGGGTACAACAACCCCACTCTACTGTAGACTAAAGCGGGTTCGATCGAATTCTGAGCAAAGTGTGGGGCACTAGACGAGGTCCACTTTCGGTTCGAATTCTTTGTGATGCTGCTGCCTCTTTCTCTGTCTCTGGTGTGTCGAATCTGAGCATTCCACGTCAAACTCAGCTGTGTTGGTGACTGAACTACATTCTTTCTGTCTCGGCTCTCCTCTGGCCCCTCGCCTCCAGTGTTGGTCGGCTAATCCGTGCCGCATCCCCCGCATTTTCCTTGAAAACCAATTCAACCCCGGAAATGCATCTTTAATATTTTAATTTCAAAATTGTGCCGAAAATCGACCGACCGGCCAAATAGCGGAGCTCAGCCTGCATCTCAGCTTGCATATCACTTCCCAATAAAAATAAAAATAATAAAATAATAAAATAAAATAAAATAAAATAAAATAAAATAAAATAAAATAAAATAAAATAAAATAAAATAAAAACCTTTTGGATCGTCGCTGCGCCAATGGAATCGAGGCTGCTCGAGTCAGGACTGTTGCCGCAAGTCAATCAATCTTCGCAGAGAGGAAAGCCGCGAAAGGGTGCTGTAGCCTGCGAAGCCGACGTCGAGATCAACATCATTCATTCATGAACAAACACAGCAAAGTTGTGGGTCGACCCACGCATTTGACTTATGCACGCTAGCCTCAACTTCACTCTGAAACGTATTGCACTCGAGCCTCGACTATTTCTTTTTGGTTCACATTTCTTTCGTCAAAGGTCAGTCAAGAGTTCTTGCTTTGTCTCCAATGAGCCAATGAGGTCGCTTGCCCAGCCAAGACCCAAGAAAGGACCAAAAGAAAACGAAAACGCGGGCGCCGGAAAATGTGATACTGTACATATTCGCGTGGCGGTGAGGGCAGAAAAGTCCTTTGCCGACACTGAGCAGGCTGTTCTGGAGAAAAGAAAACTCTTGACACTGGTCGCCATCAAGTCTGTCAACGCAAGCTCCCACGGTGTCGTTCTTCGCAAACAGCAGGCAAGACTGACGCTCGTCGAGGAGTCCTTACGTTTCAATCTGGAACAGCCTCTGGAGCTTTGTCGGGAAGACTCCGACAGATCCGAATGCGAATTTTGGTATGCAACAAATCTCATCTCGGCAGCCACGGTAAAGGGCAGCCCAAAAAAACTTCTTACAACGGAAGTCTCCGTTCTACCAATCATCTTGCACCAAAGATCCGATCCATCTTGGCACCTGACAGCTCAATAGATCAGTGTCTTTCCCATGCCTCGGATCAACAGCGCTGTGATCTCGCTTTCTTCTCCAAGATCGCCAAACGTTTCCTCGCTTGCGTAGCAGGAAGGAAGGCAAAGGGGGGAGGGCAGAAGAGGCCGATCGGCCAAATTCACTTCCTTCTTCGTTCAAGCCATTTTGGCGTGGCGTGGGTGTGTTGAGGCTCGACCCCGTCGGAAGCTCCGTCAAAATTGACCTCCGCCCAGGCGTCACAGAGTGTCGGGTCCGTCTCCGTCTCTTCGTTGACCTGAACGAGCGTGCTGAGTCATTCGACTCAGTGATCTTAGGAGAAGAAAACACACAGCTGAGCACCTTTCCAGTAGAGGCCGTGAAGGAGCAGAATTGCTGGCAGCGTCTTCTGCTACTTTGCAATTCGAAGCTCTGCGTTGAGATACAAGCAATCACTCCCTGCCCTTCTGGGATTGCTTCTCACCACCATGATCCTCAGCCTGCTCGAGGCCGATACACACGACTGAGCTGTTTCCACAGTATTGATGACCATGAGCATTCGATCGACCCCTTGTAGGGGCAAGTCCGGCTTCCTGCTGGACGAATCAGAATCCCCACTTACGGATCTGCAAGGATCGAGGCAGCCAGGGAGCAAACGCTCTAGCTCGGCCCCAGCTCGATCGGCACTCTTGGTCGAGCCTATCTTGCAAGTAGCCGTTCGGGCGGATACAGGAACAGCAGAAGGACAGATCCGACAACCCACTATCGAGCACGACTGTGGTCCAAAGCGGAAAAGGTCATATTCGCCTTCTTCATCATTCGTGGCGGTGACTACCACTCCACAATCAAAGATTAGACCAGCTACGATGTCTCCTCAGCCTGCTAGCAACGTCGAACAGCGAGCAGCTGGATTTAGCGATGGCGACGATGGCCGTCGAAAGGTTGCTGGCGGTGCATATTCTTCCAAGGACTTTGCCATATCCGCACGGGAGGTGCCACCCGACCCGGACGCGGCCCAATCTGAGCACACAACGCACAATGAGCCGGCCGCGACGCCTTCCAAGCGTGTCAAATCCCACATAGCGCCGTGGATGACCCAGAGGCATAAGAACGCCATTCGACGCAGCCTTGGACCTGCCACAGCGTCTGAGACGCCGGTCGAGCTTTCGCCATCACAGACAGGTGCAGCTCCAAAAGGCGGTGCTCCCGAAGGCAGTGCTCGAGACTCCAACCTGTCCCAAGACACTCAGCCTTGAAAAAAAAAAAAAAACGCCTCTGTTAAAACCGGCGCGCACACAAATCATAGCTTAGCGAAAAGAAGCGACGCGTTCCAGGTGAGGCGCGCCGCGTTGAGTGGGAATGCAATTTGGTGTTGGATTCCAGCTGCAGCTCCGCGACTTAGATTTCTAAAGCAGGCCTCCCTGCGGGCCTCGACGTCGAACTCACACTATCATTCCAGACGACACTCATCTCTCTCACACAGTACTCGAGGGCACCGTATAGCATACTCGAGCTTCATACTCTAGGCGTCGAGAGGAAGCAACAAAGTCGAAGCTGACAGCCAAGCTACGGCTGCCAGCACTCCAAGATGGCGACCGAGAACGACTACTACTCCGATGACCTCGAGGGCGACGAGGGTTTCATGACCGACGTCAGCGAAGACGAATACGGAAACAACCATGGCGAACCAATCCGTGACAATGACGATGCAGATGAGCCGGACAAGGAAGAGATCCGCGATGCCGCCAGGGATCTGTGCATGCAAATCGGCCAGTACAACTACGGAGACGAGGCCGAGGATCAGACAGACGACAAGGTCTATACACGATGGAAGCGTGGGCCACGGGCTCTGGGCGCTCTGAGATCCCTTCGCAAGCTCTGGAAATTGGACGACGACGACCCGACCAGGAAGGTAGCGCGGGCATTCGCAGACAACGAGGTACTCGAGAACTTTATCGTGCCTGCTCTGCTCGAAAGCGCCGGTCAGGAAAGAGAAGGCGATGCCATCGCGCTGGCATGTACCGAACTGCTTACCGCGATGACTTGGCCCTTTGACGGCGTGGCAGAGCTCCGCGAACAGGAAAAACAAGGCTTTGAATCCGACGAGCTCCGCGAGATCACCAAACTCGACCAGCACCTGATCACTTACAAATCCGTCATCCTTCGCAGCCAGTCTCTCGATAAGCAGCACGACGTGCTTGGCGTTGTGATGCGCTACCTCTTGCTACCCAATCTAGCCACAAAACAGCATCAAAGGTCAAGTCTCGTCACCGGCATCATCGGCATGTGCCTGCACTTGTTCCGCAACTTACTCGCCATCCGCGACCCGATCACTACCAGTCTCGGTAGCGTAGAGCAGCTGTCCCATGCCAATTTGCAGAGCAAGCTCGTTCTGTCCATGCACAAGCATCACATCCTCGACACGCTGCTCATGCTCTCCAGCAGCGCGGAGACGCCCAACTTCAACGCGTGGAATGCCATTGCGTCCGAATGCATCTTTCACATCTTTGTCGGCACCAAAGTCAAGGAGATCGCCGGGATCGCTTCTGGTTCTACATCCACATCAGCTTTCGATACCAACGCAAACGGAAGCAGTGCAAATGCAGCCGGCTCTTCGTCAAGGACGACCGCGCCCAACTCAGGACCGAGCTCCGCCCTGGCTGAGAGTCTGGCAACAGAGGCCAAGATGAAACGTGCATCGGCTTCGGGCAAGATCCCCACACGTCATTCGCGCTTCGGTACCACTATCAACTTTGTCGGCCCGGACGGCGAGCGTCGCGTTGCCCGCAACCAATCGGCCTTGGTCAAGTCGGTCGCACAGCTGACTGACGAGGCGATGCACAAAGGAAAGCGACGTGCTCAGAGGCGCAAGGATGCGCAAGAGCGGGGCGCGCCCAAGCTTAAGTCCGACTGGACCGCCGATGCTGCTCTTGTCCTTCAAGAATGGGCCGACACGTTTGTGCAGTCCGGCTTTGAGCCTCTGGCCAAGTCGATTCTCAAGGACATTCGATCGGAGCGCGACAAGCTCGGCGACTTGGACGTGGCGCGAATCCGCATCATGCAGCTCGGGGCCTTCTTCCTCGAGTATTTCCTTTCGCGTCGCGCGGCAGCTGCGAATCGTCGCAAGACTGCCAAGACGACGGCACCCGCCCAGCCAGCTCCTACTCAAGACACACTGAGTCTTCTCGAGCCAGAACCGCAACAGGCGGACAACGCACAAAGGGAACAACCATCCGAAGAGGCAGAGGAGGAGTGGCCTTTTGAGCTCGTCAGCCAATGGCTCGAACCATGGGCTTTCCGCATGGTGCTCGTGCGCACGATCCAGGCACAAGAATCGAAAGCATGGCTCGAGTTCGTCGCATCTGTTCAACTTTGGATCGTGCTACTTCGACTAGTTGACGAGCTCGCCAGCAGCAAGAAAGAGTCGGAGAGGGACGTTGCCGAAGGCCTGCAAGCTGAATTCTACTACATGGGCGAGACACTAGATGCTTGCCATGCCATCGTGCGTTCCTACACCTCGCAGAGCTTCGCATTTCTCGACACCGTAATCAACTTTGCCTACGTCATGCCCAAAATGCTCGAGCGCTACGCGTCCAACCGAGACCACATGTACGTGCAAGCCAAAAAGCAGGTGCGTCGCTCCCGACAAGACGGTGATCTGGACGCCGACGAAGACGAAGCAAGACAAATCAAGGAGCAGCTTCAAGAGACACGGTCGGAGCGCGAGTTCCGCTTTGCCGACTTCCAACGCAAGCTCGCCACCAAGCAGCTAGCTAAAGCTTGCATCGATTACCTGTCCCGCTGGCAGGACTACGGCGATATGGAAGACCAACTCAACAAGCTCGTGACGGTGATGCATCGAATCGCGATAAAGGCCAATGACTACCGACAATTCTTCCTTGCAGGTCACCGCGCGGCTCTGCGAAAGGTGATCAGCGGTGACGCCATCAGGATCCTCGAAGCACGAGCACCTGCGTCGGCGCCAAATCTCAAGAAGCTGATGGACTACATCCTGCGCAAGTTTAGCAAGTTGAGTCCCGAAGAACAGTCGATCTATGACAAGGGCAAGAGGCCTCCTCGTCAGCCAAAGCCACCGAGGATGCCTGCTGAGATCGTCGTACGACCAGGCATGACACCCGACGAAGAGATCGGAGTCGCGGTTGGGCTTCTGCTCAAGAAGGAAAAGATGCAGTCTGTGCTGTGGGTCAAGTCGGCATTGGAGATGGCGAGCGCCATGCGCACCGAGCTCGTTGTGCGACACGAAGGGGAAGAGGCACAGCGCCAGGCGGGATCGTCCACCTCCATCCTCGGCGAGGATGGTGCCGAAGGCGGCGCGATGCTCCTCGGCGAGCTCGAAAAGCAAAACGAGTTGCCGGTCGAACGCTTCCAGCCGTACGAGCTCGCCTACCGCGGCAACGATGAGCTTCGCACGGATGCATCGCTGCTGCCGGAGCTCAAGTTGCTGTGCCGACTGGTCGGCCTTGAGGCGAACGACGACGAGCTGGTGCATTGGAGGTGGACGGTCCCCAAGGAGATCTTGCCAACCCACCTCGACGAGAAGATCGAAGCCATCGAGCGTTTCATCCGCGAGCCGCTCGACACGCACGGTCGAGAGCTGAATGCGCTTGTGATGCGAGTGCGCAAGCCGCGCGTCGGCGGAGTGGGCGACGGCGATGTGATCAACCCCGCCGATCTTCCGGACGGCTGGAATGGCGCGTTAAGCGAATCGGACGAAGACGGCGATTACTTTGATCGCGTTCGTGCCAATCGAAGCCTGGTCAACGGTGACGACGCCGCAGCTGATGGAGGGTTGCTTCGAAGCAGTGGAAGCAAGAAGAGATCCAAACCCACTGCCAACCGAGGTGGGTCACGCAAGCAAAAGAGACGCACGGAGCAAGACTTTATCAATGACAGCGACGACGAGTTTGCCTTCGCCATGGGCGATCTCATGGACACGCAGCGGCAGCAAGAGGACGATGCAGACAGCTCCAGCGACGAGCACGCAGAAGACATGGACGATGGAGAGACCCCGCCCACGAGCTCGGTTGTCGACGACATGCAGGAAGAGGCTGACGATGATGGAAAGTGGAGAGCGCTTCAAGCTCTGCGCGATGTCAAGCAGAGACGCAGCAAGGCGACGAAGGAGCCTCTGCAGGATGCGAGCCAGCGCACCAACCGACGAGTGGACACCAAGCGGCTCTTCCTCGCTGACAGTGATGAGGATGAGGACGATGTGCTCGCGTTACCATCGCAGGAGCTGGCAGATATGACGGCCGAATCTGACAAGGCTGCGGAAAGCGGGATCTCGAGTGGTGTATTCGCGAAGAAGCGCAGACTGGCGATCTTCGACGATGAGGACGAGGATGACGATTGATGTAAGCAGATCGTGCTGCACTATGTATTCCGAATGTTCAGCTATGCTCGTAAGCTGAGATCATTTCATGCAACAGGAGCGTGTATGGTATCGTCAACAAGAGAATGCTTCGTGAGTGGTAAGACAGATGGCGTGCATCATGCGACGTAAGTGACGGCGCCACATGTCCGGCTAACTGTCATGCGTCTGCCGTTTGCTTTTTGCCGGATCTGTGGGGCGAGCAATCTGAAAAGCCAGTTTGTGCGGTAACCTGACGAGCTCTGACAGGCGCCGAAAATGGGCGCGGAAAGTCGAGGGAGGCGGCTGCTCATCAAGGGACGTGCGGGATTACATATTTTTCGGGTCCTGAAGCTCGGAGAGCACGAGTGCAAACGAGCTTTTCCAGTGAGGGACCAAAGCCCAGAGATGCCGATCCAAGGAGCATCTCCCCAAAGCGCACAATGTACTGCGCCAGAAAAAGAGGGTCAAGGGGAAGAAAGAAGAAAAAAAAAAAGAAAAAAGAAAAACACGGGGAAAAATGAAAGGCAAATAGGGGAAAAGATGAGAAAAGCAAAAATGCACGAATGAGGACAGAAACGGCTGAGACAGGGAAGGCAAGAGAAACATGGATGGGACGCCTAGATCGCGTAAAAGAAAGACGTCGTGACGAGGTAGCGACAAAGGAACGAAAAGGTAGGAACAGTGTCGATACAAAGTTGGAACAACGTCGGAACAAAGTTGAAACAGAGTCGAAACAGAGTCGAAAAAAGGTGGACAAGACGTGGTTGAAAGATGGCGTGTAGTTGTCGATGTGCGTTGCTGTCCAAAGTTGCCGTGCCTGATCGTCGTGGAGAGTGCCATCGGATCGCCTTGATGATCATATTAAAGGCTCCGTTGTGATCGCGATCGGCACTGTAGCAGCAAGTGGGACAGAGGAAACGCTTGCTAGACCCGAGAGATTGATGTAGTTGACCACAGTTGCTGCATGTTTTTGATGTGTAGCCCTCGGGCTGCACCAGCAGTGTCGCAGCAGCCGTCTTATGAGGGTATCGTGCATCGAATTGGACGTCGTGGCACTTGATTGTGAGCCGGTCAAGGAAGGCGCCATGAGACCAGCGAAGGAGCTCTTGTTTGGTACGACGAGATGGGCGGCGACTGCGAACCATGTTGTGCACCTCCATGCGAGGCACGATGATCACATCAGAGCTCAGCGCAAGGAAATAGGCGGTCCTGCAATATATCTCCCTGACGAGGTTTCGCATCTTCGAGTTGATGCGACGGAAGTGCTTACGCAGATATCGTCGCTGTGTCGAATTGAGCTGGCGGGGCCTTGTGGCTTTTGTCGGGGCTCGCGAGGCTGCTTGGTTGGTCTGTGTGACCTGCGAGAGGAATCTGGTGGTGTTGGTGGAGGGATCTTGTTGCGACGACGACGACGACGACGATGTTTTTTCCTACGGGATCCGCCTCGACGCGATGGTTCTTTCCTTTGCGCCTCGAGGGATTGCACCTCTTGGGCCTTTTGTTGTAGTCGATCGAGACGCTGCCTGTCTTGTTCTGACACGATGCCGATTGTCTGACCGTCTGAGCTGTACAGGGCCAAGAAGGTGCGGGCTCCTGGATCGCCAGAGAGGACTTTGATGGGACCGTCCAGATCGGTTCTACCAGCCTTGCGTTCCTCCGCTTTGGCATTGAACTGTGCCTCGTCGGTGAGCGGATGAGAAGCAACGAGGTACCAATGGCCGACACTGTCGACACAGACGGAGAACTCTTTGGGCAGCTGATACAAATAGGGCGATTTCTGCTGGCAAATGCCAAGAAGGCTCTCTCGACCCGACTTGCCGCGATGGCGTATCTCGGCCTTTGAGCTCGAGTTTTCTTTCTTATCCCTGCAGAGGTGATTGACAAGTGTCGGCATGACTTCGAGTGTCATCTTGAGGATTGGACCGTCCGGCGCATCCCGAGAGACAATGATCTTGCCTGCAGTGTTGTCAAAGAAGATCGCAAAGCCGCGGCGAGAGTCTTCCTCTTGGGAGCAGGGTGAAATGTCCGGGATGGGACGACGCTGTGAAAAAGGAACGTTGAGATGGCGAGTGATGAGGGTCTTGCGGGCTGTGATAGCTGCAAGGATCACCCTGCGACGTGCATATGAGGGGCACTTCTTGAGGAATCGATGCTTCTTGCTAAAGTCGCAGTCGTCGTTGGCAAGTCGCCGGTACAATGCATAAGTGTTCAGGTGCGGATGATTGAGTTTGGATGCTTCGTTGACCAGCCGGATAGCCTCGTTCTTGATCTTGCGTGTGCAGCTTCTCCAAAACCTGAGAAGTCTGTTCAGGTTTGTTGGGAGGTAAAGACGGACCTTTTTGGTCCTTGTGTTGGTGATGGCAGGCTTTTGTACCGAGGCTGTCGTCGAAGCGTTGGCGGTAGGAGAAGTGTCCGTAGCAGGAGCAGCGTCGACGTCCATGGGCACAGGCGCTTCGATGTTGCTGGGAGCGACGGTAGGCTGATCGACATCCATGGGAACATCGGAATGCTGGAAGGACAAAGGAGGCGAGCCGAGAGGGATGCGTAGTGGCAGCTGGGCAGGGAAGAAGTAATCTGCGGCTGATGTTGGACGCGGTGGGCCGAGAGGAGGCGAACCAAGAGGGATATGCAGTGGCGGCCGGGCGAGAAAGAAGTAATCCGCAGCTGATGCTGGAGGTGGTGGGCCAAGAGGAGCTTGCGAGGGAGGATGGGCGAAGAACGGAGGTAGTGGTGCTGCGGCTGCACTCCACTCTGCATGGGCGATGGCAAGAGGTGGTGGACCTGGCGGACCGAGGTGGCGAGGGACAAATGTGGTCGAGACATGGGGCTGGACCTGCTGTGACGCCGTATTGACGATGGTAGCGGCAGCTGTCGATGCGCTCGCAACTGTGGGCGGTGCACGAGTATCACGCAGCAAAGAGACAACCTCGTCGCCAAGATCCTCTGCATCGAGGAGGCCACGATCCGTGGGATAGGCACTGGGGTTCCGCTCGATGGCGGTGGTATGTGCGAAAGGCCATTGGTTCGGACCTGCAAAATCCGTGAGGGTGACCGTGGCCCAACAGTGGCTCAATGCTGTGGGATAAACACCTCGTAGGGGAGCAATGGCCGAGATACGTTGTGTCGAAGGCCGAGTAAGCTGGTTGTATTTGTTGGCGAGTCTGTCGTCGTAGAATGGATACACATCTGGGCTCTTGTGATGAGCAGGTCTCGGCAGGTCGTCTCGTGCAACGTTTGTGAGGATGATTGACGCCATTGGGCCGACAGCAAATAGAGGATGGACGACGGAAGAGAGAAGTAGCGACGAGGGAACTACATTCGAGAATCGAAAGAGCAGGTATATATACATCCTTTGTAAAGGCTCTCCGCGCAGTCTGGCTGAAGCTGGCAAAGTCAAGCGAGGGCTGGGGTGGCGTGCCCGCTTCTCGAACAGGCCACGATTGCCTCTGGTTTGCTGCTGAGTCTTTGTCGACTGAGCTTTCTAGAGACACCAGAGGCTAGTCGGCGTGTCCGTCTGCTTGGCCATTCTTGTCGGATCACATCCGATTTTGGCTATCGGAGCCTTTCTGGCGTGAGAAAATGGTCGGATCCGTGCCGATAACTGCCACTCTGCGAGTCTCTTTTGCCATTGCCTGATTCACGCAGCGAGAAAGCACAAGGAGAACAGTTCAGCCATTTGAGGGCATGATCAAGTGACTTGGTTCCGCGGCCGTGCTGACTCATTCTCATTCTTCGAGTGCGGAATTGCCGATACGAAAGCGCCTGTTGTCGATCTTTGGCTGCTCAAGAAGGCAAGATGGAAGAGATGCACTCGCTGCAGCAGAGATGGTCTTTCGAGTCCTTGCAATGCTGTACTGGACTGGCCAGCTCTTGTCCGAGTCGGTGCGCTTCGAATTGTATCTGCTTCGTGTCGACGTTTCCATGACTCGGCAACTACAGTACTCTGTGGAGACATTTACGCAAACGGCACTGAGAGCTGACAAGCTCCAGTTGAGCCACGTCGGCTCTGAGAGCCGTCGGCCCTTGCACCAGGAAAATGAGAAAATCGGAAAATCAGAACAAGGGTTACGCCGCCTTTAGTGGGTTTTTTTTCCAAAAAATCGAATGTGATGCGGTCAAAATGCTGGAAAAAAAAAAAAAAAAAAAAAAAAAAGGCTGTTTCGACCGTGTCAAAGGCTCAAACATACACACGGTCGAAACGACCGGGTGAGCAGCCCAGCCGGCCTCAACGGAAAGCTTCAATTTTCGCAACCAACTCGCAACCAACACTTGACATGCCAAAAGCGATCACGCCGTAGCTACTTTGTACTGATGTTGTATCTACACAGTCGCTGCTTTGTCATGACGTTATCATGACTTTGTCGAGACATTTTCCTTGAGAGCGCACACCGCTTCATTGTCGCCACACGATCGACACGGTGAGGGAAACGCTGATGAGATTGAATTGGACTACAGACAGAGCAAACATCGAGTTCAAGGGCGTCGCTTGTTTGCGGCAACGCCAAAGATATCAGTAAAGCTGCCACCGTGGACGTTGTTGATCCTGTGCAACTGGTCGAGGAGTTGCTCGGTGACGACAGTAAAAGCCATTTCGCGCGCCTCGTCTAAACTTGGTGCGTAACTCGTAGCATAGCCAGCATACCTAATGAAGAAATTCTTGTAGGCCTCGTAGGATTGGCGTCTGTACTCTGCGTTCGACAGAGGGCTGTCCGTCTTGGAGAAGAATTTCTTTGCGTCGCCCAAAAGACCTCGAGGCGCAGAAAACGTGGTGTCGGACCTTGCAAAGGAACCACTAGGCTCGTCAAGGCGCCTCTTCTTGGCTTGACGCTCGGACGGAGAAGGAGGAAGGGTCGAGGGATCACCTCGAAGGGTTCGGCTTGCTGCTCCAACTGTGCTGGGACGAGGAGGTCCAGGCTCGACTCTTTCATGACGTTGGAACGAGGGAGTGAGGGTCATAGCACGCGGTCGGGATGGTGTGGCTTGGTGATCATCCCAAAATTCGACCCGGCAGTACTGCAGTCGAACGGCTGGACTAGCCCCGGAGTAGTCCTGTACTTTTTCGTGAGCAGGGTTGCCGAAAACGGAGAGCCCGCCGTAGACCATGCAGTCAGCATCCGGAACAGACAATCCCTTCTGCCTCAGCAAAGACCATTGCTTGACGCGTGCTTGATTGTGGTTGCGTCTTCTTGCCAGCTTGGCAAGGCTTGCACTTCTGGAACCCGGGTCGCTGCGTCGGCACAAAGGCACTCTTCTTGGTGCATCTTGCAGCTGCTGCAGGGCAACAGGTGTCGGTCCATGATCTGTTTGCGAGCAGCAGCCTGCTGCTGGGTCTTGACTTTTTCGCCGAGCTCCTGTTCCACGACTCCTTCTGCTGCGCGTTGACTGGCCTTTGTGGTCCTACCCGCCTGCTCTTTCTTCTGCGCATCCGCATTGCCTGCTTTCTCCTTCTTGCTGCCGCCTTGCTTCTTCTTTCCCTTCTTCTTCGCTGCCTTCTGCTTCTTCTTTCCCTTCGTTTTGCTGCTTTCACCTTGAGAGGAATCGCACTCGTCTGTAGAGGAGTCGGAGTCTGTGTCATCGGAAGAGGATGCCTGCGCCAGCGGCCGCTGGCTACGAGTCTCGTACTTGCGTTGTTGAGCGATCTGGGCAAGAGGCACATCCGACGAGGTGGCTGACGGAGTGCCAGTGACGCTGTAGCGTTGTGTCGATGATGAAAGCACAGGATTGTTATGTTGTGCCGACGACGAAGCCACAG
Organism: Sporisorium scitamineum; assembly: GCA_001010845.1. NCBI lineage: Eukaryota > Fungi > Basidiomycota > Ustilaginomycetes > Ustilaginales > Ustilaginaceae > Sporisorium > Sporisorium scitamineum. The sequence continues at coordinate 498,716 of CP010919.1, read as the reverse complement.
GATTGTTACGCTGTGCCGATGAGGAGGTAGACGAAACGTTGGAGGTGAGGTCGACCACACTGATGTCGTCGTGGGCGCTCTGCTTGCCCTTGTCATTCGAGGGGGGGTTCTTGAGCAAGTCGTCGACATCCCCAGCCCTCCAAGGAACTGTACCAATAACATTCTTGACGTCGTCGTACTTGAGGCCAGTGTAGAGCTCGACAGTTAAAACTTGGCGACGTAATTCTTGCGAGTCTGCTGCTTCTCCTAGCTTTGGAGGGCGTCTAAATGAGGGGGGAGGTCTCTTATCTTGCTCGGCCACGTCACGTTTGTGGAAGAACGTAGCCAGGTCTACTGCAGCGAACAGGTCATTTGCCCACCTAAAGATCTCGATGGCCAGCACCTTTTTTTTTCCTCTGCTTCGCCAACTTCTTTCCACCGATCACCTCTAGCCTTCAGCTCTTTCTCCGCGTGCTCCGAAAAAGCCATAAGCACCTCATATGCCTCGTCGAGGACAGGTCTGGGTACCGTCTCGAAGTTCTCGGCCATGCGGCTGAGAGCGAGGATGCTGAAAGTAGCTACATCGTTCCTATCAAATCGGTACTTGGTACCGTCGTTGTCTTCCCAATATACCCCCATTTTGACGACAGAAAGTGGGTGGTGGGTGCGAGGATGGCGCAAGCGAAAGTAAACGCTGCCGAGCCAGCCCAGGACTAGGGCAAGGAGGGAGCGAAGCGAGTAACGAGGAATGGTGGAGAGAGGATGGGGAGGAAAGGACGGGGGAGGGAATGAGGGAGGAAAGGATGATGGAGGAGCGGAAGAGAGGGCGAAGACAGACTCAGCCGAACATATATAGGTGTTTACATCTGTGACAGCACCAGGTTCACCTTGTGCGCAGAACTCAGCCTTCTCCTGCGACTCGTGCTGTTTTGACCGAGGCGAGACAGAGGAAGGACAAAGTAGAGACCAAGTAGAGACGGAGAGACAAGAAAACTTTAAGGTTGTGCCAAATGAAGTGCGCTCAGCCTTGGCATCAAGGTGGGCGGAATCGGCGCGGCAAATTCTCAAAGCCTTTGGCAGCAAAGCTGGCAATGGTCAAAGCGCATGGGGAGCGACCATCATCGAGCAGGTATCAGCAGTATAGAAGCAAACGACGCACCAGGGCTCATTTCGGACCGCAGAGATACAACGTCAATACTAAGCAGCGATGATGTTGTCGACTGGATTTTTTTTTTTTTTTTTTTTTTTTTTTTTTTTTTTTCAGGAATAATCGACTGTACGCAGTAGCAGCTAGGGCGCTGCAACTTGCTCTGCTTTCTCAACAAGAGTGTGGCCACACGTCTTCGGCAGGAGCCTTGCGTTGGACATGAGCATCCATCCAAATCTGCCACGCACGCCAGGTTGAAGGACGCATGTCGAGCTCCGAAGCAGCGCTTTGGCGTCGCGCGCAACTCGTGTGCTCGCTTGTCACTTGCGTGTAAGCCCGTCAAGCATCAGTGTGCTGGTATCTTTCGACCATTTGTCGCCGTCCTCGTCTTGAGGTTAGTTGGCGGCGGTGAGCAGTTGTCGCACGATATCTCTTTGGCCCGTCATCCAGCAGGAAAATTGCCAAAAAATGTCTAAATTGCAGAAAAGGCCAACTTGGAAATTCACGTCGAAAATGGCAGGGTCAACTTGAAAAATCAAAATAAATTCTGGCAGAAAATCACGTTGACACTGTGGTCAACCTGCTCAGCAGCGTTCATGGCCGAATAGGGTCAACCTAACTAAAAAAAGAGTAACGGTCAGACCACGCCCAACAACGTTGGTTGACTCCAAGCCACAATATCTTTGATCACCCCGCACGTCTTTCGCAACCCACTTCTCCAGATTCAACCTTTCGACCTTTGACTTCGCAACGCAGAAAGGATTGTATGCTCGCCTCTACCTACATCGCATCATCACAGCCATACTCGAACTAGCTTCTACAGCGGGACGGCTTGCAGCCGTTGTCCGGACCTCGTCACCTTTCTTTACCTCAACTGTTGCTGCACGATCACACCCACTACCTGGATCGCCAAGCTGGATCTCAAAACGAACTCTCTTCACGCCCACCATGGCTTCATCAAGCGTAAACAGCAGCAGCGCCATCTTGACGCATCTGTCGCATGCGCTTCTTCGCATCTCACGCATCCCGCCACGAGTCATCGCCAGCCCGCCGACACAACCTCGTCGAGCATCGGTTGCTATCTTGCTCCGCGTTCGACCTACACCAGAAGATGAAGCTTGGCTTGCACAGCATCACGATCCGGAAGCACAACATCCCATCGCCCAGCATCCGGTCGATGCAGGCGGCAGTAGCCATGATCTGGGAAACTCGGGTGTGCATGTCTCGCAAGCATCGCTTGGGCAGGCTTCGAATGCAGGTATCTCCTCACTGGCCTCTAGCGTAGCTTTGGCTGACCTCTCTTCGACTCTGAGCAGCTTCTTTGAGCAACCGTGGGTGCAACGAGGAACGCCAGAGATCCTGTACATCAAGCGAGCTGCGCGGATCGGCGACAATTGGTCTGCGCACGTCGCGTTCCCCGGTGGAAGGAAGGAAGAGGGCGACGAGAACGGGCTCTACACGGCGATGCGCGAAACGTGGGAAGAAGTCGGCATCGATCTGGCCGAAAAGGAGTTCTCCTGCGTCGGCCAGCTGGACGACCGCGAGATCACCACGAGCTTGGGCAAGCGTCTGCTGATGGTGCTCTCGCCCTACGTGTTTGTGCAGACGTCGCCGTTCAGCCCGTTGCCGGATCTGCAGCCGAGCGAGGTGGCTTCGGCTCACTGGATCCCACTTTCCTTGCTCTACACGCCCAAACCGAAGTGGGGCACCACGTCGGTGGATATCAGCAGCCGTTTGGCGCCCAAGTCGCCGCTCGTTCGGTGGGTGCTGCGTGCACTCGTGGGGAAGATGGACTTCAAATGCATCTTGCTACCCAACGATCCGGTAGCGGTGGCGGAGTATGATGAGAACGACGAGGAGGCCAACTTGCTGGCGGACGCATCGAATTACGGCACCGAGAAGGCGGGATCGCACATTGCGCGTGTCGAGGAAGGTAGAGCACGGCCAGAGTTGAGACTGTGGGGATTGACGCTGGGATGACGCTCGACCTCCTGTCGCACATGACGACGTTCAACGGCCATTCGTCGTTCCGTTCCGGTGGCATGACGCCCGCTACGCCTACAGCTGAACCAACGTCTCCGTCTCGATCGTGGACCACGCTTCCCTCGGTGCCACCTCTGCAAGACGCATCCAGCTCCATGCCGAGCGCAGCCGAACTCGTCTCGTCGCCCCTTGTCTCGCTCAACCGCGTCATCGGTCGCGTGAGGGACGAGTTCCACCTCAACCCCCCACCGGCATCGCACGCACTAGCACCGAGTCTCACCTCGGTTTTCCCGCGCTTCTCTTACCCGGACGTCAACTTTTGGATCTGGTTCTTTGGCTGGCGTTACCGCAACGTAGTGAGGGGGTGGGAGTCGAGTGTGGGCACGAGGATGGAACGCAAGTTCAATTGGAGCGGCCTAGCGTTGGGTGCGTTCTATTGTGCGGTGAGGAGGGCGCTGGTGGTGGCGGTTGTGCTGAGGGCGTTGGGGATGCTGTCGGCGGCGAGCGTGGCGACGTGGTTGGTGGGGAGGAAGGTGAATCGGAGTAGGAAGGGGTTGCCTGGTTTGGGGTTGGATGAGCTGTTGTCTTGAGTGCAATGAAAGCTAACTTTTGCATCATAGAGCTTGGGAGTGATTGGCGCTTGGCTGTGTGTGCTTTTTTCGAGAGATAGCGCTGCTGTATGGGTCCCCTGAGGGTGTTCTTGAGTAAGGGCTTGAGATTGAGGTCGCCGCTGTCCGGAAAGCGGAAGTCTGGCGTGTGACATCGGTCGAAAAATTTGGTTGCTGCACTGCGATGCTGAGTCGACTCCACTTCGGAAATTGGACCCTGAAGACGAATCTCTGCCACACTTTTCCTTCCCGCGCTTCTTCACCTCACTCATAACCATCAACCTCAAGATCTTCAACATGGTCGGCGCAACAAATGGCAACCCAGCCAGCGGCGATCAGGCCGACGCCTCAACTCGGACAGAATTCCGTAAAGCCCCGCCCGACGTCAACCGCATTCCCGGCTCAGCAGCGTCGATGAAGGTGCAAGAGCGGCTCAAGAGCGACGCTGCCACCACCTCAACATCAGCATCGACTTCGTCATCCAAATCACCTCTGTCAAATCGATCGACATCCGGCCCGCGCAGCAAAACGGCGATTCAAGCGATGCAGCCCTTCCTCGACTCGAGCACCAACGCGGACTCGCCGATCCAGCCGACGGACATCCAGCTGCTCACCACCTCAATCCTCTCCAACCAAGAGCGACAGCGCGTCATCCTGTACTACCAAGAACAGCTGATCGATTCCGAACCTTCACTGGTCAACCTCAAAAAGAGCTTGCTGTTTCTGTCGTCTTCGTCGTGGGGGCAGATTCTCGAAGAGCGCAAGCTGGCGGGGAAGTGTTCTTACCCTCCCTGCTCCAACACCTCGCCTTCCATGAGCGGTGTGGGGAGGGGCAAGTTCCGAATCAACCTGCGCAACAAGTCCGTCAAAGCAGTGGAAGATTTGGATCCCGGAGAGGCGGGCAACACCTATGACGATTTGAGGGACTATTTTTGCAATAAAGCGTGTTATGCGCGGTCAGAGTGGATCTTGCGCTGGGTGTTGTCGGATAAGGAGATTGGGCTGCCGGAGGGTGACTCGGCCAAATCAGGGGGAAGGGTGTTGGGTGGGAAGTGGCAGAAGCTTACGAGTCAGCCGTCGGGAGGGTACGAGCAGGTCGAGCTGTTGGAAGACATTGAGCGAGAGCACGGGGTGGATTTTGCCAGTGACGATCAGGATAAGAGTTTGTTGTTGGACAGTGTGCCTGCTTCGACTGATGCGGAGGCGACGAGAGCAAGTAAGGTTGAGGTGAAGAAGGATGTTGCGGAGGTGTCAAACCTCTTAGGCGACCTAACGATTATCGAGCGAACCAAGACCAACGGCATACCCGCAGCATCAGCATCAGCACCAGTAGCAACAGCAACTGAAACCGTCAAAGCACCTTCAAGAACACCTTTCATAGTCGACGTACCTAATACCCTCGGTTAGCGTTTCAATCCTACTACTACTACCACCACCACCACCTCCTCCTCCTCCTCTACCACCACAAAACTCACTTCGTCAGCGGAAGACGACCTCGAAGACGACCTCGAATCGCGACAACGCCAACTATCACACATCCTACGCTACGCCTCCCTCGCTCCCGGCTCTCGTCCACCCCGTCGCCCCTCACCCGCAACACCACCATTCATCTCACTCCCACCCCATCCCCGCCATCACTAGCAGCAGGGGACAGCTTCCAACCACCCTCACATTCGAATCACCCCGATGAGAACGCGCGCACAGACAAAGACAACCACGAAGACGAAGAACTGACGCTCGATCCAAAGCAAGCCGCGGAGAGGGCCGAGATTCGACGCGTGATGAACATCGCGCTTGACGTGAGGCGCGAGCAACGGGAGCAAGGGCTATTGGACTAAACCTCATCCACACACCTCACTTCTCATGCCACACAGCTGTAGACGTCTGCGAAATGCAAAGTCGGCACCTGCTCCAAAAGTGCACATCGTCTCAAAGCACAGCTCTCGTTCGTCTTCCAACATCAGCCTGTGCACACGGCCGACCGAACTTCACACACACACACCTGTCTGAGGAAAGAGGTGGAGGAAATGGCATTGACAACTGGGGAGAAGAATCGGAGGGAAGGGGGGGACCTTTTCACAGATGAAAGAGGTTATTTTTGAGCGAATACGGGAGCTATCCGAAAGCAAACCAGGGCAAATTGAAAGAGGAAAGTACAAAGAGGAAGGTTGAAAGACGAAGGGTTGAAGGATGAGGATCGAAGGAACAAGGTCGAAGGATGAAAATTGGGAGGGAAGAGAGTCGGAAGAATGGGAAACGAGTAGGAGCTTGAAAACCAAGGCTCTCACTCCAGAGGTGGTCGTTTCAAGCCAGGGTCGGCATTCAAGTGTTGAACCCGAACCGCCAACCGCAGCGCCAGCTCCGGCGCTCACTTAGTCTGCGCCAGCACCCCACTCGATCCATCCTCGGACGCATACCTCTTAACACCCTCCTCGTTATCATCCAACTTATGTCCATCATTCGGGTTACCACTGCCATGAATACCATGGAAGTCAGCAGGCCTGTCTTCAGGCAGCGCGAATTTGGACACGTCAAACTCGCGGTACTCGAACACGGTAAACTTCTTACCCGTGTACCTGCAGTAAACCCACGTGACACCTGCCCTGATACCGCAGGTGACAAACGTCCAACCCAAACTGCCCAACGGCGCAGCAAAGAACGCACCCAACACGCTGTAGTCGTCCACATACAGACCCGTAGGCAGACCGATGAGCGCGATACCTTTAGCAGCGCTGCCGAAGAAGATAGTACCAAAGATAAACACCGTGAAGAACCCGCCCACCGCACCACCGACAGCATCGACACCGTTGAGGAAGTACAGCTGCGGGACCAGACCGAGCAGGAACGCGGGAATGCAGGCGATCGCAGCCAGATCGGCAATCAGGAACACTTCCAGAATGTCAATGTTCTTGACAGCCAGAACGACCGAGGGAACGTTGATGAGCACCAGGATGGCACGGCACCACCAGATGTTGAGTCGTCCCAAGAACACGTTCTGAATCGTCGAGATCTGCGCCGACTGGAATGTGTCGTACGCCGACGAGCTGAGACAGCCACAGAGCACAATCACGATTCCCGTCAGCCAGTTGGGAAGCGTCGCCAGAATGTAGAAGAAAGTGAGCGAGCCATCATCCTCATCAGTGGGACCGTTGAACAGACCCGACCACCAGGCCAAGGGACCCGCCATGCCCACAAGCATGCATACAGCGAACAGGGGAATGGTGGCAAAGATGACCGAGAGGTAGAGCGTCTTGTTGTTCTTCGAGGCGAAAGCACGCTGCCAGAAGCCCTGGTTGAACATCTGACTGAAGACGATAGCGGCGGGCAGAATGTACCACAGCTCGCCGCCAAGTCGCTGCGGCTTGAGCAGACCGGACGACTCGACGCGGGCATGGTCAATGTCGAGGTTGACGCCCACAGCGACCGAAGCAATCGCGATGAAGATCAAAATGATGACGGCGTTGACGTTGTCGGTCCAGAGCGAAGCTTTGAAACCACCGTAGGCCGTGTAGATGGTGGTGCTGAGCGCCACGATGAGCGCCGCAATTGTGGGGTTGACGCCGCCGAGCAGGTTGACGGCAGAGCCATACGTGTTGAGTTCGACCAGCATGAAGCAGAACATGAAGCCGACAAAGATGAGACCGGACAGAACACCGACAGGCCATCCGAAGCGGCGTCGGATGTATTCGGACAGTGTGAAGCCGTCAGGGCAGACGCGTCGGATCAGAGGTCCGAGCCAGGCGAAGAACCAGAGAGGTGCGACAGTGGCAAAGCAGTAGGCAACCAGACCCAGGACACCGGCGTTAGGGATGACAGCAAGCTGAGGATAGCCGAACAGAAGCGATGAAGACATGTCTGTTGATGAGAAAAACAGAGATTGGGGAGAGGAGAAGAACGTGGGTGAGTATGGAAGTCAGCAGACGATGGCGAGCATCGTGCAGGCCCGATATCGAGACCGGAGATGAAGCAAGAGACAGTCCAGAGGTTGGCAGGCAGACTGAACGATCTTATCCTAGGCGAGTCTGCTCGGATGAGCACGATCGGCCTGGCGAAGATCAAGAAAGTCGAATCTTGTGACGAGTACAGCTTTCAGTTCGAACGGCATGACGCCGCTCGAGATGAAGTCTCGCACCAGCCAATTGACCATCTGCTTGCTTCTTCTCCTCTCAGAGTCGGGTCTGCGACGACGTCTTGCACCAAGCACGATTGAGTCGGGCAGAGGAAAAATTGGAGGGGTAGTGGGATCCAGACCGGGGTCAGCTCCTGGAGACAGAGGCAATGTCCTTGGGCTCGCACGTCCGTGTCGCATGTGAAGCAACGGCTGGACGAGAAGCACCAAGAAGACTGGCTCAGATGTCGCAGTGATCGATCCACGATTCAGGATCGTACAGAGGTGGGAGTACATGAGGAAATAGGATAGAAAAGCAGGCATGCAGCATTCCCTTCGCGAGTCCTAACTCGATCAGGTAATATCAGCATCCTGGCCGCGCCACCGTTTACTGCTTGCCAAATTGCCAGGAAACCGGCGAATGGCGACAGGAAAGTGGGGAGGCGGTTGGATGCCGATGACGGTATAATCTCAGCCCAACGTGTCTAGTCGGCGGTTCAGACGCATAAGCAAGTTGTGAAGCCTACTGCACGTCAGAACCAAGCCGACCCAAGGATTTGCAACCTCATCGTCTCTTAGTCAAAGACCAAGCAAGGTGGGGACTGCAAATCAGACACGCAAGCACCCGTAGCTGATGCCAAACTGATTGAGTTTGGTCTTGGTGAGGCGTGACGTCGACGTTGCGTCTTTCGATGAGGTAGCGAGGGGAATATTTCGGAAGTGGTCGGTCTTGCGAAGTACATTTTGCCGAGACTTTCAAGACGAGCCCGTCGTGTATCTCAGAATAGGACGTTCTTGAAAATGGTCGTATTTGAAAGCAGATCGAATGAGTAGCGTTCCTTCCAAGGTGAGGAACGGCGTTCTTGAAGATCTCGAGTCGTTGTTCCGTTCCGATTGAAAGCAATGAGGTTCGACATGCCACATGGGGCCAAAACCAAATCAGGGGGGAAAGGCGTCGAGCCACAGAGGTGACGAGGGAGGGGAGAAGATAGACCGATTACGATCGAGTAGATGGGGGTTCGCAAAGGGGAACGTACCTGTAAGGCTTGGAGCTGCATGCCGTCTCATTCACATCCTTCGAGTCCGCTGTTTGCAGCGGTGGGATGGGATGAGGGGCGAATAGATAAAACTTCAAAATAGGAGGGGGACGAGCCGCGATACTAACTTGATGCGAACCAGTTGAGCGTGAGCGGGAAGACTGCGGCGGGTAAAGACAACACACAATGTCAGAGAAAGTCAGTCGGCCTGCACATGGATGACATGAAGCTATCCGAGGCAATACATACCACTCTGCGTTCGAAGACCAGCCAGGAAATCGTTGGTGTTGCGGACCTTATAGCCGGCGTAGAGACCGACCAGCATGAAGCCGCATAGGGTCGAGTAGACCAAAGCGTTGGCCTGGTGAACTGACAACATAGCTAGCGATGCAAAGTTGATCCTTCTGCAAAGGAGGGAGCAGATGAAAAGCGGGAGTGGGTTGATGTTGGTGGTGTAGAGGAAAGGAAGGGAACGTCGATGGCAGGGTTTGTGATTGTGTCACACCAGATTTGAATTGAGTCAGTTAGTTCATTGCCCCGCGACAAGCAGAGGCCGAGAGCAGACCGATAGACAGAGACCGCTAAAGCTGCAGGAACACATGGAGCAGCCACTCATCGATAGCCAATTCCTGAAAATCTTGCTGCTCTGCGCCCGAAGCGTCAAAATTTTCTTCCAAGCGACACACAAAACACAATTTTTTTTTTTTTTTTTTTTTTTTTTTTTTTTTTCTCTACTTCCCTTATGCGGGATTCGCAGATCGTTTTTCCGAAGCGGAGAGTTTCAAACGGATTTCTCCGCTTGACCGATGCAAGTCAATTCGCGCACGCCACTTTGACGGTCAACACAAGGTCTCGAATCTACCCCCTCATTGCAAGGGACGCTTCGCTACATCAAGAAATGGTAAGTCATTGTGCAAAGAAAGGTCCATTGATGATGATGTACAAGACGCTTAGTATGAAGATGAAAAGGATCTAGAATGCATGCTCCAACAACTAGCAGCAAATCAACTGCCCCACACAGCTCTCAGACTCTTAAGCTTAGTCTCGCCAATCGCCTTAGTCGTGCCTCGACCGCTCATCTTGATCTCTGAGCCGTCTGCGCATCGCCAAGTCGACACATCGTGCGCACCATCTACATTCTGAAGAGCGCCCAGGATGGTCGAGTCGACCGCCACCTTGCCCATCATTTCGCGCACCGATGCTTCTGGCTCTTCCTTATTCTTTTCAAACGTGGACAGGAGCTGTGTGCTGATCCTGCGCGAAGACGTACGTTCGGAATTTGGTGCCTTTGGTGCTCGCATGGCTGTTGGGCGAACCAATTGAGGGGCAGGTACGGCTCCAGGCTGCAGGACTGGTTTGGGAAGCGGCCGTTTCTCTGGCTTGGCAACCTGATCGCCCACTGAAGCAAAGACGGGCTTGGGAACACTTGTGTTGAGGAACTGCGGTGCGGTAAAGCTCTTGAGCGATTCAGGCTTGGTCGAGTTGGCGGCTCCGCCAAATGTAGCAGCGATGGCAGTCACGCCCACCGATGCCGACGACGACAAAGTCATTGCCTTCTTGCTAAAATCGAGCGCAGGTGCACCTCCGGTCGCCGACGACGATCTTCGCGGCTTGGGCTTGACCGTTGATGTGTTGGACGGCGACGCCGAGCGAGGTTCCGAACCTGCCTGAGGCGCTGCGAGGGAACCGCAGCCAGCATCATTTGCGTCAACCTCATCGTCGCCAGCAATCTTGGACCACAGCCGTGCAACAGAAGCAACGCGTCCTCCTCGACCACCACGAGCAGATCGTGCATCATAACCTGACTCCTCCTTACTGGAAGTCGATGCCATGAGTGTCTTTTCCACTCGCGATGGAATTCCAACTTCGCGTGCCTCTGGGTTGCGCGAGAGACGACGCTCGGTGCCGTTCGGTGCCATGGCAGCAGAAGAAGCCGCAGGCGTAGCAGCGGGAACATTGGTAGCAGCACCAAACACGGGCAGGCCAGGTCGAGGCCACGACGGCATCGAAGTGTGCCGCTCCCGTTTGGCTTGCGACGACACTGACGGGACAGAAGGACTCGGCACCACAGCCGCGCTCGCTTTGTCGGTCGGTCCGAGCCCCGACAGACGTCGGCTGATCGGATGCTCTTTGAGCGCTGTTCCCGACTTGCGAGCGGGTCGAATGTCGGAGCTGTCAACAAGTGCTCTCAGTTCAGCCGACAGCGGTGGGATCGGCTCTTCGTCGGGTCGAGATGCTTCAACTGCCGCAGCCGACACCTTGGACGAAGCCAGATCTGCCATGGTGCGTGACTTTGGCATCGCGCTTCCTATCTGCGAAGAGCGAGATGATTCGCCCTCCCAGAGCGGGTTGATCACCTGCGAAGGCGAGCGAGCCTCGGCCGCACGCAAAGCAGATGCGGATGGCTCCTCTTTTCGCATCACCGAAAGCACAGAGGCGCTAGGTGTACCTGGCGAGTTCATGTGCGACGGATTGGGGCTGGCGGCCTTGGAGAGCCAGCCGTCGATACGGTGAACGGCTTGCTGCTTGAGCGCAATGCGGTCTTGATCGCTCGTTCTGCCAGGCGCAGCCAAGATGGGCGCCGTTGTCTTGGAAGGCACCGAGGGGGCAATCGAGCTAGCAGTCTTCCCGCTGTCGTTTGCGGCGATATTGGCCATGCGGCGTAACTCTTTAGCAGCGTGCGATGCAGCCTGAGTCTGAATTGCTGCGGCTGCAGCTTCTGCAGCTTGGCGCGTTCGTCGCTCCGTTTCCTCCCGTTCCTGGCGTTTCAGCTCCTCTTCCCTTCTGACACGCTCAGCCTCGTCCTTGAGTCGCTGTTCCTCCTGCTGCTCTCGTAGTTCGCGTTGCTGACGCGCATGCTCTGCAATCCGTTCCCGCTCCAACCTCTGCTGCTCGGTGGCTCGGATCCTAGCCGCTTCCTTCAGTGCAGCCTCCTTCTCTGCAGCGGCAGCTTGTCGCGCCTGCTCAGCCTGTACTTGCCTCTCCCGCTCCGCCGCCGCTCGGGCTTGCTCTTGGGCACTCTTGCGCTCGGCTTCCTCCCGAGCAAGCGCAGCTGCACGCAACGCGCTGTTCTTGCGCGATCTGGTCGAATCATCAAATACGGCAGGTGAAGACGCTAGAGGGCTGGAAGAGCTCTCGGCTCGAGCAACGTTGGCCATGATCATGATCTTGGGCGTGGTGGATCGCACCAGGTTCGTCTCGAGCGCTTGCAGACCGATTCCTTGAGACGAAGACGAGCGTCTCAGTGGCACCACAGAACGAGCTGCCGGTGTTCGGCTTTCGCTAGTCTGCTTGAGCTCTGTAGCTTCAGGAAGAGGTTGCGAACGTTCGACGTTGGCCGCCGAAGAATCGATCTGCTCGCTCATCTTCTGCGCAGACACAGGAGGCTGCTCCGCAGCACTGGGCTGCTGGAATATGTCGCTAGCCTTTGGTCTATATGTGCCCGTCGAAGAAGCGTGGGATGCTTCGGTCCGTCGACTGGTCGGAGCATTACGCACCGATTCAGGTGCTTGCGCCGGAGCCTTAGACACATTTTCATCTTGGGACTTGCTTCCACTGGAAGTGAAGGCGTCTTCGTCCGGTTGCATACCCATAGCGATCATTTGTCTCTTAACCTCTTCTTTGTCCTCTTCTGCTTCGGCCATGGCCTCAAAGTGCTCGATGTTGTTGCGCGAGACGCTGTTGCCGTTTGCGCCCTTGGTGCCCGTCTTGCCGATTGTGGGCAGCTTTTGCAGAGTCTTGACCGTGCCGGCCTGAGACTCGCCATCCTCCTCAATAGTCGCGAGACCGGCGATAGACGGTGCGCCGCCCGAGTACGATGCGACTTGCGGCTGGGGTGGTGGAGCAGAGTACTGTTGCATGCTTGGACCGGCGTGGATAATGCTTTGTGGTTCTGGCATCGGCGGAAGGGTTTCCTGCGGCGCAGCCTGGTATGCTACATGCGCAGGAAGCGTCCCGCCGTAGGGTCCTGCAGCGGGTAGAGAGGCGCGACGATCGGTCGCAGGTGCAGTTGCGATCTGTGAGAGAGGTAAACCTGCGCTCTCGGGAGAGGTGACAGTAGCAAAGTTGGCTTGCTGTATGAAACTGGCAGGCCCTGGAGACGTCGACATGGCCCGCTGTGAAGCTGTCCAAGCTGCGACAGGGTCAACGGGCGCTGCAAACGACTGCGGGGGCGCCGCATTGTGAAACACTTCCGGTGCAGCGCTGACAGATCGCTGAACAGAGTGGCCGGTAGCAGCCGCAGGTGACATGAGTCTGCTGGCGTTCCAGCTGTTCACCGCCGGATTCCATTGCAGGTGGCCATCGGGGCCCAAAGAGAACGGCTGAGCCTGAGAAGGCAGTTGGATCATGCCTGGCGCAGTACTGGCAGGTCTCGAGGTTCCGGTGTGCAATCCAGAACCGTGCATGACTGGCGCCGGAGACCACCCTCGCTCCGCGGCCAGGCGTTCCACTTCGAGCATGCCTGCATCCATGTGCGGGGCGTGTCCTTGTCCGTGATGGGCATGGTGAGGGTTGTGTGGGTGGCGGTGGGCGTCGTGACCCATTGATGAACTAGGACGTTGAGGCAGCGAATGCATTGGAGGTCCGCTGTGAAGATGTTCGGGGTTCTGCGGAACCGGCGGTTGCCCGCTCGCCGTGTGTGCGACATAAATGGGAATTTCGATGGTGAGGTCCTTGGCAAAAGAGCCGAGCAACAGGCTGACGAAGGCGAAGGTTCGCACTTCGAACAACCGAGTCTTGCGAATGGTTCGTAGATCCCTGGGAACATCAACAGCCACCGTGCAGACGGACTCGGCATGAGGAGCAAACTCGTACTCGCGGCCCTTGAAGATTTGGCCATGCACGATCTCGGTGATGCGAGGCTCAAGAGAGAGCTTGTCTGGGCTGTCATGGAAGCCTTCTGCGCTGCCGACGGGGAAGATGAGTCGTCGGGCGAGGGCCACCTTGATACCGCCGAGGTGTCTCTTTGTGTTGTTTTTGATTCCACAGCGAATGTGGAGTTGACCGCCGCCCCAGAAGAGCTGCTCTGCGATGCCGGCCTCGAGCCAGACGGCGCCATTGCCGCCCATGAAGAGACGAGTGTCGCCGACGACCTCAACTGGCTCGCGAAATCGTGGATGAAGCTGGTCGGCCCACTTTTCGAGGACGAAAGCCTCTCGTCGAGCGGTGACGATCATCTTTTCGTCGTTGTACCATGTCTGCACAGTCGCTTTAAGACCGTATCGAAGCGAAGCATTACCCGCAAATGTGACGCAGGACGGGGCGGAGGTGGGAAGACGGAAGCTAAAGGGGAAGGAGGTGCGACCTTTGCGGGCGGTCCAGTAGCCATTGACGGGGGCTGCAGGCAAGACGGCGTTGGAAGGGGGCAAGTTATCGCCTTGGAACATGGTGCGATTGTAGAGGAAGAGTTGAGTAGCTGCGTGGTCGCGGGAAGTGAGCTGCTCTACCGCTTCGAGCTCCACAGCGATTTGACCGAGGCGGAGTCGCTGGCTTGTTGTGCACGTAAGCTCGACCTTGCCGCTGATGGCAGCACCTGCCTCGAAGATGCTGCTGGAGAGGACTACATCGATCTTAACTTTAGGGTGCTTGGTGACCATGTTCATGTGATCTTGCATGCGGTCGCGGTGCTCTGTTGGATCCTCGAGGCCGCCGAATTCGAGATCGTAGCGTGATGGGATACGAGCCGCGGGTGAGGTTGAATGGGCGCGAGACGCAGGCCGAGAGTGGTGAACGAAAGCATGATCGAGACTGTCGCCGAAAGCATCGATCTCGCTTGGAGGCGGTGGCAGACCAAGTTCTGGTTTCCAGGCGAAGGAATTGCTGCGAGGGAGGTGATGCTCGTATTGCTGCTGATGCGAGTGGGCGTGGTGTGCCGCCGCCGACGTCGGACGGCTGGAAGGATGCGGACTTGGAGGCACAAACATTATGGAACGGCGCTTAGGATGTGATGCTATGGAGAGTGATAATGAATGTTGGTTGGATTGTTCGTTGCTTGATTGAGTCTCGTGAAATGTCGTCAAGGGTCGTAATGAAGGATTTCTAGGGCAAGGTTGGAGTCGAGATGTCGCAGAGCCTTTTGCCAAGCTGGACGTCAGCCCTACGTGCGAAAGCGCGAGGCGCTATAGGACGTATCGATTTGAGTCGATTTGGGTCGGGTCGAGTTGTGACGAGCTGGAGGTAGGAAGCAAGGAAAGGATGACGAGCAAGCTGTCAGACAAAGCTGAGCCAAGAGGGTTTTTTTCCAGCAAGAGGAGCAGGCGAGCGAAGTGGAACACAAATTAACCCCGAACCAACTCAAACGCACAATTTGGCAGCTTTTCCAATTCGCCCTGCATGTCGCTCGATTGGCCCCTATTTTTTCCCACACAGGCGCTGTAGCTGAGGAAATTTCAAGCAAAATCAACTTCTTTCTCTCTCTCTCTCTCTCTCTCTGCTTCCTCTGCTGGCTCCACAGAGAAACGAGACCAACACAGAGCCCAAATTGGCATAAACCCCTGAACGCGCCAAACAGTAGAATTTCGGCAGTGAGTCGAGACTGCGCAAAGGCAGAGTTAGCAACTGTCAAGAATGCTTCAGGTCAAGAGTCTATGGCGCGATCGTGTCGCTCTTCTGGTTGAACGGGACCGCACAACGCTTCATATGACCGATAGATGTGGGGATGAATACGAGTTGGGACCTTGGCGCTACCGTGCCCGTGTACACTTCGTCCGAGGGTGAGGTGCGACTCTGACGCAAAGACTGTGCACCTTTTAACCGACCATGGCTGCAAAAGCCGTCTTCGAACCATGAAGGACCGCCATCCTTGCCTTGAAAACGCCCTTCACGATCGCAGTGAAGTCACTCTCAAGGTGACCCAACATCACACTACCAGCACACTCCTTTGGCGGCATCTTGGTCCTGGATCACTCAATCTCTCCTTGAAGCGCCTGATGATAATGAGCTAGATCATCCTTGCCCGATTTCCAAAAGAAAGCGGGGCCCTCACTCACGAGCCTAACAACACTCAAGCGTGCCCGGCCTGTCGCTGCCACCACAAAGCCTACTTAAGCGGGTCCGGAAAGTCAATCTCTTCGAGGCAAAAGCAAGAAAACATCACAACGAGGAGAGAGAGCGCAAGAAATAAGGGAGAATACAATCTGCTTTTTGGGGGGGGGGGGGGGTAGTCAGGTGACATATGTGTAGGACGCAGAACATATTTTCGAAAGGGCTTGGTTTTGGGTGTTGATTCGGGGAAGAGTTCTTCTCGCGTCCCAAGCTCCGCTGCTTGGGCGCGGATGGGACGAGAGACGGGGGCCAGACCACGAATCAAGGGAAGGCGGTATACGTCAAATAAAGTAGCATGAGAACCATTGAGCGTCCTTTGTAGAAGCGCGCGCAGGTTCTCGCTTTTGGAAGAGGAGCTTGGGCAGCAGTAAAGTGGGATGCAATTCGATTGTTCGTCGTCGTCGTCATTGTCGAGTCCTAATCAAGGGCGACGAATGCTTGCTGGCCGAGTCTTCCCTCTCGCTAAGCCTACATTTAGGCGAGCGAGGGGAAAGCGTTCTTGTCGGCAAGGTTGACCGAGGCGTTGTTGCCACGTCCACCACGGCCACCACGGCCACGGCCGGCACCACGATTGCCACCACGGGCACCGCCACGGCCGCTGCGCTGAACGGCGGGCTGGTTGAAGGTCTGCTCAATGTCGAGCAGCTGCTTGCCCTCCTTCTGGGCGCGGGTCTTGGCCTTCTGGGTCTTGGTCGAGGCAAAGTAGTCGGCCTCCTCCTTCTCGTGCTTGGTCAGCTTGGACCAGGCCGAGTCGTCGCCCGAAACCTCACGGGGAGCCTTGCTCTCAATGTTGAGCTTCTTGCCGGCTTTCGAGGCGAGGTACTGGTCGAGCGTCATGGTCTTGTCCTCCTCCTCCTCGGACACCTTCTCGGCCTCAGCGGGGATAGCGGCAGCACCGGCGGCAACGGCCTCGGCGCCCTCAGCCTTGGCGTCAGCCTCGGCCTTCTCCTCGTTGTCGAGCTCCTTCTTGCCGTCCTCACCGCCCCAGCCCTGGGCGACAGCCTTCTGCGAGTCGACGCGGTCGGTCTGCGAGTGTCGGTCGAAGGCACGGCCTCGGGGGGCGCCGCGGCCACGGCCACCACGGCCACCACGGCCACCACGACCGCGGCTTTCACCGTTGCGGGGACGGCCACCACGGGCGTCCTTCTGCTGCTCGCCCTCGACGGCGTCAGCACCGGCAGCGGCACGGGGAGCACCGTTGCGGGGAGCACCACGGCGCTGGTTGCCGGCACCGGGGATGTTGCGCTGAGGAGCGGGGGCAGCGGCGGGGCAGCAGCCTTGGCGGGAGCGGCCTTAGGGGCGGCGACGTCCTCACCGTCGTCTGATGATGCAGGAATGTACAGAGAACGAGAAGGTCAGTATCATAGCTCTTCGAGATCGTGCGATACGCATGCCTGTTGACGAGGACGGATGGAACCCAGAGAGTGCTCGCTGGAGCCCGCCTGCGCCAATCGAGGCCTCTGAAAATGCGCGGTAGCAGAAGATGCTGGCTGGTGGCATAATGTGCCAGGATGTAATACTTACCACCAAGGATGGCGAAAGGGTTCTTGTTTGCGACCGACATTGCGTACGGTCGTCTTTGATCCTTTCGGGCGTAGACTGTAGAGGTGAATGAACAGGTGACAGGTGCAGGTTCGATGTCAGTGAGCGATGTTCTGGGAGTGAAAATGGGTACGCCTTTGCTGTAATGTCACGAGGAAAGCGATGAGGACCACTGATGGGTCAACGGCCTCTTGGTCTGTCCTGCGCTTAATTGTTTGAACAGCGCCAGTGTCTCTCGAACACGGTTCGAACCATGTCCTCCATCATGCGATCTCCTGTGGTGCAGCGTGATGGGTCCAAGAGACCAGTGACGATCCGACGCTGATTGGAGGTGGGCTAAAAGAGCCCATGCCCTTTGCCAAGGAAGACCTCAAGGACGCTGCGCTTTGCGATGCCCCGTGTGAAGGACGAGGAGCAAATCCTTCCGCTTGCGATTGGACCACCACTGAGCGCGACACCATTGCAAGGGCAAGCACCTGTACTGGATCCACGATGAAGGCCTGGACTTGGCACGATGTCGGACAGACGACGGTGGACAGAACCCTACGAGCGAGCGTGCTGACGGAGACGGCGAAAGGGCAAGATAATGGTATGATGTACTAACCTTCTGAAAAAGGAGCTGAACGCGGGAAGAGTCTAGAGAAGGCGGAAAGAAAAAGTTGCAAGAGGTCGACAAAAGCAGGAATGGAGACGGAAAATGAGTCAGTCGGAGCTTGCTAAGCGGTAAGGGCGAGGCTGAGGTTGAGACAATGCAGACGTGGTCGAAGTAGGGGCTGCCCGTGTTGGCGATTCTGGATGCTGGTCGGATCAACGCAACAACAGAATGTCGTACGCGGTAGACATGCAGTTTCCTCGCTCGACGCAAGCGTGTGGCTTTGCTTTCGAGTCGCAGTTCTGTGTAACTCTCCCCGTCTGACGTGTGGACAGGATCAAAGCTGGTACTGAAGAGCGGGACGTTGGCCTTGCCAGTGGTCGAGGAGCGAACTGCAATCGTTCCAAGGCAACAGGTTGGTGGCCGCAAAGTTGGGATGTTGATTGTCGGTTTTGATCGAAGGGTGTCTGCAAAGAGCGTAGTTGCTGGTCTCTGGTGGCTGAAAGGATGACACGTACTTTCCGTTAAAGGAACTAGGTGTAAGAATACGAAACACCGAAAGCGTAGGGTAAGGAGCAGTGGGAAGCGAGTAATGGTCCTCGAAGGGCTTGCTTGCTGTCGGTCCACTCTCACACGGGACGAGCCAAAGACGAACAAAGACGACGACGACCAAAGCTTTTGCGCCCCCTCTCTCTCTCTCTGCCTCTTGTCCTTTGCTCTGCTCTCTCTGCCTTTGCTCCTTCTCTTTGTCCTGTCCAAACAGCCTGCACCGCTGTTTTCTTCTCACACTCACCTCCTGCTGCTTTTCTCAGTGCGAATACAAATTCACATCAACCCAGTCCTCAAAATTGTATTGGACTTTCTCAATTCTGTAATATTCCGCAGAAAGGCAGTTGACAGGCTGTCCCTCGAAAAAACAGAAATTTCAAAAAACAAAAACAAAACAAAAAAAAGCTTTGAGAAAGGCTGCAATTTCAACGGATGCAGCAGCAGCAAACATGGTCGATCAGCTTCCTGCCAAACGTTCGTACGAGTTTCAAGCCCTTGCCCAACTCTTTCCGAGTGTACGATCACCTCTGTCGTGTGCTCCTACCTCATCCCACTTGTATCAGGCTCACATGACGACGATGATCAAAGTCATGAGCATATCCTTGTATTTGGCTTTATTAAACCTGATTGACAGCTTCATCTCAGTCCGTCACTGATCTAGCTTGTGTGGCTTTTGACGGCGAGGCACGTAAAGCGGGTCCGCGCCTCGACATGACCGCAGCAACTTGATTTTCCCCTCAGATCGGACTAAAGCACGGTCTAACACAATCAACATGGGCGTCAAGGTCTCTCGAGCCGTCTGACCTGCTGCATGACAAGACGCACCTCTCAACATGACGCTTCGCACAGACATGCTTGCAGCGAGACTTGCACACATCCCACACAGCAGCAAAGAGAGGCAATGCGGCACGATGGCCGATCATGATATTTTTGTGTCCTTGCGACCTGTGTCACAAAGATCGCGAACGTGCGAACGTAGTACATAGACATGAGATATACAGACGCTACCGCAACGCACATCGTCCGCTGAAACGACTGATCAGGTAAAATCAGCCAAAAGGCGCATTCGAGGCGAGCCTCAACATGCGAAAGAAACTAGAAAATAGGGGGAATGTAGGGAAACTTGGGGCAAGAGAGAGGGCGAGAGTTAAAAAAAAAAAAGGGGGGGGGGGGATAACGCAGACACCGCTGCTGCTTTAGTAGGCAGCCTCGGGCTGGACCTCGGCAGCGGGGGCAGCCTGAGCGAGGGCGGCAACCTCGGCGGGGGCGTGTCGCGACTCGGAAACAGGGGCGAGGATGGGCGCCTCCTCCTTGGGCTCGAGGATAGTGACAGCGTCGGGGAGGGGGAAGGGCTTGCCAGCACGTCCCTCGGGGTCCCAGCCCTGCATGATCTTGACCTTGATACCGAGAACACCCTGCTTCATGAGAACGTGACGAACGGCCTCGTCAACAAAGTCCTTGACGGGCTGACCGGAGTGGATCATGAATCCGTCGGTGAACTTCATCGACTTGGCACGGGCAGCACGCAGCTTACCCGAGATGACGACCTCGCAACCCTTGGCACCGGACTCCATGACGAAGCGGAGAACACCGTAGGCGGCACGGCGGACGGCAAGACCACCGAGGAGCTTGTAGCGCAGCGACTCGCACTGGGCAACGGCGTGAAGACCACGGTTCTGCACCTTCTCGGCGTAAAGCTCGAGCGAGTTGTCGGGGAACTTGAATCGCTTCTGGACGAGAGCAGTGAGCTCACGGATGCGGCGACCCTTGTCACCGAGCACCTCCTGAGTGTGGGTGGCACGGATGATGATCTCGGTGCGGGCGTGCGTGACACGGACCTCACAACCAGAGTATCCCTCCTCGGAGAGCTCACGAGTGAAGAACTCGTTGAGCTCGGCGGCGAAGACACCGTCAGCGACAAACTATGAACGGAGAGGAAATGAAAGAGGCGGGGTCAGAATGCTGCTCTGATAGATTGTTGCAAAGGATAAGTCGACTCTTTCTGCTCTGCTTTGTCGGACCTCCACGTCACGAGGAATGCGGTGCGATGCTGAACGAGTCGAGAAAAGGCGTTTGGTTTCGCAGTGTCGCGGCGACTAAGGTTGAAGTACGAGTCGCATGGCAACGTTCATATTTGATCTTGTGGAATGTTTCGATGAAGGATCCGGTGGCGGTTTGGAGGACGGCATAGAGCTGATCTGCGGCCTGAATGCGGCGAACATGACTGCGTGTCAAGCAATCTATGCTGATGCGGGCCGGACTTGAGCAGATCCGCAGCCTGCGTCTCACTTCCAGCAGGAGGTCGCAGCATCAGAGTGGCTGATCGAGTCATGAGGTGATCTTTGTGATGGACCAGCGATGCGTCATCTTTCGATATAGTATGGAATCGCAGGAAGGTACCATTGCGCATCGATAATGCATGGATCTGTCATGGTCTGTTCTGCTGATGAATGTTGCTACGCTGCCTGATGTCTGTGTCCACCTCTCCCTTGTACTGCTGTCAATCAGTCTTCCGAGCGATCGGTTCCCTCTATGGCGATGCATTGTTCCGGTTGCGGTCTGGCCGAACTAATCATACTGCACGGCATGCTGCTGGCCGCATGATCGGGTTGTTCCACTGATGGCGGGTGTATGTACGTGTTTCGATTGTCGAATTCGGTGCAAAGCATGCTACTCTCGAGACGTGAAAGGCGATAGAGCAGAGTTGGCAAGGGATCGATGATGTCGATGCCTTACCTTTCTCTTCTTGGAAATGTTAGCAGAAGCCATCTTGAAGATATGTGTGGTTGGTGGTGAGACGGTAGTGTCGACGACGATCTCGAAACCTTGAACCCCGGGCGTGCGTGCGGTCTGCTTGTTCACACTGTGCTGCGTGTTGTCTGCTGGCAGGTGTTCGTTTGCCTGCTTGCTCAGCTGCAGCCCGAATCTGACTTGAGGTCTGCCCCAGGGCAAACCTCTCTCATTCGCTCACCTGTAGTCGCGCATTCCACTTCGACATATCATAGGCAGCAGAGCGCGGACACTGACGGCTTCATCGCTCTCTCTGATTTTTGCGAAGACTCCTTTCTTCCGCGCCAAAAAAAAAAAAACAGGGAAGACATCGGCCGAGCTTCAAGCCTCACGTGCATATCAGAAAGCAATCTAAAATTCAAATCGGGTGAGATCGCAAGACGAGATAAGATTTTGGGCAACGTAGCTCTAACAGTCCGAAAAAAAGTGTGCACAAGCCAGCCAGGCCAAATGCCAACAACTGACGTCGAGCTGCAGGGCCCACGCCCAAACGTGGGAGAGAGTCGCGTGTGCATGCCGTTGCTCGGGCTGAGTCAAGTGCCAATCAAGGCAATCACGCTTTCCTGCACACGGGCTGTTGGCTATCCGATAGCCTCTCTCCTTGGTGAGGGACCACCATCCTCTCAACCACGACGACGCTTCGACCAGTGTGGCGGCGATCTCAAAGTTCGCCAGATCGCACTCTCTTGTCTACTGCTGCGCCACCATGGCACCAACGCGAGCAGCCTCGCATGCCGGTAGCTGGTATACCGACGACGCTGACGAGCTCGACGCGTGTCTCTCGGAGTGGCTTGAAGACGTCGAGGGTCAATCGCTTCCCAAGCCGCTTTCGGTGTGCGATCGCTCTCCTCCCTTGGAAGCGCTTCCACTGCCTGTCTCGGCATCTCGAGCCATTATCGGCCCGCACGCAGGCTACTCGTACTCCGGCCCAGCAGCCGCATACGCTTATCGCACCATCGATACCTCGTCCATCACGACAGTCTTCGTTCTCGGCCCTTCGCACCATGTCTACCTCGATGGCTGTGCCGTCTCTGCTTGCGAGCAGTACGAAACACCGCTCGGCAACCTTGCCATTGACCGCAAGATCACAGAAGACTTGAAAACTACGGGCAAATTCAGCGTCATGTCGCAGACAGAAGACGAAGACGAACACAGCATTGAGATGCACCTCCCTTACATTTACAAGGTGTTCAAGGGCAGACAGATCAAGATTGTGCCGATCTTGGTGGGCGCTATCAATTCGAGTAAAGAAAATGAGTATGGCAAGCTACTGGCGCCTTATCTCAACGACCCAAGCAACTTTTTCGTCGTTTCGAGCGACTTTTGCCACTGGGGTTTGCGGTTCAGGTACACCCACTACAAGCCTTCCGGTTCCAGTCTAGCCACTCAGCTGTCCAACAGATCTCCTTCCATCTTGGAAACCAAACCCATCCATCAGAGCATCAGAGAGCTCGACAAATCAGGCATCTTGGCCATCACCCATCCGTGGACACAAGACAGCGAAGCAAAGACGGCAGAACAGGCGCGACTCGCATTCACACAGTACCTCAGCTCGACGAAGAACACTGTGTGCGGACGACATCCCATCGGCGTACTCCTCGCAGCGCTTGCGGAGCTGGAAAGGAGCGGTAAGAAGTCAGAGTGCAGATTTACGAGGTACGAACAGAGCAGCGAGTGTGTTTCTCCGCAAGACTCGTCTGTGTCGTACGCCTCGGCGTTTGTCCGCTTTCGCGAGTGATTTGTCGTAGCCACGCATGCTCGTTTCGTCTGTTCCTCCGTCCTCATGACCCTCGCTTTGTATTCTGCGTGCTTTTGTCTGTCCGTCGTCCTATCCGAACCACCCACGCACACATCGGTCGTCCCTGTCGAAGATCTATCGCAGCATATCTTGTCGTTATCTTCATTGTCACTGTCATAGTCAAGCGTAAGGTTAATGAACGATTCAGTCCCTCCATCTAAGCCTGTAGAGCAGACGATCACACACACACACACATACACACATACACATACACACACACACATACACACACACACACACACACACATACACACACACACACATCCTTGCGAAAGTGCACGCTTTGAGTTCAAGTTTGTGAGAAAGGGACAAGTGCAATTGAAGAAGCGTCACGGGACGAGTTCATGCGCCCGATTGATTCGGGTGCGGCTGAGCAGCTTGCGACTGGAGCTCTTGCAGCTTTTCTGCCAGCCTCTGCGCTTCATTGACGATGACAGCCTCGTCGACCCACGCGCCACGGAACGTCTCGGCACGTCGCATCTCTTCCGCCGTAAAGCTCGACACGGTACCGCCTGCGCCAGGCACCGGGTTGTTGCCCAGAATCGCATCGAGGTCGCGTGCCTGGCTTGCGATCCACGTACGAAGATGACCTTGCGGATCTTTGGCGAACGCAGCCAGAAAGTCGCGTGCGCTCGCACGGTTGCGAATCGTGGCAGCCGCCTGGGCGATCTTGTCGTCCAGCTCGGCGATCTCGCGCGAGGTGGCGTCGTTGGCTGTGTCAAACTGGGCCAGAACGTTGTGCTGCTTTTGTCGAATGGCTAGATCCTCGAGATCGAGCTCGATGTCGTAGGCGGTCGAGTGCTTGTATTCGGCCTTGTCGGTGCGCACCCAGTACTCAAGGACGATGGGCTGAGCCGGGTGAAGGTGGCGGTTGACCACCTCAGGCATGTGGTGGAAGTTGATCGTGTCCGTGTTGAACAGCGAGCGCAGCGCAGCATCGCACTTGACCTTTTTGCGATCCGTCTCGTCCAAGAGCTTCTTCTCTTTGACATACGACCACAGAGACGAGATTACCCCGGCGCGAGACTCTTCTCGAATGTCGAGCAGGGAAGCCAGCTCGGTGGACAGCGAGTAGCGCTCGGGGGTATATGCAGGGTAGAGCACAATTTTGACCTTGGTGGGCACGTTGCCCTTGCGTTTTATCTCGAAACCGTCCAAGGCCGGCTCTGCGCTGGCGACCAGAGGCGCCTCCATTCCCTGCGTACCTCCCAGACCCCCCGCTCCTCCTCCAGCCTGCATGCCGCTCGCAGGCGCTACCGATGGCACGGGGCGGTGCCACTCGACGATATTGCTGCCATCCGGATATAAGGCGGGGTCGCGCATCAGTTCGACGACGCACGTCTTGATGAGGTTGCTGAATTTGTGCGCACCAGTGCGATTGATGCTCGCCTGTGCGGACAGGGCCGTGTTGGCACGCGACTTGAAGGACGGCTCCAACAGACGGCCCTCGATGCGAAGCGTCCACGAGGGCACAGCATCCTCTTCCTTGGTATCGCTCGCCTCCTTGTCGCCTTCTGCCTTGACCTCACCAGCATCGCCGCCCGTCTCCGCAGGGGCGTTCGCGCCACTTGCGCTCGAGTCTTTGGCCTTCTGCTTCTCTGCTAGCTGGAATGGCTGGTTAGCGCATGTGTTGCTAAGGAAGATGCGCAGTGTTCGCTTGATCTTGGGAGGTCGCGAGAGTCCATCGGTGAGCTCGGCGCGCTTCCTTGCTACGGTCCAGTCCAGGTTCTTCTCCATGCGTTGGAGGTCCGAGTAGAAGGCCGACTCTGGCACCTGACGCTTCAAGGAGGGAGGGAGACTGCGGTCGGTAGGACGGCCACGTTTCAACCCACGAAAGCCTTGACCCACCAACACATCCTGTGCATTCTTTCTTTTCAGGTTATGAGCCTGTTGCTGTGCTTGCGCCTGTGCCATTTGCATTTGCATCTGCATCTGCATGTGATGCTGTTGCGCTTGCGCCTGGGCCTGGGCCTGAGCCTGAGCCTGAGCCTGAGCCTGAGCCATCTGAGCTTGGTTGTCCATCCTGATTTGAAAGGTCGGGCTCGATTGTCGCGGAGGATAAGGATGATAAGCGAACGCGTGTTTCAGTTGTGGGTGCTCTCTGCTAAAGCTGCCGGGATGAATGGAACCTGAAGCCGATGGGTAAGACGAGTTCGGTGCGAGCTGGTACGGCGCGGAGTATTGGCGCTGCGGCGAGGTGTGGGTTGATGGCGCGGGTGCGAAGTTTCTTTGATGAACAGAGGGATGATTCTGCTGAGTCTGTGGTGGAATATAGCCGTGTTGCGGATGCTGATGCGAATGCAACGGGTACGGATGCTCTTGATACTCTTGCGAGAAGCGCGGAGCAGATTGGATCACAGCCGGTGTGGAGCCTCGTGGATAGTACTGTGACTGGGAAGCGGATGAGTCTTGCGGGTAGGCTGCTGGGAATTGCGCCGGGTACGGTGCGTGCTGGTGTGGGAGAAGCCGTTGATTCCTTGCCAGAGGTGAGCTTGAATGCGGTGTAGCGCTGTATAGGGCAACGACGTGGGATGGGATCGGACGGACTGGGAAGGCAGCGCTCGGGTCGAGTGTTGCAGGCCCGGCTGATCGCGCCGCTGATCTGCGTGGGACAGATGCAGAGGCGGTTGCAGCTGTATCGACCGAGGATCTGGCGCGACGAGATGCGGTGGACGAACTCGATCTCGAGGAGCGGCGCGGAGATTGTTGGCGCTTCTCCGGGCTGACAAGCGGAGAAGCGTAAGGAGCTTGAGGTGAAGGAGCAGAGGGGGTCGACGACGGTGCCGGCGAGAGTGAGGACGATGGATCACGATCGCAGCGGTCTAGGAGCTGCTGCTGCTGCTGTCGCAGTTGTGGGTGTGGTGGTAAGAGGACAAGATGCGAGGGCTGCGAAGAAGAGGCAGAAGGCTCGGACTGCTCAGGAGGTGCAAAGGTGGGATGAGCTGGAGCGGGCGTCGGCGTGGGGCGAATGCACGATTGACGGGTGGGTGTGGTGGTTGAGGCGAAGGGTCGGAAGTGCGATCTTGAACGTGTTGGTCGAGCATGGCTTGGCCGTCCGTCCATCCAGGCGGCGAAAAAACCCGGATGTGAGATCGTACCGAAGGCTTTGCCTAAATTTTTGGCTCTCTCAGACGAAAGCGCGATGCAGGACAAGCAAGCTCTATTGTTCGCGCCGAGCGCGTCTCTGGCCCTGCACCTCGCGTAGTTTGGCGGAGCGCGGTTAAGCCTCTTCTAGCTGATCTTTTCGATACACTGCTTCAAGCGGTGCGAAGTCGCCACCGCAGGTTGAAGGCAGGGAAAGAAAGAGCTGTTGATCGTCGCACTTGCTAGCTGCAGCTGCTGCAGCTGCTTCTATCGAGCAGTGATACCGTCCAAGCTCTGACTCAACTTGTCGGTCAGCGGTAAGCGTCCGCCGAAAAGGCTGTCTCTCTCTAATTGAGTTTCTGACCGCGTCGGTACTGCTGAAAGGGATATCTAAGCTCAAGTCGGCCCTTGATCGATGCTCTGAAAGCGAGACTTGGATCACAATCGCAGGTGCTGCTCGGATATCCAAAGACAGGGATGCACCGTAGACCCTGTAATGCTCAATGGGGAAGGAGCTCTGACGGACGACGATGAATCCTCGAAATCCCCAGATCGGGACGAGAGGAAAGCGGTCGGTGGACGATTCGATGGGCCTGTCGCCTGAACACCCCCCAGCAGAGGAGGGAGGAACGCGGAGAATGGAGCTCTGAATCGGGAGGAGGTTCGCTCGTGCAGCGGGCAGCGGGCTCGCAGTAGCAAGAGGTGCAGCAATGAATGCAGTGAGCAAGCGGCGTTTCAGGAGGCAGCTTTGGCGAGGCTGTATGGTCGGAGAAGCGATGTCTCGGTCAGCGTGATAGAGGGGCAGAGTGATAGTGAGCTGAAGCCACGATTGGCTGAAGAGGCGGTGCTGCTCAGCCAACTGCAATCGCGCGTCTTTGCTGGCAGACGGTGATCGAGTTTCACTCGTGCGAATGAAGTTCCCACACCAACTTTATTAAGTTAATTACAGTATTATTATTTTTCTCCACACACAGGCCTGGATCGACGATGGACACCGACACAGAGAAGCGGTGGAGAGTGTTGGGTTTCTGCTGCGACTTTTTTAATAAGTGCTGTTGAATGCTCGGGCCAACCGCGTGAAAACAGCGTCAAACAACAAACGTCATGGCGTCCCAATACGACGTCTCCCTCTTCGCCTTAGCTCACCTCCATCTGTAATTCGATCCTCCAACAACGACGAACAAACATCAATCATGTCTGTCGAAGCCAAGTTCAACAAGGCCGTGTCCATCGTCGGCTCGCTCCCCAAGGACGGCCCCGTCCAGCCTTCGCAGGATGACCAGCTCAAGTTCTACGGCCTGTAAGTTTTGCCTTTGTCGAGCTCTGTGCAGCATGATGGCCTCTGCCAGTGTGTACTGTCGGCTGACCACAAGGACTGCGGATTCTTCCATTTCATGGACTGTGTCGACAATATCGTTTGCGTGCATACTACAGCTACAAGCAGGCCACCATCGGTGATGTCAACACCAAGAAGCCCGGCATGTTCGGTAAGTTGCTCTTCTCTTTTGCCTTTTCAGCAAAACCGATGGCGTCTTCACACCGAGGCCTTCGCTGACCCACTGCCTTGCAATTTGAACCAAACGCACCCACCGAACAGACCTCGCCGGCAAGTACAAGTGGGAGGCCTGGAACAAGAACCAGGGTCTGTCCAAGGAGGAGGCCCAGCAGGCTTACGTCGATGCTCTTCTTGCGGTACGTCTCTTTTGCACTCTAACCTTTCCACCATACGCTCGAGTACTGACTATTCGCCTCCCGCTGCACCCGTTCTTGCTCGATATGCGTCGGATTTTGGACACACCAGATCCTGAAGAAGCACGAAGGTAAGCTCATCTATCTCTTAATTTCCTCCAGTGCAGAGCACATCGCTGACTGTTGCCCTTCCGTTTTTCTTTAAACCCAATCTACAGACGAGGGCGATTCCGCCGAGCACATCAAGGCCATCGAGAGCGCTTAATTTGCAGACCTCTCCTTGCCAGTATCACTGTCTTAATGCCTTCCCTGCTCTCTTTACATCTGACCTGACGTTGTCTGCACTTGAGGATGTCTTCGTCGCCGGTCTTCTGCGAACAGAGACCGTCCCTTTGAATATACCGAACTTTGGTGCTCGTGTACCTCAGACTACTTGTGATCTATCGTTGAGCATTGTTGACGGCACAGGGCCTGATCCCGTTCCTGTCACGACGCGCAGTCGAAAATTTGAGGCTCGAAAAATTGACCTCCAAACCCTCCTCAGACATACTCGACTCGAACCAGCCTTGCCAAGGTTAGACACCTTTTGAGATTGCATGGAGGAGCACCAACCGACACAGCATGTATGGTAAAAAAAAAAGGGGGGGCGAGCAACACAAGAGAGACTGGGTTCCTTCATTTTCTATTCTTTGCCTTGATTTTTCTTTTCAGGCTGCTTTCTCACCTGTTCATGCCTGCTGGTTTGCAGAGTCGAGCGCCTTCTGTGCAAAGAAGCGAACGTCGGCATCCGAGTCCTCCTTGAGCTTGTCCAGCGCCGGTGTGATCTTGGCCTTGATCACCTCCTTTCCTTCGGGCGTCTTGAACAACACGCTCGACAGCACCTCAAACGCCTTGGCCACGTTGAAGCGAATGTTGGGGATCGGGTCGCTCACCATGGGCAGCACCGTCTCGAGCACGTCTCCTGTGATGGCGGGCGTGTCGAGCGAAGGCGCCATGGTGGTGATGGCAAAGATGGTCGTCATGCGGTAGAGGTAGTTGGGGTGCGTGCCCATCTGGAGCACCTTGGGGATGATGGTCTGTCTTGCCCACTCGACGCCAAACACATCTGTCAGCTTCTTGAGGTTGACCGTCGCTGCCTCTCGAATGCTGAACACCGTGTCGCCGAGCCACGACATGCAGAGGTTGCTCAGCTGCTCGTTAAAGAATTGCACGCCGAGCTGGTTGGCGAGCAAGGGGATGTACTCGATGATGGCCTGTCGAACGCGCCACTGCTTGTCCTCTGCCAACTCGACAATGGCCGGGAGCAGCGACTGCGAGAGCAGGTCGATGCCGATCACCTCGTTGACCTGCTCCAACTTGGAAATGATGTTGAGACGCACATCCGGGAACTCGTCCTTTAGCAACTGGAGGAACAATGGCAAGAGATGCTCGATGGTGGCCTCCTTACCGAGCAACGGAGCCAGACCGGAGATCTGCATACCCAGCGCAGCGCGGACGTGCTGCGAGTTGTCGCCCGCAAGGTCGCGCACACAAGGCATGAGTCGCGCCAAGATAATGTCCTGGTCGACGAGCTTGGCAAAGCCGGGGATCTGACCCGCACCCGCCGTTCGCACCTCGGCCTCATTGTCCTTGAGAAGGTGAACGAAAGCCATGACCAGCTCGTCTCGCACTACATCCTCACCCACGGCAGAAGCCAGCTTGACAAAGTGATCCGCCACCATGTATCGCACCCTCCAGCTCCTGTCCTGCACGGTGCTGCGAATCGAGGGAAGTAGGTAGTTCTTGGACTCGTCGTGGCTGAGAGATTCTGCAATGGCGATCAAATCTTGGACAGTGAGCAGACGTACCGAGTCCTGGTCGTCCGAGGAGAGCTTTCGGTAGAGGGGAATAATGTCAGAAACCACGAGCTCTTTCGACAGGTTCTTTGCAAAAGGACCAAGATCGCGGGCGGCGGCGCGTCGGACCATGGGGGTATCGTCGTTGCAGAGCGCCGTAAACATCTTGCGGAGCTCGTCTTGTGTGGCGGGCTTTGCTTTGGGGTAGACTGCGGAGAAGAGAGAGGTGGAGCTGGTTCGAGATGTGAACCAATCGCCGCCTGAGAGTCGCTTGAGCAAGGGGATGTAATGCTCTTCGATTTGAGCTTCAGAAAGGACTTCGGCGATCTTGACAATCGACTCAGCTGCCTGCAATACGGGAAAACAGACAAAGGTGTAAGAAGGTCAATACGATTCCAAGAAGCAAAGTTTGAATCGAGCAAGCGTGTCAAGAGAACACGAGCTGGAGGCGCTATTCGGCCGCTGACAGCACGAGTACCTCTCCTAGGCAGCGCGACTTACCTTTTCACGAACTACACTCTCTTCGACTGCAGCCAGGTTCTCGAGAGGACCAAGCAAGAGGTGAGCATATGATGGGCCACCCAAGTACTCGACGAAACCGGAACCGAGCTCTTGCGCGAGCGCGAGCAGAACCTCGTCCTCGTCATCGAGAGAGTCCTGGAGGAATGGGATGAGCTCATCGCGTGCGCGCTCGGGTCCGAGTGCAAGGGCGATGGTGGAAATGCGGTGGATAGCGTTCAAGCGGAGGGTGACATCGTCGGATTTGAGCTCATCGATGAGTATGGCGATGGGGAATAGCTGCTCGTCGGCCTCCATGTTTGGCAAAGTATGGGTTGTGATAAATCTGGATTGTCGTTTACTGGAGAGATGATCCCTTGAATTTATCGCGCGTATGGACTGCTCGCTCGTATCAAAGCTTCAACCAACAAGTAAGGGCGAGATGTCTCGAAGTTGTGATGCGAATCGAGATCAAAAGCGTGGCGTGTGTATGCCGCAAGTCGCGTCAAGTCGTTGGACACTCGTTACTCTCTTTGCAGATGACCTTGCGCGCCCCAAGATGCCAATGCGAATGCAACGAAGGGAGGGATGAGGACAAACGTAGATGCCGATGCCAACAAGGTACGGATGTGAGTATCGAGAGATTGTAGTGTGGTGGTGATCAGGAAAGTGGAAGAAGAGTTGAGAGAACAATTGACGTGATGATCTGCGCTGGCTGCGAGCCGCAGTAGCCA
Source organism: Sporisorium scitamineum (assembly GCA_001010845.1). Lineage (NCBI taxonomy): Eukaryota > Fungi > Basidiomycota > Ustilaginomycetes > Ustilaginales > Ustilaginaceae > Sporisorium > Sporisorium scitamineum. The sequence continues at coordinate 467,699 of CP010919.1, read as the reverse complement.
ACACACACTAAACACCACAGCAGCTGAGCGAGGCGAATGGACAGCCAAGCAGAGCCAGCTCGCTCTGCTCGTCAGCGCTTGGCCAGCCAGCCACACACAGCCAAAGCCCGTGCGTTCAAGTAATTTTACTAATATTTCGCTGCAATACAAAGCTGACGATGCTTGGCCCTTATCAATCTTGAAAAAACAACCAATTTCTTGTATTCATTCAGCGCTTCAATTTGATCGACTCGCGTGCGAAACGCTCGCCAACTTTGGCTCGAACATCACACTAAACGCGTGTTGGACTCTCTCATCCAAAAGCTCACTCTGCGTGTCACTTCTCAACACATCCTTGATCATCATCTCAATCGACGATCAGCAAGCTCAAAGAGCAGTTGGAAGGAAGGCATGGTCGGTGGATATGCCTCGACTCAGGATATCGACATTATTTTGTATGGAAACGCTGCATGATTGTGTCGTGGTTGGGAGGCATCACTCGACCTCGTCCAAGAGCAGATCAGCATAGACGCTCTCGGTAGGCGTCTGCCAGGCGTGCTTGGCCTCGTCAAAGAGCTCCTTGAACGCAAATTGAAGCTTTTCGCGTCGGTCCATGGCGCTGACCAGATTCTCGGGGAGCTGTGGCCGCACGGGTCCATTGTACGGCGCACCGCCCGGTTGAGGCGTGCCGCTGGCCGATTGAACGCCGTTGGCACCTTGCGTGAGATTCGAGTCGTCGTGGTAGATGTGACCACCCTTTTTGCGCTTGCTGAGACTCGCCTTGATCTGACGCAGTCGCTTGGTCCACCCAAGCTCGATCTCCTTTTCGACCGAGTTGAGGCAGTTGAGATAGTCCTGGTACGCCATGCGATCTTTTGCGATGCCAAACAGTCGATCCTTACGCATCCCATTGACCTTTTGCTGACGCGCCAACTCGCGCTGCACCATCCTTAGCGTGGTCGAGATCTCGTCATCGGCTCGCGTCGACCAGTCGAGGTTCTCGTCGGCGCCGAGCACTTCGAGCGCCTGGAGCTCCTTGGCGATGCGCTCTTCGAACGTAGCCATGTCCTGGTCCTGCACCACTCCGTCAAGATCCAGGTCAGGCTCTCCTTCTGCATCGTCGTCGTCGCCATCATCCTCGTCAGCTCCAACGTGTCCGTTGAGGCTCGCAAGCATTGATGGCGGCAGAGCCGACGTGGCATCTCCTCGAGCAGCAGCAGCGCTTGTGTTTGCATCGTCGCCGTCGTACTCGTTGTGAGAGGGTAGCAGCGAGGCAACCAGACGTTCAGCCAACGGACCGCTACGAGCATCGACCACTGCAGGCGATTCCAACCCAAGATGCTGATTCGACATTTGCTTGACCCTGAAATGCGGCGGAGGAGGAATTTCAAGCTCAGCGCGCGCAGAGTGCTGACCGTTGCTGTCTGTTGTGCCGTTGCGGGCTGCTGCTGCTGCCGCTGCCGCTGCGAGTGCGTTAGCATCAAAAGGGAGACCGCCTCCAGCACCAAGGCTGATGGACGGTGAGCGCGAGATGGCGGAGATGGGATTGCCATAGACATCGATGGACCCACTCGCAATCAGAGCCTCCTCTTCCTCCCACACCTCCTTGTAGTGACGACCAAGGGGCGGCATCTGGAACGGTTCGTGGTCGTCCGACTTGCTCGAGAGCCAAGCCAGATCGTCCTCGGTCAGCGTCTTGAAGAAAGCGTCGGCGTAGTTGTAAAAGGTGTTGATGGGCGTCTGCTGCAGGTCTCTCCCTCCCCTTCTGCCCGTGGTGGCCTCCTTGACCATGCTTTGGCCTGGGCCGATACCACCTGGTGTGCCTGGGCCGACGCTCTCTCGCTCGAGCAAACGATCGCGTTCGCGCTCCTTTTCCTTCCAATCCTTGTTTGCAAAATCCTCGTTCACCTCGCCCGGCTTGGTGGGATAGGCTCGAGGTTTGCGCGACTTTTCCAGCGCAGGCATGAAGGTGGCTGGTGTGCGAGCAGGCAGCTCCCAACCGGGCGCAGGCTGGTAAATAATCGGAGGAACGACCGCCGAAGCCGGCTGATTGAGTGGTGTGGAAGGCAATGGGGACGGAGATGGCAAGACGCTGTTGCGCCGCGTGGAGACCTGCGTGGTGTCGGATGCCTTTCGTGGGAAGCCGGGTGGGGTTTGAGCTGCTGCTGCTGTTGCACTGCCGATGCCCGTGTTCGCCTTGAGACGCATTCCAATAGCGGGGATCTTGGGTGTGCCCATGGCGCCAGACGAGGTGCCAACATCGGATCCGGTTCGGGAAGCGGAAGCGGCGGCTGACCGGGCTGCAGCGTTGAGCGCGGATGGGTTCGAGGTGGAAGCGCCCCTGGCAGAGCCTGCCGCGCCGAGCAGTGCGCCAGCCTCAAATTCTGAGCCCGACTCGTCGTTCGAGTCGGCACCAGCGTCTCTACGCTTGCGCTTCTTGTTTTTTGCGTACGTCCGTCCTGGTCGGCTTGGCATATCCTCGTCGAGATCCCATTCCGGGTCGGTCGAAGCGATGCTTTCGTCATCTCCACCGACGTCGAGGCTATGCGCTCGTGCTGCTTTGCTTCGAGGGTTGGCCTTGCCGCCTGCGACCCCGAGCTTGTTTAGAGACCTTGAGTCCGAGTAGAGGGCGGATGCGCTTGCGGGAACACTATCATTGTCCCTCTCGCGCTTGATCTTGACTTTGTTTTTGGACGCGAGAGCACTTGCTGCCCCCGCGCTTGCCGAGCCGTTCAGGTTGGAAGCCAAACCCGAAGGTGCAGGTGAGGCAAAGGAGCGGACGCGGGCCTTTTGGGTCTTAGAGAAAGAGGTGGAGGATGAGTTTGAAGGTGTTGTTTGCCGCGCTGAGTCCGAGTAGAGACTCTGAGCGGCATTGGAGAGACTGGCGAGGCCCGGAGGGCTGAAAAGATCGTTGGGGGCAGAGAAGAAGAGGGGGCGGGTGGGATCTGCGGACCGAGATTCAAGGCGCAAAAGGCGGGCGGCCGATTCTGCTTTGATCCTGCCGAGGTGCTTTGCGAGCGCTGAAAGCTCATCGAGCGTAGGTATGGAGTCGTTGGGGGAGATATTGGAGAGCTGTGCAGGGAGGAACTGGCGATAGAAGGGTGCGTTGGCGCCGGTGCGAGATGCCGATGGGAAGCCGGAAGCGCCACCAGCATCGCGAGACGCTCTTGAGAGCGCCGTATTCGAGTCTTTGCCTCCCATATTGGACCTGCAAGAGCGAGCTTGGGTGGTCAAGTTTCGATCAAAGCCCTTGTATGCGATGCTGTAGACGGAGGTTCGGTACTTGAAAAGAGACCAGTCTTGCACAGCAAGTGCCTGAACAGGGAAAGGCGACCGGTTCGGTGATGTTTCGAAGCGATCCTAGGTTGCTCTATGCGGTCACACGAGTTGACCAGACGCGCGATCTGGGCCGTTATGATCGCAAACCCGAACCGATTCGCGCAGCCAGGGCACGATCAAGGCACAGCCTGGCGCGTGAGCCTCCGATATCGGCGCAACGGGACGCGTGTCGACGATGCGAACAAGTGAGACCTGCCTGGTCAAAGCCCACCGAGATCACCTTGCGAAGAAAGGAGGGTGGAGGAGATGGGGGTTGGGTTGCCAAACACATGCGGTTGACAGCCGACGTGTCGCGCAGTTAGCCGAAATCTGTGTCGGCCGGTTGCGCTCAAGAGCTTTTAAACCTAACATTAATCAGAATGGATTTAATTTCTCAGCACGTTCGCGATGAGAACGTGTCTGAGCCCGAGCCCGAGCCCGAGCCCCCGTCGAGTTTGAGCCGGCGATGGGCCGATTCGCTGCAAATGCGCTGAAAACGTCACAGCTCATGCAGTCCCCCCGCGCCGCGCCTTGGCCTTGTTTTTCTGTGGTTGAATTCGGCGCACTGCTCGCTCACCCTCTCTCTCTCTCTCTCTCTCTCTCTCTCCACTTGGCATACAATGAGTGCATGATGCACACCAACCGACGACGAGGCTCAACCTATCTGTGTAGAAAGTCAAGCAAAAATATTGGTCCGTGAGTTGACACCGATGTCGCTCTACACAGGATCTTTTTTTTTTTTTGGCGATTTCCCCTCAGACAAGTCACGAACTGTGAGTACAGTAGTTTGTGGTGCCGGTGAACAAGCTGAGCCGACTCTGGCGTCAAGAATTGAAGGCGCAGGACAAGATTGATACTCGATTGTGTGACGAGTGATGGAGAGAGTGAGAGAGTGTGTGTGAGAGCGGAGGCTCAAAATCAGAGGCAGCTTCGCTCTGTGATCTGTCTGTCTGTTGCATTCACACACTCTGTCGCTTATGTTAAGAGACCGTGCGTGGTTCTCCTGAACTCAATCACTCCGCCTCATACTGATCTGTGTTTCTCCCCTCTCCTCCTGCTCGTCCGCATCACCATCCTCTGCTCGACAAAGGTGACTGCATCGGTCCTGCTTTCTTGCTACTACTCAGCATCTCGCTTCGGTGGTCGCCTCTGATCGTCACGTAGCACTCCTTACTTCTCTATCTTGGGCGCTTCGCCTCCCCTTGGACCATCTTGTACATCTACGGCACACGCAGAACACTGACGACCACACAGCCGTCGTTCAGCATCGAAACGACTTTGTAGAACCCTGCCATTGCATAATCGCATTCACAGCTTGGCTCGATCGTCTTGACTTTGGCGTCACCCAGCAACAGCTCGCTCCCGTCGCAATCGACACTCTCTCATCACCTCTTCCGCCAGCATGTCGACAGCCACAGACACTCCTGTTGCGACTGGCGACAAGGATGCCACCGCAGATGATATCGCCGCCCCACCAGAGGCGGTGCAGATGACAGACGAGGAGGAGCTCGGCGCAGCTTCTGACAAGGATCAGAGCGACTCGGGCAAACTCAAGACGCTCATGGGCATTCTCAAGCGCATGGTGGGCGTCAAGGACATTGCTGCCATCCGCATGTCGCTCCCCGCCAACCTCTTGGAACCGGTTCCCAACCTTGAGTACTGGAACTACCTCGATCGCGGCGATTACTTCACTCTGGTCGCAGATCTCGACGATCCGCTCGACCGTATGCTTGCCGTGCTCCGCTTCACTTTCACCAAGGAGCTCAAGTACGTCAAGGGCAAAGTGTGCAAACCTTACAACTCGGTCCTCGGAGAGCATTTCCGTTGCCACTGGGATTTTGAGCCTGTCAAATTTAAAGACTCGCACGTCCTCCCCGTACAAGCAACCTCCACCGACAACCCGGAACCATTGCCTCTCGCCAGCGACTTGGCTCGCACACCAACATTGTCAGCTAAACAGGGAAGCGCACCTCCGTCTCCTCTGGTGCAGGCACAGGATAAACAATCACGGCCCGCTTCGATTCGAGGTGTCAGCTTGGAAAGCTCCAACTCGACCAGCTCCAAAAAGTCGCTCTCGAAGCTGCTTGGCCGCAAGAAGAACGCAAACAGCGTTTCTGAGAACCAGCCGGCTGCTACTGCCTCGTCCGGACCAACCGACGATGGCGAATCCACCGCCACCGCCAACGACGCCGCCTCGGGCTCTGGCTCCAGCACGCAGCGTCCCGGCAAGCGACGTCTCTGCTTCTTGACCGAACAGGTCAGCCATCACCCACCTATCTCTTCCTTCTTCTGCGAGGCCAAGGAAGCTGGCGTACAGCTCTACGGCGTCGACCAGCTGGGCGCCAAATTCACCGGTACCAGCATCCGCGTGTTCCCAGGCGAGCAGAACCAGGGCATCTTTTTGCGTCTCACCGACAACGCCAAGTGCGGAGCTGCAGGTGAAGAGTACCAGATCACGCATCCTACTGCCTCGATCAACGGCCTGCTGCGAGGCAGCCTGTGGGTGGCCATCTGCGACAACCTCTACGTCACATGTCGAGGCGGCAAGAGGGACAAAGGGCCAGGCGACGACGGTACGCGATTGCGCGCCATTGTCGAGTACAAGGACGAGAGCTGGATCACCAAGGCCAAGTACGCGCTGGAGGGCGTCATCTACGCCTATGGGCCCAACGACGATGCGGACGAGTACACGAGCGCCAAGCAGGTGCCGCAGGACAAGGTGCTGGCTACCTTTGAAGGTTCCTGGAAGGGCAAGATTACGTACAAGAAGAAGGGCGACAAGGAAGCGCGTCTATTGCTCAACATTAATGATGTTGATCCTATCGCCAAGTCGGTGAGGCCGCTGTCGGCGCAAGACGAGATGGAGAGTCGAAGGATTTGGGAGCCCGTCACGAGTGCGATTCTAGCGAAAAAGTATAGCGAAGCCACCAAGCACAAGCAAGATATTGAGCAGAGGCAGAGAAATGTCGCTGCTGAGCGTAAGAGGAAAGGCGAGACGTTTATCCCGCGCTTTTTCGAAGCTGATATTTCGGATGGTCGTCCCAAACTTACTGGGGAGGGCAGAAAGGCATTGGATGGGGAGAATGAGTTGGCAGGGTACGATGGGGCGGCGAAGCAGGACGATGCTAATGACGAGGATGACGACGACAATTTTCAGGATGCCGAGAATTGACGTCCGCCTTTTAAACTACAGTAGATTCTCTTCCGCTCACGCTCTCATTGTTCTGACTAGGTTGCGCAGTCGTGGCATGTGGATTATCGCTTTTCATTCATCCAACTAATATGCTCTTTTTCACCAGTTCAGATTGATATCAGTATGATGTTGCGGGAGAATAGACATCTACATTGATAGTGTGACGCCAGACTTCGACCTCTGTTTGCGATTCGCCCTGAGTTGAGCTTTCAAGTCCTTAACCCGTTGCAGAGCCGACATCTTCCGCTTCTTCCAATTCGCAGACCGCAGTTTGCGTTTGCTTCTCTTTGCAGCCTTGCAAGCATTCAGATCGGTCGGCTGTGTAGTTCTGAGCAACTTGATCGACGTCGGTTGTTGTGCTAGTGGCAATGCGTTTGCGTTGGGTGCCTGTGTAGCGGAGCGTATCGCCGTTTCCAGCCAGGTAGCTCTGAGCTGGCAGATGGAGCCAGTTTCGCGCTGGATAGCAGAGAGAATGTGCTTTAGGTGTGCGTCGGCGAAAGCGGTGGTAAGCGCGACGATGGATGCTCGTCGCAGGTTGAGAGCTTTGGCAAGCAGAGGTTCAGAGCCAGAAGGGAGGGCAAAGAGCAACACGCCTTCCGTTGAATTTGGATCAGAGGCGTGCAAGACAGCGTTCCTCGCAGAGATTAACATGGGCAGATGAGCTACGAGCATTGGTTGCGGCACGTCGTGTCGACATACGAAGACGACTTTGACACCCGGTGGGGAGTCGATCTCTTCCTTGGCCTTCTGCTTGACGTTTGTGCGCGAACCTTTGCTCTGCAATTTGGCCAGATCGCTGGCGATACCGGCCTCGATGGCGCGAGTGATGCTGTTGATTCCTGCCAGCACCTGTGGAGGCGCGAGCAGTTCCGGTGATGGTGCCTGGTCATCGTCGACATCCATGTCATTGTCGGCCCGCTTGGACGCACGCAGGCGTGACCTCCTGCCGAGATCTCTGTACAGTGTAGCCTGGACTTTGGGCTGAGCAAAAAGCTCGAGTAGAGTGTGAAGGACCGTCTTGGACCCTGCGATTGGCATTTCCGGCCAGGACACAGCGGTGGAGCTGGCGAGTACGGGGCGAAAGACCGGTTTCCTGCCCGCTGGCACGTTGGGCACAACAGGAGCGGTGGATGAAGAAGCGGACTTTGCCGTCTGTTTCTGCATGCGGTCTTTCAAGCTGGAAGCTTCTGTCACAGTCTGCTTGCTGCTCGAAGCCGTTTGCTCGTGCTGAGCCGCGTTGCTCGTAGAAGCTGCCGCAGGCTCGGAGGGTTCCGTCTTTGTGCTGACATCTTCGCGCTTGTCTTTCTGCTTTTCGTCGAGACTCTTCGGAGCGGTGGAAGTTGACGGCTGTGATTGTGGGTTCGTGAAGGAACCAAAGGCAGCTAGCCCAGACGACGCCTGACCGAGTTTGACGGGAGGCTTGGAGCTCGAGGCAAGCAACGACGCCAAGGCGGCATCTTTACCGTGAGGCTGCGGTGAGAAGAGCGAAGACAACGATGAAGCCAGTGATGCTCCTGAAGAAGAGCCAAAGGGGCTGTCCGAGGATCGCTGAGAAGGCTGGGAGCGTTGCTTGTTGCGGGATGCTGCGCGAATCGTAGTGCTCTTGTCGACGGTTGCCTTTTTGGCAGGAGCCATGGTGACCCTAGATTCGACCTTTCGAGCCGTTGGGAGGCCGGTTTGATACGGAAGTAGCAGAGGCTATGTCTCCGATGTGACCCTTGAGCAATATGAGTCGTCGCTGCGATCAAGCTGTTTACTCACCATCCGCATAGAAGAGCGAATGAGGATAAGAAGAAAAAGGAAACAGAAAAACCTCAAATTTGGATGAAATGTGGAGTGATTGCGCCTGCATGTGACGTTTGAGAGGAAAAACGACGGACGAGATACAGTAGGGGGTTTCAATGCAAAACGCGAATCAGAGAAACATTTTGTCACAATCACACTTTTTTGAAACAAATTGAAACCCGACAATGTTCAAAAAAGGTGCAAATTTGCATTGTGGAATGCATCTCTATATCGATCGAGGATGCATCAATTTTCTACCGGTGATTCATATATCTTAATCGGGGTTTCATCTATTTTCCACCGGGGATCCAATTTTCGATCAGATTTTCCGGAATTTCGCGTGCGGAAGCAAGGAAGCGCGACGTGGAGGATACATCACGTGACTCGAAATTACAAAAACAAAATCGAAAAAGTTACGTTTTCCTTGTTTCGCGTCTTTTTTTGGTGGCTAATTTTCCACTTTATTAGCCACCAAAAAAAGACGCGAACTTTTTCTGCGTTTTTTGCAAAATGGCAGGGCTTCCGTAAGATTTCGAGATTTCAATTTTCCGTTATTTCAATTCACGGAATTTGTGGAGAAAACCCAAAACAATTGAAAACCCCTAGTAGGTGTGTGGACGGACCACATTACTACCACACATTTGAGAATCACTCCTTTCCTTGCTATCACCATCACTACCTCAATCACTGGCAAGCAATCGACTGGCGTTCGAATCGCTGCTAGCCAGCGCAACAAGGATGGAAACAAAACGATTACAAGTGCCCGTCATCGGCCTGCGCAGATCCGGCAAGAGCTCCATCCTCAACGTCGTCTACAACGAACTGCATCCAGACGACACGGTCTTTCTCGAATCCACCACCAAACCTAGCTTCATCCTTTCCGACAGTTTCCTCCCCATTCGAATCATCGACACACCCAGTCGAGTGCTTTTGGGCGATGTGAGACTGGAGAAAGGCATTCCGCTGTCCGCTGCAACGGGCGCCCGTGCTGGACCACCACCGCCGGTTCCTGCTCGAAATGCTCCTGCTCCAACACAATTGCACAACGGCGCTGCTGCTTCTGGTGGTGCTGGTAACACAGCATCCGGATCTGCAGCAGGATCAATAGCAGCAAACACACCCGAGCTGCTAGCATGGACCGATGTCTCGGCAGTCGTGTTTGTGATTGATTCCCAGGACGACTACTACGAAGCCTTGTCCAAACTGCAAACCATCATCCTGTCCGCTTTCGCCGAGAATCAAACCATCGAGTTCCACGTCTTTGTCCACAAGATCGACGGCTACTCGAACGATTACAGGCAAGACACCCTCTCGACCATCCAAGGCAAAGTGCTCGACGATCTGGTCGACAGCAGTCCGAGCTTTATCGCTCAAGCGTGGTCGTATCCAGAACCCCTTCCTGCAGCCAAAGAGGCCAAGTCTTCATCCAAAAAAGATCGGAGTCGAAGCAAGAGCAAAGACCTCAGCTTCTCGCGTTCGCCAGCTGCAGTGGGGGGAGGCAACTCGAGTTCGGGAGGAGGCGGATACGATGCAAGCGCTTCGGAGTTTTCCAGCTTTTCAGGCGGAGGATATCGATCCGACGTCGCTCCGGAACCTGGATTGATCAATCTGGATCAGGCAGTGAGGCTGCATTGCCATGCTACGTCGATCTACGACACGAGTGTTTTCGTGGCCATCAGCAAGTTGCAGCAGAGTCTGGCGCACAAGGTGAAACCGGAAGAACCCCTCGAGGCGGAAAACATTACAGCATTGTCCAACGGTGCTGGTGCTGCTCAAGCTGCATCAACGGATGGAGAGGGTAACGGGAAACCTACTCGACCGGCAGCTGCGACGCTTCGACGCAACCTGAGCCTCGCCGAATCAATGGAGCAGGTGTGCGACTCGATTTGCTCCACGTGCAAATTCGAGAATGCGTTCCTGTTCGACCTGCCCACGCGCACTTACATCGGGTCCGACTCTGCGCCGTTTGACGCTGCCTCGTTCGACCTCGTCTTCGACTATGCCGGCTTCCTGGCCAAGTTTGCTGGGCTCTATGCTGGTGTTCAATCCGACTCGTCCACCACGGGCTCGTCACAGCAGCAAACGTCTTCGGCAGCATCAGGCTCGAGTTCGACTTTTCAACTGTCCACTTCTCCCTCGTCGGCACGTCGTTTCTTGCTAGGCAGGATCTCGAAGGAAACGTCGAAACCTGCGACTGACGCTAGCGCTGCTACGCCTACCAAATCCAACGCTCCCGCCGTGCAGAGATGGGCGAGCTCAGTGACAAGGCTGCAACCCGACCAGTCGTTGTGCTTCTGGCAGATCAATCACAGGCTTGCGCTGATTGCGTTGATGCATTCCGACGTGCATGCAAAACAGACGGGATTGATCGAATATAATATCACTTTCTTCCGTCGGGCTGTGCAGGGGTTGTATGGGTTGGCCCAGACCAGCACTTGAAAGGCGCAAAAGTTGTTCTTGTCACATTCGTTTTCTGGTCTTGCATGCAATCACATTCTTTTGACAGCATTGAATTTTCTCTGTGAGACGTTCTGACAGTCTGAGGCGAAGCGTTCATGCAGTCCGGACCGCACGCCTCAGCCACCTCCTCCTCCTCGTCTCCGACCTCATCTTTGGATCGTGATCCACCACGCCCGCGCTCAACGGAGGCAGCGTACTCCTAACATCCGACCCTTCCTCGTCTGCCTCACCCAACGCCTCGTCTCCTTCGCCCTGAACGTCAAAGATGCTAGGTGGGTAGTCGGGTACGCCGCCGCCATGGCCGTAGGCGTAGCTGGCGGGTTTCTGCCAACTCGAATCGGTATAGACGTAACCCTGATCGTCGACGCTGACGGCGGACCAGCTGCCGCCCCAGTCGATGCGCCAGTCATCGCCGGGGATCCACTCCCAACCGGGCTCGAGGGTCATCGCTACTTGCCTGCTGTTGTTTGTTCAACGCAACGGAAATGAAAGAGGTTAGCATGAGTATCTCACCATCTTGTATAAGTAGAAAAGGATAGGTAGACTCACCTTATATCAATCTGATGACCAGGCAGCACCTCAACTTGATCGGACGACCAACCATCGGGACCCTTTGTCCAGGGCAGCCTCTCGCCCATCCGCAGGTTATGCGCGCTCCATCCACCCACCAACCCGCTCGAGCTAGCCGCTCTCTTGGTCGGCTGAAACCGCTCATTTTCAAACATCTCGACATTTCTCCACCCACGCTCCCACACAAAGTCGTCCAAACGGTCCTGCTCGATCCACTCGCGCAACTTGTGTCCGCCCTCCTTGGCCACCTTGACGAGCTTCCTGCCCTCTCGGGACGTGTCGATGCGTTTGAACAGGCCATCGAGCGCAGGCTTGGTCCAAGGGTGCTTGAGGATGAACGCTCCTTCGCCTGCGATCAGCATGACTGCGCGGTAAGGAATGTAGGGCGCGATGAAGAACATCAGGACCGTGGTCAGCAGTGAGAGTTGCAGGATGTGCAGACTGCGACTGTACGAGGACCAGTTGAGGTAGGGTACCGTGGGCGCGAGGAGGTCGTAGCCGTCGATAATCATCCTCATCATGTTTTGAATGTCACGCAGGTTTTCGTAGTACTTGACGGTGCCCTCGTGTGGGGGATTGGGGACGAGCGGTGGTTGAACAACGCCTTCTCCCGTGCTTGTGGGAAAAGTCGTCGAGTAAGCTAGCACTTCAGCGGGGGATGCGTTGGGCGCAGCAGCCTTGTCGTCTGCACTGCGAGCCTTGGACGCGGGAGATTTGGGCACCTCCATGCGGACAATGTTGGGCGCCATCGTATCCTGATAGCGAGCACGGTGTGTCATCACCAGAATCACTGACAAGATGGTGCTGGGTGCAAGAAGCAACAGCCAAGGGTAGATCGAAATCACCGCCCAAATGGCCATCCACATTAACGTCCAGCTCGTATCCTGCCACATGAGTGTCGCCTCGACACCATCCTGGAACCAAAACATGGGGCCCGATTTCTGCACAAACCCCCTAAAGTTCTTGGTCGTCGTGGGCAAGGAAAGCGGCTCCTTGTTCTTGGCCACAGGCAGTCTGGGCGGTGCGGCCGAGGCGGCCAAGACCGACTCGAGCGCAAAGTTTTGCAGCGCCATCGACGTTTGTTGAAACAAGCCTCCACTGCTTTTTGACGCCGATGTCTCTGTGGAGGGAGAGCCGAAATGTGAGGAAGAAGAAGACGAGAGGCGTCGCCCGGACGGCGAGGGGGATGAGGAAGGGAATAGCGAGTTGCTGAAGAGTGACGTTCGCGTCTTGCCGGATGTCGGCGAGGCCGAGACGTTGTCCATATTGGGCTGTGCTTTGCGCTGAGCGAGCAGTAGATTGATAGAAATGGAAGATAGGTCGATGGTAATGAGACGAAAGATGGAGCTTTCTTGCCCCGCATGTAGCGGCTCAAGCACTGCTCTCGGATTTCAGTCAGCGACAGGTTTTGACGCATCGCATCGCATCGCATCGCTGCTCCACTTCCGATAGACGAGATGCAGCGTGAAAAAGCGGCTCGAGAAAATTCGCCATTCTGTTAGACTATACAGCAAAACAGTTTCGAACAATTTGCAACCCGCTCAGCTTTCTTCCTCGGACCTTGCGCACCAGACAACGACGACAGATAGATCAAGGCAACAGCTTGCGTGAGATGGGTGTATGGAATGCTGAGGTACAAATACAAGATGCTCAGATGTAGAGAGACACGAGTGAGGGGGAGAGGGAGGAAATGAGACGCAAGTGGCATGAGGATGTGCTCAGGGAAGAGCATGCAAAAGGTAATCTCTAGGCTTGGTCTTGCACGTCAACGGCGTCTTGCTACCGGCAAACAGTTGAGCGTCAAAGATGTGTTGCGCCTCGTGCGAACGTTCGTCCCTCCATTCGAGATCGATCCAGCGTTCGGCGTCTGCTTCCCTCTGTGCGGCCATGAGCAGATCGCGTGCTTCGCTGCCCGAGCCTCCGCCGCCCATACCCATGCCTCCAGCCTTTTTAGCGTTAGGATCGGTGCGCAGAGCGACACTGAGCGTCTGGGCAGTCGGTTTCTTGACATCCTTCTTGGCCGACTTGGAGCGCGACGATCCTTCGCCTGGTGCTTCCGTCTCGATCAGCTCGTCTTCGTCCTCTTCGTCCGAGCCCAACTCGCCTGCCATGGCAGCACGGTCTCTGCGCTTCTCTGCCTCGCGTGCCTCATCCAGCGCGTCTAGGTAGTTCATCGAGGGTCGCAGCTGTACGATGGACTCCAGGCGGGTCAGGTGGAGTGCCTGGTCTCGGATAACGCCGACCATGTATTCGGTGGCGTTGGGCACTTGGCTGCTCTCGAGCTTGATCTTTTCGAGCTTCTTGGGTCCTCTGTTGGCCTGAGCCTCCTCCTTTTCCTGCTTGACTCGCGTTCGACTGCTCGAAGCTGCAGCTTCACTCGAGCTCGAACCTCCATGCGCCGCATCCGCTCGCGCCTGCTTTTGCGCCAATACTTCAGCTCCTGCACCAAATTCGACTCCGCGGTCTGCGTTGTAGACCTCTTCTCGCACATCGAGCGGCAGTTCGACCTCCACACGGTTGGCTCGTGGTCGCCATCGGCTCGATACTTTGAGTCCTCGCGCAGCCGCCGAGTATGGTACGGGAAGCGGTCTGTCTCGTGGGTAGATGGGGTATTGAAAGACGTGGAGGGACGAGTCGCCGAGCAGAGACTTGCTCAGATAGACGGGCAGGGAAGCGACCAACTCCGAGTCTGGTGGTAGGTCTGTAGCAGAGGATGTCGGCAGTGTCGGTCTTGTAGCTGTGCCGCTTTGGGATGTCATTGGCTGATCCATCGAGACGTCGCCGCCAGAACCGAGAAAGAGTTGATCCGCTTCCTCCATGGTGTGGGTGTTGATGCTGGTGGTTTGAGGAGAAGCAAAGGGTCCGAATGAGAACGAACATCTTTCTTCGAAAAAATCATTTTAAAAAATTAACACACCTCGGGAGGAAAAAAAAAAAAAGAAACGCCTCAAATTCGGACCTTTTCGTCCAAAAAGCACGTTGACCAGTGCTCGGAAAGGCCATAAGCAGAAAAATAGGACGATGGACTGACGGTTTGAGAAGAAATGAAAAGCAGCTCTCCGTGTTCATTCGCTTCTAACTTCATTTCACCACCACCCTCCATCAAAATGTTCGCCCGCACTGCCATCCCTACTCTTCGCGCCGCCTCCAAGCGTGCGTTCTCGACCCAGGCCACCCAGGCTGGTAACGCCTCGGCTCGCCGCTACATGGGTGCCGCTGCCCTGGCTGCCGGCGGAGCTCTCACCTACTCCGCCTTCGCCGCCCCCTCTGTTCACCTTGAGGGTCCCACCACCATCGCTGGTGAGCTCGGAACTTCCACTGAGAAGTCGTACGTCATGATCAAGCCCGACGGTGTCTCTCGCCAGATTGTCGGCGAGATTATTTCTCGCTTCGAGAAGCGGGGTTTTCAGCTGGTGGCGCTGAAGACAGTCGTGCCTTCGCAGGAGCTCGCAAAGGAGCACTACATCGACCTTGCCAAGAAGCCCTTCTACGCCGGCCTCGTCGCCTACATCACCAGCGGCACCCCCGTCGTCGCCATGGTTTGGCAGGGCAAGGACGTCATCCGCCAGGGCCGCCGCCTCGTGGGTGCTACCAACCCCCTGGACGCCGCTCCTGGCACCATCCGTGGTGACTTCTGCGTCTCGGTCGGCCGCAACATCATCCACGCTTCCGACTCGCACGAATCGGCCACCAAGGAGATCGGCCTCTGGTTCCACGAGAAGGAGCTCGCTACCGACTACAAGCCCATCGCTTGGGACATGATCATGGCCGACAACTAGAGTGGTCACTTGCATCACGTGTCTGGCCTCATCCTAGAATTATTTATTAGGTTATTCCATGTCGCAATATATTGGCGGAAAGCCGAGAGTAGACCGTCTGGGCCTGTGTGACCTGGTGTATCTCTCATCCTAGATAAGGCTGCTAGGTCTGCCTGTGTCAAGTGTTACGTTGCTCATCCGATACGAGCAACTGTTTATGCGCACGCTCGTCGGCTGACCCGCTAATTGCTTGTTAATGTACAATTGATATTGGACCCGAGTTGGAGAAAGGCATGCACCGATGAGAAATGTGGATGGTGGTGGTATCTTTTGGTCTAGTACATGTCGCCGTCTCCGCTCTTGTCTGCGCAGAATCCGCGTGCTATACGAAGAATGTCGGCCTTTTTGGCTTCGCTCTTTGCTTTTGATTCTGCCTCGGCCTCTTTGGCAGCGAGAAGCTGAGGCAGGGCGGATGGCGGCAATGGTGCTGCAATCGAGGGTGGCACTTCGTCTTCCGCATCCAGGTCCTAGCCGGGGTAGAAATACATGGATGGTGCAGAGATGATGACATAGGGCAACAGAGTCAGACCGCCTGACTCAAGGATATGCAACGGGATCGCGAGGTGTGCGTGCAACTTACAATTTCTCCCATGAGAACCACGTTCTCTCCTCGCACCAGGAAAACACCTCGTGCGATGTCTCCGTATCGGTTGCCGACAAAGACTCTCTCTACTGTGTCTTGCAAAACGAGGTTGGCTGTAGGAATAAAAAACTGGCGGGTCAGCTGCCATCACCAACAGCCGTGATGAGCATGCCGCTCTAGTCTACATACCAAACTGATCATAGGATCTCAGAACACCGATGAGTTTCTTGCCGTCTCTCAACACCACGAGCATCTTCTTGTCGACGCAATCCACGAGCGACCCCGAGGTGGTAAAGGCAATGTTGGATACGATATCTTGCGCGTCCATCTTTGCGGTGTGCTTTGCGAATTGAAAAGGATTCTTAGTTGAGACCAAGAGGTCGAGCTCGCTGGGCGATAGAGCTGTTCTGTTGTTAGGCTGCGGTGTGCTTGTTCGTTGGTGTGCGTATCGACTCGGCGGTGATGCGATGCAACCTTGGTATGACAGCTAAGAAGCAATTGAAGCTGGACCAAGCAGAAGGCTGCACGGCTCGAAGGGGTTCCAGTTGCTCCACTGCTCAAGGCGCATCTCTCCGGCTCACGTGATGTAGCTGCCATCTCGTGCGATAGTAAAGCGTTGCCGATCCGAATTTAGTCCAATACCTCCACTCGGCCCGCATCGCCTCGCCTGGGCTGCATCGCCCGGCCAGCTGGCTCTTTGCGGAGATACTCGATCTTAACTGCGATCCTACTTTGCACACGGTTGCTCAGCTCAGGAAGGCATCGAGCGCGACTCACAAAGGCGACTACACATCCCAAAGAGGCGGTACAGTGCAAGGAATGGCACAACCCTTGCGGTGACCAGAAATGGAAAGCGGACCCTTTCTGGCTGGCAGTAAGCGGGACTGTTCCGCATTTCCCACCTTTTTTTTTTTTTTTTGTTTTTGTTTTTTTTGTTTTTGGTGTGAAAAATGATATTTTAGGCGCGTAAGAGAGGAAGAGAGAGAGAGAGAGAGAGAGAGGCTGCAGGGTTCGCTGTGTCACTGTGCCGGGCCCTCCGACTCAGAGCAAGTGTGCTACAGCAATGCAATGGCGAGATCACGAGGGCCAGGCTGAGATCAAGGGCTGGTTAAGCAGCGCAACCGTGCCGCTTAGCACCTCTCAAGTGACCGGCTGACGCTTGTTTCCGAGTAAAACGGTTTTTGTGTCGGCAGATAACTAAGTTGGCCCCAGATCGGACAGTACAGTACATTTGGCGGTGATTGACACAGCAGCAGCAAGGCGCATCTCGTCTCCGCTCCCGCACCCGCTCCTGCCCTGACCCTTTCACCCTTTCACCCACCAAGTCCTCCCTGTCCCCACCATCACTCGAACACAATCACCCCTTTCGCACTCTCTCCGCATCCTATTCACAGCAACACTCTAATTGAACCGCATACACCCCGCTTGCTCATCGACAAAGGCAAGATCATTATCGGTTATCATCAACAATTTACCACAGCGAGCTACATTTCTGCGACCCGGCACTCCCCTCATCTACCAATCCGCACACTGACAATCAGGCGTCATCAATCACACCTTCTGTAAGCCACAATGACGTCTCCAAAACGTCGTATCGAGACGGACGTCATGAAGCTGTAGGTATCTTTCGCTAAACCATTCGATGCGTGTCTGGCTTCTGATGCTGACATACTCACTTCTTGCTACTGCTTTGTTCTGCCAGCCTCATGTCGGACTACGAGATCACGCTGATCAACGATAGCATGCAAGAGTTCTACGTTCGCTTTCACGGACCACAAGAAAGTGAGTACTTTGCTGCTCTATGCTTAGCCTAGCATGGCGTCAAGAGCGCCGACTTTGTTGCCCAGCTTACTGATCACGACTTTCATCCTTTGCATAACCGACAGCCCCCTTTGCTGGTGGTGTATGGAAAATCCACGTCGAGCTGCCAGATCAGTACCCCTACAAGTCGCCCTCGATCGGCTTTATGAACAAGATCTTCCACCCCAACATTGACGAGCTCTCGGGCTCAGTCTGTCTCGACGTCATCAATCAGACCTGGTCACCCATGTTTGACTGCATCAACATCTTTGAAGTCTTCCTCCCGCAGCTGCTGCGCTACCCAAACCCCACCGATCCGCTCAACGGCGAAGCGGCCGCCTTGCTCATGCGCGAGCCCAAGACCTACGAGGCACGCGTCAAGGACTATGTCCAGCGCTTTGCGACCAGAGAAGCAGCCAATGCAGCCGGTCAAAACGACGACGACGACGACGACGACGACGACGACGACGACGAGGAAGACGACGACGAAATGTCGGATGTCGGCAGCTTTTCGGACCACGAGCCTATGGGCGATATGGAGATGTGATGGCATTCGCGCTCCACCATATGGACCTTACCCACCAGCATGTTTCTCTCCCGCCATCTGTATTATCATTCAACGCATCGCAAGTTTTTCGTCCCCCGTCCGCTTACTCTGCTCTCCACTTTCTTGTCCGTTGTTCCCTTCCCCCTCCGTATAGCTCAGCACAGTCCCGTCGTCCAGCCTTCTCTGTCCTACCATTCTGATCGTGAAATCCATTGGCCTAGTAATCAAGCACAGACCGTCCAAATGCGTAACTTTTTTCGTCGGATGATGGATGGAATTAGCTGCTACGTATGAAGAGTACAGATGAAGCTTCGGATTGTGGATGTGAGAGGTGAGGATGGTGTACAGAATTGCCATGTTTCAAGGCTGTGTGTGTCTATTGCTGTTGTTCCTTGCGTTGCGATTCCTGTTTGGACTTTTCATCGCGGCCGAGCACTTTTTTCTCCTCTTCGACCACTTCGCGCAGCACGTCCTTGGTCTTGTCGATCAGGCCGCGGGCGCTTTCCGCCTCGAGCTCGCTCTTGACGTCCTGAAGCGAAGACGGGTTGTACAGCTGCAGGGGCAGCAGGGCTACTGAGTGGTCGGACAGGCTGCGGGTGTCCGGGTTACGCGTGGTGAGGCGCAACCAGGTGCGAAGCGATTCAAACATTTCGCGGTGCTCGATGCCTGAACAGCGCAGGCCGCGTTCCCCGCAGGCCTTGGCGAGGGCATCGACGTGCTGCGGGATGGAGCCGAAGCCGCCATCGGCGCACATGAGCTGGTCGTCCCGACGAACGTAGGCGATGTGCGAGTCGAGACGGCGACGGATCATCGCAGATCCTCCCCAGGTGGACAGCGAGAACACCTTGGCGAGCTTGGTAAGCTCTTCGGACGAGAGCGTCTTGAACAGGTCGCCTGCTTCAACACCGCTGTGTGCCTGTGCCAACCTTGCCCCGCGACTCGACTCCTCGATCACGGGCAGCAATTCCTTGACACTGTCGGCCTGCTTGAGCTGTTGATACGCTTCGGCGCGCTTCACCTCTTCACCCATGCGAATCTTGATCAGCTGGTTGGGCAAGATACACGTCGAAGGCAGCAGCGACGGTGCCCAAATCACCACCAGCGGTAGAGCTTCTTCCAAGATCAACAAGATGAAGAGGAAGAGCGGCAGTTTGCGCATGTCTGCTTCGTGCGTGCGTATCAATTGCGACTCTTCGCGATTGAGCGCGCTCCCACCACCAGAGACTCTTGCCTGCACCGCTTTGACCAGCGTTCGATTCGCCCAGATCTGCTTGACTCCGTTGAAGTAGAACTTGAACAGGTACTTGGCTGTAGCCCACAGCTCCTTGGCTCTTTCTGCAAGCGTCTTGTTGGGTTTCGCATCTGTGACTTTGGTCGATGCGGTGTCTTTTGTCGCCAGCTGCTGCGTCTTTTCAGGGGTGGTGGAAGGAGGTGCACTTTGTGATTTTGGTGTCGAAGGTGGTGGCTTTGGTGACGATTGCTGTGCTTGCAAGTGTGAGTGAGACTGATGCAATAGGCGGACTGCGCTCAAGAGGTATTGCTGCCGTCTCAAAGCTGTGGCAGAGTGTTGTTGAATGCTTGACAAAGATGGTGTGGTTGCCAACCTAGCAGAGGACCAAGGCGACCGTGATGCGATGGCGGCATTGTTGACGGCACCTCTTGTCGCTCGAGCACGGCGGCTCTGCGCGGCGGCTCTCAACGCGCCGGAAGCCTGCATGTTGCAAGAGAGGCGAAGAGACGGTTTGATAAAAAGCTCTTGTTACCGAAGAAGTCGCGAATCCAAGTTTGCCGTTGCTGTAGGGTGTCGGTACGTTTTGCCAGTGCGACCAGTGGCGATGCTTGTTGCTACCGATGGAGATGCTGTTCGCAGTCAAGGGTCAAGAGATGGATGATGGGATGCAAACGGGGGTAAGCAAGCAACGTATTCGCCTGTGTCGTTCTTCCTTCCCGGTAAGCAGAAAAGTCGGTCTTTGAGCCTGTGAAATGTCAGAGGGAAGACTTTCTTTCTGAAAACGCACATTTCTTCCTGAGCCAAAACAAAAAGGCCGGCTCCGACTGGCAACCCTGGTTTCCACAACTCGATTCCAGAAGAAGCCGCGGAGTTGAACAAATACCGACAATTTTCTAAAATGTGTCGGGAGAAGAGGTCTAACAAGTTGTGCGGAATTGTGACGATCGGATGAAGCGAGAAAGCTGCATCGCCGATGAACAAACCGCAGTTGATCGAGTGAGGACAGGTGGCCAGAGAGGGTGAAGGCAGCCACGTGTGCCCAGAGCAGGAGAAACTCGCCAACTCGACCCGATATCGATCGAAGGCAACATGCTGGTCTGCTTGCATTTCGTCCGCCCTTACGTGTCGAAAAAGGCGACCTGAGGGTGATAGCAGAGATCTGGCTTTTTGGTTCTGGCTTGGACGCTCTGCGGCGTCAAGAAAGGGAGACAGGAACAGCGTCGAAATTTTGGGTAAAAATTCATGTGCTGACCGTTGGGGCAGTGGCTTGAAAAGAAAAGGAACATTAAAATAAATGAAAAAAGGGGTCCCTCAACATTGTCCACGAAGCCCTCACCAGGCGATAAAGCCGATCCTGCACTGCCAGGCAGCCAAAAGAAAAAATCTAAAAAAAAAAAAAAGTGAGCTGCTGCTTCGCTCAGCGAAATTCTAGAAAAAAGAGAGCAGGGTTGCCTCGAGACCTCGAGACGAGATTTTTGGACCTTGTTGGACCCTGAAGTGTCGAATAGCGTAAGTGGCCTCGCCTTGAGATGGGTAATCATCAAAAGGAGGAGAACGAACAGCCAGCTGTGAGCCTTTATGATTGCAAGTCTAGCAGACGCCCAAGCTTTGTTGCAGAGGACAAAGCAGCGGCCGTTTTCCGACAGATCACCGGTCGGTCGCTTTCGGACATCGACTTTGACAGGTGCATTCCACCGAATTTACATTTCTTGGCCGGCCTCTTCCGGCAGGCAAAACCTTTCTCTCCAACTTTGCCAATTGCTTGACACGTCTATGGAACTAAGCAGCAGCAATCGTTGCCTCTCAGTCAGAGCTAGAAGCGTCCTGCTTTCGCGCAGCAAAAGGCCCGTAACTTTCGATCAGAGCGTAAGGGCATTTTGTCACGGTTAGCACCACAGCCAAAAGCGGCAACGCATGCACAACGTCAACCATGACTGGACCAACCCGAGAACCAAGCTAGTGGCGTTCGCGGACGGAAACAGGCTTAGCGCACGTTCGCATCTACAACATACTCTGTCAGTCGAATGCAAGCGCGATAAAATATCGAGTACGTGTGAGGAGAGGAAGGATGACAAGCGAACAGTGAAAAGACCGCAGTCTGCAATGGGTGCGGGTGGAGGCGTTAGGTGGATCTCGAGCGCTATCGATGCGGAAAAGCACAAAGTATCTTTGGCGTGGACTGTGCGCAAACAAGGTTTTAGAACGGCTCTCAGGCTCGCAAAGGTCGAGATACCACCAAAGTCTTACCACGAAGCCTGAGCTATTACGCAACGCTGACATTGACAGTAGGCAGGTGGTCTGTGCCGGATAAGAGACATCGCCACAAGCCTTGATAACGAAAGCGAGCGAGCGGGATGTAGCCGCTAATTCTCAGCCTTCCAGCTCCGTTCACCCCGGATGCGCTTTGGCATCGCTTCTCTCGGACTGCCTTTCGATTCTCTCATGGCGCAGATGATAACACTTTGCAGGACGGCCACAATCTCAGCTGGAAGGGTCTGGCGAGATGTCGACGAGCTGATGCAAGTCGGCACGGTACGCAAACCCCCACCATCCCGAAGCAGAGACTCCTTTAGTGCAGTGTCCATATTGGCTACTCCGACTGCTTCGACTGTGATGTGAGCATTCTCAAAGCAGCAATGATCATGTTTCGAACGTGTGAGTCAATACATTGACTCAAAGCTGTCGATATTAGAGGCTATCGACTGAACATATGTTGGCGTGATCGTTTGGGTGCAAGAGCCAAATAATACTGTAATACAGTAGTTGCTGGACCCTTCTTTGGCTTTGCCTTGCCTCCTTTGAGTCCATTTTATTATTATTATTTATTTTATTTTTGTGTTAGAATCTTTTTCCACTCTTTTTTTTTTTTTTTTTTTTTTTTTTTTTTTTTTTTTTTTTTGGTGGTGGTGGTCGCGGGGGACTGTGCGTTGTTTTTGAGCTTCAATGTTGGGGGTCGCGCTCAGTCTTTTTTTGCGCTTCGATTCCTTGCTCGTTTGCTACGACTTGGGCTCTCGGTGTTGGTCTAGCCGTCAGATCCTTCTCGATTGGCTCAGTCTGTTCACTCACTCATTCGCTGACCTTCGACATCTGGCATTGTCTACCGGCTGGTCTACCTTGCCATCCTACCATCCCACCATCACTACCTTTCCCATCCCACCATCATCCTTTCCGATCACAAGGCACACACGCTCTTGTAACACGCTTCTATCTTGCTGAAACCGAGTGACGACGGGATTGGCTCTTTCTTCTCTCTTCCTCCTACCATCTTGCTTGCTTGCTGTTTCCACCTGACGACGGGAATCCCAGGCTTCGACTCACTCCTTCAGCATCGAATAGAAATCAATCCGATACGCATAACTTGCTCTCGACGTCTACGAGATCCACATTCTCCTCGAAGACTCCAGCACCATCATTCTTCAGATTGCCTGCTGTTTGACGACCAGCTTGCTTCTGCTACCCGCTACCGACTTCGAACCTCCTTCACCTACAGACACGATTCTCGGCTACCCTTCTTTCATCCCTTGCAACAACTGATCCACCATGTCGGGCATCAAGAACACCCCTTCGGACGACAGCTACGTCGAGCTTTCAACGACGAGCAGCCAGAGCAGCGGCAACGGTAACGGCACCCTCCTCCGCGCCTTGACCATCGCTTCCACCACTGGCATCGAGGTGCAGATCCCCGTCTCCTCGCAGCCATTCGACGCCTGGATTGTCGCCGACGTGCTTCGCGAGGAGTTCCAGCGATCGCTCGCCGCTTCGCCTGAAGCCAACGACGTTCTCGAGGTCCAAGAGGAACAGCAAGAGGCCGGTGCCGCCGACAAGGCCGCTAGCGAGGCCAAGATCAGCCTGGCTGCCAAGTTCCTTGGATTCCTCGCCTCGCGCGTCTCGCTCAAGGCCTCCTCGTCGAGCCACGAGCTCAACCTCCTCCAGCACGCCTGGACTCACTTCCACGATGGATTCCTCGCCCAGCACGGCAGCGTTCACGATCTGGTGGCTGCCATCGACTCTGACCTCCGCACGCCCGTCCTGCGCAGCTACTTTGAGGCCTACGTCCAGCTCGAGTCGACCGACAAGGCCAAGCCTTCGCTCGTCACCCCAAGCTCTTCTCCCTCTCGGCCCAGAACAAGGCCGAGGTGCACGCCGTTTTTGGTGGCCAGGGCAACAACGAGGTAAGTTTTCTTTTCCTTTCTCAACAGCAGCAAAAAGTGATCCCGTCATCCTCAGTTGGCTTTTTGGACGTTTCCGGGGCGCCTGGAGGGGGAAATTAAGAGCCAAAAAAGCGGTCATCAGCAGCACATGGAACGATGATTGCCGAGCTCGTTTGGGATTTTTGGTCCCGACGCTGCGTTATGCGCTCTGCTCGCGAGCCAAAACCATTATTATTATTATTATTATTTTCCCCCAAAAATTCGCACAGTCGGAGTCTCATCGGCGAAATCATTTGGCAGAGAGCGAGGCGCGATATCCGAAGACGTCCCGCATCGCGATTTTCCCAAAGAGAGCAACTCGGCCAAGCTGAGAAGAGACGCGACCCTGCAGCTGTCTCTGGTTGCGTCTCGCCAAAATTGGCTGCCGTGGAGGTCGGGGAGAAGAACATACGCAGCATCGAAGGAGGCTGCGCGATGGACTCGTTCTGGCTATTGTGGCTCTATAGCACACCGCTGAACAGATTGCTAACTTTTCCTCTCTTGTCTCGACCCACAGGCCTACTTCAAGGAGCTGCAGACCCTCTTCGACGCCTACCGACCGCTCGTTCAGCCTTTGCTCGAGTCGACCCAGCCCGTGTTTGACAAGCTGGTGCAGGATGCCGTCAAGCAGGGTTTCGCCAGCTACTACACGCACGGCCTCAACGTGCTCGGTTGGCTCACGGGCGCTGCTCCGGAGCCGGCCGTCTCGTATCTCGCCAGCGTACCGCTCAGTTTGCCCCTCATCGGTCTGACGCAGATCACCCAGTTCCTCGTCAGCATCCGTGCTTCCGGTCTCACCCCGCCGTATTCCGTTCGCAGATCAAGAGCGCTACCGGCCACTCGCAGGGTATCATCTCGGCTGTCGTTCTTTCGGCTTCCGACAGTCTCGAGTCGTTCTACGCCAACGTCGCCAAGGCTCTCGAGCTCCTCTTCCACATTGGTAAGCGTGGTCAGGAGTTCTTCCCCACCCTCGCCATCGACCCTGCGCTCGTCAAGGACACCGTCGAGGGCGGCGAAGGCGAGCCCACGCCAATGCTTTCCGTCTCGGGCCTCGAGCAGGCCATCCTCGAGAAGCACATCCAGAGGACCAACTCGCACCTCGCCGAGTCCCAGGCCGTCTCGATCTCGCTCTTCAACGGTCCTCGCAGCTTCATCGTCACCGGCTTCCCCAAGGCGCTCGTCGGTCTCGTTGGCAGCCTCCGCGCCATCCGCGCCGACACGGGCGCTGACCAGGGCAAGATCCCCTTTAGCAAACGCAAGGCCGTCTTCCGCATGAACTTCCTGCCAGTGGGTGTTCCCTACCACTCGGCCTACCTTACCGGTGCCACCGAAAAGATGCTCCAGGAGGACTACGCCGGCCGCACCACGGTCTGGGATGCTTCCGAGCTCAAGGTCGCCGTCAAGAACACCGAAGACGGCTCGGATCTTGCCGGCTACCGCTCCGAAGACATCCTCAAGAGCATTGCTGACCAGATCTTTGTCAAGCACATCTACTGGTCCAAGGCCTCGGATCTGCCCAAGTCCGCCACCCACCTCATCGATTTTGGCACGGGCGGTCTCTCGGGTATTGGTGGCCTCTCGGCACGTATCCTCGAGGGCCGTGGCGTGAGGATCGTCATCCCCAGCGGTACCCACGCTCGCAGCACCGAGCTGTACAGCGCCACCACCGTCAAGTTCGAGGAGCGATGGGAGGACGTCTGGTCACCCGTCTCGTCAAGACCAAGAACGGCATCAAGATCGACACGCCCTTCTCGCGCACCACGGGTCGCGGCATTCTCATGGTCGGTGGTATGACGCCCACCACCGTTAGCGCCAACATCAACGCTGCTGTGCTCAATGCAGGTTACTTGATCGAGCTCGCCGGTGGTGGTCTCCACAGCGAGGCTGGCCTGCGCAAGCGTGTCAACGAGATCCTCGACCAGCTCGAGCCCGGTAACGGTCTGGAGCTCAACGGTCTCTTCATCGATCAGCGCCGTTTCGGCTGGCAGTACCCGCTCTGGGGTCAGATGCGACGCGAGGGCTTCCCTTGCAAGGGTTTCACCGTCGCTGCCGGTATCCCTTCCACCGAAAAGGCCAAGGAGATCATCGACGGTCTCAAGGCTGCCGGTATCGAGTACGTCGGCTTCAAGCCCGGTACCGCTGATGGCCTGCGCGCCGTTGCTGCCATCGCTGCCGCCAACCCAGACTTCAAGATCATCTGCCAGTGGACCGGTGGCCGAGCTGGTGGTCACCACTCGACCGAGGACTTCCATCAGCCCATCCTTCAGACGTACGCCAGCTTGCGCAAGCAGAAGAACCTCATCCTCGTCGGTGGCTCCGGTTTCGGTGACGCCGAGGGTGTCTGGCCCTACCTCACCGGTGAGTGGTCGGTCAAGCTTGGCTACGCTCCCATGCCCTTCTCCGCCTTCCTCTTCGCCTCGTGGATGCTCGTCGCCAAGGAGGCCGCCACTGCAGATGCTGTCAAGCAGCTGCTCGTCGATACTCCTGGTTGCGGCGACGACAAGTGGCAGGACACCTACGGCAAGGGCGCTGGTGGCACCATCACCTGCAACTCGGAGCTCGGCGAGAGCATCAGCTACGTCCACAACCGCGCCGCTGCCCTGTGGCGTCAGCTCGACGACCAGCTCTTCTCGCTTCCCCGTGAGAAGCAGCGCGTCTGGCTCTCGGAGAAGAAGAGCTGGCTCATCGAGCGTCTCAACAAGGACTTCCAGAAGCCCTGGTTCGCTGCCAAGCTCGACGGCACCACGCTCATGAACGTCGCCGACATGGCGTACGAGGAGGTGACCCGCCGCATGCTCGAGCTCCTGTTTGTCAGCCACCAGAGCCGCTGGATCGACCCTTCGCTCAAGAAGCTGTTCGGTGATTGGTGCCGACGTGTCGAGGAGCGTTTCGCCGGCATCGAGACTGCTGGCAAGAAGGAGTCCCTTCTGCAGAGCTACTCGATCCTTGACAAGGAGCCCTCCAAGTTTGTCGATGCCTTCTTCGCGGAGTACACCGGCGCCAGGGAGATCCGACTGGCTGCCGAGGATGTTGGCTACTTCCTCACCATCTGCCAGCGTCGTGGTCAGAAGCCCGTTCCCTTCATCCCCGAGCTCGGCGACAACTTCCAGACTCTCTTCAAGAAGGACTCGCTCTGGCAGTCCGAGGATCTCGACGCTGTCGTTGGCCAGGATGCCCAGAAGGTCATCATCCTGCAGGGCTCTGTCGCTGTCCAGCACTGCACTAAGGCCAATGTGCCCGCCGGTGAGATGCTTGGCGAGATCGAGAAGGAGCTCGTCGCCAAAGTGTTGGCCAAGTACTACGACAACGACGAGTCCAAGGTGCCCGTCGCCGACTATGTGTCGAGCGATGCTCTGGCTCTCGACGAGGCTGGCTTTTGCGCGCGATCTGGCATCGAGGCCTCGGTCGACGGCAACGTCAAGACCTTCAAGCTTGGCAGCCAGGCTCCCGACACCAAGGAGTGGCTCGAGCTGCTCGCCACCCAGCGCACCAGCTGGCTCCGTGCTCTGCTGCGCAACGTCAGCGTCGTCCAGGGCAAGAACTACGCGGACAACCCGATGCTGCGCATGTTGGCGCCTCGCAAGCACCAGACCGCCAAGATCGCCTACGCTGTCAACGGCGAACCTCTCAGCCTCACCCTGTTCGGCGCTGCCCGTTCGTACGGCCGACACGACGACGCCTTCAAGGCGCTTGAGATCACCAAGTCGTCCGACTCGGCTCAGATCCAGGTGACCCTCTTTGAAGAGCGTCTCGGCGAGTCCGTTCCTCTCCACTTCTACTTCATCTACCGTCCCGACCAGCCCTTTGCTTCGATCCACGAGATCATGGACGGACGCAACGACCGCATCAAGCAGTTCTACTGGCAGCTCTGGTTCCACGCCGACATGCCTGCTGCTGCTCAGCTCGCCTCGGCCAAGGAGTTCAAGAGCCCCGTCAAGTCGCTCGACGAGGCTGCCATCCGCAACTTCTGCCGCATCGTCGAGAACCGCGGCGAGGTCTTCACCAAGGGTCAGGCCCCGATGGACTTTGCCATCGTTGCCGGCTGGGAGGCCATCATGCAGGCGCTCATGGCCAGCTGCGATGCCGACTTGCTCAGCCTGGTTCACTTGAGCAACTCGTTCAAGGTGATCGATGATGCCCGCCCTCTGCGCGCCGGCGACGTCTGCACCGCTACCGCCCACGCCAGCAGCATCAAGATCTCGGACACGGGCAAGTCGGTCAGTGTCACCGGCACGGTCCTGCGCAAGGACGCCAGCGGCGAGATGGTGCCTGTCATCTCGGTCGTTTCGAGCTTCTTCTTCCGAGGCCGCTTCACCGACTTCAACACCTGCTTCGAGACTTCTCAGAACGAGTTCACGCTCGAGATCAAGTCCAAGGCCGACGCCACTGTTCTGCTTTCCAAGGAATGGTTCGACTGGGTCGCTCCTCAACCTCTGGCTCCCGGCACCGTGCTCCACTTCAAGATCCAAAGCTTGCTCAAGTACAAGGACAGCACCTCGTACTCGGATGTCGATGTCACTGGCGGTGCTTATGTTCGCGACTACAAGGACGACCTCATCAAGGTGGGCGAGATCGAGTACACTGCCGATGCGATCAGCTACGGCAACCCGGTGATCGAGTACATCAAGCGTAACGGCGGTGCTTCCACCGGCGGTGTCGCTCCTCTCGAGACTGGCTACACCCTCGACGCGTCCGACGTCCCCACCACCTTTGTGGCTCCGGCTACCAACGAGCCTTACTCGAATGTCTCGGGCGATTTCAACCCCATCCACATCAACCCCTACTTTTCCTCGTTCGCCTCGCTTCCCGGCACCATCACTCACGGCCTCTTCTCGAGCGCTGCTTCGCGCAAGTTTGTCGAGGTCGTTGCCGCCGAGGGCTACCCCGACCGATGCCTATCGTTCGAGGCCAACTTTGTCGGCATGGTCCTGCCTGGCGACGAGCTCACCGTCAAGCTGCGACACATTGCCATGCGCGACGGCAACAAGGTCGTCAAGGTCGAGACCTTCAACCAGAATGGTGAGAAGGTGATTGACGGTCAGGCTGAGGTCAAGCAGCCTGCCACCGTCTACGTCTTCACCGGCCAGGGTTCGCAGGAGCAGAGCATGGGCATGGACCTGTACAACTCGAGCCCCACCGCCAAGGCGCTCTGGGATGAGGCTGATGGCCACTTGCGCAGCACCATGGGCTTCAGCATCCTCGAGATCATCAACCAGAACCCTCTCACCAAGACCATCCACTTTGGCGGTGTGCGTGGTCACACGATCCGCGAGCGATACATGTCGATGACTTATGAGTCGGCTGATGCTGATGGCAACACGGTCACGCTGCCTCTCTTCCCCGAGATCAGCGCTTCGAGCCAGAGCTACACCTTCCAGTCGCCCAAGGGTCTGCTCTTTGCCACGCAGTTCGCTCAGATTGCGCTCGTGCTCGTTGAGCTCAGCGCCTTCCGCGACATGAAGCAGCGAGGTCTCATCACTCCCGACGCCGCTTTCGCCGGTCACTCGCTGGGTGAGTACGCTTCGCTTGCGGCTGTTGCCAGCGTCCTCGAGGTCAAGTCGCTCTGCGACGTCGTCTTCTACCGCGGTCTCTCGATGCAGAACTGTGTGCAGCGCGACCCCGTCACTGGCGCTTCCAACTACGCCATGATGGCCTGCAACCCTCTTCGCATTGTTGGCGAGGGCAACCCGGCCTTTGCTGGTCAGGCTCTGGCCGAGATTGTCGACTCGATCAGCAAAGAGTCCGGTCGTCTGCTCCAGATCGTCAACCACAACGTTGCCGGTCAGCAGTACGTCACCGCTGGTGACCTCGTCGCCCTCACCACGCTCGGCAACGTTTTCAACTTCATCAAGATCCAGAAGATCGACCTCAAGCAGCTCAACGAGATCATGCCCATCGAGGAGGTGCGCGAAAAGCTCGCCGAGATCGTCCGTGAGGTGCTTTCTGCTGCTCTCGAGGAGGAGAAGAAGGGCCGCATCGAGCTCAAGCGTGGTTTCGCCACCATCCCTCTCCCTGGTATCGACGTGCCGTTCCACTCGCGCTACCTTACCGGTGGTGTCGCGCCCTTCCGCTCGTATCTCTCGAAGCGTATCAACGTGGATGCCATCCGACCTCAGCTGCTCGTAGGCCGCTACATTCCCAACTTGGTCGCCGCTCCCTTCGAGCTGTCCAAGTCGTACGCCGAGCTCATCTTTGCCCAGACCGACTCGCCCCGTCTCGACAAGGTGCTCAAGAACTGGGAGAAGGACGAGTGGGAGTCGCCTGAAAAGGTGCAGAGGCTCACTGCCACGCTCGTGGTCGAGCTGCTCGCCTACCAGTTTGCGTCGCCCGTGCGCTGGATCGAGACGCAGGACATCTTCTTCACCGACTACAACTTTGAGCGACTCGTCGAGTTCGGTCCCAGCCCCACCCTCGTGGGCATGGCCAAGCGAACCCAGGCTCTCAAATACTCGGCCGTCGACCTCGCCCAGGGTCGCAAGCGTGTCATGTACTGCTCCAGCAAGGACAACGAGTCGCTGTACTATGCCTTTGCCGACGACGAGAGCGAGGCCGAGGCTCCTCCCGCTGCTGAGGCTCCCGCTGCTGCTGCTCCCGTCGCCGCCGCTCCAGTTGCTGTTGCTGCTGCGCCCGCTCCCGCTGCTGCCGGTGGTGCCGCTACTGCCGAGGTGCCCGATGAGCCTCTCAAGGCTGTCGACACCGTCCGTGCCATTCTGGCTCAGAAGCTCAAGAAGAACATCTCCGAGGTGCCTCTCTCCAAGTCGATCAAGGACTCAGTCGGCGGCAAGTCGGTGCTCAGCAACGAGCTCGTCTCGGATCTTCTGGCCGAGTTCGGCAACCTGCCTGAGCGAGGTGAAGAGATTCCTCTTGAGGAGCTCGGCGGTGCTCTGCAGGCCGGCTACAGCGGCACTCTCGGCAAGACCACCTCGAACTTGATCACCCGTACCGTTGGTGGTAAGCTGCCTGGTGGTTTCAACCTTTCGGCTGTCAAGTCGCACCTGCAGAAGGCTTGGGGTCTCGGTGCCGGCCGCACTGACGGTGCTCTGCTTGTGGCTGTCACCATGGAGCCCGCCAAGCGTCTCGGCTCGGAGGCTGAGGCCAAGGCTTGGCTCGACTCGGTTGCTCAGACGTACGCCTCTCTGGCTGGTATCCGCCTCAGCCAGGCTAGCGCTGGCGGAGGAGACGGAGGCTCGGGCGGTGTTGCCATCAGCAGCGAGGAGCTCGACAAGTTCAAGGCTCAACAGGACGAGCACGTCCGTCGCCAGATCCAGGTGCTTGAGCGCTACCTCAACATGGACGGTCGTGCCAGCGGTCGTCTCGCTGAGAGCACAAAGGCTGAACTCGAGGCTGCTCAAGCTCAGCTCGACGCCATCGCTGCTGAGCACGGCGACCTGTACACCAGCGGCATCATGCCCAAGTTCACCGAGAAGAAGGTGCGACACTTCAGCTCGTACTGGAACTGGGCTCGCCAGGATGCTATGACGCTGCTCTACGACATTATTTACGGTCGCCTCACCACCGTCGACCGCGAGATCACCGCTCGTTGCATCACGCTCATGAACCGTGCCGATCCCAGCTTGCTTCGATACATGCAGTACCACATCGACCAGATCGACGCTGCTCAAGGTCCCACCTACGCTCTTGCCAAGGAGTACGGCCAGCAGCTCATTGAGAACTGCCGAGAGGCTTGCTCCGAGGATGCCGTCTACAAGGAAGTCCACGCTCCCACCGCTCCTCACACCGAGATCGATGCTCGCGGCAACATTGCCTACAGCGAGGTGAAGCGTGTCGGTGTTCGCAAGCTCGAGGCCTACGTCAAGGAGATGGCCGCCGGTAGCCGTCTGCTCGGCGCTGGAAGCCAGGTCAACCTCGACAAGGCCCAGGAGAACGTCGCCAAGCTCTGGACGCTCATCCGCAACGAGCCTTCGGTCAGCAAGCTCAGCAAGGCCACCATCAAGAGCTTGTACAGCGAAGTGGTGCGATCGCTTGGCCCCGCTCGCCAGGCTCGTGCTCCGGCTCGTCAGGCTCCTCGCAACCGCCGTCTCAGCTCCAACACGCAGCGTCCTCAGGTTTCGGACGCTCCCGCCGCCGAGGACCGCACCCCCTTCCTCCACGTCAAGAGAAAGGTGGCTGGCCAGTGGCAGCTCAGCCGAAAGCTCACCTCGGTCTACCTCGACATTCTCGGCGAGATGGCTACGCAGGGTGTCAGCTTCAAGGGCCGCAACGCCCTGCTCACCGGTGTCGGCAAGGCTTCCATCGGTGTCGAAGTCGTCAAGGGTCTCTTGGCCGGTGGTGCTCGTGTCGTGATCACCACTTCGAGCTACAGCCGCAGCGTTGTCGAGTACTACCAGCGCATCTACCAGGAGGTGGGCTCGCGAGGCTCGACGCTCACTGTTGTTCCCTTCAACCAGGCTTCTAAGCAGGATGTCGACAACCTCGTCAAGTACATCTATGGCTCTCTCGACCTCGATCTCGACTTTGTTGTGCCCTTCGCCGCCATCTCGGAGAACGGCCGAGAGATTGACGGCATCGACGACAAGTCTGAGCTGGCTCACCGTCTCATGCTGACCAACCTGGTCCGCCTGCTCGGTGCCATCAAGACCGAGAAGGCTAGCCGCAACTTCGATACCCGACCTACCCAGGTGCTCCTCCCCCTCTCGCCCAACCACGGCACTTTCGGTGGTGATGGTCTCTACGGTGAGAGCAAGCTTGGTCTCGAGACGCTGCTCAACCGATGGGAGAGCGAGAGCTGGGCCAGTACTTGTGCATCACCGGTGCTATCATCGGCTGGTGCCGAGGCACTGGCCTCATGTCCTCCTCCAACACCGTCGCTGAGGAGATCGAGAAGCTTGGATGCCGAACCTTCAGCACCACCGAGATGGCGTTCAACTTGCTGGGTCTCCTTGCTCCCACCGTGTCGGCCGTCAGCCAAGTTGAGGCGCTGCTCGTCGACCTCAACGGTGGCATGGACAAGATCGTCGACCTTGCCGAGCAGACGGCCAAGTTCCGTGCCGCCATCCAGGAGGCTTCGTCCACGAAGCGTGCCCTTGTCGCCGACAACTCGGCCGACTTTAAGGTCATCAAGGGCTCTGCTGCCGAGGCTCTCCACAAGAAGGTGCACATCAACCCTCGAAGCAACTTCACCTTCCGCTTCCCCGAGGTTGGCAGCCACGAGCTCAACCGCGAGATCGCCAAGAGCTACTCGGCTATGGACCTCGAAAAGGTGGTCGTCATCACCGGTTTCGCTGAGGTGGGTCCATGGGGTTCGTCGCGAACCCGATGGGAGATGGAGGCCTTTGGCCACCTCACCAACGAAGGTGTCATCGAGCTTGCCTGGATCATGGGTCTCATCAAGCACCACGACGGCCAGCTCAAGTCCGGCGCCACCTACGTCGGCTGGGTCGATGTCAAGAGCGGCGAGCCCGTCGATGACAAGGACGTCCGTGCCAACTACGAGGAGCACATCATCAAGCACGCCGGTATCCGCCTCATCGAGCCCGAGCTGTTCCGCAACTACGACCCCAACCGCAAGGGCTTCCAGCAGGAAATCGAGCTTAACCACGACCTCGAGCCGCTCGAGGTTTCGGGCGAGGAGGCATCCAAGTACAAGCTGGAGCACGGCGACAAGGTCGATGCCTGGCAAGACGCTTCCACCGGCGGTTGGTTCGTCGTGCTCAAGAAGGGTGCACGTATCTTTGTGCCCAAGGCTGTTGCCTTTGACCGTCTCGTCGCTGGTCAGCTGCCTACCGGCTGGTCGGGTCAGCGCTACGGTATTCCCGACGACATTGTGGCCCAAGTCGACCGCACCACCCTCTGGGCGCTCGTCTGTGCCTCGGAGGCGCTCGTCAACTCGGGTATCTCGGACCCTTACGAGCTGTACAAGCACATCCACCCCAGCAAGGTCGGAAGCTGCATCGGTTCGGGTATGGGTGGTATGACCTCGCTCAGCAAGATGTTCCGCGACCGCCGCAACGACACGGATGTGCAGAACGACATTTTGCAGGAGACCTTCATCAACTCGGTCGCCGGTTGGGTCAACCTGCTCGTCATGTCGTCGGCTGGTCCCATCAAGACCGTGGTCGGTGCTTGTGCCACTGCGCTCCAGTCGATCGACGTGGCCGTCGAGACCATTCTCTCTGGCAAGGCCGAGCTCATGCTTGCCGGTGGTTTTGATGACCTTGCCGAGGAGGGTTCGTACGAGTTCGCCAACATGAAGGCCACTTCGAATGGCAAGGAGGAGCTGGCTGCTGGACGAGAGCCTTCGGAGCACTCGCGACCGTTCTCGACCTCGCGCAGCGGTTTCATGGAGTCGCAGGGTTGCGGTGTCCAGGTGCTTACCACGGCTGCCAACGCCATCAAGCTCGGCATGCCCATCCAGGGTATTGTCGCCTACTCCAACACGCACACCGACGGTGCTGGCCGTTCGCTGCCCGCTCCTGGCCACGGTGTGATCAGCAGTGCCGACGGCATGCAGCGTGCGCTTGCCCGCTTCAACCTCACCGCCGATGACATTGGTGTCATCTCGGCGCACATGACCGCCACCAAGGCCAACGACAAGAACGAGTCGCACGTCTACCAGGAGCTGTTTACGCGCATGGGCCGCACGCCTGGTCACGCTGTGCCCGTCATGGCTCAGAAGTGGCTCTGTGGTCACGCCAAGGGTGGTGCTGCCGCCTGGGCGCTCAACGGTGTCATGCAGTCGCTGCACACGTCGATCGTTTGCGGTAACCGCAACGCCGACGACATCTCGCCCGAGTTGCAGAAGTTCGACATGCTCCTCTACAACTCGACGTCGATCCACCGAACCCCACACCACGTCAACGCCGCTGCGGTTTCATCATTTGGTTTCGGTCAAGTTGGTGGTATCATCCTCGTGCTGCACGCCGCTCACATTCTCGGTCGCCTTTCGCCCCAGGCGTTTGAGGAGTACGTTGCGCGACGCAAGGCTCGCCAGCATCAGACTTACACGCGCATGCACTCGGCGCTCACCAAGCAGGACCTGGTGCGCATCAAGGACAACCGCCCATGGCCCGCGGAGCTCGAGGACCAGGTGCTGATGAACTTGAACGCTCGAGCCGTCGAGATCGGCGACAGCTACGGCTTCAAGGCGCCCCTCCCCGCCATGCCTACTCTCGCCACGGTCGAGGACACGATCGTGCCTGCCAAGCCCGCCAACGTGGCTGCTCAGCAGGAGAGCTTGGAGAAGATGATGGGTCACGTTGCTGGCGTCGGCATCGACTGCGAAAAGATCTCGACCTTCCCTTCGGACAACGAGAATTTTATCTTGAGGAACTTTACGGACGTCGAGATCGAGTACTGCCGTGCTCAGCCTGACACTCGAGCTTCGTTCTGTGGCCGATTCTGCGCCGCTGAAGCTGTGGTCAAGTCGCTTGGTGTCCGAACTCAGGGTCCTGGAGCCTCGCTCAAAGATGTCGAGATCGTGCCCACTCCCGAGGGCCCGCAGGTGAAGTTGTACGGCGAGGCGCTCAAGGCTGCCAACGGCTCGCGCTTCCTGGTCTCGATCTCGCATGGTGACGACACGGCCATGGCCATCGTCCACCGCCTTCCCAGCGCCTAAGTGATCTTTGCTGGAAGCGCTTTCGTCTTGGACTCTTTTTCCTCCCTCCCTTTTCACTTTGCCGCCTTGCATCCTTCAGGCAGACTGGAGCATGATGATGATGAAGAAGCTCTTTGAACAAATATCCACATACACGTTTTCGCTCGGGTCCACAGTTGGACGGGTGCGCTGCGATTCGTTGCGGGGAAGGAGTCGTCAACCGGCCCTGCTTAGTTTCGATCTGCCGCCTAGTCCAACCTCGGGTGCGGCCACACTTTTGGCTTTGGTTCATAAGGCATCTTCTCATCGTTCGGTTCAGTTCTACTTTTCACCCTCCCTCTCGTGTTGGTTCGACATCGACTCTTTATCCCTTTCGCATGGTCGGACAAGGTTGGCAGAGCGCAAGCGACTCGTCACCGCTTTGCGCTGCTGCCGCTTTGCTGGTCTTGGATCGGGCGTCGGGGTGCGGGTTCTGTCAGCGTCATCGTCATCATCATCCGCTTGCTTCCTCATAGATTTGTCCATACGCTTTTCTGGTTTACCTTTGCTTCCTGTCAGAGTTTTGAAATGTCATGATTGATTCCCATTTTGTTCATCAGTGTGGAGCTTGTGAAGCAGAATTGATTGTTGTTGGTCACCATCAGAGACTGACCTGCTATGGCAATTGCGGCAGTCGCATGTTCAAACTCATTTTGGGACTGAGAAGCTTCCGAGCTTCAACGGATGATACCGGCACAGCCTTATGAGTTTGGCTCGGCGTCTTGGCATTTTTGCTTTTCTTGTACTGGCTATGCTGCCGAAAGGTGCTTGCGAGGACCCTGTCTGTGCCTGAGCGAAAGAAGCCTTGGCTTGGCTTTAAAGCTATCTCTCTCTCCACAAGCGCGGTCGGCTGTGCTGAGTCGCTTTTCCAAAAGTTGCACAGTGCGCTGTGCTCTGTCGTGCTGTGCTGAGCTTTGTTCGCCTTTGCCTTTCGATGCATGACACTCACAGAAGGTCTTGGCTTTCCTCGACCATCACTCGTCTATGCTATGCCGGTGTAGCACCGATGCTGGATAGCTGCAACTGCTTCGGATCGTTAATTGCTGCTAGCTAGGCAGGTATCTGGATTGGAGGCTGGTGCTGCTGCGCCCGAAACGGTGAAGCACTGTTGCAGTCGACGAATTGTCCTCGGCTTATCTTCGAGACGACTCGTCGACGGGGGCATCTAGCGCCAGCGACCAATCTTCTCTGTGGTCGCACACAAGGACCTTCTCATCATCAAGAAGTTCAACTCACTCGCACACATCTGTTGCCCGGATCTTTCGTTACGGCCTCTGCAAGCTCAAAGGCATGTCTACCAACGCCGAAGCGGCAACGGCCGTGGTAGAGCATGGTCCCGCGCCTGCCAACGTTGCGCATGATAACACGACCATCAACGCCAGTGCCAACAGGCGCATCCAAATGGACAGACCTTCGCTCACTGAAGCGCTCACACTGCGTCGCAACCTGCTCCAATCATTATGGATCGGCGTGCGACAGCTACCGCGTGGCAGACGCATCGTCTTGATGATTAGGCTCTGCGTATCCTTCGCGCAGATCGTCGCCTTCGTTCCGATTCTCGCGCTTCCAGGCTCACATCGTGTCTCGCCCTCTCACGAGGATGGCAGAGTATGCAATCCAGATAGCCTCTTCAAGTATCTTGTCGTCCACATTGTTCGACTCGCCCTCGACATCCCAGTCGAGCTCTATCTCGGTCTCAGCCCACACCGTACACGACGAGGACGCAGAGCAGGACCTGAAGCTCGCGCCATCGCCGAACGCGATCGTCCCCTTGGCTCGGAATTTCTCGACATCAAAGTGGGCAAGATCAGCACCTTGCTCGGCCTTGCTTCTCTGGTCATCTTTTTCGTCGGCAACGCCATCGTCTACAGCTCCACCGAATGCTCGCAGAAGCCCGCAGAGGCGGTACCGCTCTTCTGGTCGGCTTTGGCATCGCTGATTGTGGTGTACATTTTCATTTTCGAGATTGCGATGCTGGCGTTCCTCATCGTATGTGCGCTGCCACTGCTTATCGTGGTCATGCGTGCGCTGGGGCTCAACCACAGACTGCCGCAGCGGGAGCTGCATCCAGAGACAGGCAAGATCGATCAGAAGGAGGTGGATAAGAGGGTGAAGCTGGTTTATTACACGCCTGCGGAGGAGGACGAGGATGGTGCTCCTGCGGGTTCTACGGGTGGGGATATGATCTTGCCACAGCCAAATGACGAAGGTGACGAGGCGGCAAAGCAAGGGTCTGAGGTTGACGAGACAAGATCGAATCGTCCAGGACTCGGGTCAAGACGACCGACGCAAGAAACGGTGCAGACTACATCGCGTACCGCACTCGGACGTCTAAGTCGGCTGACTCGCATCTTGATAGTTCGTCAAAGATCCGAGACTTCCACCTCCCGCCTGAGCGGTGGTGGCAAAGCTGCAGCATCCTCTTCCAACCCTTGCTCCTCGCCAAGCACGCCTCATGCAGAAACCACGGCATCGCCCAGCAGCGGGCAAGTCAAACCCTCCAAACGCGGCAAGCCCAAGTACCCCCTCCACCCACTTCCAGCCCACCGCGCTACATGCCCCATCTGCCTCTGCGACTTTGAAGAGCCCGAACCGGACCAGCAACCCGAACCGGAACCGCTAAGGCTGCTCGAATGCGGACATGTCATGCACCGGTCTTGTGTGGATCAGTGGCTGACGACTGTTTCCGGTAGATGTCCTGTTTGTCAGAAGGCTGTGATTCCGGAGGTAGAGGGTGCGGGTGGTGAGGGGTTGACGCAGCCTCAGCCGCAGCAGCAGCAGCAGCAGCCAGCTGTGGTCGAGCAGATGGAGCAGGTAGAGGCGCAATCGTCTGTTACACCCACAACGGTTGATACGCAGCGAACGGATACGAACGGGTCAGGTGGAGGAGAGGCGTCAAATGAAACGGTCGCAACGAGAGGGACGCTGCCGATGGCAGAGGCTCAAGAGTCACTCGAGCTGCAACCTCTCAGCTCAAACGTCAACGCAACAGCAACAACCTATCCACCGTCTTCGTCGTGATCTCAACTGTCTGGTTTCCTCTCGTCAGCTTTTGCACGAACTGTTTTGCGAGAGGAAGAACATGCAACAGAATGAAGTTTTTTTTTCTTTTTCTTTTTGCTTTGCTTTGCTTTGCTTTGCGTGAAAAATGAATGTGATGAGAGAGTGAGTGAACGTTTGATGCTTGATGCTTGCTTGGATGTGTGCATATCGCACAGTGTTTTT
Source organism: Sporisorium scitamineum (assembly GCA_001010845.1). Lineage (NCBI taxonomy): Eukaryota > Fungi > Basidiomycota > Ustilaginomycetes > Ustilaginales > Ustilaginaceae > Sporisorium > Sporisorium scitamineum. Next base: position 429,407 of record CP010919.1, on the reverse strand, counting down.
TTTTTGGGGATGTGAAAAGAAGACTTGATGCCGAGCGGATATGCAGATGGAGAGGGCTGGAGAAAAAAAAAAAAAACGATCCGACTGCTACTTGTGCAAAGCGTTGAAACGTTACGACTTTGCATCCTCGGCTTCATCCAACTCCCAATCGTGCACGAGCGGTTTGCACCGCACCAACTCGGCCAACGTTTCGTACGTCTTTTGCTCGACACTTGTCTGCGGTGCGGGCGTAGACGCTCTTGCTGCTGCGCTACTGAAGCGTTTGCCTTTGGTCTTGGCTGTGGCTGATCCGCGTTTGACCGCTGCTGAGTAGGAGAGGATTGTGGTCGGTGGTGCGACGGAGGTGGGGGTGGATGAGGGGTGGAAGTGGAAGGCGACCAGATGTCGACGAGTTTTGATTGTGAAGCGGTGGGTGGATGTGGGGAAGAGACGGCGAGTCGAAGCGTGTGTACGGGAGTTACGTGTTTGACTATCGAGCCGGTTGATGCGCTACTCGATTGGATCGCCTCTGCCTCCACTGGGTCTGCAGTCTCTGCACCGCTACTCAACAGCAACCCCACGCCCGCACCCGCACCCGCACCCGCGCCCTTCTCCGCACTCCCTCCCACAACACCCGTATCCACAGCAATAAGCCTCCCCTTGAAATCATCGATAATGTTCCTCAACACATGCGCATCGTACGCCGGAGCAGGCAAGATCGAGTTGTGTTTGCGCTTGACGCGTTTCGCATCCGATCCAGGTGTTGCTACTCCACTTTCGGATATCGAGTTGCGCGACGACTCAGAGTGCGCCGCATCGTGCAGTAGCGGTGTACGTTCGTTTTGTTGTGAAGAGGTGTAACGGTTGGGGAAGCAGCATGGGAAAATGACGCTTAGAATGCGTTCCATTGCGGCGGATGTGGATGCAGCTGTCGAAGCGGACTTGCTGCGAACCGTTGAGATGGTACCGAGGCGAGTGAGTAGGTGGTTGTTTCTTGTGGTTTCAAGGTGGTGTTACTGGGATCGGGAGCGATTGATCCTTTCGTTCGAGCTGCGGCGGGCGAGAGCAATTTCGGACAGATATTGAAAAGCGAATGTGCGGATGCGGAACAGCGGAAGGAACAGCGGAAGATGCGTTGCGAAAGGGGTATAAATGTATGCAGATGATGGAGGGGTAAAGAAGAGAAGCGATGGATGTGATGGAAGAAAGTAAGGGGTGGAAATTCGAGTCAGCTGCGTGAGGAAACTGTCGAGATTATCGGCTTGTGCACGGCACAAGCCGACTCCACTTTTGCGAAATTAGCGCGGCAATTTGGATTCTTCTTTTGAGATTGCGGTGTGCTGCCGGTGATTTTTCTTTTCGGCTGAAACGGCCACTAAATTATTGCTATTGCAACAGGCGACCCTCAGATATCTCTCTTGCTCACTTTTCAACATTGACATGCTCAACACAACCTACAATCACACACGTCTGTTGCAATGGTTCTCAAGACTTGGAAAGCACCCTTGACAGTGATTCCGTTCAAGCGACCACACCAGCAACCGTCTGTGGCGTAACATTATCGCTCCTGGCCAGATTCTTGTCCCTAGCATCGTGCTCGATGAAGCGCGCCTGCTCAATCTTGCTCTTCTTGATGTCGAGCGGCCAGAGAAGAACGCAGCTGCCCAGTGACAGTGCGACGAGGAAGTAGAATGGCGTCGAGGCGTTGCCAGTGTCGTCTGCGATGGCTTGAGTAACGAATGGTCCGATGAAAGCGCTCGTCTTTCCAATAATCGAGAACAGGCTGAAGAAGAGGAACTCGGATCCTTTGGGCGTCACTTCTGCGATCATGGTCTGGCCGTAGGCGTAGAAGGGGCACACGGCAAAGCCGTAGAAAACTTGGTACAAGAAAAACTGCAAAGGTGATGGGGAGTAGAAAGGAGAAAGGAGGGTTTGATGGTGAGCAAGATGTATCATGTTGATGGCGAGTGAGACGTTGGTGTTGATCACGAGCAATGTGATTCGTATCACTCGGTGTGGCCGCGAGGCGCGCTTTCATTCTGATCTGGGTTTAACTTTTAAACTTACCTCCCACTCGTGGTGAAATCCAATTCGTTGGGTGAAGATGCCGATGAAGCCCCAGACCTGCATAACGACCGTGAAGAAGACGACCCAGCAAAACATGAAGAGGGTCGACAACTTGCAGCGTTTCTGGACGAGCCAGAAAGCATAGATACCCGCCCCCTGTGCAGCAATTCCGACAATGAGCAGCAAGTTTAGCTTGGTTGTGCTGAAGCTAACCACACTGTTCTGTAGTGTTGCGATGACCGTCACCGTCGTATTGAGAGCATCGGAGAATAGAAAGTAAAAGACGAGGTAGATTAGGGTTTGTCGGAGGCGTCGCAAATGTTTTGCTGCGAGGAAAACCTGCTTGACGGCTGCGGTCAAGTAGCTGGTGCCGGGCGGAAGAGGTTGTCCAGGTCGACGCTTTTCGAGGAGGAACCAGGGGATTGCGCAAAGGACCCATGCTGCCGCGCTGAAGGCTACTACGGCTGAGAGAGCCGTCGTGTTAGACTGTTTGTCTCGGTCGGCGTGGATACCGTATAGCATGCCCTGAATGACGGCTAGGATGATGAGCTCGCCGACGGAGCAAACGGTGAAAGCGACGTTGGAGATACGGTTGATGGCCATGGTCTCGAGAAGGCTGTACTTGTCTGCTGTCATAGGTCCGTCCGTGCCGGTGTCTGAAGTCAAAACTTGGGTTGGCCGTTCCTCTGCTGGAGCAGCCTTGGTATCATTGACACTTTTCGCATCGGTCGACGTCGATATGGTCGAGTCCTCAATCAGCTTCTGACGAGCCTCGCGCATGTGTGGTAAATCCCTCGCGAGACCAGGAAAGGCAGCGGTCCAGTAGCTCAAGCAGAGCTGATACGCGATGAGTCCAACCGTGTACAGCCCTGTGCCAATCTGCCACTGTTCCGGTCTTGTCACACCCAGCCAAGCAAAGCTGATCGCAATAGCAACAACGGTGCAAACGATCAGGATGTAAGGCCTGTTCTTGCCATAGTCCGCAAAGCTACCGATGGCAATAACGAGCACCGCTTGAATAGCAAACGAGACACCATTGCTTAGCAGAACGATGCTCTCTACCGTCCTGTCTTTGCGCATGAACATGAGCCTGCAATCCGGTTGACTGTCGTTTCCACATTGGCCGGCGCCTACGTTGGTTGCCTGCTGCGAGAGCAAGTTTTGAAACTGCGAAGGGGCAAAGTTGAACGGCCCCAATCCCGAGTTGCCGATGCTGTAGATCATGTAGGACCACAACTCCCAACGTCCCGTGATGAAGCGTGACTCGGATGATGTGGGATCCTGACTTGTGGTTAGGAGTGCTGTGGCAAAGTGCTTGTTATCGCCCGTCTGGCTCGAAGCGTCGGAAGCATTTTGGAGCGAGATCTGATCATCTTGAGATGAGAAGCGCGCCGAGACGGGCGGCGCTTGTTCGGCTTCCGCCATGTTGAGAAAGGTAGAAGTCTAGTTGGTGAGTCGTGGTTGGGAAACAAGGCTGGATGGGGATGTATAGAGCATCTAATCCGAACCTTGAAGCGAGACCTTAGAGGGACATGGCCCCCACACACCGCACCGCACCGCACCGCACCGCACCGCACCTGGCCAGAGACGATCCATGAAACCCTGTTGGCGGCGGCAATGCATATCCAGGCACCAGGCGTGTGTGTGTGTGTGTCGCTCTCTCTTGTCGATGTGAGGAAGATTTACAAAATTTCACGACAGCCACGCGGTATAAGCTGTCACAGAGCCGTCGGCGATAGCGATTTTTGAACAATAGAAAGTGTTAGAGTGACAGGTTCTGGCGGCGCCAACTGTCGCAAATGCAGAGTTTAAACGCCGCTGCAGAACGCCGAGCTCTATCCAAGATAGCGTTTACTTTGCCCGCCTGCTCAAGTTGTTCCTTTCGCTCAGCATCTCGCCAGACTGCTAACATCGAGAGACAGCTTTGTGCTAACAAGACGCGAAGATCAGTAGAGTGTGAGGCCGTCTGGACGAGAGATAGACAAAACACACTCGACAAAAAGGGGGCGCTGCATGACAAAATGAAAGACCGGCAGGAAGGGGCAGTGAATAGAGTGACGTGACTGGCGGGGAATGCAGGAGCGAGTCCTCTAAATCTTGCAACACAAACAAATGGGCAGCGAGTCTGCACGCACACTGTGGGACATGATGCTGTCGTGTCGGCTGCAACAGGGCTCGCATGTTTGATTCATGCTGGACGGTCATCATTCGAAAGGGGCTACACCATCTCACCCTCCTTTGTGCACTCTCTTTTTCCCTCTCTCTCTCTCACCTATACTTTGCTCAACAACATTCATTTCAACCCCATCCATCCGAAGTAGCCTTGCGCAGAAGCCTTTCATTTGGGATCAGATCGCTTCACTCGATCACTACACACGCCGCTTCCAAACTCTGTTCGGCCACGCCGATCTAGCCCGAATCTTGCCCCTCGACCATCGAACTCGACGCTCGACGCAAGGGCCCCTTGGTTTTGCGTGACCGGCTCGACGTCGCTACTCCTGGCTCGCTCGGCCAATTAGCTGCACGTCAACATTTTTTTTTTTTTTTTTTACAGTGGCACAACCTTTTAGGATCCTCTTAAGATGGGTAAGTAGTTGGACAATCATTCCCAGTCCTGCATCTTATCGTCGACACACTGTGCGGTAGTAGGCTTGCAAGAGTGATGGCGCGAGGCTGGTCAGGAGGCGACGAGAACACCAGTTGGTGTCGACGCAAGACGCCGAGATGAGCACCTTCAGGCGGCAAAGATACTGCCCAAAGACCTGCATGTCCAAAGACTTTGCCGGTCAATTGATCGCACCCACATGTCGAGGACACCCAGAGCCACCCTCCATCGGTTCAAGCCCAAGCCGAGAGACGAGACGTTGGCAGGTTTATGTTCACTGGCAACGTGGCGCTCGATGGCGGCTCCGTTTGATGCTCGGTCAGCGTTCTAGGCTCGGTGCGTTACAAGCAAAGCTGGCTATGTCTCCCAAGTTCTAGAAAGCACAAGGCTGGCTAGCGGAATGAACGGCAAAGGGCTCGAGGCAAGGCTTAGCATGAGATCTGGTTCATCATGATGCCCGATGTCAGATCGCCAGCTCATGGCAGCGGAACGCAGCGAAACGCAGCGAAACGCAGCCAAGCCTCGCTAACGGCGGCTTTCAAGCTGAAAAACAAGAGACAACGGGGGTACAGGTCAGCTGCCCGTTTGGGGGGGGGCGCCCTGCCCGTGAGCGTGTCAGCAGTGGTTGGTGAATTTTCTTTTTCGGTGGAATTGGAATTTAGCGCGCCACGGACGCTGTGCTGCGTCGCTGCACCACACCCCTGTGCCGCTTTGAGGTTGGTGGCCATCTTCTCTCTCTCTGTCACCCGACGCACTCGCGCTCAGCAGCACTGGCCGCCCTACCAAATTTCGGGGGCGCAACGCGGGCACAACGCGGGCGCGCTGCTGCAGGGCCTTTTTGGCTGTTGGCTGTACAAAGCCTTGACTTGGCCAGTCCCGTCTGCTGCACCTCTCTCACACACTGTCCTGTTGATCGCTTTGTGTTGCTTGCTCCCCTCTGACCTATCCCTCGGCCATTCCGCTCTCGCTCGCTCTCAGAGACTTGATCATCTGACCCCCACGCCTTTCATCTTGTCTCGCTCTTTTCTCCTATCCTGCATCTTGGCTTTTCACCACCAACTGCAGCCTACAAATCTTCATCCAGACAAGCAGTTTTGGCTGCCCTCTCCGACGTCGTCACCGTCAGCCCCAATCCAGATACCGACACTCGCTCATCTGGCTTCTCGAGACACGCCCATCATCCATCCTACGATCCCGACTCGTACTACACCGGCCTCCAACCTCTGCCTCACTCTGAACCTCCAACCATGGTCCCTGCCAAGAGTCCATTCGAAGACCCTAACCTTCCTCCGCCTCCCGAGCTTCCTCCCAAGTCCGCCAACACCATGGCCAGCAAGTTTGCCAACGCCTTCCGCAGCCAAACTGCCGACGAAAAGGCCAAGAGGCGCGCCAAGGACAAGCGCATGCAGGACGAGATCAACAAAACCACCGCCAAGGCCAGCCGCATGGACATTATCGATCGTCTCGACCTTTCTGGTATCAACGGTTCTAGCAGTAAGTCGCTCCCTATTGGCGTTTTGTGCCACGATGCTGCCTCTGTTCTCTGTGCTCACCATCTCCCCCGCCCCTTTCGCTTTGCACAGTGTTCCACCATGACTCGCCATACGACGCCTGCACGCCACACATGAACAAGGGCAAGCGTGCTCCCGTCGGTGCCTTTGACCCCAACATCGACCCCATGACCGGCCTTCCACGCAACGCACCCGGTGCCAGAAAGGGTGCCTCTCGCACCACTGCTCGCGACCAGCTCTCATCCAACGACAGCCCCATCGACGAGAAGCGCGTCAATGCCAACGGCAGCCGCAATCGCAGCGCCACGGCTCCCCTTGTCCCCTCCCTCTCCATGCACGCCCAAGGCTCCACCGCAGAGCTCCCCTCGACGACGACCAAGTCGATGCTGACCGCGACACAGAAGCCGAACGCATCTGGCCAAGTCGCCAGGGATATCACACCCAGCCCTCCAACGTTCCCGACAGCCGCTACGACGTCTCGAACCCCAACGCCGACGTTTGGGGCGTCAGTGCAGAGCCCTGGCAGGACTTTGCCCAACCAAAACCCGCCGTCCGCTCTCACCTCGGCCCTTACTCGGCCCACGCTGGCGACCGCAGCCGCATCTCCAGTGCGGCAAGCAGTGTGCTCGACATGGAAGCCATCATGACGGGCAACAAGAAGCCAAGCCGTGGCCAAGACGAGCTCGCAGCCGGCAGCGCCAGCCCCCTTTCGGAACCTAACTGGGACGACAGGTCGTCTGCTGCTGCCTCTTCCTCGGACGCACCCAAGCGTAGCAAGAGTCTCATCAAGCGTATTCGCAGCATGCGCGAGAATCCCAACGTGCCCCCACCCGGGGATGGCGTCGAGATGGGCTCGGTTCGCGACCGTCGTCGTAGAGCAGCTCAGCACAAGCACTCACCCAGCACGCCGCCGCTGCGTTCCGATTACTCTGCCTCGGCCGCTGGTGCACCAGCATCGTCGTACGAGTCGCGTGCTGCCGCTGCTGATGCTGCCGTCGGCGCCCCAGTCAACAGCGGCAGCTACGGTCGTCGAAGCGGTCGCACCGTCGTGACGCCCAACGAGAGGGACGTGCTCACACCACGAGCTAACCAACGCGGCGACGACTCTTCCTATTTCCAACAGCAGCAGCTCTCTTCTTCCCACGATTCCAGGACCGGCCGTTCTCCAGGAACAGAGGGTCTCACCAGGAACGGCAGTCTGTTTAACAAGTTTCGAAGGGGTCAGAAGGGTTCGCCCAAATCGACGGAGCGTCCTGCTGCCTATGCATGATTCAATGCCGTTTTTTTTTTTTTTTTTTTTTTTGCTCTGTTTCTTGTGGACCCAATTAGTTTGTTTCGAGGTTGTAGCTTAAGTGTTGTACCTTTTTCACTCTCTTTTCATGCACACTTTTTTTTTTTTTTTTTTTTTTTTGAATTGGCTTTAGAGTGCTTTGGGTGGTCTGGTGGCTTGATCGATGAGGCTTTCTGAGCTTATTGCGCTAGTGCGGTGTGCGGTGTGTGTGTGTGCAGATGAGGTGCGTTCAGTTGACTCACGTGAAAAATTCGTCGAGGTGACTGAGCGTTATGAAAAGATTTCTTTTTGAGGTCAGATTGCGAAGCTGACACAGGGCACTTGCGCACTCTCTCATAGGGATGAGTTAGCTGAGGGTGGGTTGGTGAGGGGCCTGTTTGGGTTGAGGTCGCGCTCGTCAACCTTGGCGTACCATCGGCCGAATTTTCGGCGTGATCGGTCGGTTGTTCGCGATCAGAGTGACTCTGGGAAATTTTGTACGAGGTGACAGGGATCGTGATGAGAGAACAGCGTCAGAGGGACGCGGTGTTTTTTGGTAGGGTGATACGAGACTGGTGGGGGCGTAGAATAGTGATTCTCAACGGTCGGTGAGAGGAAAAAAAGTTGACGCATGGTGATGGCTGAAATCCGACGGCGTAGGAAGCTGTCTACGTCGTCGTCGAACAGCAAGGCAGTCAGAAGCCGAACTATAGAAGAACAAAGTGGCTTTGACGGCGCATTTCAATGTCATCTCTCGTTCAATGCGCTGTGCAGACGACACTGCTGCCCCAATCCCTTACCCCCCCGCGCGCGCGCTCTACTGTACCTCGCCTTCCTACAGGCCTAACGACTATATATTTTAAAAATGTGATTGCATCGTCACAAAGTCGTGCCTGAGTGCAATGTTGAGACAGTCGCGGCTACTCTTGGCCATCCTGTTTACCACCACCACTGCTACCACCCGTGCTGCTGGCGGTGATGCTCTTAGGCGGCACATCCGCCCTGAGCAAATCTTTGCGCAGCTGTTCGCCGCTCAATTCTGTATCGTGTACCGCGGCTTGGAGCGAGTTTGCATCCGACGCGTCGGCGGATGGGCTTGGCGTCGGTGACGAGGTGAGATCTTGTGCTGATTGAGAGATAGAGGGTGTTGTGTTGCGATCGGTGTCAGCAAACGTTCCGGTGCTGTCTACGGCTGCTGTTGCTGCATCGGGATCACCGCCCTTCGTCGTATCGCTTGCCTCGCCTGACTGCGCCTCCACCACCACCACCACCTCCTCCTCCTCGCTATCCCTTCCACCCAAACCCAAACTCCTCGCCTTCCTAAACAACTCCCCTTCCTCACTCAGCTGTCCTTTAGCCAAATTCTCCGTGGGCGACCTAGGCGGAAGTCTACCCTCTGTCTCCACCGGATCCTCACGATCAGCTGCTGCACCCTCCATCTCGCTCGTTGTAATCCGCAACCCCCCGATCAAGTCTGATATCGCTCCCTCCGCCTTTTCCACCGCAGTGGACGCCGATGTGCTGGACTTGGATCTGGCACGACGTTTCTTGTCCTTTGTCGATTTCTCGTCGTCGTCTGAATCCGACTCGTCCGAATCGGCAATCGAAAACGCAGGTGACGAAAGTCCCGAATCGATATCCCCCTGATCCGGCGTCGACAGGTGAAGCATCGACGGCAGACCAACAGCCTTACCGTCTCCTTTCCCTGCACCCAACTGATGTCCACTTGAAGCCTCTGCCCTAACATCAATCACCGGAGTCGAACCGTACTTGTAAAATCTCTCCAACCTTGTCGAAACATCCCCCAACTCATCGTGCACCGATAAAATCTGCTCCAACAAGCTCTCCTCCTCCACGGTTGAGGCCAAATCAGCCAACCTGCGTCGAAGCTTGGCACTCTGCTGTGTGAGGTCGTCGACGAATTCACCGGGTGGGGTCACTTTTTGCTCTGGCGCTTCGCGCTGTCTTTTTTCCTCGCCCTCCAGCAGGTCGCGCAGCACGTTGCGGCACTCGGTGGATGCAGTCAACAGACTTTCAACCGCAGCGCGATCTTTGGCCGCCGCTGCTGAGATCGCGGTGGCTCGTGCTGTTTCGATCGCTTTCAGGCGTTCGTCGTTCTCCCTTGCTGCTCTTGCGACCACGGATTTGTAGATGGGAGCGGCGATAGGTTGCTTGAGGCCCTTTTGCTTGGCTCGTTGCTGTGCGAGCTCCGTGTTGCGGACACAGCTTTGAAGGATCTCTTGCGACAAGCGTGCAAAGTCCGGATTGTTAGGAGGGATATTGAGGTCCAAGCATCGCAGGCTGCGGTTCATCCGCAACGACACGGCGAGAGCCATGACACCAGCGATGTCAATGTCAAAGTTCTCCGCCAAGTCGAGATGAATCAGACTGCGTGCTTCAGGCAGAAACTCGGCGAGAGCGATAGCCGCTTCGGAAGACAGATCCGTGTCGTTGAGGAAGAGCCGCTTGAGGTTCGAGTTGAGTGCAAATGCAGTGCGTAGCGTCGTGATGCCTTCCAACCCAGGACCCGAGCAAGGATTGTGACTCATATCGAGCGTCTCGAGGGTCGAATTGTACTTGAGCGCCTCGGCGACCGCCACGAGGCCTGGCATCTCGATATTGTTATCGCTCAAGTTGAGCACGCGCAAGGTGCGGTTCTTCTTGAGCACTTGAGCCAAGTAAACAACACCGCCGCGGATATCGTTCGACTTGAGGTCCAAGGTGAGTAGGTTGCCAACGCGCGGGAGGTCGGCCAAGATTCTGCGTGCTCGCTTAGCCTGGTAGATGGCGATGGCTTCCTCCTCGCTCATACCAGGCGTCGAATTTCGTCGAATGGCAAGGCGTTGCTGTGGAGTGAGACTCAGGTCCAGCTCACCTGCGGGTCCAGCGATGCTCGTGTGCATAGCATCCTGAAGCTGCTCCGTGTGTGCGCCGTAGAATGTGGTCGGTCCTTGCTCGGCTCCACCGTTGGCGTGGTGTTGGCCGGGCATCTTGCGTGATGTGACGCCGCCACCTGGGCTCGAGACGATGACAGGGACCTCGGGTAGACCAGGCGAATAGCTCCTTGGACGACGCTCTGGTGTCGTCTGTGCATCGCTTGGGCGCAATGTCCGTGCGTTCCGATCTGACGCGGCCCCGAGGCCCCCACTTGGTGCAGAGGAAGCAGTGGCAGCCGAATCGAAATACGAATTCGGGTCGCGATTCAATGCTCCAGACATGGTGGGTTCCAAAGCAGACACGCTGTCCGGATAGTCCTTGAGCATGATGGCCAATGCAACCGATGCAAGCTGTCCAATCTTGTTGCGACGTAGCGAGAGGTGACGAATATCAGAGAATCGCACTGCTTGAGAGAGCATTTCGAGCGAAGCCGCTTTGAGACCACAATTTTCGAGGCGGAGCGAGATGATAGCTGAAGATGGCGGGTCAGGATCGTCCGAGACGTCACGGAGCAGCGGTGCTGTGGGCATCAATGGCTCTCCAGAGTCATTGAAAAATTCGTCGTCGCTCGCATCATCGTCGTCTTCGACACTGTCGTCGGCGTCAGCACTGCCCTCTGCTTTTGATGGCTGCAATCCATTCTCGTCGGTCTTGTCTTTGGCAGCTTGTTTGAGTGGCCGTCGTGGCGTTCGAGCGTGCGTGACAGCAGCAGGCGGCTTGACGATGACAGCAAGGAGATGCTCGAGCGAGAGGCGGTCGATCGAGTTCTCGGACAAGTCCAGGTAGCGCAGCGCACGTGCGCGACGCATAAAGATGGCAACGTACTTCCAGCCACGGAATCGAATCTTGCGGTTGCTCGCTATGCTCAGGTTGGGCAGAGTGCCAGAGACGAGCAGAGCGTGGAGTATCGACTTGACCGTATCATCTGTGAGTGCACAATTCTCTAGAACGAGCTTGTTGAGACCAAAGTCGACGCTGAGCAGGTCGGCAATGGGCTCGACGGCATGTCGATCGAGCGGCACAAAAGAGAGATCCATGGTCTTTAGCGCCGGGGGAGTGGATTGAGCGGCCTCTTGAAAGACGAGACGCATCTTTTTGAGGGGATGCTCTTCACGTGTTCGGCAACATTCGCGGTAGAGCGCTTCGAGTTCCTCGGGCGTCCATGGCTTGCCACGACGCGCCTTGAGCATGCGACGATGCTCTCGTTCGATGCGAAGACGAGTGAGATCCTCATCTTCGGGTGTTCCAGCGCCTACGATAGGATATGTGACGGTCATATGCGATACCTGGAATTGCACCTTTTTGAGGGGTGCAGCTGAGGTGGTAGACGAGACGACGGTGCTTTTCACCAATGCGGACTCGGACTCTGTGGGCTGTGATGTGGATGCGATGGAGACAGACGACGATGCGATGGAGCTGCTGCTCCTGCTTGGAACGGCGCCATCGTAAGCAGAAGAGTAGGGGCCGATGCCGTTGCTTTTCGAGGGCGAGTCGTTGGAGAGGAGCCCACCAACGGCAGTGGCATTAGAGCCGCTTACGTTGGCAGCAGCACCAGCAGCGATACCGCCGATCCTGCGAAACATTCCACCGATGTAGGAAGCTGTGGCCTGTGCAGTGCTGCCTTGTGGCACTGGTACCTGTACATTGACGCCTTGTTGTGCGAGACGAGTGTTGATGTTTTGAAGAATGTCTCTGCGAAAGGAGAAGCCCTTTTGGGGAGGAGGAGCGGGTTTGAGGATACCCTTTGGTTTGGAGCTCATCTTGCGTTTGTAGACGGATCTGCGAACGGGGCTGACGGTTGTGATCATGGAAGACGCCAAGTCCGAGTCTGGTGATGGTGGAAGTTGCAGCGGCGACGATGTTGACGCTGCCGTGTCGATGGATGCATGCGAAGAAGCATTGGTTACGATGGTGGGTAATGGCTTGTCATCCGTATCCTGGAGTCCGGGCTGCGGTGATGGTGAGACGTTGAATGCGCCCGGAACAGCAGGGCTTTCGGTTGAAGCCATTGTGTCATCGCCTGACTCGGCCAGGGACTGGGTGGCCGCAGCTGCTGTCGACTCGGTCTGGGTACTTTGTGTTGCCGACAAGGCAGAATCGCTGGAGCTCAGGTCTTGGTCCACATGCTTGGGAAGCGACCCAGCCGACATACTGCGAACACAAGGCTCGTTGCCAGGAGGAGCAGGTGGATGATAGGGTGGATTAGGTGGATTCGGGCATGCGGCAAAAGATGGTGGTCAGCGCCACAAGAAGCAGGCGAGAGAGAGAGAGAGAGAGAGAGTAGCCGAATTCTGTGATTTCGGGTGTCAAGTTGTGCTCAGAGTGATGCTGTGTTGATGTTGTGCAAGAAAGGATGGAATAGAGAGTAATGTTGAACTGTGCGTGTGTTGGTCGACCGTGTGACAGTGTGAAATGCAAAAGGGGTAAAAGGTCGTCGGTGCATGAAACCCGAGAGCAGCTACAGTACAGTAGCTGAGCGTCGTGTGCTGGTGCCGTGTTGCTGTGCTGTGCCGTGCCGTGCCGCGTGCATGCGTGCTCAGAAAGATTTCGGAAGTCGGATTATTATTAGGGACGGTCAACGAGGCGCGAATTACAAAGGTTACTTAGCCTAGAAGCCCAGTGGGCTGGTCAGCAACCAGCTCTTGTGGGTCCATCAAAAATCAAAAATTCAGAAAAAAGGGCCAAAAATGACGAGGAGGGTAAAATTTCTCCAAGTGCTTGCATCACGTGACGGGCGTGATTATCTGAGCTTGACTCGCACGCGTCCCACCTTCCAGCTCATCCCACCTGCACCGTCGCTCACTCCCCTTCTCGTCTCTCCATCATCTCTCTTTGGGCGAGTGCCGCACCTAGCACGCCCTCGCCTGGTTTTTATCGTGCCCACCCGTTCCCTCCCCTTGCGTTCCGCCTGTACGTTCCCGCTCTTCTCTGCGCTCGACCGGCCCCCTACGGTGGGCCGGGAGCCTCTGAGCCAGCGACTCGCTTCGCTGACCCGCATCCCGCGCACTCTCGCACTCTCAGTCTCGCATCATCTCTCGGCCGTGTGAGTCTGAGCTGGGATTAGCATAAAGTGTTTTTTTTTTTTTCAGCCAAATTTGATTTAGTACTAAAGCGCTTTAGCCTAAAGTGTCCTAAAGCGCGACGTTGACCATCGCTATTGTCTGTCGAATTTGTCAAAGCTCGAATCTTGACAAACGTTGCCTGCCTTGCTCTCCATCCACCTTGTACTTAAACATCATTTCGGTCGACGACTCAGCTCACAACATGAGCGAGGCTCAAGTTGAATGCGTCGAAGCGCCTAGTCAAGTCGCTTCCACCTCATACCAGCCGCGTCCTGCACGCAGGCAGGTCACGCAAGCCAAGTTCAATGCCATCCGAGAAGCTTTCAGTGCCAGACCCGAGTCGGCAGGCACCTTCAACATCTGGTACGAAAACTATGCCGGCGTCGACAGGGAAGAAAACGAAGCCCAAAAGGCAAAGCGCGAGACGAGATGCGACATCGCAAGGGATTCCGGCTACACCAAAGCCGACATTATTCTCAAGACCCAAGCGGCCAGGATTCAACAGGGCACCTCCATCAGCCCAGACGAGGTGGTCTACTGCTGCATCCACTTCGCACGTGGCTGTTGCCCACACGGCGTCGAGTGCAACTTCCTTCATCGACTGCCGCGTCCCAACGATTTTCCCAGCCAAGGGCGCGACTGCTTTGGTCGAGAAAAGCTCGGCAACTACAAGGACGACATGAGCGGCACTGGATCGCTCTCCAAGATCAACCGCACCTTGTACGTCGGTCGCATCCACGAAGAGCACGGTGTCTCGGCACCGACATCAACCAACACAGCATGGCGTGATGGCGGCAAAACACTCAAAGGAGGACGCAGCGTCAACGACGTCAAGAAGCAAAACGGTCCACGCCAGCGACAAGATCCCAAATCGTATCGACCGCAGCACAACTCGGTGCGTCCAGAGACCGACAATGCTACCGAGCGTGTGGTGCGCCGCCACTTCAGCGAATGGGGAGAGATCGACCGACTGCGCGTGCTTACCGGCCGCTCGTGTGCATTTGTTACGTACAAGTACGAAGCCAACGCGCAGTTTGCAAAGGAAGCCATGCTCAACCAGTCGCTTGACCATAACGAAATCATCAACGTGCGCTGGGCCTCAGACGATCCCAATCCAGCTGCGCAGAAGCGGAATCAGGAGCAGATGCGTCGTGCAGGAGAACGAGCAATCATGGCGGGCATGTCGGCGCAAGCCATCGGGGCTCAGCAGGCGTTGCGCGCGCTCGAGGCGCTGGAACATCCTTCGTCGCATGCAGACGATGCGGCTGGGAAACGTCGTAGGATCACACAACAGGCGCAAGACGAAGAGGAAGAGATGCGCAGGCTTGAAGAGGAAAACGAACGCGGATGGGCCGAATTGGCTCGAGAGAGGCAGGCTGCCTTGGCTGCTGCTGCACAAACACAAGCAAGTCAGGCTCAAGCCGCTCCCAGCCCAAGCACCACCAATGCAAATGGCTCGCTGCTTCATTCAGACACCATGTCCAACCTGGCTTCTCTCCAGAACCTTCGTCCCAAGCAAAGCGGCGCATCGAATACCCAACCAACCAACGCTTTCAACGGCCTCGGCAGCCTTGCAGCATACGGCACTGATAGCGAAGACGACAACTGAGGGGCCCAGGTCTGCATCGCTCCAAATGTCATTCATTGTATTTGTACCTGCAATCCATGCATGCGACATTGATCCCATGGTTGCAACAGACTGAGCAGGTCGCCTTTTGTGTGTGTGTCGTGTGCTTTTACCATCCGATAGCTGTCGACGGCTCTATCAGACGTTCAGGCTGCGTACAAAATTGGACGAGGCTGATGTTTTGGCGATCTGACATGTTTGCAAAAAATGACAACTCGTCCGGCTCCTTGGATGCTCCTCTTCGACGGCTGGTTCGTGCCACTGCCACTTTTACCTGTTCGAAGGTGGAGGAAAAGTGGTGAGCCGTTGAAGCGGAACATTTGACCGTCAAATGCAAGGCTTACAGCTGACAGCTTCTGCAACTGGAGGTGCTTCCATGCTGCTGTGAAAATGAGCATCGTTCAACGTGCGATCAAGCAGGGCTTCAGAAAACGACGGAAAGGAGCTTGGAAAGGAATGGAACTTGAGTAGACCATGTCGAGGATGGCATGTGTGACGTCGCAACTTGGCGCCTTATGACGAAGGTCGTGCGACCTTTGCACGAGCTCGTTCTTTGCTCTGTTGAGAGCAAACGTGGTCAGAGAGCGTGGGGTCAAGGGTCTGTGCTTTGCTTGCACTACCGGATGTTGCTCTAAATCGGCCTGTCTCACTCGCTGACTGTGCGAGCCACTTGCTTCAACTCGAAGCACCTCACTTGTTTATTCTGGCCCCACGACCGCCATCAATCCTCACGCTTTCTACCATTCATCGTCGTTTGAACCTCAATCCTATCATCTACCAGCCATCGGGAATGACACTTAGCAACAACATGAAGGGCACTTCTGCAGTCAAGAGGGCAGGTTCGGCCGCCGACACCGAAGAAGACTTTTCCACCGTGCCCACCACCACTGCTGCATCCGAGAGTGGATTCGAGGACCTCTCCATTTCCGAGACCGACTCCAACACGCGTGTTGCGCCGAACGACACTCAATCTTCTTCCGCCACCGCCGGTGTGGCTCAGACTGGCGCTCCCGCCGCTGCTTCCACGGCAGAAGGCGAAGTCAACGAGGCAGTCCCACCGCCCGCACCGGCACGCGAAGCCTCTGAACCTGCCCAACACGCCTCTCGCGCCGACTCGACCACGCTCAGCACCAGCTCCTCCGGCCTGGTCCTGTTCGACCTCACCGACAAGCCCGGTGGCACCGCCTGCTTCTCCCCGCACACCATCAAGACCCTTTTGGACCTCAAACTCCTCAACGTCGGCTACGAACGTCAACGCCTCACCTTCCTTCAAATCCGCAACCATCTCGCCGAACGCATCGCGGACAACGTCACCGTCCCCGCTCTGGAGCTCAGCGACGGCTCGCACATCGTCGACTCGTGGAACATCGCCGAGTACCTCGAACGACGTCATCCCGAAGGACACCGCATCTTCGGCAACTCATCCACCAAAAGACTCGCTGCGATGCTCAACCAATTCGGCAAGACCGTTCTCGCCCCACACATCGGTCCACTCGCGCAAAAGGGCGTTCACGCAATGCTCGACCCCGAATCAGCCAGCTACTTCGCCGACGTCAAGATCGGCAAACAGCGCTGGGCTAAAGTGTCGGGTATGACGCAGGCGGAGAGAGACGCACATGTTCAACAGGCGATTGCAAAGTTGGAAGTGATCAACGCAATGTTGACGTGTGAAGGTGGACCTGATTCCACCCCTGCCCATCCGATCAGCAGCGCGAGCACGCCGCTTGTTGATAGTGCGACGAACGGCAGACGCGCGAGCAAGAGCGAACAGTCAGTGTGGTTGGCGGGGGGTGAGGAACCGACGCATGCCGACTTTGTGCTGTTTGGATGGTACGTGTTCACGCGCGCTGCAGGCCAGAAGACGGCTAGGGAGATCTGGTTCGCTCACAAGCCGATTGCTAAGTGGGTTCAGGCGCTCGAGGCGTGGTCTGGTGACTTGGCGAAGGACCTTGTGTAGCAGACTTTGCGATGTAATGTCAAGAGCGTAACAATGACTGCATGAATGCAAGTGAGGTTGAGACAGTGCAAGTGATACAGGGGTGAGTTCGGGAGAAAGACGCTAAAAAGCGACAGAAAGCACCGTCCGTCCGACACCCTTTGTCACGCTATGCAGCGACTCCACCGTCGCCGTCGGATGCATCTGCCCCAAAACCTGCTTTAACGACTCAACTCCACCCCCTACACCAAAGTAGATAACTTTCGCAGCGACCAGTGCCACTCCCGCCTCGCTCTCCCCTTGAGGCTTAGCGTAGCTTCTCAACAGCTCGACCAGTGCCGGAAGCGACTCCAACGAATAGATCGTCTCAGATGTCAGGATGAGGTCCATCTTCTGGGATGCGGGGGGGAAGGTCGACCAAGCACCAGAGTAAAAGTTGAAGTGAATGCCTCGCGAGGTGAGAGATTCCGCAAAGGCGGTGACGAGTTCGTCGGTGATAGCGAGTTCGTTTTCCGTGTCAAAGTGGTCTTGACCACGACGTTCGAGTTCGTGTCGTTCGTGGAGGAGGTGGGACGCTTCGGTGGTGCATCGGAAGTGGGCGGAGGCGGGGGAGGCGTACCATGTGAGGATGAGGTTGGGGAGTGTTACGAGTTGCAGCACTTGGGCGTTGTAGTCTGCGAGGTGGAGGGTGAGGTTGATGCCGTTGGGGAGGGAAGGTTCTTGGAGGAGTTGGTCTAGGATGAATAGGGTGGGAAGGGCTGTTCCGCATCCAAGTTCGAGGATGTGTTTTCCTGAAAGCCTATCTGGCCAGCTGCTGGGTGATGCAGAGGAAGCGGTAGAATGCATCGCGTCTAGCACCTCGACGAGGTCCAAAGCGCACTCCCATGTCTTGAGCCCACCCTCGTAAACCCCCGGTATCAAGTCTGAATCTGCATCCACATGCCCCTCCCCTGTTGCTGGCCTCCGTTGGTCTTTGCAGCTCCACCCTCAGCCTGATCTTCCTCTTCGTCCTCGTCAAGAAGCATCTGAAAGCGCGCGTCGAACAGATCCCTCCGCAACAGCCTCTGCACTCGTGTTCTCGCTTCTCCACTTCCGCTGGGCAAGCTGACATCGATGGACGAGTAGGATATTCTCGAAGGCAAATTTTGAAGCATATCTTGCAACAAATGGCTCTGGAATGGAATCGGTGCTGCGGTTGATGTCGTTTGTGTCGAAGTCGATGCAGAGGGTGCAGATGGCTGGATAAGAGGGTTGGAGGAGGAGAGGTACTCCTTATCCATCTCGGAATCGTCGAATTGGAAGCCGAAGGACATGGTTGCTGTCGAATGAGGCTACGACTCCCGGCTATGGTATGTATAGATGACTCTGATGATGTTTAGCCAAGTGATAGGCAGCGGAAGCTGTTGAGAAGGAATGATGAAGAAGCTCATTCGAAACAAACTCGACAAGAAAAATTTGGCTCAGAATTTCGGAACTCGGCGACCTTGTCAAGTTGGACCCTGGCTGCCCACTTTCATGTCACTTTGTATGACCCACACCAACCCTACAAATAATGCATTGCGATCCTGTTGGCGACATCAATCAAAACAGATCACGATCAGTAATACAGCCCTCAGAAGCATTCTGTACGTCCCTCGCAAACTTGTAAAGCCAACCGCGCGTGGGCCTGTTGGCCAGCTTGCCCTTCTTCTCCTTGATCCACCACTGCTTTCTCTGTTCCATCTCTTCCGCGCTGATGTGGATATTGATCTCGCGAGTGCTGGCGTCGATCGTGATTCGATCACCATCCTTGACGAGCGCGATGGGACCGCCCTCTGCCGCTTTGGGTACCACGTGACCCGTGCAAAACCCGTGCGATGCACCGGAGAATCGACCGTCGGTGATGAGTGCCACTGTCTTGCCCAGACCCGCACCCATGATGGCACCCGTAGGACCGAGCATCTCGGGCATACCCGGTCCACCTTTCGGTCCAACGTAGCGAATAATGACCACGCTACCGTCCTTAACTCGTCCTTCAGCGATCGCTTCGGTGATTCCTTCCTCCGAATCAAACACCACCGCCGTCCCGTCAAAGTACAAACCCTCTTTACCGGTAAGCTTGGACACGGCACCACCGGGGCACAGCGAACCTCGCATGATAGTCAAATGACCCGTAGCCTTGATAGGGTTGCTAAGCGGTCGAATAATATCCTGCGTCTCGAACTCGAGCGGTTCGACGTCGGCCAGGTTTTCGCGCAGCGTCTTGCCCGTGCACGTCATCACATCACCATGCAGCAAATCCGTGTTATCAAGAATGTACTTGAGCACACGCGGTACGCCACCAATGTTGTGGATGCCCTCCATGTAGTATTTACCGGAAGGTTTGACGTCGGCCAGCATGGGCGTCTTGTCGCCGATGCGCTGGAAGTCGTCGATCGTAATGTCGACGTCGCCTGCGCGGGCAACAGCGATGAGGTGAAGGACAGCATTGGTCGAGCCGCCCATGACGTGCGTCATGGTGATAGCGTTTTCGAAGGCCTTTTTGGTCATAATGTCGCGCGGCTTGATGTCCTTTTCGAGCAAGTTTTTGATGTAGCCTCCGACGCGCAGACACTCTTGCGTCTTTTCAGGGTAGACGGCGGAGGTGCTGCTCGTGAGGGGCAGACCCATGCCCATGACTTCGATAGCGGTGGACAGGGTGTTGGCGGTGAACATGCCTCCGCAGGCGCCTGGACCGGGACAAGCGTTTCGAATCAAATCGACGCGCTCCTCCGCGGTGATCAGCCCTTTGGCGTACGCTCCTGTCGCCTCAAAATTGTCGGCCACGTTGCACGGATCGCCCTTTTTCCTTCCGAGACCAGGCATATCCATACCGTGCCTACCTGGCTGGATCGTTCCGCCGTACACAATGATCGAAGGCCTGTGATGTCTCATACAGGGCAGGACGAGACCCACCGAGTTCGCTGACCGAGTGATCATAGACATCAGCGATGACGACGACGACGATTTGGAAGAAGCCGACTTGGCCGCTCCACGCTTCCGAGACCGCATCGAACTCACCATCAGCGACGACTCCGATGCCACCAACGACGCAAGCATGCTAGGTGAATCGGGCAGTGACGCATCTGGGGACGACGACGACGCAGAGGGAGCCGCTGGGTGCCGGAGACCGGCGGAGACTCAGGTGCCACGATTCGCTGATAGGGACATTGTCAGCATCTCCTCAGGCGATAGCTCCCACAACACGGTGTCGGATGACAGCTTCGAGGTCATCGGATCCAACATCCTGTCCACCTCAACTGCCTCCAACCGACTCGTCGAATAAGGATCCACGATCGCCTCCAACGTACAGAGCGAGGCTACGGGATAGAGCCAAGGGCAAGCCCCTCGGCTCGGATCTCTCGGGAAGGTGGGATCAATAAAATCCCCCTTCTGCATTTCGACGTAACAGTCGTCTTGCGCTCAAACTCTAAAGGAGTAAAGGCGGGCCCTCAGGATTTTCGACGCGTCGAATTTCCTGAGATTCACGCCCAAGGATGGGATGGAGAATATTGACTCTTCTCTACCCCAGTTTGCCTATACCTCCTCCTCGTCCTTCGAGGTTACGCAGGCGATGCTTGCAAAAATGGTTTCTGTGCTTCCCTGCTTCCCCGGCGATGAGGCAACCAGGCATATTCTTATCACACCCGGGAATCGACACGTTGGCATCGTGATACTGCGCCATGGTGATCGTCTCGATCGAGTCCGCGATGAGCTCTCTCGAAGGCAGCGAGTACTGCATACCGGAACCGCCCATGGTGATGGCGTCGGATACGCCAATCGTGTTGTTCTGCAAACCCACCAGATCGACCGCCTCACATCCCTGTTTAATGAGACGACCGAATTCGAGCAGGGGGTGTTGCACGGATTGCCCTCCCACCAGACGGACGAGATGCCGACTTGGGGTTTGTCGAGGGCTTCTACGGTTAAACCACAGGCGTGGAGCATCGATTGGGCGGCGCCCTTGTCCGCAGACTGGGTGATGAACGAGCTGATCTTGTTGAGTTTTGGCGCTGCGGCTGAGTTGTTGTTGGTGCCGTTGGTGCGCGCGGCGGTGCGCAGCTCGACTTCTCCGTGCGCCATGGTGAGCGAGGTGTCGTCGCAATCAGTGGAAGAGGTAAGGGTGGGCGGTAAAGATGGGATCTGTACAGGCGGCAGATCAAAGGTGTGAGGGAAGGGGCAAGAGGGGAAGAATGCACTTACGGCGACTTGTCCATATCTCTTCTTGCGAGGTCGCTCGTCACTGTTGGACTCCTGTCTCCAGAGCAAGAGGCACAGACAATGTCCGCGACAAGCGGCCAGATTCGCGGGAAAGCAAAAAGCTGACCCTCTATTTGCGGGGGAATCGCGGTCACCGGCGAGTGTGGGGGAGACAGACAGACAGACAGAGCAAGATCGCTTCACCTTCGATCTATTGGTCATCCCGGCAAACTGTGCCCGGGGAATTGGCCGAACCGAGCCAGAACCAATTCCTGTGGTTCGCATTTCTCAGCTCCCAACGCACGGACACGCCGCTTCCCAGTGAGAATCCCTCCAATGATCATGAACCCTTGCTCAGACAGGACTCTCTCTGTTCGATCATCGTTTTTTTGAAGCTTGCTTTGAATGTTGTTGAGTCCCGTGATCAAAAGCGAGCGAAACGGGGAACATGCAAGACCTCGCCTCGTGCTGGCTTTTTGGTGTGGACACTCAGCGTCGAGAGATCAAAGTGGGGGCGGACCCGCGTCGTTCCATGATTTTTGGCTCCCTTTCCCTTTGTGCTTTCTCAACGGCGTAACACTTTACGGGAAAACAATTCACGAGCTCGCGTGGATTCCGAAATGTAAACAAGCTGTCCAACTCAAACCTTGTTGTTCCAACGCCCTTTTTCGCAATCTATAGTATGCCAAACACTGCCGCCCAGCGACGCTTAGGCCTTACCTCTCACTTCATTGTACCTTGATTAATCCTTCTGAAAGTCAAGAGGAGATTTGGCAATATTGCAACAGAAGGTCTGTACTGTCGCCAGATGAAGGATGATGGACATGAAAGAGAGAGAGAGAGAGAGAGAGATCAGAGTGGAATTGACGGCGGTCTGTGTTTGGTTGGCCTCGGCAAGCTTGACAGCTCGCTTATGGTTGCTAGCGACCAATGTTTCGCTGCCGTCAAGGAAACTCGTAGCTGATGCAGCCGAGGCTACTCAAAACCACAACGTCGATGTGTCTGTTCCGATGTGTGATGAGAGTATGCCCGATTGCCTCATCGCCTGTATGTATGACTGTAAGGTACCATTGGAATATGCATTGTCGTTATGAGGAGGAGGGGTTAGGCACGACCGGGCGTATTCGCCACACAGCACGTTTTAACATCAAGACGTTTAAGGGCAGCAAAGAAGATGTCATATAGAGAGTCTTTGAAACAAGACGCGAAACATGAAGTGTAAAGTGAAAGCGAAGGTGAGGAACAGAGAAAAGTGGATATGCTCCAGCCATGAGAATCCGCTATCTACTAGGGAGAGAGGGGGGGGGGGGGTAGGCGAGCTGATTTTCTTCTAGACAAACGACCACTGAATGTCAATCACACCAATATCCGGACTAGCCAGCTCCTTGAACAACGAAGGGCTCATATCCAGACTCGTCTTCCTGCAACCCGGACACAGATCGGCCACCTTGGCATTGACACATTTACCACCATGACAGATGCGGACACCTTCAAAACAGTGCTTCCCACCCTGGTAGATATCCGACGAAAGCGCAACGATCTTATCCGTACCCGTGTTCCATTTACCACACGCTCCCTGGTCCGGAGTGAAGAACGTTCCTTTACCCTGGAATGAGCCGCCCGCAATGTACTCGTGGGACTTTGCAGGGTGCGTTTGCTTCTTGGGCTTCTTATGGCGGTGCTGCTTCTTATGGCTCGATCGACGCCGCCGCCGTGCTTATAAGATCGATGGTGCTTGTGCTTCTTCCCTCGCGCTTCGATGTCGATTTCTTCCACCTCCTCATCGTCCTCGTCATCCTCGGATACTTCGACATCCACCTCCACTTCCTCTGCTCGCTTTTGCAGCGCGATGTCGGTCGCGTGAGAAGAAGCTGCTACGGCGTCAGATCGAGGCGACAGTGACCGGGACGACGAAGAGGCTACATTGAGCGTCGAGATGTGCGCGCTGGCTGCTGTGACGATGAGCGAAGAGTACAGAGCTAGTGTTGTGAATCGCATGGTTTAAAGATGTATGCGTGCCAATGTCCTTTTATAGTGTCCTTGCTGTGTGCATTGAAAAAGTCGGTTGCTGGTAAGGTATTGGCTAGTGGTGTGACACGTAAAGACGGGGAAGGAAGGCAAAGACGAGGTGGGTGGAAAGGAAAGGAGGGGCGGGAAATGGGAAAAGGTGGAAGAAGGGGAAGATGTAGGGAAGAGGAGGGGAGGGAGTGGTGGTGTAAGATCAAAAGAGACGATGACGATCAAACCCCTTCTCTTGTCCTTCAACCCACGTTTCGGTTTCAGGGGTCAGGTCCACCATGCACAGCTCTGCGCTCAGTACCACAGACAAAGCGCACTGGAATCCGTACTGTAGATGCATAACCCCACTCGTCCTCGGCTTGCAGACTCTGCGACTGCCTGTCAACCTACGGCCCACCTACATCCGAGTCGGATACACACCCCTCGTCTGCACCGACAGCTAATGTGCATCTGAATCGAACAAGGAAACGGAGGCAGGGATCGAATCAACAACATGTAACGACACAGCCCAAAAAAGGCAAGACAAGGCTGCAGTGTGGCCAAGCGGAGTACGAAAAACATCAACACCTACGCCGGTGAAAAAAAAAAAAGGAAAAAAGGATCGACGTCGTGCATTGCAGTCTACTGTACTGTATGCGTGTTCCTTTCCAGGCTGAATCTTTTTCTTCTTGTTCTTTCTCCTCATTCTCGACGATGCTCTCTCTCGACTCCGCCACTATAGCTACGGGTCAGCCCCTTCAAACCACTTCCTCCCCCGACTTATTGTGTGCCTGAGAGCGAAATGAAAGCAGCCTAACCAATCGCCGTTCGAGCGGGTTCTACGATGGCGATCCCGACGGAAACCCATCTCCTCTCATAAAGAAAGAGTTTGAGAGGTCCGATTGGTCGTTAATCATCGGAGGCAATCGAGCGTGCGTTTGGAACGTCTCTTGCAAACCCTTTGCTTTTATCTCATGCGTCTCGTCGATCCTCCTCGTGCGCTCCCTTCCGGCATCGATGCACGTCGGAAAAGTCGCTCGCTCGCTCGCTTTTGCAGGCCGTTATTCAAAAAAGCTGTGTTGGTCTCGCAAAGGCGTCAAATGAAAACCCAAGGCGCGCTGCATCTATGAAAATACATTTTTTGGAAGTGTTTCCTTCTCCGTCGCCGAGGTCTGCTTTGAAATTTTGTATTCTCCCCCTCATGCAAAGTCTGGTGGCATTCCGACGACCAAACGGTGGTCAACCCAGGGTTACAAACTCGGTCCAGCAAGTCCGCTCCCACAACAAAAAAAAACGAGAAAAAAACAATGCATTGACGGGGACTCGAACCCCGGTCGAGTCGAATCGGTAGTCACGCCTTGGACAAGCAATGAGTGGCAACGACTCATGATACCCCTACACTATCAATGCTGACTCATATTTAGCCGTTTCACTATAGCATTTATCAAGTATCAAGCAAGCATAGTAATTGTTTTCACATCCTCACAGTTCCACCTGACTCGCACCATTCGACCACACCAAGAACAACGACTGATGGAAGCACTCATCCTTCCACACACCTGCGTACAGTCCGAAGAGAATGCAAAGATGCTTTCCCAAAACGACGAAACAAGTACCGATCCCCATACGCCAGAGAGTACGATGAAAAAAGTGTAATTCTCACAAAAGAAAAAGCAGCACAAAAAAAAGAAGACCACAAATATCATCCACGAGTGCACCCGCCACTGAGCTCACGCATGCTTACCACGCCCAACAGCATCCACCAACCCAACTAACCTCAACCTCGACCGAACAAATAGCGTCGAGAACAGAAATTGCGACAACTGGTGGTCGTACAGCGGCAAATGTCGATAGCCCTGCTGCAGCGCGCCTACCGAGACCGAATAGGCTGCGACGCTTTCCGCGTCAATCGACGAGGTAGACGATGCAGACGACGTTTCGCTACCGGCTCTGCTTCTCGTGCCGCCAATAATTTCGGCTTCTACGCTGCTCGGTTTGCTGTTGACCAGAGTCGAATCCGTTGAAAGACGCGAGGTGGCGTCGGTGATGGATGTCGCACTTGTCGAAGACTGTATCGATTTGGCATCCGGCGCCCTTTTTGTCGTTGCAATGCCGTCGACGCCGTGATCGTCCAAGTCGTCGTCAAAGATCTCGAAACGTACAAAGCACAGGTCGAGCAGACCGCGGCTCAGGCGCTCCAGCTCTGGGTGTGCCAATGCATCGCCAGACTGAGATGATGCCTTGCTAGCTTCGATCAGCGAGAGAAGCTCGTCGCTCGCACCTGCCGGTACGTCAATGAGTACGCTCATATCCGTGTGCCACTCTGGACTGAACCCGTTGCCTTTGACGGTCGGCGTTCTTAGCAGATGGCTTGGTGCGAGTGTGCTTGCTTTTGGTGCTGTGGTCTCCGTTCCTTGCTTATCTGCTGGTGAGGCGTCTGCGAGAACAGTCGGGTCGACACTTTGACGAGCTGGCTCGGTCGAAGTTGTAGCGTCTGAGCGGCCGAGCTCGCTCCGACCAGGAGTGTCAGTCGGCTCAACTTGAGCTGCAGGAGCCGATGCAGCATCGCCCTGCTCGACAGGCTGCAGCGATATCACCGCGGACTCCTTGGCCGATGCTTTCTGCAAAAGACCCCGAGGCTGCTTACCCCAGCAGGCGGGCGCCAACAGCGAAACCACAACAAACGGATCGATCGGCTCCCTGGTATCGTTATTACCATTCTTGTCCTTGTCCTTGCCTGTACCCGCTTTGCTCTTCTTCGGCAGCTGCTGCGCCGAGACGATGTTGAGATCCAATCGAAAGCGCACCGCCTTGTCCGCTCGCGTCTTGCCGTGCTCCTTGGTGCGCAGTGCCGCTGGCTTGAGCACGTACCCACAACGTCCGTTGCGGCTGAACATGGCTTGGTTCAGCTCAAAGCCCAGGTCAGTCGTCTGCCAATTGAGCGCGACGAGCTGGCAACCTGTGGCCCACATGTCGAGCGGGATAAAGTTACGGCTAGCGTGCAGTCTGGCAAAGCTCATCATCGAAGGGTAGATGCGCGTGAGATGAGAACGATTGTGCTTGATGAGCGCCTCGTTCGAGATGGGGTCGCGAATCATCTTCAGCGACGTCTTTTCCGACAACGAGACCATGTGCTGGATCGCGTACGTCTCTTTCTTGTTGAAACCGCGACACTTGACGCCGATCGTATAGATGAGCAGCGATGCCAATGCTGTCGACATGGTCTTCTTTGCTTGCTTGCTGCTGCTACGATTCGCTTCGCGCTGGGTGACATCGATACCTTCGGATGCATCGCCAGATCGATAGCCGGATGGACCATTCGCGGCTGCTTCTGCACGATGACCACGCCTGGTGACACGACGCACGAGCTCCTTTGCTCCTGCAAGACGCGATTCGATCTCAGAGTCAGTTGTGATCGTAGTATCCGTCGCAGACGTGGGAGGCTCGAGCACCATTGTGGGCACCGCATCGGTGCCATCTTTCTGCTGTGAAGCCAGCCCTAAGCCATCGGCCGACTTCTTGCTGTGAAGGACGCGCTGACTGTCGGCTGCTGCGACATTCTTTGCCTTGACCAGCACCTTGAACTTGAGCTTCTCGGGCGAGGGAAGCTCGTCATCGGCGCCGGGCACCTGCTGAGAATCGAGCGGCTGACTCAAGAGCATCTCACCCAGCGTATCGCGGAGGATGCGCGCCATGACGTCCTGCTGTGGTGGGTCGGCATGAACCTCGAGACTGAGAATAAGCGGGTAGGGCGAGGTGACAAAGGCGTAACGAGCGATGGCGCTGATGACCTCCTGAAAGGGCACACGGCTGGTGAGAGTGCGACCGTGCGTGATCTGAGGCACATTGTTGGGGCCATCCCAGCAGTCGAGCTCGACGCTGCGCGCGCCTTGTAGAAGAGCACGAATGTATCCCTCGACCGTACTGTCTCCTTTCCACTGCCCTCCGACAAGATAGGTATTGTGGCTCGAGCTGATGTAGTATTCGCTCAAGGGGCGTGTCATGTCGTGCTGCACGGTCGACTTGCGCAGGTGAGCCGCAATCTTTCTCGTATTGGCCATCGAGTCGCTGGCACCGGCAGCGATGAGCTCCTCGGTAGTGTCAGCAAAGGCACGTGACGGCGTGCGCTGTTGTCGACTCGGATTCGGGTCTGAATTGTGCTGCTGCAAACGCGGTTGCGAATCGCCGACTTGGGCAGAATCTGGCGGGGTCAACGTAGCAGGCTTGCCCAGCACGGGCATGTCGACGGGATCGGAAACCATGGTGGAGAAGACGGGAAGCTGGTCTAGTAAGGGAGGATTGTCAGACGACGAGAGAAAGTCGAGAAAGCCATCATAGTCCATTCGAGCCTTTTCTATGGGTGCGTCAGCAACATGCGAAGTCGAGAGGCGACTGTTGCAATGTCGGCGAAACAGGTCGTCAATCTGGCCGTCGGTAAAGGTGCGATTGCCCTGCTCTTCACGGATGAAACGCCGAAAGTTTTCAATCGAGATGGCTCGTGTCCTGCATGGCTCAGGCCCAGTTGTCGCGGTGGTCTGGCGGAGAGACGTAGCAGGTTCAGAAGTTGTTTCCACACCCGAGGTTCCGTCAAGCTTTAGCGCTTGTTCCGCTTCTGGCTCGTCGGCGGTAGAGGTCTTCGTCAGGGAATCTCGACGATGCTGATCGGACGGCTGATCAGCCCAGGCGGCAAAGATGGCTTGGACATCTGCTCTCTGCTTGAGCAGCGAGACGAAATGCTGAAAGTCTTGGAAATCAAGATAGCCGCGGTTGCGCCAGTCGGCAAGGTTGAAGCAGCGCCGAAGATGAGCTTTGTTGGATTCGATTCCCAGACGTCGACAGAGCAGCATGACCTCTTCGATGGAAAGCTTTTCGTCGTTGGACTGGTCGGCGTCTTTCCAGTGATGACGCATCCAGAGATGGCGACGATGCTCGATGCTCGAGGATGCGCCTACAGCGCCGGTCAGCTCCCTACGTAGAGACTGCAGGTGAAGCAGACTAGCTCGCCATCTCGAAAGCGACGAATCAGAGAGTGCTATCAAATGAAGGGCCTTGTAAATGCCACCGTTCTGGTAGATGATGGTGAGCCAGCGCGGTTCGTGCGCAGAAGAGATGTTGAGCGAGGTGCGATAGGATGCTGCCGAGGGACCGAAGCGGACTTGGCGAATGGATTCGAGATTGACGCGGTTGTTCTTCTTTGACTCCCAAAGGATCTGGCCACGGTCGGCATCGAGTTTAAAAGTGCGTGGTTTGACCTTCTTGTGGGTGACTTTGAGCATTTGCTCGCCTTCTGGGAGTAGCAGCTCGTTTACGGTCTCGTTTGCCGGTGCAGCTGCACCGTTGGGACTGTGCACCGGAGGAAGGCTTGCGCTGATTGCGTTAGACACGCTGTTGGGATCGGATCGTTGCGACTCCGTACTGGGAAGGTTAGATTGTTTGCTGTCCGACGATGCTGGTAGCTTGCGACTCTCCTGGGTTGTTGTAGATGGCTGGCTGCCATAGGAAAGGTGCACCGATGAAAGGTTGGGAGCTGCCTCTTTCTCGGATAGAGCTGGAGGGGATGCCACCAATGGTGCATTCACATCCAAGGTCCTGGATAAGCTGCGAGAGAGGCCATCCTGCTGCGAATCTGCGGCTGTCGAGGTGCTGCCCGATCTCATTCTACGATACGTCTCACTTGCCCGTCTCTGATGATGCAAGCGACCTGTGAAAGAGGCGACACTGCTCGACAGAGTGCGGCCAAAGCCAGGGCTCTTTGGTGGTGAAGCGCTAGGACTAGGCGGTGTGGCAAGACTGGCATGCGGCGACAGACCGTGTGGAGCATGTGATGCACCCAATGTAGGCGTTGCGATGGGCTGAGCTAGTGTTCTGCGTGCAGCAGCATCGTACGACAGTGCACCGTTGCTAGACCCTCCACTGAAGGATCTCGACGGTGGGGCAAAGGAGGGGCGGTCCATATCTTCCATGGTGTGATGGAATGAGATCATGTCGGTACCGGCGGGAGATACGACAGCCGAGCCGGACGAAGGGCCCGCTTCTCCCACGTCCGCAGTGTGGTCCGAGGGCCTCCGAAGCAACGAGCGGAGCCATGAACGGACAGAATGATTCGCTGTTCTATCTACAGCTGTATGTTGGTCGTTGGCCGACATTGTTCCGAATGAGTGTGTTGCTTGCCATGCTTATCCCGGTTACAGAACAGCAGGCGAGAGGACCGCATTCCCTTTCTAGCCCCAGAATGAGCTGCCTATGCGGCACTTTATATCCCTATACAGGACGATATGCAGCAGCCTTGCATCCCGCCCTGATGCTTTGTAGCGAAGAGGAGAAAGAGGGCGATGGCGTGGAGACAAGAGCGGTGGAGGAATGGATGGGATCGTGAGAGCGTTTGGGTGTCCGTGCTCAGTTCAAGGCATTCGGTTTCGGAACTCGGCTGAAAGACCCTTGAGTTTTCAACTTTATCTGCTTCCCGATTCGCCTCATTCAGCTTCCGATCGAGTGCCCGATTCACTGCCTCGCCAGAATTTTTTGTGCTGCAGCGATTCTCAAATTTCGATTCTTCTCAAGGGTCCTTCCTCCTCGACCCTCTTGACACACGACACCGGTTTCCATCAACACCTTCTCAAAAGCCTTGATTGTTGGCAGTTACCGACCATGTTCAAACGAGTAGCAAAAGCAACTACCAAAAAGGTCGATATCGACGATCTCAAGGATGTCACCGGCGACGACACCGCCATCGGCATCGACAAGCTAGTCGACGAGTCCTCGAGCTCCGAAGGCGAAGACTCTGACGGCGAAGACGACGACGACAGCGAGGATGACGAAGATGAAGAAGAAAAGGATGATGCTACCAGTGATGATGGAGCCGAGGGCGAGGACTCCTCCAAAGCGGGCTCGAAGCGCAAGCGCTCCAAGGACCAAGACCAAGAAGAACAAGCAGAAGATGTTGCAGCTCAAGTGACAATAGAAGACGCCATCCAAGACGCCATCTACGTCCCCACCGAAGGCGAGAAGAAGCACGGCATCTTCGCTTCCCGCTGCATCGTCTGCGAAGCTGCTGTACTCAAGACCGCCCATCTCGTTACTGCGCACCTCGAGGGCAAGGCACACAAACGCCGTCTGGAGCGCTTCCAACAGTTCGTACAAGATCAGCTCTCTGAAACGCAGCGCAAAGCAATGGACGCGAGAGATGCCGTCGACCAGATGGATGCTTGGAAGGCTGAACAGGACGAGCTGCAAAAGCAGAAGCTCGCAGAAGCACCACCGAGCAAGAGAGCGTTGGCAAAGAAGCAGAAGGCAGCCGAGTTCCGCCAGAAAAAGAAGGAGCAGTACTTGAAGCGGAAGGCCCAAAAGGAGGCAGAGGGAGGCAAAGAATCCGCAAATAAAGGAGATGCAGACAAGAAGACTGTCAAAAAGGTCAAGGCGGACAAAAAAGCCAAGAAGGGTGTTTAAGGCTTTGCATCATTCCTCATTTCAGCCCGTCGGTGGCAATCGTATACCCACTCAGTCCTTTCACCACGACATCCATCAAATCAGCAATTATGTGCTTCTATCATTCGCGTCCATCACTCTTAACGAACTCCAAGAAACAATTCATGACCTCTATAAGTCGGACAATCACAAATGATCACAAACACAGCCCACAACATGCAAAAGAACGTCGAACAGTATCAATCACTGCTTCAAAAGGGAACAAAGAACAAGCACTATTGTGAAGTTTCCCTTTCGGCACTCAAGTGTACCAGGTGGGAGTAGGCCAACCGTCCTTTCCAGGACCGTGCAGCGTAAACCTGCCCACCTCGGCCCTCTTGTGCGCAATAGGGTCATGCAGCGAGTGAGTCCTAAGGTCACGGAAAGCCACATCGAACCCATACTTGCCAGCCACAGCCCTCGCACCCGTCAACTCGTAAATCTGACTCGTCACAGCCAGACCCACATCAACAGCATTAACCTTAGCCGCAGCGACACGAACAGCAAATTTAGCACGCTGTTCCTCGGTAATCGCCTGTCGCGGGTTGGTGTGCAAGATACCCGCCGCTTCCTCGATCACATTCTCAATGAATGAAGCGGTAGCCCAGAGCTTGGCCTGCAGATCACCGTAACCAATCTGAATGTACGCTTCGTCCGTGCCGCGTGCGACGGGAGATGGCTGGTACGGCCAGCCTCGCGTGTTGGCTTTCGTGTAAGCCGCAGCTCGGGCGAGGGCGCCTTCAGCGATGCCGAGGTAGAACGAGGTGAAGACGAGCTGGATCTGGGGCAGGTTGAGCGTGTTGTAAGCTCCCAAGGGTTGGAACTGCTTATTGACGTAACCGAGCGCATCGGACCAGGGAACGACGACGTTTGAGATGGTGATACCACCGGATTGCGTGCCGCGCATGCCGAGCGTGTCCACCCACTCATCACCGTACACGATGCCAGGTTGACGGCTGAGCACGGCAGCAAACACGTGCGATCCGTCGGGAAGCGAACCCTCAAGAATCGTCACGTCGCTGATCTTGCTTCCCGTCGAAAAGGTCTTTTTGCCATTGTAGATGAGCTGGTCAGGGTTGCTCTCGTCCTGGCTCACCTTGAGATCCGCATCGCGCGGGTTAACGGCTCCACCGACAAAATATTTGTTCTTGGTGATCCATTCTTCGAACTTGGTCCTCTGTTCGTCGGTCCCCACGAGGGCGCCGGCCCACGACCACAGATAGTGGTAGCCGATCAGCTGTCCGAGTGAGCCATCGCCGCGAGCGATGATGCGGATGACCTGGTAGGCTTCCTTCCAGGTCAAGCCCGCTCCACCGGCCGACTTGGGGCCGAGGATGGTGACCAGACCGGCGTCTTTAAGCAGCTGGACCTGGCGGTAGGGGACGACGTTGCCGCGGTCTCGGATAGCTTCATCCTCGTGAAGAAGCTCGGAGACCTGCTCGGCTCGAGCGAAGACCTCTTCGGGCGTGACGGGGTCTTTGTCGAACTTGGGGTATTGAACGACCTCCGGGTCGGGCTGGATACGAGACGATCCCTTGCCCAGGGCGGCGGCGACGTTGCCGCCAGCATCTGCTATTGTGGCGGTGGGTGCCATTGCGTGCGTGTGTGTCTTCTTTGATCGGATGGGCAGATGTGGTTAAAATGCTCGAAAGCGAGGTATGATGCAGACGAAAGGAAGGATGATTGGCTCGTGCTCGTGTATATATGTTTGCAGCAGCAAAGCTCTGACTCAAAGCTCCTGAATTGGCCTTCGTTTGGACCCTATCAGCAACGGTAGAGAAGCGCAGACGGGGCAACAACCCAAAGGTCACTTGATCTAGAGCAAGACGAAGCCGGTTGAACTATCAGCACCCAACTTGTCGATTAAGGCTGGCTCGCACGGGCAAGGCGCCAGGGATCACGCGCGATTCTCTCATGCAGTCGCTGGATCTTGCAAGCCATTGTTCTTCTTGTCCAAGAAGTACAAAGAATTGCCACAGAGGCGCAAGCAAGAAAGAGGCAACAATTAAGCAATTTACCAAGAGCAGCAGCTCTAGGGAGCACAGCAGATCAGATCGTGGGTGTGCTGATGGCGCAACACAGTCGATAGACACCGACGCGATGCAAAAGCGTGCTTGCTTTAGCAACCCGCAAAGACTGGTGATGCTAACTTTGTCGAGGATCACGCCTTTCTTTACGGTCGATTGTCGCCATCATCAACCCCTCGCTACGAGCTTCGAAACAGTCACCTGGACTCTTCACTTTCAGCATACGACTGTCACCATCCGCTATCACAATGATGCTCAAGCGACTCCGCCGGTGAGCCGTTACCACGGTAGCAGCTCTCTCTCTGTGCGACGGCAAAACGCAGGGTCTTGTCGTTATCGTATTCATGCACTTTGTAATGGGAATACAAAGATTGTATTCAGATTATAGTGCGGATTGGTGAATTTGGCGCTTTGTGACAGCCGAACGTGCTTTGTGCTCATTGCCATCTGACGTGCTCGCTCGCCATCCACACCATTCAAAGTCGCAATCGAGATCGACCAAGAAAAAGGAAGAATAAGGATGTTCCCGCTTCACATGTCCCGCTGCTGTCTTTCCTCAGCGCAATCTGCGGCAGCAAAAGGGATATCGGCGTGTGATAAGAAGTCTTCCGCTCTCCAAAAGGCCAGTTCGAGAGAGGTGAAGAAGATGGTCCAGTCGCTGAGTCGTGTGGGGAGAGAAAGACTTTCTTTGACGCTCCGGTGGACGGTGCACACGAGCTTTCTATTGAGATAGAAGCCGGACTAGTGGCTCTGACAACGTCATACCAACCTTCCCGCAGTCGCTGCTTGCTTGCCTTTCCCATAAAGCGCTCTCGGTACCAGAAGCCGGTGCCTAAGGTGTTTGCAACTGCCAACTCTTGTTCTCTGATCTTACATTCGTGTTTCTACTTCTACCTTCCCGTTTTGCTTTCCTTACTCCTTGTCAACCCTCTACGACCACACCTGACCAAAGTGGTATACATCAAGCATGGCCGAGCTCGAGATCATCGATGCCGAGATCGTCCCTCAGGGCTCTCGCGAGCCATCTGTCGCTACCTCTAACGACCATCAAGCAGCAGCAGCAAAATCCAATACTACCTCAACCTTCAACTCGCTCTACCCGGTCTACACCCAAGCTGAACGAGAAGCAGCACTACGTCTACTCGCACCTTCCACACACGACGTCGTACTCGGTGCTGGATGGACCGACTCTGAGCCCACCTCCTCAGACGACGATGCCGACACCATCCGCCGCGCATCCTCCTCCTCCTCCTCCTCCTCCTCATTCTCTAGCCCCTCCACCCCGCCCACCCTCACACCACTCTCGCCCTCCGCACACACACCCTCCGCCTCCCTTTCAGACGCACTTCTCGTCCGCTCCTGCTCCCAAGGCTGGTCCCTCTCGTTCGAACTTTCCCCGCACCAACCCATCCCCGTCCCGCTCTCCCCCACCGAGCTGGTCATCCGCAACGACGCAGTAGGCCTAAACCCAGTCGACTGGAAAAGCGTCTCCTACAACTTTGGCATCCCCGCTTTCCCCTGGATCTTAGGTCGCGATATTGCAGGTACTGTCGTCTCACCACCTGCCGAGAACGAAGAGGGTTGGAAGGTGGGTGATCGTGTGTGGACGTGTGCTGATTCGCGCGAGATGCGTGCTGGTGGGTATCAGAGGTTCTCGGTGCATAAGAAGGGGACGCTGGCGAGGGTTCCGGATAGAGTGAGGGATGAGGATGCGGCTACGTTGGGTACGGGGTTGATTACGGCGGCTGTGGCGCTGTTTGCGTTTTTCAAGTTGCCGTTTGCGTCGTTCGGAGAGGAGGATCTTGCGAAGAAGCTGGATGAGGTCAGGATTGTTGAGAAAGAGGATAAGAGGGATTGGATATTGTAAGTTGTTCCCATCGCCCTTGGTATGAGATGTGTAGTTTGTGTTGCTAACTTCTTCATTTCTCGTTGGCAGGATCTACGGCGGCGGCGCAGTAACCGGCATCTACGCCACCCAACTCGCCTCCCTCTCCCATCTCCGTGTCATCACCGTCGCATCCCCTTCCAACTTCGACTACCTCACCTCTTTCGGCGTCTCCGCCTTCATCGACCGTCACCAACCCCCTCGTCCATCCTCTCGTCCATCACCTCCATCCTCTCCCAACAAGGCGGTCGACTAAGGTACGCTATGGACTGCGTTTCTTCCAGCACCGCCAACCTATGCCTTGAAGCTTTGCGCTCGAATGAGGGCGAAGGGAAGGAGCTGATTTGTCTAGCGGGCAATCCGAAGGCTGAACCGGGGGAGGTGAAAGTGCACAAGATTTCGTTTTCGACTACTTTCTATCATCCGGATGGCGAGTTTGCCAGAGAGGTGCTAGGGTATGCTACGAGGTTGTTGGAAGAGGGCAGGTTGAAGC
Organism: Sporisorium scitamineum; assembly: GCA_001010845.1. Taxonomy (NCBI): domain Eukaryota; kingdom Fungi; phylum Basidiomycota; class Ustilaginomycetes; order Ustilaginales; family Ustilaginaceae; genus Sporisorium; species Sporisorium scitamineum. Next base: position 394,328 of record CP010919.1, on the reverse strand, counting down.
CGTGCAGACCGGAGGTGCTGCCTGATGGATTGGCTGGTATAAGGTAAGTCTTTGCGCGCAATGTCTCCATAATTTGCACACACAGAGAGAGAAACAGATTACTGACCGTTTGCGAGACGTTTTGATGTGGCCCAGATCTGGATTGGAACTTCTCAGAGAGGGCAAAGCTCCCCGAGCGCAAAAGCTGGTGGTGAGAGTTAGAGATACGCCAGCGGCCGACGTGACACATTTGGGTGTGCGTACCGAACTGGGCTGGAACGGCGTCGTCTAGAGCCGTGATGCAGATGTACGTCTCTCTCTTAGGAACACAAAAAAAGTGCTGCGTAGCACATCTCGTAATGCAACGATAGACGGGTTTCAACGCTGAACGTGTCCATGTGTAACATTGTGGATTGTCTGTGACTGAAGGGAGGTCGAGCATTTCAGGGTATGAGCCGGTGTGATACGTAGTGATCGGCCGGTTGACTGGCTGCTCCTCTGTATAAGGCATTAAAATCATCACTTCTGCCTATCTTCCTCCTCCCCTTCCTCCTCCTCCTCCTCTTCCTCCACTTCCAACAATGCCAACTCCGACCCCTGCTTCGCCACCAACCACTCCAAATCCAGCTCCTCCAAAAACCCCTCATGACCCCTGTCTCCTCTCCGCCTCCCCCCTCGCCTGAACCGTATACAACCTCTCACCCTTGATCTTCAACAATTTCTCATAAAAATGCCCCACCGCAGACCCATTATACCCCTCCGCCTGTTCGGCAGGTGGTACGGGATCCATACGGGGATTGTTGGGTGGGATGTACAGGGGACGATTAACTTTGCAGCTGTAGGCGGCGCAGCGCATGATGCCTATCGAACCGATGCTGTCCAGTCTATCTGCGTCGGATACGCACCAGAATTCGACGCAGCTGTTGAGCCACGTTTGCAGGTCTACATCGGCAGAGGAGAGGTGTGCGGTGGAACGTCGACGTTCGTCTTTGCTCCAGCTTACGTTTCCTACGATTTTCTCCACTAGCGACTTTTGCTGTGGAGTGATCAGGGCCGGGTCGGGGAAGTTAATCCAGAAAGGTGAGAGCACAGACCAAGGCGTGTTTGACCCAGAGGTGTATTTCGCATCGACGAGGTCGTGGAATAGAGCGGCTAGTTCGACTACTAGCAGGTCGATGGTGTGGGTGGAGAGTTCAGGGGAGCGTGTGAGGGAGAGTGCGAGTAGTCGTACTCGATGAACATGGTGCCAGTCGTGCGATGGATCGTGGTTTGCAAACGCGCGCTTGACGAATGTTTCCGCTGCTGAGACGATGTGTGCTCTTTGAGACAGTTTGAGCCTAGGAGGCGTTAATGGAGAGAGGGACGTGGCGGAGAGATGCATCGGGAGGCCGTCCATGGTGCAAACGTTTATGCTGAAGGCGGTCTGTCGATGGTATAAAGGAAAGAAGAAGCGCACACACGCACGTCAAGAAGATTTCTCGCAGTCTGTGCGTGAACCCTTTTTAAAGCTTTAATTATAAAAAAAAAAAAAAAAAAATTAAATAAAACTCATCCTACCACACCTCTCCTCACCGCACACAACTACTCCAAGAAGATGTACCTTCCCTCTTCACAAGATTGACTGCAATGGTATCATTAATATCAACATGAACATAAAGCTCCTCGATCCTACGCAAACAAAGAAGCATCAATCCCTTGCCCACCGAAGCTCGTAATGCAGATCAAATGATCCTCGCTAGCAGAGACGATGCGGGTCGTGTTGAAATCAACGTCAAAGATCCTTGCTCGATGACAGCGAATGTCCCTCAAACACTTACCTACCTTTGGACCACCCCCTCCCCCTCCCCTCCCGCTGCTGCTCCTTGGTCGTCACTTCAGTTTGCGGCCCTTCCTCCTGCAGCTGATCAATCCGCCACAACTTAATCATCCGATCATATCCACCGGAAACAACCATCCCTCTCACCTCACAAAACGCCACCGTCCTAACCAACATATGATGCTCCCCCAACACATGCGTACACTTCCCACTCACCGTATCCCACACCCTAATCGTCTGATCGTTCGACCCACTCACCAGCGTATTCCCCCTAAACACGATGCACGCTAAACCTTTCGTATGCCCACTGAAAGTATGCACTTTCTCCCCCGACTCCAGGTCCCACAGATACATCGACCCTTCGCCAGACGCAGAGACAACTTGGCCACCTTGCAAGTCGACGGCGTTGACGGGACCGGTGTGGGAGAATTTGCGCCACGCAAGGGGGGTTGAGGAGTTGGCGCTGGTGGTCGAGGCGATGTCGGACCGCCTCCAGACGCGAACAGTGGCGTCCTTGGACCCGGTGATAATCCAGTTTTCGTCGAATACCACATCGAGTACGGCGGAGGAGTGGTCGCGCAGGACGCAGTGGACTCGATCGGCTTTGTTGTGCACCAGGGCGCCGCATTCCGGGTCGATTGAAGCCTGCGGGGCCTCTGTCGTGGGAGTAGACGGTTTGGAAGTGGCAAGGATGCTCGCAAAATCCCAAACGAATACCTGCCCATCTGACGAAACAGAGACGAGGATCTGATCGTCGTACTGCAGCGAAAGCACCGACGCCGTGTGACCCTTCAGAACATGCTTGCATGCGCCCGTCTCCACATCCCACACCCGGATCGTCCTGTCTCTCGAACCAGAGACGAGTTTCCCTGCAGTACCTGTGCCAATGCCGTCATCTTGTCGGATGCAATAGACCGAATCCTGATGACCACGCAGAAAACGCTTAGTTGGTTCAAACAGTCTCCTCTCTCGCCCCGGACGCGCGACTCCACTTCCCCCGGCCGCAGCAGCTGCACCGCTAAGCTCGCTGCCAGTAGACGAAGCAGAGGCTGTACGAGCCATCGCCTCTCCCCCGTACCGACCAGCATTTGCCTCTGCACTTTCAGTCTTCCTAGGCAGATGTCCGCGCATCCACCTCTGCTCCAAAATGTACCTATCTCTGTACAGCCGAATCCAATTGAGCGAAGCGGCGAAAAACTCTTCTGCCTCAGCCACCTCTGCGAAATGAAGCGACTCGACAGACGCACGTCTCGACCTGCTGATCGAACCAACGCTACCCTTTCTGGACAACGGCGTGCTGCTGCCAACATCGTATGCGCCAAAGTACGACGTGGATGCAGCAGCTTCTTGTGCACGTCTTGCTCCAGCGGGTGTAGAGGGCGCAGCGCGCGCCGGGCTGAGAAAGAGCCCGAATCGACCAGTGGCTGCGGTGGGCGAGCGGAGCGGGCTCATCGGTGGACCCGCGGGTCGACCGCTATCCACGTCCACCTCGTTGTGCGTCGACGCAGTGGACAGACTCAACCCGGCAAGATGCGGGAAGGAAGGAATGTGAAGCGTCTCTCTCCAGCTTTTGAGTGCGGCCAACCTGTCGAGGTAGGGACTCGAAGTAGATGCAGATTTGCGCTGTTCCTGCAGCCTACGCAGCCTTTCCGCTTCTTCCTTGGCTGCAGTCTGCCTTGCTTTGGTCTCGATCCGTTTCAGCTCGGCCTGATGCTGAACAACAAGCGGCGCGTCTTCTCGAATCGCCCAGCCCGGTTTGGAGAAGAATAAGTGGCGCCATACGGACTGATCCAGTGCTAGAGCTCTCCATCTCCTACTGACGAGCGACACGGATAGCAGATCGGTGTGCTCTTGCAGCAAACATACGATGCACAACGACAGCTCCGGCGGTAGGAGCGAGAGGAAATCGATGCGTTTGGCGTCGCCTTCGCTGACGATGCCCTTAAGGTTGTGTTCGCCGTCGACATAGCACGCTTCGTCGTCGATGGAGAGCGATGCAGCTGCAGTGGTGGCAAGATCTTGTTCAACATTGTCCGATGCGCAGGTGATGTATGAGCGTCCACTCCATGATACGCGTTCCTGTCGCAGAGCGCTGCGTGTCTTGGCGGAGTGGGTTCGAAGCATCGAGAGCGATAGAAGGTCGTTCGACTCGACGGGAGAGCCGGGTCGTGCGGTGAAGTAGCCATCAGCATCGGAAGCGACGCTGATCTGCGAGGGTGAGCGAAAGAGGTCGTCGGCAGCTGGGGTGGTGGCGACCGAGAGCAGACCGTCGGAGCGTGTTGTGGATGCAGCAAGTTCGGTGGGTCGGAAGCGAGCGCTACCTGTCCCTTGGGTGTGAAGAGTCGGTCGTACTTCGCTGACAGTAGTGTTGCTGGGCCCAGCCTCAGAAGGTTTCTGGTTGCTGCCACGCCTTTTGTCGTCAGCGTTAGGTGTGGTGCTGGTCTGCATGCCGGTGCCACTCGTTGAACCACTGTCGCTGTTCTTCCTACTTGAAGCTGCAGCCTCTGGACTGGGTGCAGAAAGCGGTGTGATGGATCCACTCGTGCCTGACCTAAGCATCTGTCTCCTCCCACCTCTCTCCTTATCCACCTGCTTCTCCTCTTCTTCGGGTGAGCTAAGCGGCGAGCACGCCGTCACGCTTCTGAATGACTGCACAGGGCTGGGCAGCGATGGCCTTCTGTACGATCCCGAAGCGACATCGTCATCTGTAATAAGGGGTGCTGATGAGGTGGGAGCAGGCGACCTTAGGATTTCTTGCTCGTCTGCTCCGCCAGAGACGGGCGCTGCCGAAGATGTGAACGACATACTGCTGAAGCGGTGAGAGGGTATGAGCGCCGCAGATGGACTAGCCAATGCTCTTACTGGAGTTCCAGCATTGCACGAGTGATGAATCAAAGTCGAAGAAAGCGGCGGGTTGATGGTGGAAATGGTGGTGGGTGGCTGCTGTGGGTGAGGTGACCGAACTTGCGCATAAATTATTAATAAATAAATTGTTTTAGAATCGGTCAATTTTTCTCTCGCGCGTTCCAAGCCATCTCGGCACCAGCGAGCGCCATTCGATCGCCAAGCATGGCCTCAAGCTTCTTCTCTTCAGCCTCATCGTCAGGTTCTCGAGACACCAATTCTCGGGGGCAGACAACACAAAAGCCTTGTGCAGATAAAAGAAAGAGATGGCAAGGATATCAAGTGTCCCAAAAGCACAGAAGTGAGGCGTATATAGAGAATGAGCGACACGGTTGCTAAAGAATCTGCCTCGTTGCGGCATGCGAAGACGCTTCCATCCCACGTCCAAGCCCAGCTCCCAATGGCGCTGCTGGAGCAAATGAGCTCGGAGAAGAGATTTGTGTTGTAGCGATACCGGGCCGTGGCATGGGCGCGCCAAAGCCTGCACCGTAGGGCATCATCCTCACGCCGCCTCCTGGCGCGTACTGCTGCTGCTGCTGCTGCATGGTCAACATGGGATCGTTGGGTCCAAGTGGACCGAGCGGACTCGGCGAACCGTTCGAGCCGCCTCCATACGGCGAGTATCCTCCATCGTGTCCGCCATGGCCGCCTGCCGTGGACAGGAAAGCGTCTCCGTTGGACGCTGGCAGTCCATCGCGGTATCCGACTGCAGCGTTGGCTGGAGGCATGTCGTCAGCGTCTGGCGCCCTCGTGGGGAGCAGCACCCTACTGCCCTCCTTGTTGTGCGCATACCGACTCGTTCTTCTAGGATCGCCCTTGCCGATACTCTCAACACGACGCAGAGGCTTGGGAGCATCACTGTTGTTGTTGGACGGCATGCGGCGCATCTGCGAGCCACCGGAAAAGTCGGTCGTCGAATCGTCATTGGGCAAAAACATCGACTTGCGGTACGTCCCTGGTCCTACACTGTCGATCCGGCTGCGTCGTGCATGAGCCGAGTCGGTAGAGGTCTGATTTTGTGCGTATCGGGATCGACGGTTCTTGGAGCTCGACGGAGGTGGGCCTCGCGCATAGGGACGTTGCTGTGGATTTTGCTGCACCAGACTGGTACGACGGGGAAGTACGCCGACGGGAGGACCGCCGAGGTAGCTGCTGCGATGTTCGCGCATCTCGGCCGACGCTTTTGGTGCGCCGCCGCCATTGATGGCGTTGTGGTCAAAGATCTGGCCTGGTGTGAAGCCTGAGCCATCGGGCATGACAGAGGACGATAGCAGCCCGTTGGCCGTGTGTGGGGCGTCGTAGGAATCATCCGGATTCGAGTGAATGGGCGGATGCGAGCCGCTGACGTTGCGTCGGAAGGCTGCAGATGCTGCTGGCCCTGGAAGGTCGATACCGGTGCTTGCGCCTCGAGCGTGGCCACGACGAGCGGGACCACCAAAGCGATTCGACTCGTTGCCACGAAAGCTGCTGGCGCTGTTGCTTGAAATCATGCCGAACCCGCCATTTGTACCGCGTGCAGCGAACCCATTGTCATTGCCATTGGAGCTGCCGGGCGAATCGTCGGCTTCTTCGTAGCGGCCACCGCGACCCATAGGCTGAGCCGAATCGAGCAGACCAGCTTTGGGATTGGACACGTCGTGCATCGACTCGTTGCCTCGGTAGGTGCCGCCGCCGCCATTATTAGCAGCTGCCGAGCCGTAGCCTGCCGCCGATGGCTGGTACATTGTCTTTACATGGTTGTAAGGGCGATTGTCGGCTCGTGGTCTGTTTGCGTATTTGCACGTGATGCCGACGAGGACAAAGAGGATGAATACGCCGATTAAGCCGCCGAGGATGATGGCGACAACGGGAGCTTCGAGACTCGAGGTCTGCTCCCTTGCAATCTGCTTTCCTGACTTTGTCGAGTGTGCAGCCGATTGGGTCGCGCTGGCGGTGGCTCTGGCGACCAAAGTAGCGCGACGGACGACATGCTTGACAAAGCGTCGTGGCGCGTCATCGTGGAGCGTCATGGTGAGCCTTTGCTGTTCAGAGAGACACAACTGGTGACGCAGTGTTGGCCTCCAAAGCAGCGCGGCCGAGTGTTTTGCTGCGATCTGCACTGATCTCGGCGCTTGAGGTAAAGTGACGGAATTCAAGCAGCACCCAAGCGACCAGCGTGTTGTGTTTTGAGCGCTATAGTTGGTCCAAGTGGCTCTTGAAAGAATGCGGCAGAAACAAAGCAGGTCCGACTGAGTGGGCTTGACAAAGTGCGAATGCGTGGAACGTCTTTTTGCAGTTCGAATCGGTTGCAGATGGCTATTGAAGCAAAACAAGGGTATAGCGAGCGAGTTGCCAGAAATCAAAGGAGCGTGGGTGTGGATTCCGGTGGGACTAAGGGCGAAGGAGGACGGCCAAGAGCGTGTGTGAATGGTGGCGTTCCGTGAGTACAATCTTGCCCGCAGGATCGTCAGGGAAGCGGCCCGATGACTGAGGTGAGCAAGTTTGGGTGAGATCAAGCGAATGGTGAACCTCGAGCTGGCAAGGTTGTTGTTCACGCGAGCTGTGATAGGGAGAAGGGGTGAAAGGGGAAAGGGGAAAGGGAAAGAGAAAGGTGGTAGTGGAGAGAAAGGAAGGCGACAAGAAGCCTCTTAGAGATGATGATAATGGAAGAGAACAGCTAAGAGAGAGGAGGGAAGAGAGAGAGTCAATGATGAACTCGAGAGCTTGCGGACACAGAGGAAAAGAGAGTCGAGACGCGGTCGGACTTGCCGTTGCCAGACGGGACTTGAGCTTGACACGCTGTGGGGCTTTGAACAGAGTTGGTTTCACAGCTGCCCGTGGCGACACAGTGGGAATATTATTTATTTATTTATTCATTGAAAAGACAGGAGAGCACCTGCACAGCGCACAAAACAGACCAAGAAAAACAACACAGAGCCTCTGTGGAATACGCCGACTTGCTTGCTTTGCTGTTGTAGCGTGCATGATTCGCACATGGTCCCGGACATGCTTGCTCACCGTCGCTCTTCGTTTTGTATGCCCGTCCTTTTGTGCTTGTACATCGACTCGGAGTGGCGCTTGATCATGATCGTCTCTACATGATCATAGTCTGATCAACATGTGCATGCGCGAATGAACGACGACGGCGGTGATGGTGTGGGGGGGACTTTTGATAGCAGAGGGGCATGCATGGGAACTCGGCGTATTGTGCTCAAGCCGGTGCCGGTGCCGGTGCCGTCGACGCCCACCCTATGCAACCGCCCCTCTGTCCATCAATGTGCGTCTATGAAGCGCGCTTCGACCGATGCCATCACGACCCGTGCGATTCGATGCGCCAGCCGTACAGCAGCAACAGAGAGAAAGTCGGAGCCCGTAGTGGCACCACGCGAAACTTGGGCAGGCGGCGCGGCAAGAATTGGCAGGCAGACGGCTTGGGAGGCAAGCGCGAGCCAAAAGAAAGCATGCAGCCGCCCGCTGTAGTGTATCAGTGCCACGCCACGCCACGACCAGCCATGCTGTCCGGCTAGCCCGACGCACTGCAAAGAAAGACTGCACAAGTGCCTGCCCACTCGAAGCTCGGATTTTCCAAATTGCAGCACAAGACGCAGTACAAATGCCAAGCATGCGCCGCGGTCGTCGATCTTTGAGTAAATTCACCTGCAGCAAAAAAAAAAAATAATAATAAAATAATAAAAATAATAAAACCCAAAAAGGCTGCAACGCGCTCTCCCGTTGAGTTGCTCTGCTGTCACACCACACACAGCTGTGCAAAGGCAAAACCGGCGTTTTCTTGGCGGTCACACCCTTCGGAATGCCTGCATGGGATTTCGGCACACTCACACTGCGCCTCTCTCTCTCTCTCTTCCCTCCCCTAACAAGGTGCCGGCAATGTTCTCCTGCCGCGCATGCTCGGAGCAGCTTGAATCGGCCAAGACCCTTGTTCTTTTCCTCTTTCCTGATCGACATTGCTTTGCCGTCTCTGCTGTAAATCAATCAGTAGCGACGATCTGATCGATGCGGATCATTTAGACTTCGCTCTCGCATTCAACACGTCCTGACACGCAGGGTGACACAGCAAACTCAGTCCAAGGCGGCAAAGCTGACATTGAATTCGCAAAAGAGGCCGTGGTATCCTCTTGGCGTGGTAAATCAAAGATAGGTCACCTGCGTGCCCATCTTGATCGTACCCAGCACCTTTGACCAGACGACGGCCAGCCAATTGAACCCGATCACGCCTCCTCCCGATGAACTGCTCAGCTTGCTCCTCGTATTTTGCGCAGCAGCATTTCGTCGTGCTCCACTCGTCTTGGCGCCGCCGCTCTGTGCAGGGGGTCGTCGTGCTACGCGATCAAAGACGAGCATCATGACAATCGCCGACATGAGCCACGTTCTGGTCTGGTTGGCCTTGCGCAAGTCAAACATGGCCGTGAGCGTCGAAAGGATCGAGCTCGATGTCGAGCGGTTCGAAGTCACCTCCCGCTCCGATCCTCTTCTGTTTGAGGAGGACGAAGAGCCACTCGATTGGTGATCTCCCTCCATGTACCTCGATAGATGAGCCCGGGTCGAGGCGTATCCAGTTTCGTCCTTGAAGCGCTGTTGCTCCTTGCCTGCCCCTTCCCCACCATTGCTGCGTGCAGATCGACGAGAGTGGTTCGAAGCAGCCGACGCGCTGCTCTCGTTTCCCCCGTCATAATCCGAAGACCGAGACGAGCTCGAGCGACGCACGGATCGGCGCTCCAACTTGGGCTCGTCCTTGGCAGCGCTTTTGGAAGATGAGTCCAAGCTGCGTGTCGAGTCGGGAGACAAGGCCGGGCTCGTCGACGACCAAGATCCCGATTCAGCCGCACCGTTGCGAGGCGAAAAGTATGTGGGTGACTCGCTCCGCTGTTGGCGCGAGCGCGAGCCTGCCTCAGAACCGGAGCCACAAGGGACCGAAGGCGAATCGCCATTGCCGCGGTGGCTGCCGCGAGAGCCTGAACTCGTCTTGCTGCCTGCCGCTGGCGACGACGATGCCGCCTCGGTGTCTGTATCCTTCTTTCCCGTCAAGAAGTTGCCGATGCCAGATGCAAGATCTCGCGCCTTGCCGCCGACCTTGCTAGAGCCTTTACTGCCGGCCGAAGCAGCGGCGGCAGCCTCTTTGGCTTGCTTGTCCTCTGCCTCTCGCTTGGCCTTTTCCCGTGCGTACGTCCTTTGGGCATTGGCCATGGCCTCCTGCTCTCTTTCCGATTGGCCTGTCAGATGGGCCTGTGCCTCGTTGATCTGTTCGAGCAGCCCAAACTTGGCCGATTCAGCCAAACTTGAATAACCCACGAATTCACGTGCATACTCCCATTCGCCAAGACGCGATGCGAGAACGTGGAGCGAGTAGAGGCCCACAATCTTTTCGTAGGCTGCCGCCGCCTTGGGAGTAGGAGCAGAAGCGCTGAAAGCAGACGAGAAGGAGGCGAGGTACCACTCAGCGATCAGGCGAGCCGCGTTGGTGCCGGTGCGGGCAGCTGGATTGAGCGCGTCCAAGCGAAGTGCTGCCAGTACAGCAGACGAGATGACGGAAGCAGGCAGTTCGATGGCCAAGTGAATGGTCTCAGGAGTGGGGTCGAGCGAGGGCGCGTCCGCCTCTCCAGATGTTTGCGTACATAGACGGAGCGCCTCGAGCCATAGATGGCTGATCAAGCTCTGCGGCTGCTTGGAGAGCAGAAGCGCGATGCGGTCGATGGCAGCAGCATCCGAGGCAGACTGTTGCTTGACTTGCGCCAACTTTTCGTAAATGTTGGCAGAGATTTGCTTGTCGGTATAGACCTGGGTGAACACGGTGAGTCGCAGGATGGCGACCTTTTCAACCAGCTTTTGCACGTCGAGATCGGCATCGCTGAGGAACGAAGAAGCGGTGAGACTACTCCCGAGTTGATGGGAAGAGAAAAGCAGATCAGCAGCATGCTGGCTCTGAAGCAAGGCAGTCTGAAAATCCTTGGCGAGAAAGGCTCGCGCTGCTTTGCCGTAATGCGCCCTGGCCGTCTTTGTTCGTGAGAGCGACTGACTATCCTCGACCGAGGATGCGGCTGAGGCGGGTCTCTTGAGATCCAAGCCAGAGGCCGAGATGGACTGTGAGAGGGACAGATCAGCGGCTGGTGCACTTAGCTGGGCCGTTGGTGAGCCCGAAGGTACGGCTGATGCGGTATCTGGTACCGGCATCCTTGTGCTTTGAACGACGATGATTGCTGCGTTTTGTCGAGTCTGGATAGAGGCGAAAGGATCAAAGAGGAGTGTGGGGTAAGTTAACCTTAGCGTGCAAGCGAACCAGCGCTCTCCGGTCCAAATCGAGTTTGCTCAGCCGGAATCCGCTCACTCTCTGCCAGATTCTCGCGCGAGAGAAAGTCAAACACAAGGCTCGATGTGACTTTGTGGAGAAAAAGCCGGCGAATTTCATTCCATTTTTGTGATTTCTCGTCGAAACGCTTTCAAGGGTCCCTTTCGATCAAACTCGTCATCACTTCATCCAGCTTGCCTTCCACCACAGACCTTTAGCATTCTCTTGATTGGATGACGATGGGCTCAACATGACGCTGCCGGACAGCATGGCAGCACAATGCAAAGCGGATCAAGAGGCGGTGGATGCCGTCACAGCTAGGTTTCTCTCCGCCCCCACCGCCAAGCAACGTCTGCTCACCAAGCTCATGAAGAGCACCGACAATCGCTTCCAAGAGTTTTGCCTCCATCTCACCCGTCAAGACTGTCCCGACTCCAAAGGTTGCCAGAGGCTGCATTTCAAACCAGTACTATACCCGCAGACCGACCCGTCGTACGGTCACTGCAGCTACCTCAACACCTGCCACCGCACAACCTCGTGCAAGTATCTCCACTTTGAACTCGATACCGACCCACCCCAGCCGGCTTTTAGCTTCGAGACGACAGATCCACGCCATACGTACGAGCCTCACTCGGAAGAAGCGCGAGAGATTGGATTGATTCATCCATCGCGGACGCTCAAGGAGCATGGCTTTGACTCATGGATCCGCCCGTCGTTGGCGTCCTCATCATCGACAGCATCAGCAGCTGGTCCGGTCCAAGAGCAAAAGGCACAATGGATCGACTGCGATCTCAAGGATTTTGACTACTCGATGTTGGGCAAGTTCGACATCATCCTTGCCGATCCACCCTGGGACATCCACATGTCGCTGCCGTATGGAACCATGAGCGACGACGACATGCGCTCTATGCCTGTCCCCGTACTTCAAGACGAAGGTCTCATCTTCCTCTGGACGACAGGTAGAGCTATGGAGCTGGGACGAGAGCTGCTCGCGCACTGGGGCTATACGCGCATCGATGAGCTCATCTGGGTCAAAGTAGGCCAAACGCAGCGCCTCATCCGCACTGGTCGCACGGGACACCATCTCAATCACACAAAGGAACACTGCTTGGTGGGTGCCAAGGTGCGCTCTACCACCACCAGCGATACAGGCGCTGTGGGAAGCAAGCCCATTCCAGGGTCCACGCAGCAGTACATCGGCAGCCGGGCAGCCGGCGTGCCTCCACCATTGCCTGACTGGGTGCACTGTGGCATCAACGCCGACGTGATCGTCTCCGAGGTCAGGGACACTTCGCGAAAGCCAGACGAGCTGTACAGCATCATCGAGCGATTATGTCCCGGAGGTCGCAAAGTGGAGCTGTTTGGTCGCAAACACAATACCCGCAGAGGCTGGCTCACCTTGGGCAACCAGCTCAAGTCAGACCATGTGCTTGATCCTGCTCTGCAACAGCGCTTGAATGCGTTTAGGGCAGCGAAAGCAAGGAAAGCACCATCGTATCCTCCAGCGCAACAGGCGCAGTACTACGCGGCACCTCATCCCACCGGTCCCACCATGCATACGGGATACGGCGCCGCCCCACGCTCAGCTGTACCACCACCACCACGTACCGGCTTTTACTGAGCGAGAAGAAAAGAATACCCGAACTACCTCTCATAAGAGCTTGACGTGCGAAGCGCGCTGTAATGGCCTTTCCAGAATTGTAAGTGTCTGGACAGACCAGAGATGAGCAAAAGTTCTACCGGAGTCATGTGAAAAGTAGCGAGATGGAAATTTGTGGGAGCCGCAGAGGGAGTTGGACGCGCTGATTCACAAGCCCAAAAAAGGACGTGCGCGTCGGCTTCCATATCGCGTGCTGCAGTCGAGATTTTCCCGGCTGTGAAAATTGATTGCCGTAGCCGGTCGTACAACTTTTGCGGGGGTTTTACTCTTTCCAACAACACGATCGTTTCCAACAAAGACCACCACCACCATCATCTTCGTCCCTCCGTCCCTCAACCTCAGCGATCATGACAGGACTATCACTTGCAGGCCGAACAGCCTTCATCACTGGCGGGTCTCGCGGTATCGGTCTCGAGATTGGCAAGTCGCTAGCCGCACGTGGGGCCAACGTGATTATCGCCGCCAAAACTGCCACTCCACACCCCAAGTTACCCGGTACGATCTACACGGCATGCGATGAGATCTTCTCCATCGCTCAAAGCGTCGGCTCAAACTCGGTCGCCCATCCAGTCCAACTCGATATTCGCGACGCCTCTGCAGTCGAGACAGCAATCAACGACGCAGCTTCCCGCTTCGGCGGTCTGGACATCGTCATCAACAACGCATCTGCAATCAACATGACCCCAACCCACTCCGCTAGCGTCAAAAGCTACGATCTGATGAACAGCATCAACTCTCGCGGTACCTGGCTAGTCTCTCGTTTCGCCCTCCCTCACCTGTTCGAGTCCGCCGACAAAAACCGCAACCCTCACATCGTCACCCTCTCCCCGCCTTTGACCTTCAACACCCTCTCCATCGCCCCTTCCTCCCCGACCTCTTCCGGCTTACCACCCATCTTCCCACACCAAATCGCCACCACAGCCTCGGCCTACACGATCGCCAAATTCGGCATGTCGCTGCTCACCCTCGGCCTATCCGCCGAAACGTTCGGTAAAGTCGGCGTCAACTCGCTCTGGCCTTTCACGCTGATTGCTACGTCAGCGATGAAGATCGTTAGTAAAGACGCTGCTATTCAGGAACGTAAGTGGAGGAATCCGGGGATTGTGGCTGAAGCGACGGCTAGGTTGGTCGAGGAGAAGGGGGAGAGTTTTACGGGGAAGTTTTTGGTAGACGAGTTGTATTTGCGTGAAAAGGGTTTTTCTTTGGATGAGATTAAGAAGTTCAATGTTGACGAGAGTACGTCGTTGAACGACCTAGCTGAAGACCTGTATATAAGTCAGGAGCTGAGAGATGCTATCCAGGCTAGCAGACAGTAGCACACACATACACCCAGACACAATGTCAATCTAGTTCCTGAAACCAAATAATACTGCTGCGTGACAGCTTAATTTTGTAAAATTGCATCCTCTACGGAGCACCTTTTTTTCTTTCTACTTATTCATTCGAGCTCGAAAATCGCCTCCTCCTCATCCTCCTCCGCCGTCACAACCGGCAACGTCAATGGCGAGTGTGGAGCAGCAGCCGAACTGGCCGCTCTCAAACGCTGCGTCGCTGGATGTTGAGCGTACCTAGCTGCCCCTACCGCCGACGCATGCCTCTGGCCCTCCGGAATCGCGATCCCCTCCCTCCAGCACCGGCGCCCGCTCTGTGCGACCCAATCGCCGAAAGCGGAGGCGAGAAAGGCGACCCACCGCTGCCACCAGGCGAACCGAACGTTCCATTACCCAGTTGACGGTCAGCGAAAGATCCGCTCAGCCTGTGAGTTCCAGGTGCGCCGGCGTTGGCACTGCCCACTGCAAAGCTGAGAGGGCTGCGATGAGCCAATACGGACGAAGGCGCTGTAGGGCCCAGACCGTAATCGTCCAAACTGCCCGGCACTCTTAGCCCGCCCGTAGCGCCATTGCCCAGCTGCTGGGTTTGAGAGAACGACCCTGCCACACTTCCACCTTCGTTGCCAACCCCTCCAACAGCCCCAAACGCACCACTCCCACCAACTCCACCTGCCTCCCCAGGCCTCGAACGAAGATGCAACCTGCTCAAACCCGCGGCCAACCCCTGCGGCAGACTCTGTCCAGGCGCATGATGAGCAGCCGCTCGACTAGCCGACGTCGACAGACCCGACGTGCTCTCGCGGAACGCAACATCAATCCCGCTCGGCCTCCGTCCAAACATGCTAAAGCCCTCAACCGCCTGCTGTTGCTGCTTCTGCTCCTGGAACCCAGTGGACAAATTCGACAAATTGCTCGCCTTAGCCCGCTCCGCCCCAATCGCCGACCGACCAAACCCAAGCGACGACCCAAACGCACCCCCGCCTGCGAAGGCATACTCTGCGCGACTGTGACCCGCTCATCATTACCCGCAAACGAGCTCGACAACCGATGACTGCGTCGCCTGCGTTCCAGCTCAGCGGGCGTAAGCAAATCCGAAAGACTCGAAGGCAAGAAATCCTCCGCATCCTCCATCTCTTCCTCAACTTTGCTTCCACCGATCGGCTGTGCATTAGCTGCACCACCAGCACCCATGCCGCCCCACAGCGCATCGTCCATCCTGCCCATACTACGAGCGCCAAACACATCCCGATTGCTGCTACGCGCAAAAGGTCCCGCGCCACCTTCCGAATCCTGACTACCGCTGAAGAACAGCGCATGTCCACTCGGGTGGCTGAACGGACTCGTTCCGAACGCTCGAGAAGCCGAGGTACCAAACGCCGCCGCCGCAGCTGCCGAATCCATCCCTCCCAGCGATTGAGCCGCCAACGAAGCACTCAAGCTCTGCGACAAAGTGCTCGGACGCCGGAACGACGTGCTTCCAGCAAAAGACGTCGACAAAGACGCATCTTGCGCGCTGATGCCTTCAAACCCTGCGCGAGCTGGATCGGCCGAAACAGGGGTGGGAGCGGCAGAGCTCGTCGCCTGCAAATCATCCGGCATTCCGAAGGGCAAATCATGGTCGCGCGTCGTAAACGACGTCTTCCGGCTACGCATCTGCGCCGAGATCTGCGATGCAGCTTGACCCGGGACAAGCTCACTCCTCGGCTGCTGAGGCGGCATCGGCAGCTGCATCCCCTGCGACTGCTGCATCTGCTGAGCCGACACCTGACGATTGCCCAACTGACCCGCCTTCACCTGCCCACTCTGCATCGCACCGCCACCGCCCACCGCCTGCTGCTGCTGCGTAACCTGCGGAAGCGGCTGCCCATGCTGAGCCGCCCTCTTATTCTTCCGATCCATACTCATCGGCTGACCGGGCAACACATGGGCCAGAGCACATTTGTGGCCGAAGCGACAACTGCCCTTCAAAAACCACTGGCAAACGGACTTTTGCCCACCGTCTCCGGGTAGAGTGTGGGCGAAGGGACAGGATGCGCCGGCCGAACATCCATTACTCCGAAAAAACTTGCAGGGAACCTGACCGAGCGCTTCCTTCTTCTTGGAGCTCAGCTTGGCGTTGGCCAGCGCGCTGCCCGTGTCCTTGTCGTCGACCGACTCGCCTCGGTTGTGCGAGGTGGCGCGCTCCCTCGACTTTGCTCCGGATCCAGCGCCGTCAGGGTCAGAGCTGGCAGCGTCGTCTGCTAAGCGTGCTTTTCGTCCACGAATCTGGGCGTCTTCACCGCCGGAGTCGTCGGTGTCCTTTGCGGTGGATGAGGCGGCGGCGGCAGCAGCAGCTGCAGCTGCTGCTTCCTGCTCCCTTCGAGCCTGCTCGATGCGAAGCTTTCGACGACCCAGCTCGGTGTTGAGACCTGACTCGGCCAAGATTTCCCAGTCCTCCTTGACGATCTGTGGCTTGGGCGGGAGCTGAGATGCGCCTGCAGCAATGGACGGTGCAGCTGACGCAGTCTTTGCGGGGGGCGGAGCGGAAACACCCGCGGCTGCAGCTGCGGCTGGGGTAGGCAAAACAGACTTACTCGCGCTCGTGCCCAAAGTGGCAGGGCTCGCGCTCTGCTTCTTCTCAGGCGACGCTGACCTCCCACCACGCTTCTGACGGAAAGCCTCCTCTCTGAGTGGATTGCCCTCCAGGAGCAGGCAGAGCACTTTGACGCTGGCGCAGTCCTCGATTTTGCCAATGTTTGCAGAGGTGGGGCGGTTGAGTACACGAACAAGATGGCGAGCTGGCATGCCCTGAGAAGGCCCAACCTGCTCTTGAGCGGAAGGTGCAGCATCGACGTTGCCCATAGCCTGATCAAATGATTGAATGCGAGGAGAGCCAAAGAGAGCCTCGACCTTGCTGAGATCGTCGAGCTCGCAGCCAGACAAGTCGAGGACAGAGAGACTAGACAACGTTTGCTTGGCCGGTTCAGTCGCACCTCCAGGTGCAAAGACATCGTCGCCAATGCCGCACCCTTGCAGACCGAGATCCTCGAGCGATGCAAGGTCTTTGAAGAGAGCGACAGAGACGGGCCCACGGATGTTGTTATGGCCTAAATTGAGCGTTCTCAGCCCCGTCGGCAGACGCACCACGCTCGTCTCTCCAGCACTAGCTTCGGCAGGCCTGTTGCGGCGATTGGCGAGGTCCGGAATGCCCAAGACAGCGTTCGAAATGCGGTTGTAGCTGAGATCCAAAGTTCGCAGGGAGCGCATGGGCACCTTTTCGTCGGAAGCAGCAGCGAGCGGTTTGCGGTCTTTCTTGGACGGAGAGAGGCCAGCCCAAACGCCGTTCTCCTGTGCAGCATTCTCCTTGTCCCAAGCTTGACGTTCTGAGCGCGCCGAAGCAACATAGGCATCGTTCCAAAGCGTCTGGATCTTGTTGTGGGACAGATTGAGCGTTACGAGATTGTCGAGGGCGAGAAGGCAGTGTGGGAAAGCCGTGAGACCGTTTCTAGCGAGTGTCAGGTTGGTGAGGGCCGAGAGCTGGAAAAGCGTAGAGGGAAGGGTGGAGAGGTTGTTGCGGTGCAATTCGAGACGTTTGAGACCACGAAACTCGGCGAGCTTGTCGGGGATGGATTGCAGTTCGTTGTTGCTCAATTGCAGCGTATGAAGTTCTTCGCGCATGTACCAAGGCTGTCGGTCGTCTTCGGGGATCTGGAGGAACCAAGAGGGAGGTTCGTCGGCCACGAGCGAAAGGAGCAGTGCGGGCACCTCTCGTAGCGCGGGTGAGCGTGCAGACAGATTGACTTTACCTGATAGACGGCAACCGCAAAGCGGAAGAAAAGTGTCGAAAATGGTGGGACGGTAGAAAGATGCAGGTCAGTAGCTCGTTTGCAGCTGAAGCTCCGTGTCGCGGCGGAGGAGTGATGCAGGTCGACCTGCCGTGTTGAGAGTTATACGCACCAGTCTGTATGCTTAGACGGACGACATCCTCCTCTGGCTTTTGGTTCAGATCCATCTCTGGTGCTGGCGAGACGGAGCTGCGGTGGGCATCTGACGCTCTGACCGATCTGGCGGCAGGCTTTGGAGAGCCGAATGGGCTTGCTATGGAAGCATCAAGGTCACGACCGAAATGAGGCAGCTCGTTGTCGTCGTTGGGTAGCGATGGACTGAGCTTGGTAGGCGAGGACGAGCGAGAGCGATGCTCGGCCCGTTTTGCGGCCAGGGCAGCGCGCACCGCCGCCGACATGCGTCGTCAAAGGCGCCGAACTCTTGCCGAGTCGGACGTAGGTTGGTTGGTGAGACGGCGAAGCAACGATGCTTGCTGGAGCTCGTGAGTATTGATGCAGTTGGTGCCGATAGACAAATTTTTGTTGCGGAACGAGAAGAGGAGGAGGAGGAGGAGGAACACGGAAGACAGAAGCAGGGTCCACGTTGGGCGGTTTTGGTGGAAGGCGAGCAGCACGACACACACACACACCCGCCCGATCCAAAGAGCCGTCGTAACCACAGCTTGGCTTGTCCTGAGCTCAAAAATCAAATCGAGAAAAGGACAAAAGAGGGACAGCCGAGAAGCTCTTGCATGCTCTTCCCACGCTTTGCCCGATTCGGAATGCAACCGACGAGCAAGCGGGGTGAATCGGGCCCATTCCATTTGACACTTCGCATCGCTCTCCCCCTCCCGGCAAAGCCGTATGGAACCGGCAAATGTTCCTCTTGCTGGCTCTGACTCGAGAGACGACGACATTTTCAGAAACCGGTGCATTTCCCGACGCTTCTTCACCTTGACTGTTTTGGTCCTCGCACGTTGTGTGTGGGAAAAACAATGCAGCAATCTGAGATGCTGTAGGAACCGCATCTGCTTGTGATCCTGCAGCTGTCTGTATCTGGTCCGCGTCTCCTGTGTCCAATCAACGCAGAGAATGCAGAGTGGCACGCTTTGGTGGGACCTGAGCAACGCAAAAAAAAAAAAGGCACATTTCCGACGGTCAAGAAGCCGTATGAATACGGATCTAACAAATCGCTGGATCGCCTACGCAACCACAGAGGGATACGCTTTCTTCCAGGTGCCTGCGACATCGAGATCAGCTGCTTTCATACACTCTTCGGAGCACAAACAAGGTCATGTTGCGTTTCGAGGTGCTCAACCACTCTTGAACTTTCATCGTTATGCTACATGGACTGGTTGGGAGGCCACACGTGCACATGGCCTTTCTAGCCAACCAGCTGCGAGCCAGCTACAGATGCAATGTTGGTGAGCAGCATCTTGCGTCTTTTTGCGAGCCGTTCGCGCTCGATGGCTTGCGTCTCGTCGTCTTCCTCTTCCGCAGCTTGTGCGCCATCCTGCGTTGCTGACGGGTCGGTGAACAAAAGCGAGATGAGTTCTGCGATGCGCTTCTCGCCCACCTCGGCCTCGGCGCGGCTGCCCCATCTCCACTCCCACACCGTCGTCTCATCGTCGGCTCGACCTCCAGATCCGCTCGTTCGCCCTCGTCTTCTCCCCTGCGTCTGTGCTTGGTTGACGGCTGCATCCATCAAGTTGAGTCCGACGTCCGAGTGCTGCTTCTCTAGATATTGCTGCTTGGTCATAGCGTTGAGAAAGCCTTCGAGCGTGCCTTGCATCGCTTTGGCCCTCGCTTGAGTCTGTGTGCTTTGTGAGCCTGACGATGCCGAGCCATATGCTGCGCCTGTGCCGCGCAAGGCAGCTGGGAGCAGCGTGTGCGGCTGCAGGTGGATACGTCGCAGGTACATGTGCAGCGTTGCTGGCAGAGCGAATCAAGTCAGGAGGATGCATAGACAAGAAAGACGGATGGGGAAACAACACGTCGGTAAGATTTTGTCGAGTTGCGCAAAGAGTCCGAATACTGGCGCTGCTCGGCCGTACTTACCGTCGGTGATGGTGCGTCCGTTGACGAGAATGAGGGCGAGAATGACATACAAAAGACCCATCTCGCCGTCCTGATGATCGGCACGCTTCCAGTCGACCGCCGCCTTGGACTCGCCTGCAGCCTGTCGCCTTCGTTGTGCAGAGGATGAAGAGCTACTTGCTGAGCTCGCTTGCTCGTAGGCACGGCCGAGCTCTTGATCCGTTTCTACCAGCTCCTTGATCAGAGCAGGTGACAGGGCCGAACGCAGCACCCAGATGTTCGTTCCCGGTCCTCCATGCGCAGCGGAAGAGTCTTCGGCAGCTGCTTGCTGTCTGCGAGGTCTGAGTCCATTGGCAGAAGACGCTGCGGCTCTCAGTACCTCTTGTGCCTGTTTGGCCAGCTCGGCGTTGTCGGCTCCCTTTGCACGAACTTCGACCATGTACATGCCAAACGTCTGGTGCAGCACCTTTTGTGCGGCGTTAAAGACGGGACCAAAGCTGCGGCTCGTCTTGTCGTCGAGCACTTTGGAGCGGATATCCTCTTTCTTGATCAGAGTGCGTTGATACTCGCAGGCGAGAGCATACCTGACGAGCTCGGCGGCTTTCTTCTTGATTTCGGCCTGGCCTACCTGGTCAGCCTGCTTGCGTGCAGCCTCTGTGACGTTGACCTTGCTGTACGAGGCCATGACGGTCATTTCACCATCTTCGCTGTCGTCGGGCGATGATTCTACAGCAGTGTCTGCCTGCGAAGCTTGTGTATTCGCGGCCTCCTGCTCGGCTTCCCTTGCGCGGCGCCTTGCGGTGACAGCAGGCACGTCTCGTCCGCGTCGCTGACTGACGTACGTCGCCATTGTCGGGAGATGTTTTGTCAAGGAATTCACTGGTTGATGGTCGTGGACAAGCAAGAGAGACGGGAGCAGCACGATGATTGCTCCTTCAAGCTGGCATGGCTGAGTCGTGGTTGTGGCTTTCAAGGATTCGTGATTCAGGGTCCGAGGGTTGGTGTGTGTTTCGCGCTCAAAGCTTCAACGAGCCTTTGCGCACCTTTTTTACACGCTCGAGACGCGCGCCCTCTCCGATCTAACATCCGAAAATATTCTGCCGCGGTTTGGCCAAGCAACGAGCCTTCAATTGCTTCACCAGCCCGCGGTTCAGCCGAGTCCACATAGCGATGAAGGGATCGTGCTGACGAGGCAGAGGAGGAAACGAATTTGAAAGGGACGATCGCAGTGAGAAGCGTGCTGGACTACAAGCATCGCTTCAGCCTCATCTTTCGCGGTCGAATAGAGCGCCGGCGAATTGAAGCGAGTCTGTCATGCATGCAGGAGGTGCCGTTTCGGCCTTGAGTCAGAAATCGAATCGAGAGACAAGACCGGCTAGCTGCGGTGGAAGCCCTGGGCAGCTGTGTGGCCCATGCAGCAGCGGGAATGACTCTTGATTTAACAGCATCGGATTCCCCGCCATGATCC
Source organism: Sporisorium scitamineum (assembly GCA_001010845.1). Classification (NCBI taxonomy): domain Eukaryota; kingdom Fungi; phylum Basidiomycota; class Ustilaginomycetes; order Ustilaginales; family Ustilaginaceae; genus Sporisorium; species Sporisorium scitamineum. The sequence continues at coordinate 373,047 of CP010919.1, read as the reverse complement.
GCTTCTGCTTCGACAGGAAGCGCAATCGCCGCCAAAAGATGGATTAGCGAGCACAAGTGCCGGCAGAGAGAGAGGCAGAGAGAGAAAGAAGCTGCTGACAGTCAGTAAGACATTTCACAGGCGTGTCGGATTGGCCGCTTCGGGACGTTGAGCCTGTCTCGCTGTTTGGCCATTTGGCACTCCACTCTCTCTCTCTCTCGCGCGCGCGCGCTCTGTCTTGTCTCTGAATCCGCGTTGAAAAATCATTAACTCGGTCTTCCATCACGAGACAGCGGCAAAGGTTTTTCCTCTTCCGACATTGTCCCTTGCCTTCTCTTTCATCACCACCATCAACACACGCAAATACCCATCTTCTTACCGCGAGCTTTTTGGTATTGGAGCTGCCGTCGGCATCCTTGGTTCCCCGTCCCTCGCAACTCGGATAACGGTCTCGGTCTCTGCCGGCAGAGTCCCTCGCACAACGTCGTCGTCGCCTCAGCTATCCTGCTTCAAGTTTTCGTTGATCTCTCACTCAGACGAGCTCTTCACCAGCTGCAAAGCTTCCTCTCATCGATCTTGATTGCCATTTGCAAACTTATGCACTGGTAGCGGTCTCCATTGGCGCCATCAACACGCTCGATCGTTGCTCACATCCCACAACACGCCCTCGACTGCAATCATTGACTCGGTCGACGCCGGTGACTACGTCGTAGCTTCATATTCGTCGAGCCACCAGCATCGTTCCTCATTGGCGCGCGATTGCCAATCTCCTTCCATCAGACCATGCACAGCCAACCGCAGCGCGGACGTTTCGCCACCGTGGTCATGCTGCTCTGGACGCTAGCGGCCCATGCTGCACCATCACCCATCGATCGACCTGGTTATCTTCCACCAGAACAGCAGACTCCTGCCGAATCGGCACAATCGTCGCTCGCACAGCAAAAGTGGATCGGTCTGACCCTCGCCATCAGCAGCTCTCTCGCCATCGGCACCAGCTTTATCATCACCAAAAAGGGCCTCATGGACGCAGCAGACAAGCACAACGGCTTGGCTTCCGAAGGACATACGTACCTCCAAAGTCCCATTTGGTGGGCCGGTATGGCTACCATGATCGTTGGTGAGGTTGCCAACTTTGCCGCCTATACCTTTGCCCGCCCATCCTCGTCACGCCGCTTGGTGCACTCAGTGTGCTCATCGGCGCCATCCTCGCCTCCTTCATCCTCAAAGAAGAGCTCGGTCGTCTTGGAAAAGTCGGCTGCACCCTCTGCCTCGTCGGAACCGTCATCATCGTCGTCAACGCGCCCGAGGATAAGGAGATCCAGACCATCGACGAGATGCTCAACTACGCTCTCCAACCTGGCTTCCTCTTCTACTGCACCTTTGTGCTCGCCTTTTCCCTCTTCATGATCTTCCGCATGGTGCCCAAGTACGGCCGCAAGACGCCCCTAGTCTACATTTCCATCTGCAGCTTGGTCGGCTCCATCTCCGTCATGAGCGTCAAGGGCCTCGGCGTAGCGCTCAAGCTCACCTTTGCAGGCAGCAACCAGTTCACCCACCCTTCCACCTACTGCTTTGCCATCGTCGTCGTCGTCTGCATCCTCACACAAATGAACTACTTCAACAAGGCGCTAGACCAGTTCTCCACCAACGTCGTCAACCCGATTTACTACGTTTTCTTTACAACTTCAACCATCCTTGCGTCGGTGCTGCTCTTCCAAGGCTTCAACACGTCGACTGCGCCAGCCGTGTCTCTACTCGGCGGCTTTATCGTCATCTTTACCGGTGTGTACCTGCTCAACCTCAACCGCATCATCGACCCAGTCACGCAGCAGCCGCGCATGTCGCTCGTCACGGGTGAGGGCACCACTCGCATGTCGGAACAGCATGAGCGTCTGCTCGACCAGCAGCGTGCTATGAGCAGCTTCGCGAACGGCAGGAAAAGCCTCAGCAATCCATCGGGACGCAGCGCTACCGTCTTTGGACACGGAAGAAGGAGCAGCGCAGGTCCCTCGGTTCTCTTCAACGCCTATGAGGACGAGGAGGCGCTTGGGATGACGCGGCTCGACGAGGACGAGTACGAAGACGATGTTCGTGATACTTCGCCCATGATCCGACAAGGAAAGACTCGTACCATGCGTGCTCACGAAGCGAATGGGCATGGACCATCGGCAGAGACGACGGCAAGGGCACAACGTCAGCTCAAGCGGCAGAGTTTGATCGACGATTCGACGCCCAACTATGAGAGCGGCAGGTGAGGAAGAGTCAATGCATCACAGCAGATCACGCACGACAGGCAGACGCGCTTGGTCTGGCTCTGCATGTGACGTCTGTTTGAGGACGCGGCTCATACAAGCTGGGCACTCCGCTCCGCCAACAAGTCGCTGCTTCTTGTGCGCATACACCTCTTCAGCGTCCGTCGATCCTCACAACCACGGTCGTGCCTCTGTTATCCACATTTAGACATTCTTGGTGGTCGACTCCTCGCATCGCTGTCCTCCTGTGCCCCTTCTCTCACGCTTCCCTTTCTCCACACGTCACATGAGACGTTGACTGTATAACTACGTAGAAGACGCAGATGAAACTCTTTCTAAAAAGGAAACGCTTTTCTTTCTTTCCTCTCTGCGGCGTGTGATGGCTTTCGCGCGCGCAAGCTCGTGCAGGAAGCGATGTTCGCTCCAAGCAAGCCAGGAGGCTCTTGAACAGGCGTAGCCAGCAGTGGAAAGCCGGTCTCTGCGTGCGCTTGCAGTTGTGGCTTGCCGGGGTGGAGGGTGGATCGAAACAAAAAGCAAGAGGCGAGAGGCGAAAAGTGGCGACCGAGTGAGATGTATGCTATGTGCAGCAAAGTTTCGCGACCAGCGTTTCTTTTGCAGCTGTGCAACGTCGATCGGCACGCTGTAGATCAAAAGCTAGAGGAGACATTACGAAAGGGAGCATATAGAGTAAACAATCTAGCAAAGCACACTGAGCCAGTCAAGGGCGTTCGCACAGCGATCATGAGCGGTCGAGGAAGGGATATAAGGCTACGGATTCGAAGGAAGAAGGTCTCTTCCCTTCGTCCAACATCTTCTCTTCCACTTCATATACCTGACATCCCTTTCGCTGACTCTCGCTCCCTCTCACAATAGACCCTGTCGCCGTGCCTAGCTTGTTACTCGCCACGATGATCCCGCGCAGCGATCGCGTGTTCTTTCACCTCGAGGGCAGTCCGACCAGACTGCGCAAGAGTCCGCCCCCACCACCTCCTCCCTCTGCAAACAGCGAAGCGACGCCCGGCATGCCTAGCCCCATGACAAGCACTGTTCGCTGTAACAACGGTAAGCGCGTCTCGATCGTCAAGGACGCACGCAAGCCACGCATGCTTGCACCTGCTACGCCTTGGCGTCCGCGCATTTCACGCAAGACGCCAGCTGCCACCGTCGAAGACCACCCTGAACACCCTAGCCCGCTCGACCGCAAAGCCGCTGGTCCGACAATCAACCTCAAGCTTGGTACAGCCCCGGAGCCTTGTGTGAACTCCCCTGCTCCGACCTCGGCTACGCTTGTGGCTGGTGGTGAGAAGCCAGACCCAGCCAAACCGGTGTTGGTGGGAGATGCATATCGACACTCCGACACGCAAGAGCCAGGAGCACCCAAACTGGAACAGGGTGAGAACTGGCGAGGCGATCGCTGGCGACTCTTGCGCTCGTCGGCGCCGACCAGCATGCCGGCATCGATGGATCGAGACCAAGCTCGTTACCGACAAGAGCAGTTGGCCTTCAACCCGCCGCCTCTTCCAACTCGGGGGTCAGCGAAGGTCCGTATCACGCCTCGGCTAGACGCGCGGAAGCATGCTGGGCACTCGACATGGACAACGAGACCAATGTCTACATCAATGGTCTTCCCAAAGAGTAAGTCTGTCGAAGCTCGCAACTTGAACTGTGATGTGAAAGAGCCGTCGGACTGAAGCTGACATGTCGCATCTGTGTGATTGTATCCAGGATGGACGATCACATGCTGTACCTGCTCGGTTCGGCATGCGGAGTAGTGATCAGCCACAAGTCCATGATGGATCGACAGACGGGACTTTGCAAAGGCTTTGGGTTCCTGATGTATGCCAGCAGCGAGATGGCCAAAGGAGCAATCGAGTGGCTCAACAGTCACGGGTTTGCTGCCTCGTTTGCAAAGGAATCCTTCTCCGCCAGACTGCGTCGCATGGCAGATACCAGCTCGACCAACGTCTACCTCAGCAACCTTCCCGTCAAGTTCACGACGCAGCAGCTGGAACAGCTCTTCAAGCCTTACCCGATCGCCAGCCTCAAGATTCTGTATGACATTCACGGCGAAAGTCGAGGCGTGGGATTCGTTCGACTTTACGATCGAACGACGGCCAAGCTGTGCATCGACAGGCTTCACGGCCGCGTTCTGCCGGGAACCACCTTGCCTCTGCAGGCAAGGTTTGCGGACAGCGAGGCGCAGAAGCAGCTCAAAAATTCGGTGTGCCAGAAGCAAACGCTGGAATCGCTGGGCTTGCTGCACCTCGAATCGCAAAACCAAGCACGAGGTGGCGAACATGCTGGTATGGGCTTGCACCGTGGAATGGAGAGGGTGAGGACGGCGAGTGAGTTGGATGCAGTTGTGGCACAGGCTCGACACATGGAGACTGTCAGCTCGCTCCTTCCTGGAACGGTGTCTCAGCCTTTCATCCCAATGGTACCTTCGAGGTCCTTGCCCGATGGACGCTCTGCACTGGTCAGCGAGCATTGTTCGCAGAGCAAGACTGGACTTGGCATTCAGATGCCCGGTGCTACAATGTGGCCGCCTACACACGTCGGTTCAGTCGTACACCCTGGAATGCTGCCATCCGTGTCTACAGGAGTCGTTTACTCAAGCGTCGAAGGACAGTACGCCCTGGATCGCACTTACCCAGTTTCACCCATGAACGCCAGAGTCTGGGGCGGAAACAAACCTCACGACGGCGCAGATCCATCATACTTGCCAATCCCATTCATCCCCCTCCTGGCTTGACTCTTGCCCCCACCGCCGACCACATCGCTGAAGACACTCGTGACGACCAAACTCGCAACGCCGTAAACACCACACGCAGTCGACACGCCCGCCACCGTACTCCCAAAGCCCCCGCGCGCGTTCGCCTCGCCGACGGCAGGGGTGCAGAGCCCGCCACGCAGAGAGCGGTGTCCGATCCCATGGCGATGCTGGCGGCTCAAGCTAGAGTGCGTCAGGCGCTGGGGATGCCCGACCGCGTGCGTGCGGCTGTTTCTGCGGATAACTCGATCGATGACGATGCACTTGGAGAGGTGGCGGCTGATACCTCGCTTGTTAGCAACGCCACTACGGACAGCGGGGAGGAGGACGAAGAAGATAGTCTCAGTGTTGAGATTCAGATTGACCCACGCTGAACCAGCGTGGCGATTGAATCATGGTTCAGTTTGCATAATGGTGGTGCTTAACTCGGTTCGGGTTCTCAGTTTCGCAACGTGGTTTGTCTTTCTTTCTCGTCATGTTTGACTTCGCTTTCTTCGTATTCGTTTCGTTCATGATCGTGTCGTTCTTGCCGTTCCCCGCCAATCGCTCTACTCATCCTCATCGCTCGTGGAATACCTGCTTTCGTCGATGTCCAGGGGACATGTGAGCGGGGTGAGGTAGCCTGACATGAAATTTGAGCCTCATTTCCGTGCCACCTTTTTCGACAGCCTTTTATCTCGCATGTTTACGGCTCGCATTTCGGCGTTTCACCTTGAAAGTGCGACGAACGCTGACTTTGGTGGTGCAAGTACCACATCGGGCGGGTAGCGCCGAACATCCTGGCTGCAGAGCCAATCACAAAGCGCGAAGGAGTCGTTCTGACCAGACCAGAAGGATCTAGCTTTGGGCTCAGACGCAGGATGCATGCAAGGCAAGCAGCGCAGTCCCAACATCGTGTGAACTCTCTCACGCGATACTGTACAGTATGTGCACTGGTCTCCTCGCCAGGCCTTGAAAGACCACACTGGTTTCCATCAGATTGACGGGTGCACACTTTGGACGAGCTGTCTGCCTTTCATTGAAGCGGGCAGAGCAGGATCAATGCGACAGGATGCCGTCAACTCGACAAGAGATGCAACTTTCAGGATTTTCATCGACGCTGAACACTCGCAAGCAAGGGTTGTGAAACCAGGGTCGAGTTGTTGAGAAGAGAGCCTTTTCTCCGCGACATGAATTGATCAAGAAGAAAGAAAGAAAGAACAAAGACACAAAACAGCCTTGCCACGCCGCACGAGAGACAGACCTGGATCCGCGATTCTCGCTGCCATCTCCCACCCGCCACATCGCCTCTACTACCACCATCCCCCTGCTATGCAACCTTGCCAACGCTAGGTGGTTACCATTTCGAGCATGGCTACTATAGATGCGCCGGGCACAGTCCCCTCCGAGGGCTTGCGCAACCGCAAGCAGCAGCCGGCTGCCAGCCACTCGCCGCGTTCCGATTCGACCGAGCATGCCAGTCCATCCCTCGACCAGGCACCTCGTGAGGCAAAGAACAGCGATAACTTGGATCCAGACGTCAAAGTACTTGGAAGGACCCCCGATGGTACCGGTAAGTCTCCTGCTTCCGCTTTTCCCCCACATTCGGCTCATGCAGAAGATCGAACCACTGGAACACTTGTGCCGCGGCGCAACTCTAGCTTGGCGCATCAAAGGCACTAAAAGCACAAGAGTTTCGGCATTGTCCCTCTCTCTTCTCTCTCACTCTCTGTGCCTTTACCCGTTTGCCTTGCCGCTGCCTGTGGTTGGGCCAAAGAGAAATGAGTTTTGGGCTTCCGTTGCGATGTTTCGTTGACAGTTGACTGACATGTCCCCCGTTCTGCCTGCCTTTCTTGACATGTGGCCCTCTCCCTTCCCGATCCATTCGGCTTTCCTTGCACTCCCTCTTCCCACCATGCTTCCGATCGTGCTTGCTGATCATGCTACCGACCGCGCCGCTCTCCGACATCTTGCGCTTGCCTCGCTTCAGTCTTCACCGTGCCGCACACGCCGGACATGCTCTCATCCATCTTTGATCCACGACAGCCCAAAACCCCACTCGACATTGTCGCCGTCGTATCCCTCTCCCTCCAGATCCTCCTCTATTTCGCCCTCTCTCGTCCAGCCGCTCAGATCTTCTTTTTCCTCTACTTTGCCTTTTGGCGTGCCTCGTACAACGCCGGTCTCGGCTGGATCCTCAAGCAGCAGAGTGAAAAGGGTTGGATCATTCGTCAAGTCAAACAACATGGCTGGATGGACGCACACCGTCGTCCCCGCGTTCACCACTGGGTCAAGCAGCAGCTTGTCACCAAGATGGACAAGGACTACGTCTTTGACGCCATGCCCCTCGATTATAATGTTTGGCTCATGTTCCGCAGCATTGTCGACGTCATCTTGCTGAATGATTTCGTCGCCTATTCGCTTTTTGCCTTTTCGTGCACCAGGCTGCCAGAGGGCCATTCGGTCGCCATGCACGTTTTGCGCTGGATCGCCGGCTGGACCTTGATCTTTTTCAACCTCTGGGTCAAGATCGATGCCCATCGTGTTGTCAAGGACTATGCCTGGTATTGGGGTGACTGCTTCTTCTTGTGCTTGCAGAGCCTCGTCTTTGACGGTGTCTACGAAATCGCTCCTGATCCCATGTACTCGATTGGCTATGCCGGCTACTACGGTCTCTCGCTCGTCAGCGGTAGCTATGCCGTCTTGTTCGTCTCGCTGGCCGCCCACTTTTCGCAGTTCTTGTTCATGACCTTCTTCGAGGGGCCGCACATCGAGCGCACCTATGGCGAGCGCAAACCCATCGCTGCCCGTGTACCTCTTCGTCAAGCTCCCTTCAACGCTGCCTCGCGTAAAGCTGCTCACGCTGATGATGGCGCTGCAGACGTCACCGTGCAGGATGACAAGGTCGCCAGCGTGGTATCGGCGACAACGCCTACCCAGCCCTCCCAATCGGCTCAATCGACCCACGACGCCGACTTCGAAGGACCCACTCCAAGTCAGACCGAACGCTCCACCGCACTCGACACCGACGACGACATCTCGGACGACGGCCACAGTCGAGCCTTCAAGCGCACCGCTCTCCGCTCCTCCTCCAACGACGCTATCAAACAGCACCTCTCCGACATCGACTCCTCTTCCATGCAACGTCCCGTCACTACCCTTCACGATCTGCACCATCGCATCTTTCGCAAGGACACCGTCGTTTTCCGCAACCTCGACCTCATGCGTGCCAACGACTTTTTGCTACTCATCGGCGCCCTCTACGCCCTATTCCCGCTCATCCTCCCTCGCTCGGTCCGCGTGCTAGACTCACGCTGCTCTTCATCAACGCGCTGGCTTGGCGCACCTTTCACTCGTTCGGTCTAGGTGTTGCGCTCTCCCGCCAATCTGACTCTAAGTGGATTGTGCGTCATTTCCTCAAACACTACCACTACGCTCAGCCCCAAGATGCTGTCTTCGAAGCGTTTAGTCACTGGAAGGTGGTCTACAACACATCGCTTGTTATGACGTATATCTCATTCGGCGCGTTGGCGTGGAACTGCTACACACCTATCGGTCGTCCCGACTGGACAGTTGGACCAGAACTGCTGCGTCATACGCTTGGCTTCCTGCTAGTTGCACTTCACTGCTGGACAGCCAACTCGTCGTACGAAGTTCTAGGACCGTTCGGCTGGTTGTATGGCGACTTTTTCGTAGACGAGTACCCCCACCAGCTGTACTATACCGGCATTTACCGGTTCCTCAACAATCCGGAGCGCAGTATGGGTGGTGCCGCTTTCTTTGGACTGGCGCTGATCGCGAGTTCAAAGCTGACACTGCTCATGGCGATCGTATCGTACGTTGCGCACTGGGGATTCCTGTCCTTTGTCGAGGGACCACACATGCGTAAACTGTATGGAGAAGCAGCTTTGCGAAAAGATTCAGGGTTGACGAAACAGCTCAAATCACAATGGGTTGCTGCGAAGGATTCCGATCTCTTCCGGTTGGCACAGGAACACCCGACGATTAAAAATGTTCAGGGTACGATTGAGAAAGTGCAGCGCGATGCGGCGGAGGCGTTTGAAGAGTTCTTCAGGCAGTCCAAGCCGCGGTTTGAAGGGATGTTGGAGGAGACAAAGGTGCTGTTGCAGCAGAGTAAGGATCGATTGTTGATTGTGAGGGTTGAGGATGATCAGAAGTTGGAGGGCGTGGATAAGTCAATGTACAGTTTGACTGTTCGTTCGACAGGTGCGGGTGGTTCGACGCCGAGGTTTCATTTGGGCCAGCCGATCGCAGTGGAGTGGCGGGCGGCGCCGAATCACTCACGTCGTGACTGGATCGGGTTATACCTTCTTTCGCGATTTGGTGGTAAACAGGGCGCGGACGACGCTTCGTTGGTCACAAAGATCTCGAGTCAGGGCAAATGGTTAGGTGTGGCCGAGGAAGAGTGGATCGGCGACGTACATCACGCTTCCTCTGACAAAACCACCTCATCCTCAGTCAGCGGTGTATCCGTATTCCGCGACTCCAAACTCCCCTGGACACCCGGCCTGTACGAATTCCGCTACCACCACGACGGCAAACACAACATCCTCGCCCGCTCCTCCCCCATCGAAATCTACGTCAACTCCCTCTCCCCTCCACCGACTCCACCGACCTGCAACAAACCACCTCCATCATACGTCAAATCGTCCACTACTCTGCCCCCTCAACCAGACCTCTCCGCCTCTCCATCTCCCAACCCCACCCCCAACCCCAACCCCACTTGCACTGAGCACCACCACCTCCTCCCTGCCAGAACAGCCCCTGGACGAATCAACCGAAACGGTGGCATCCCCGCTCGTCCGCAACCCCACAGGCGACGACAGCGACGCAGACGATTTCACCATCTGGGACCGCACCCAAGCCACCCGCATCTCGACCGGTATCAAATGGGCATTCGGACTAGAACTCAGTCCTGAAGTCATTATCGCTGAAGCAAACGTAAACAAACTTGCTACCGACGTCGTACAGGGTCGACGCGTGCTCGAACCCGCTTTCGCACCCATGATGACCTAAAACCACAACCACCCTCACGTTGTAAATACTTCACCCTCCCGCCCTCTTGCGCATTGCGGTGAAAAAAAAAAAAAAAAAAAAAAAAAAAAAAAACTTCACGGATGCATAAAGGTAATAATAAACTCCCTAAAAGTAACCAACAGTCTCCTGATATCCCTCCTCCTCATCCCGACCCTATACTCGATCTCATCTACCGTATGTTTGCCGTTGAGGTAGGGCAAGAGGCGGAAAAAGTGCTTGACAGTTGCAGAGTCTTTGCCCTCGATCATTGTAGCGATGTACTCGTTTTCTCGACGCGATGCGCGCGAGGGTTCGACGATCAGGCTTTCCTTATAGACGTGTTCGGCTGAGGTGGTGTGTGTGGCTGTTCGAGTGCGTGAGAAGCGTGGAGAGGAGGAGGGTGAGATGGATGAGGAGAGGATGGGTGAGGTGTGGTGGTGGTGGTGGTTTTTGCGACGGTGTGGGAGGTGGTGAGGAGAAGAGTCGGTGTCGGAGGAGTCGGTGTCGGTGTCTGATGAGAGGGAGAGGTCGGAGGAGGATTCGTCCGATGAGGAGGAAGAGCTAGACGATGCGGAATTGTTCTTGGAACTGCGCTGGCTGGCGTCTTTCCCACCGTCGCTATAATTGCTCTCACTCGGCGGTGGAAGATCCGGTCTCTCGCTCGCCGTCGAAATTCGCCTCTTCTTTGCTCCCTCCTCACCCAATTTCATCGATCCCAACTTTACCCCAACCTCCCCACTCCCTGCTCCACCACCTCTTCCCCTCCACTCTCATCATCAATCTCCACCTCAGCCCCCGCCCCAAACCCTTTAACCCTCATCCTCGCCCTCGACGGCGACCTAGATCTCGCCATACCCCTCCTCCCGCCCCACCCTGCCGAACTCGTCGCTCGCCTAGCCCTCGGCAAACGCCCCTCAACACTCGACGGGTGACTCGACCCACTACCCCCGATCGACCGGTCCCTAATATGCAGCGGAATCCCCCTCCCCGCGACGACATTCGGCGTAGTCGGTCGACTGTGCGACTTGCTCGGCGTCATACTTAGCCCGTCGCTGCGGTTACGGCCGTGCGCCAACCCGCCACCGGATGAGGAAGACCCTGTAGTGTCGGCACGTGCTCGACGTCCGATCTCGCCGCGCTCGCTGAGGTTGCTGAAGCTGACCGAGAGACCGGTGCTCGTGCCGGTTGCCATCATGGCAGTTGATGGCGAACGGGAGCGCAGGACCGGTCGACGCTCAAATTTGAGCTCATCGAACTGGGGTCGCGGGGCGATTGGAATGGGTACCTTGTCTGATGCAGCGGCAGCGGCGGCCGAGTCTGTGCCACTGTTGGAATCGCTGGCGTACTGATGGTGGCGATGATGATGACGGTGGTGATGATGATGATGGTGATGCGGACGCCCAGTCTCCTCTCCACCGGAGCCAGCGATAGCAGCCGCAGCCAACGCCGCTTCAGCCACGCTGTCCGGATGGGCCAAAACGGGCGGCCTAGAAACGCTCAGCCCCGACGTCTGCACGCTATCCTCAGCGTCATCATGCACCCCATTCCCTTCCTCCCCATGCGCTGCTTCTACCGGCCTCGCCCGTTCACCATCCCGACTCCTACCCCTCGCCTCCCTCTCCGCCTCCTCAACAGCCTTCCGCCTCTCCTGCTCCTCCGCCTGCGACTTCCTCATCCTTCTCGCCTCCGCCTTCGCCGCCCTTTGCCGCCTCTTCTCCCTCTTCATCCGATGCCGCTCATGCCTCTCCCTGCTCCTCTCTGCCGTGCGCCTTTTAACACTCTCCGTTGCAATCAACCGAAGCCTGATATGCATTTTGACTACCACATCGTGCCGCAGCAACCAAATGAGCACGTCCAGAGCCAGCTCTCTCTGATGTCTCGCGGGGAACAGAGCGCTGAGCGCACGGAAAGACGACGACAGCTGCGACAGAAACACTGGCAGAGGTGCAACTTCGGGGAACGCCTGAGCCCAGACACGCGACAAGACCCCAAGGCGGGAAAAGTCAAACAGCGGCGAGATGGCATAGACTTGCCCTGGCCGAGGGATGTCGATGACCCTAGCCTGCCTGTAGTAGATCAAGTGCCTGATCATCGGGTACACGTCTTCGTAGAGCTGCCACTCCAACAAATCAGCGACATCGCTGAAATTTAGACAGTGGTGCAGACTGGGCTTGAACAAGGCGGTGAAATTGCGCGCGAGTTGTTCAAACCCATGCGCTTCCGGCGCTTGTCCGCCACCGGCGAGACAAGCCCGACAAGACTGGCACCGCGACCGCGTCCCGGCGCTTCCTCCAGTTGATCGTACAGCAGCAACAGCGTCTTCCACGGCACCAGATACGGCCCTGTTGTTCGACACCACTCTTCCATACTCAGCTGGCTCGCTTTCAGATTCCGCAACCGATCATAGGTTCCTCCAACTCCATCTTCATCAGCGCCTTCCTTACCAAGTCCTTCAAACCCGCCGCCAGACAAGAAGATAGGATCATGGGGATCCAGCTCGGTTTCGATATCAACCAATTTGGGATAGCTTGACGGATCCTGCAGAATGGGCGGAAGCTGAAGGTGCACTTCGATGCGGTCGTTGATGGTGAGAAAGGCGTCGGACGAGGTGCTGATGCTCTTGTGCAGATCGCGTATGCATCGTGCGAGCGAAGAGATGCCAAGGCACTGTACTGCGTAGGCTGCATACGCCTGGCCGTCGTCCATGCATCTTTCCCTGAGAGCGAGGAGCTTTTCGGTCTCGCGACCGACATAGTCAGATTTGGACTGCTCTGCAAAGAGCGCAGCGGTCATTTTAAAGACAATGTTGTCGTAGTAGAGTTGGAGCCAAGAGGAGAGATCCATGCCGGACATGGCTGATGATGGATCGGGACGGTCCAGGACGAGGACGAGGTGGAATTGCGTCAAGGGTGCTTGGGAACGAGACGAGGAAGAACCGTGGGTCTGCTCCATGCGGGTTCGTGAAGCATTTCTGGACTTGGTGGAGGAGACCGCATCGTGTTTGCTTGCTTGGCTCTCGGGTGCAACTGGCGCTGCCTTGTCAAGATTGTTGCCGCTATCTGGAAGATCGTAGGGTCGGATCTCCTTGCGGAGCCCCGATCGACCTCGCTGGTGTGTCTGACTAGCTGACTTGTCGTTGGCGCCAGGAGCTCCCTTGTCACTGTCGTGAGTCTGATCGCCCTGGTCGCCCCAAGACCCGCCCTTGGCTGCAACCGGATGACCAAGAAAGGCCAGGTCGTCGACGACCAGTTCAAACTTCTGATGCGCCAGTTCGGGTCGAGGGTTCAAAATACTAGCCAAGATCTCAATGTCGTAGCCGAGATAAGTCTTGTATGCTCTGGTTGCTCTCTCCTCGCGTCTTGCCTTTTCCTCGGGAGAGAGCTCTTTCGAGGTTCCAGAATCAGAATCCGGGGCTCTGTCGTGTGCATCGGTCGCGTCCTTGTGTGCTGAAGCGTGACGATCGGCCGACCTGACGCTGGGCGTAGCCTCTTCCATGCCCAACAAGGGACGCCTTGACTTGCTTTTGGAACGAGCGCTAGATGCAGCAGCACCCGTTTTGGATCTGCCATGAGAGATGACGGTTTCAGCACGATCGCGAACGGACCGGTTCTCGTCGTCGTCAACCAAGGTGCCGCCCGAGTCTTCAAAGTCGGAAGAGGAAGGGGTGTCGCTCTGACGGCTGTCGTCCGAGTTGGCATCGGCATGATCGTCTTCGTCCTCATCGTGACGATCCCATTTCGCCTTTTGACGCACGGGGTCGAGATCATCGTCGAGGTGGGTACGGTTGAGCCGACGCGTTTCGGTGTAGTATTTGACCTTGGAGTAGCGTTTGAAGAGCTTGGGATTGTTTGGCCATCGAAAGACAATGTGGTCCCCGCGCGAGGAGGATGTCGCAAGGATGACACCGAGCAACGGTTCGGCCATGGTGACCGCTGGCTCCCCGAGCACGGCTGTGGGATGCCTTGCTGGCAGGTAAATTGAGGATCGAGACGCCCTATCTTAGTGTACTTTCGAGATCACAGCATTGCGCGAGATGGTCGTGGTCGGGAAAGCGGCATGTATGCGCAGCCGCGAGGAGGAACAGTCTAGAGAGGAGAAGAGCAGTTGGCCAAAGCGGGAGAAGGTTTGGTGAAGCGCATTCATTTCCAACTCGGCCGTGTGGAGAAAGAAGCTGAATTCCGAGAGCCGTGATAAGCCGGTCTGCTGAGCCGTCGGATTTCCGCCTGCCAGAGATTGTTAGGCTCTGATTTCGAACAATAAATATTTTTGGGCCACGCGCACGCTCTGAAGAAGGAAAGCACGGACACACACTTCTTGATTCGTCTCGTCACCTCTCTGTCTTGACATTGTCAACTTACCTTTCTGACACAGCGGACAAGGCAAAGATGGCGCTCGAACAGTCTCTGTTCCTAGACAGCGCCATTCGCGACTGGGTGCTGATCCCCATTCTGGTGGTCATGATCCTGGTGGGCGTGTTGCGACACAATGTCATCTCGCTCCTCAACTCGGCGCCAAAGAGCCTTGCTGCACCTGCACTACGAGAACAGTAAGTGGTAGAACATCAAATGTACCCATAAGCAATCTTGGAACGTGCTGACCCGAATACATTTCGTTTTCCCCGCAGACGTGTACTGGCAAGAGCAGGTGCGTTGCGCCAAAACTACTTGCAGCTGCCACCAACCTCGTTCGCATCTCGCAAGGCTTTCCTGTCTGAAGCTCTCTCCAACGGCTCATACCTGCAACCCAAGGACAAGGAAGAAAAGGAAGGACCCAAGAACCCTTTCGAGCCCGCAGGTGGTATGGACACAATGATGGACGGCATGAAGAAGCAGATGGTCATGATGATTCCCCAAACCGTCATCATGGGCTGGATCAACTTTTTCTTTTCCGGTTTCGTACTGCTCAAGCTGCCCTTCCCCTTGACGGTGCGATTCAAGGTGATGCTGCAGCGAGACATCCAAACACCCGACCTCGACGTCACGTGGGTCTCGTCGCTCAGCTGGTACTTTTTGACCCTGTTTGGTCTCAATGCGGTCTACCGACTCGTTCTGGGCGATGACAATGCTGCCGACGGTACACGCGATATGGCGGCCATGTCTGGCGCAGCCGCTCCCATGCAAGCCATGAACCCCGCTGCACCAGGACAAGCGCCCGACTTTGAGAAGCTTCACCTGGCCGAACGCGACAACCTCGAACTTGTCGGGCTTGAAGACTCGAGCATTCGTTGGATCGGTGACGGCATCGAGGATCGTGTTCTCGCTCTCTACGCCTAGAAATCATTGCACTCAAGGATGGCAACTTTCAGTCAAACTGCAGTACTTTCACAACACGAACATCAGGCATGGTAGATTGTGGTATCCAGAGTGGCATTGCGCACTGAAAAGCTGAAAAGTGTTGTACAACATAATGGTTTGCGATGAGGAGTCTCTACTTCTTCGCCTGAGGACCTTTCCTCTTCTCTGCGCGACGCACGTTTCGCTTGACACGACCGGCGCCCTTGTACGAGTCGCCCGACACATTGGTAATAGACAAGGGAGCCCTCTTGGTCTTGATTACCTTGCTTGAGCTCTTTGCATCTGCGTCGGGACCACCGCTGGGCAGCGCTGCAATCATGCTGGATCGCTTGAGACCTTCTTTGGCGAGTGCGGGTACGATGACCGAGGGCGCATCCAATGGATCAGATTCCGAGAATTCTTCGTGCTGCGTTCCACGCACCGACTTGTCGCTCGACTGCACAGAAGGTTCCGGCTCGGGCACACGCTTGCGATCTTGCGCACCGAGAAGACGGTCCATGTTGGATTGGAACTCGCTTTGCAATGGTTTGCTCTGTGGTACGATCAATTGCAAAAAAAAAAAAAAAAAAAAGTCAGCAACAGCGTCACAGCATCAATGCGTTGCGACTATGCTCTCGATGTCGTGGATCAGTATAGTAAGGATTGTAAGATTATGGTAACCATGTAGATGTCTTCAAGACTAATCGAATATATTTGTTGACTCATCACTTTGAGCGACATCGAGAGCATTTACGGATCGAACTTACCTGTGATGTCCACTCGACCTCGAGCGCCTTCAACCTCAAGATGGCCTCGATTCTCTGTAGACCGATCGAGAATTTCTCCGAAAGGGCACGAATGGTCCACTGCTTTGGATCGCTCTCGTGCAGCTTCCAAATCTCGGACTTGGTGCTCTGACGAACGGGTGCGGGTGGGTTGAACGAGGGGTTGAGTGGGAAAGGCGTGTCGCCGATCCAGTTGGGACCCATACCCGGTTTGGGCTGCTTGTAAGCTCGTGCGTCGGACTGAATCCACTCGTCAAAGGGAGCGAGCATCTTGGGACGACCTCGACCTGCCGACTTGCGTCCACGTCCGATGGCGTTGGGTTCTGTTGGTGATCTGGATGATTCGGATGCGGCCGAAAAGGGAGCTTTGCGTGCAGTCGCATCTTCCGGTGTTGGTGCGGCATACGATGACGAAGCCGAGGCGCAGAAGGCAGCAACGACGCTTCGCGAGCTGGAAGCTACAGCTGGGCCGGAGCCGAGCTGACGCAGCGCTGAGAGCGATGCTGATCTGGATGCGAACGCCATTGCGAGACAGGTGGATGACGCGGTGTGTAAATGGTGGAGTGATTGGTTGGAGGAAGCGTTGTTGCACAGCGTCAGACGAGCTTGATCAAAAGAAGAAAGAAAAAAACAATTTCTTCCAAGCCAAGCCAGGAAAAATCTCACGTGCGGTAGAAGAGCCATCCGTTCGGTTCCGAGCTACAGTATGAATACGCGACTCAGCGGGCAAAAAGTGACGGTTTGGAAGAAAGCGCTGCTTTGTCACTTTCTCGATGCTTCCCTTTGAAGCTGTCACATTTTGCCACTCGACGTCACATTGATCAGGTGGATGACGCAGCTTGCCTCACCATTCTTCTCGTCGTTCATACATCGCGCACTGCTCGACTCGCCTCACTTAGATTGATCGCATTGTGTTTCCTTACATGGCCGCCATTCTCCCACCTTTGCTGAAAACCACGATCATGCTAAGTTGTGCAACCTTCTGATTAGACACATCAGCCGATCCGCATCGAGCTCGAAGCACACCGAGAACAGCATGTCCAGCTCGCCGCCTGCGACTCGGGCGGGTTCCAGTAGTTTTTCCACGAGAACGAGGATCTGCAAGAAACTCGTCATCAAAGGCCACGCTTCGAGCTCAGGTGCATCCTACACGTTGTTCTCAAAGATACAGGTGCCCACCACCGAGACAAACGAGACCTACCTGCTCTTCACGGATCCCCATGTCGAGTTACAGGATGCCATCGTTCACCGCCTCGACACTGCTGGTGCCGCTCCCGCGTTGTCCACTTCAGCCGCCACCGCCGCAAACTCTCTTGGCATCCCGCTCTCCATTGACCATGAAATGAACGACAGCTTCATCGACCATGAGCCTAGGCAAACAGCTAAATCGAATGCGCAAACAGGGCCAAAAAGTGACACATCGAACCTTCCGACTGTAATTCAAACCGACGATGGCAAGGTCACGCTTCGCACCTCGTTCCGCTCTAGCCCTCGATCAAAGCGTGCCGTGTCTTTGCAACAACCTTCCACCTCGTACATGGTCACGCTTCATCTGTTTGCCAAACCCCTGTCAAAGCCTCCATTCGCCCCTTTCTCGGTCCGGCTGGCAGTGCCGGTCTGTCTGAACAATTTCATGCGCTTCACCGTCGACGAGTCCATGGACAGCGATTTTGGTCTGCAAGGCATGGCCGTCGAGGTCGATCCTCCTATCCTGCCCGTGTCCAGCCAGCGCAAACCACCTCGCAGACGTTTCTCGGCAGCCTCCTCTCATCGAGCTCCCAGCATCGCTTCTTTCTCTGACGATGAAGCCGACGTCACTCTGCTCGGCTCCAACTCCGTCGACGAGTCAGATCTTGAGCAGGATGACACTGCCATCGTGGGTCCTTTCCACGCATGTGATGCTCTTGTGGTCCGCATTGCTGCACAGCAAGCTGGCGACTTGATCGATGCCGATCATCCTCTGCGCATCTTGCCAAACGCGCTGCGAGCCAAGAGAGCGCTCAGCTCGATCACTTACAAACCTCGAGTATTGCAAGGATCCGAGTTTTCCGTACAAGCCATGCAAAGCAGCTCCAGTGACACCACCACCACCACCAAACTTGACTTTGAGGCGTCACTCGATCTTTTCGAGCCATACTTCCCTGGACTCGACCGAGAAGTGCAGCTGTACGTACAGCTTGACCCCAACGTGTCTATCCTCGAATGGCGGTCCAATACAGTCGATGCTTCCAGGGGTATCGTCAGCTGGTGCTTCGGTCCAGTCGCATCCTCGACTCCCTCCCCAAATCAGGTACCTAGGTCCACAGCACAAGGCGTATTAAGCGGATCCCCGACTTTCGAGATTGGAGATCTGGTTGTGCTTCCCGATCCCAATCAGCATTCGACCGAAGAAGAAAACTTGCTCAGCGTCGCTCCTCCCAAGGGCATCAATGACGCCGACTTTGACTTTTCGATGGATAATGCCGCAGCTCCATCCACCAAACAAAGGAGATTCTCGCTGCAATCGTCGGTCAGTGCCAAGAATGTTCCGTCTGTGCCACCATCGGAGCCGTCGGATTCGTCGAGCGGCTCGGAGCACATGCTCGTAGTCACATTCAGCTTACTCCCCCTGCTGCAAAGCACAGAGCCCGTTTCTCTTTGCATTCGAGGCACTTTGATGTTGGACGACGCTTTGGCTCGGGCAGCGCAAAGTGGTGATGTCGCCAATCTTCCTCGAGGCTTGTTCAGTCCCGCTGCACAGAATCACGCTTACGAAACTGTACGATTGGCTGCCATCGAACCTGCGCAGGGACAATCTGAAGCCGCCCCTCTTCACGCAGAGTCGTTGGACGACTCGCGGGAGACTGTGCAGCAAGTTCAGCAGCAGGAGAAAACCAAGCTGATGCTGCAAGGGCTCAATGCGGAAGCGAGCGGCGGCAAGAACGTCGATGATATCTTGCGGCAAGCGCTTGCTATCATTGCCGCGCACAACGAGTCGCTGTCCACCAGTCATCGCAATGCGAATGCTCTGGAGCGACACGACCCTCGTTTGGCCCGAGAAGGGCGCGACGGCGGAATCAATTGGATTCTGCGTGCATCACATCTGCTGTGGACTTTGTTCCTGACAGCACTCATCTTTATGCTCTTCAACGCAGGTCAGACGGCCAATCGCACCCTGTCTGCCAAGCTGGACGAGCTCTCTCGCATTGTTGAGGCTTCGACAAAAGCCAACTCTCACACGTTCTATTCTGCAGCGCAGAAACCAGATCCTGTACCGGAAGTGTTCGAGCCCATCATTCCAGCATCTCCCTCTCTGTCAGACGATGAAGGACCAACATTGCCAGTAGACGACGTGCTTGGCAAAGCCCAAGGATCGCCCCACGCAGAGACTCTGCCTGAGCCCAATGACGCGGCCAAAGCGCGCTCGTTTTGGACCGAATCGTTCTCCTCGAAAAACTCGCAGACAGGCACTCGAGAGGCTCAGCTCTCGTACTTTGTATCCAACTGGCTGCAAGACATGCTGCGCATGCCGATCGTATTCATCCGAAGCCTGTTGAGCATCTTCATAGCCGCATAGATTGCGGTCACTCAACCAACATCATGCATATTCATAGATACCCCCCCCCCTTTTCATCACGCAATTCGATGAATTCATCTCTCGTCCCAAGCATCACCCGTGAGCCCACCCTCTCATGACAAGCAATGACTTACAACAACACCAGTGACTGGGACACGGAGCTGGGTCAACATTCCAGCACACTCGCTCTAGCACACCGCATCATCGCAGCAGACATTCAAAGCAACGCAGATAAAAAGTACCATTAAACAAAAGCTAAAAGAAAAGAACAAGCAAAAGGGAAAGTGGGGGAACACAGTGGACGAAGATGAAGCGGTATAACTAAGAAAGCAAACGAGCGTGTGGGGGAGGATCTCAAAACTGATTGGAGCAGAGAAGCCAAGTCAAGATACAAAGCAAGGCGGGACCATCATCCGGACACCTCCACCACCTAATACTCAGCATACTCCTCCCTCCTATACCCAGCCTGCCTATTCCTCTTCTCACCATATCCGACCGGTCCCCTACTCGGATACCTCCCCTGACCCTTGGGCGGCCTAGTCATGCCCAGCGCCTTCAACACCAACGGCAGTGCAAAGTGCACCGCCATGACAAAGAACGTCGTTGCCAATGTAACCCAGGCAATAGCCACGGTGACCCTACAGTGCTTGTAGTTCAAATACCTGTTCTGAGCCAGGAACGCATTGGCCTGTTCGATCGTGTTGATGTTGGCCCACACGCCCAACGCACCAACACTCTGACCTGTGCTAGTGGCGGGGTTCGTGTTCTGACCGGCAGCAAACATCTGAACGATCGACCTTAGGAACACCTTTTGATCATCGGTAAACGGTTCCGAGTACTGCGGACCCCTTGTAAAACTAGGATGTTTCTGCACGGCAAACGCAGTCAGCGCAGCAGCAATGCCCAAATACGCACCACTGAGCAGCAGCTCCACCAGGCCAACCAAAATGTACCCAAACGTACCCTTACCCGTGCGCTCACCCCTACGCTTGGGGAACTGCAAGCACGCCAAAAACGCAGCGAGGTTTCCAAATGCAAACCCAACCGCTGAAACGATCAGCGCAGCCAGTACGACGGTGAGCATGCCATTGTCTTGGATCTCGACAAAGTTGTTGATGCGCGATTTCTCGCGCAAGATCTGCCAGCGCGAGTAGTCCCATGCATTCAAGCCGAGGAGGGTGACGGAGAATGCAACGATGGCTAGTTGGAGGGGAAGCTCGAGCACCTGTGGTGCTACGGGCGCGCGCGAGTGCGGGGCGCCATGTTTGCTTCAAAACTGCGCTTGGTTGAAAAATGAAGTCGAAACGAATGTGTTTGGAAGGGTGAAAAGAAGGTGATGGGTGTTGAGGGACGCACGTAACAACACCGCAGTCGAAAGGGGTCGATGATGAAGTGGCGAGGTAGATGGAAGGGAGTAGGTGATGGTGATGAAGACACCCGCTCACCAACAGCGACCAGCAAAGAGGCAAGGGGGTCAAAGAGTCTCGAGGGCCTCTGGCAGGCGATCCATTCCCCCGCCTGAGCAAAACGCATGGGGAAACCCATCCTGAGACCAAGGAACATTCACATTTACCCGAGCTTGCTCAAACATGATGCAGCAGCAGCCCAGCCGAACGCCCAGCGCCACACACCTTCTCCAGAACGACTTGCGCCCAACCACCACGCACAACACCCTGCACACCATCAACCCGAATAGAACCAACCTAAATGACCGCTCGAGAGGCGGGGGCGAATCGGGCTTTCGGAGCGGCGAACGTTGACATGCGCGACGTTGAAACATGCGCCGTTTGCACCAAACAAAGGCCGGCATCAGTTCAAAGGAGAAAGAGGAAGAATAAAAAGTGTACCCGCACGCATTCACACTGTCGACGCCATCCTACGCAAGTTTTCGGCGGAGTTGTATTACAAACGGCAGCTCAGTACGGCATGAGCGATAAAACAGCTCGTCTGATCGTGTGTGACTTGAGCAAGTTGTATCATCCGAACGTTACCAAGATGTTACCCAGCAAACTCACACCATCCCACGGCTTGTACGAGCAACACCATGCTAACTACTGTATAACGAGTAACACCATAAATTGACTCTCTATTGAAAACCGGTTCTAGCCACTCAACACTTGCGATCGATCCCACGCCGCACCTCCTCCTCTCTATACTCAAACATAACCTGCACCCCTACAAACAACGTCGCGCACGCACCCACCATAAACCTCACCCCTTCCCAACTACCCAACAACTGCCTCACCATATACCTCAACCCATCCATCCCAATCGCAAACCCAACCAGATTCCCCGTCATCATCATCAACACATTCCCCACCCCGCCCACCGCCGCTACGTATCGAAACCACCACCTCTGCCCCCACACGCTATAAGGTAACACTCTCCTCGCTACCACTTCCGGTACGATGAAAAACGTAATCAGCCATCCCCACGCTAGCAGTTTGAGGCTGAGATCGTGCCAGAGCGCAACAAACGTAAACACGAGCAATGTGGATGGGATCTGGTTGCGACTACCACCCAGGGGTACGTAGATGTAGCGTACGATCCAGAGATTGTACGATCGATGCCACGATCGCCAGAATCCGAGTGTTGAGTAGTTGTTCGCCATGCAACGGACCATGTTTTCGGGAGCTTCGACGCCGTCTGCCATCGCCCAGAGTCGGAAGAACCGCCAAGGGATCAACAGCTTGAGCCACACAATGATCAGGTTCCAAAACCCGATCATCGACAGCTCGAGCGGTGTAGCCCCCACCCAGGCTTTAGAGTCCTTGATCGCGTTGACGTAGATAAAGTGCAAGATCAGCTCCATTGTCAACAGCGATACTACGAAGCGCACGCCGTATCGCACCACTGTACCCCTTTCGATGCGACACGGTCGTCGAAGTTGAGACGTGAAATCGTTGAACGTCATGATCGGCCCTGCGATGAACAGTGGTGGATACAGCGCGTACAGCAAATAGTTGGACAGGCCGTATTCTTCCAGATGCTGCGAGAGCCGTGTTCGTTGCTGGTACGTCGCCTCTGACCCTTCGCGCTCGACCTCGCCCATCGCTCGCCCCGCTTGTCCCCAGTGTCCGCCTCGCACTTTGCCCAGTGGTAGTCCATAGCAAACGACACCAGCCTCAGCATCGTAATGTTGAAGTTGATCTGCCAACGCGGCAGCAGGCCCTTGAACACTTCGAAGAAGCCCAACGCGGGCGAGATGCGACTGTACTCGAACCCGTCGTTCCAGTGCACTGCAAACAGTGCGCCGATGTTGAACGCAAACGCTACAACTGGTGCGATCCTTGTTCCGCCAAGCGCTTTCGATAAGCCGTAGTTGGTGATCAGGATGAGGAGCAGCTTGAGCGAGTTGAAACCGTGCAGGGAAAAGATGAAGATAGTGGTGAATACGGTGAGGAATGCGATCCTGTTCGGTCTGGTTGTGGCAGAGTTCGTGCTGGTACTGTCGATGCGGGTGTATTTTGCCGACGTGGAGGGCAGCAGCGTGAACAGCTTGGATAGCCCAAGATAGACGCCCACGATCCCGACCAGTGCCGGCACATAGTCGCGAAACGAACGATACTGAAAGTCGCTGTCGTCGCGAAGTCTACCAGCAATCCATCCCGGCTCCAGGTGATCCGTGTACGACCAATAGTTCGGATTCGACGGCGTACTGAGGCGCACGGGAACATAGACCATCAGAGGCACCATGACGGCAAACACGAGGTAGTACAACTTGAATTCGAGCGTATGCCATCGTCCTCGTTTTGCCCCCACGGTCGTACGGGTGGATATTGTGAGCGAAGGCTCTGCCACTGTACCATTCTTCTTTGCGGCCTGCCCGGACAAGGGCCCAGTATCGATGGTGAGCGAAGCAATGCCGCGAGACCCAAGAAGCTTTTTCACCGTAGGATTCGATGGTGCGGTACCAAATGTCGCGCGAGCACCGCCAGACGCAGTCGTAGGCGGATAGGTAGTGCTACCATTCTGGCGCTGATTGGTCGTGGCAGCGGTCATGTCGTCGTGCTGATCTCTATCGGCATGCTGCGAGATGGAGGCAGGGCTGACAAAGTGGGTAGGGAGCATGACCGTATCGTACCTTTTCAACGCTGCTCAGCTACAGCGATAAGCGATGCATTTGCGGAAAAGAGCGCGGGCCTGAAGAGGAACGAGAGACACAGGGTGATGGCGAGAGTGACACTTGCGAACGTCCAAATTGGCGCTTGGGACTCGCGTGCTGCACGCACGACCCCTTGTTGTGGAACAAGTTGTTGGTCTTTTGCGGTTGATTAGTCAGCGTGACGCGTTACTCGTGAGATTTTGCGCTCGGGACATGCGCTGCTGCACCCAATGCTCGAGATCAACACCAACTTTGAACTTGATCATCAACCACTGCCACCTGTCCTTTTCGCCTGGTGTGGCTGCTGCATTCCAACATGGCGGTGAGTCAAGGGACCGCTTGAAGCAAGCATGCTCGGACCTCCATCCTGACAGACCTAACTTTACCTTTATCCGATATCGACGACAGATCAACTGGATCCTCCTCATCAGCCGTCAAGGCAAAGTGCGCCTGGCCAAATGGTTCACCACCATGTCGCCCAAAGCCAAGCTCAAGATCACAAAGGACGTCACGCAGCTCGTTCTCGCGCGACGAACGCGCATGTGCAACTTCCTCGAGTACAAGGACAGCAAGGTGGTGTATCGACGATATGCATCGCTCTTCTTTGTCACGGGCATCAGCCAAGGGGACAACGAACTGGTGACGCTCGAAATTATCCACAGATACGTCGAGGTGCTCGATCGATACTTTGGCAACGTCTGCGAGCTCGACCTTATCTTTAACTTTCAAAAGGCTTATGCTGTACGTTGTCGGACTCGTTGCTGGTGTTGGGAGGTTGAAGGGGATGCTTACTGACTTTGATCCCTTTTGGTTATTGCAGATTCTGGACGAGCTCATCATCGCAGGAGAAATGCAAGAGTCGTCCAAGAAGTCGGTCTTGCGCACCGTCAGTCAGAGTGATGCGATCGAAGAAGCGGAACAATCAGAAGATGTAGGTTTGGACTCAAGTTGATGTGTGCGACTGTCTTTGGCCGTCATGCTGACCCCTCGTTCCCATCTCTTCTCCATCAGTCACTCGCGAGGATCGGCAGCAGATCGGGGTAGCTGCCCCTTTGCTCCAATGCTCGATCGCTTTCATGTTTCTCTCGCTCAACGACCGTTCTCGACCATCTTTGTACACGAGCATCCAAGCAGTCGTTTCTGTTCCTCTGCGCTTGTCGTGAGAGCCGGGACCTTAGACGAGTTTTCTTTACGATGACCAGAAGCGATCGACGAAAGCTCGCAGTTCCGACAGGTATCATCGTACCGATCGGTGCTGATCGTCGCAGACGATCCTGCAGATCGGCGATATCAAAGGATCTTCTCATTCTCAAAAGCCAGGCTGCTTCGAGGCCACATGTTGGCGCAGGGTTGCTGTCTCGAAGCATCTTGACCGATCAACACAGGACACCGGACGAGAGGGGTGCAGACGGTCACCTCCATGGAGCAGCTTGTCGAGAGGCGATTCTCGCACGAAAGAGTATACGGGATCACTGGAACCGGCTTCTTTTTGTTGAGCTGGATACCGAAAGGCTCTTAGGGGGAAGAGAGTGTGGGGACTCGCTTGACCTTGCTCGCTTGTCTTGCCGGTACTCAATTGAGCCGTAAATACTGTGTGCATGTCGATGCAAGTGTGGATCGAGGCGGGATCTGCGTTGGCGTCGAAAGAGGCAGGTCGATCCACCCTATCGGTGCAGAACGAGAGAGTCACGGAAGAGCAATGTGTCAGGCGGGCTAATCAGTTTCAATGAGGTTCCCTCCGCATTTTCATGTTTGTATTTCAGTGTGAGTTGAGTGCGGCTCGCAATTTGTATTCAAGACAACAGAACCGGCATTAGCTTTGAAAGGGGGAGAAAAAGCGTCGGCGGGTGATTTCAGAAAAGAGATGCGAGGCTGAGAGGCCTCTTTGCTGAGAGGCCTCTTTCACGCTGCTTTCGGAAATGGAAATTGGAAATTGTTTTTCTTTTTGAAAGCGAAGAGCAAAAGAGCACTCTGTTGGATGCCAAAGTTAGTCGGTGCAGCCTCATTCACGCGAGCCTTTGCACCGCGTCCGCCCAGCCTGTCCAAGCGCCTCGACCTCGCTCTGGCTGTAATTTCGCCTTGCTCGTCCCCAAGACGAGCGAGCATTCACGCCCAACTTGTGCTGCCCAGAACTACATATACCATCCGCGCATTCTCGCTACCTCATCCCTTTGTTCACCACCACATCTGTCATCCGACGCAACAACCTTCCTCCCTTTCTCTCCACACCAACACTACCAATACACATTCACAATGGCTGACTTCAAGTCCAAGGCTCTCTTCGAGCAGATCACCGAAGGCCTCAAGGGCATGGATGAAAAGGAGAAGAAGGACATCCAGAAGAAGGTGTGTAACTCTGCTACTCCAAGAAGCTCGCAAGACAGCGCCCACGACGACCCTGCAAGCGACCTTCGATGACTACTGCAAGAAAAAGTCTGCTCCCACAGGAACGATTGCTGACCCGCTCTCTTTGATTTTCTGCATTTTCCGCCTGCTCCTGCTCGGATTCTCGCCGTCCACGATGCGTTGGATATGAACCCACCGATGCCATCGCACCATCACGAATCAACAGACCAACGGTGTCTTTGAGATGCACGTCAAGAACCCCAAGGGCGAGGAGCTCGTCTGGACCATCGACCTCAAAAAGGTACGTTTTCGCATTCACACCAGCCCGTCAACTGCACGACCACGCTGCCAAGCAAGCCGCTGCTCTAATGCACAGTTTGTGTATGCACGGTCGTGCCTAGGCTGTCGCACTGTCGGCTGTACGGGCGATCGTTGTCGCCGACTGGACTCGTACGCTACTGTCAAAGCTGGACGGTGCCGTCTGGCTCCCAAGCGACGATTCTATGCACTCTGTGACGGGCGGTGCTGCTCCTCAACAAGCATATCTGAACTTGCTCACTGACTCTTCAAACCTTTTGTCCTGTCGAAAACAGAACGCCGAGGCTTACGAGGGCAAGGCCAAGGCCAAGGCCGATGTCACCATCAACCTCTCGGACGACACCTTTATCGACCTCGCCGACGGCAAGGTCAACGGCCAGAAGGCCTTCATGTCTGGCAAGCTCAAGGTTAAGGGTAACATCATGCTCGCTACCAAGCTCGACGGTGTGCTCAAGGCCCAGAAGGCCAAGCTCTAAAGCTTTTTTTTTTTTTTTTTTTTTTTTTTTTTTTAATCGCGTCCTGTGTTACACAATACAATACATTACCCCGTTTATGCTTGTAGCTTAATATGATTTGCGTTCTTTTCGCTTGGTAAGGTTGTTGCGCGGATTCTGATAGATGATGAAGGGGATGCGAGAGAGGCTGGAGGGAGGAGGGGGTTGACGCTGCTGTGTGCCGGATCAAGATTGTTGCAGTCTATAGGACGACTGTCTTCGATGTATCGTTTACAGTGCAAATTGGTGTCGACAGGTCCTGTGGCGCTGTTCAAGCCGTCAAGCTGGTTTGATCGTAACCTCAAGAGAGTGAGGAGAGCCCTGCGATGATGCGCTGGATGCTCGACAGCGACACCTCGACCTTGACGCCCGAAACCAGCCAACGCCGTCAATCACTAGACAGACGACAAGCGGCACTTTATTCGACATGCTGTGCTGGAGATACCAGAGTATCAGACTCGTACCAGCCGTGTCATGCCAAGACGTCGAAAGCGCTGGCAGACACCCCGTCTCGCGCGGAACAAACAGGCATCTCGCAACATTTGCGCCGCGCCGCTCCACCGCGCACAGTGGAAATGCCTCCACCAAGCCTGCTTTCGTGCGCTTTTGCGTATCGGCTGTGTCGTACAATGCAAGCAAGTCACATTCGACGGATCCCATGCTACCTGGATTGCCTCTTCGGTTACAGGCAAGAGAGGAGTGAGCTGCCTGCACAGGAGACGAGCAAGGCTTGGTTTGACTGTGAGGGTTACCGCGGTTCAGCGGGAGGAGAAGAAGCTATGGGCCAAAATTCGCCTCTGCCGCATTTGCCGTGTGCAGGATCCCGTAGGTCCGTGCCTGCTGTGTGCTGCTGCTGTCATCAACGTCCTTCGATCAAGCTTAGGAACGGTAGAAGTAGTCTCCTGCTCGAACATGACTCTCGCCACCTTTCCATCCATCCTTCAACGCCACCCGAGCATCCATCATGACCATCCTCACACGAGAATTCGGCAAGA
Organism: Sporisorium scitamineum; assembly: GCA_001010845.1. NCBI lineage: Eukaryota > Fungi > Basidiomycota > Ustilaginomycetes > Ustilaginales > Ustilaginaceae > Sporisorium > Sporisorium scitamineum. The sequence continues at coordinate 345,158 of CP010919.1, read as the reverse complement.
CAGGCGAAAAAGTCGGCTCCATCGGCTACGGCGCCATGGGCCTCGCCGCCTTCTACGGCGAGCCTGCACCCCAATCCACCGTAGACGCCACCTTCGACCGCTGTCTCGCCGACGGCGTCAACTTCTGGGACACTGCCGACATGTACTCGCCCATCAAGTCTGGCAAACTTGGCTACAACGAAGAGCAGATCGGAACCTACTTTAAATCTCACCCCGAAGCGCGCAAAAAAGTCTTGCTCGCGACCAAGTTCGTCAACCGCGTCACCGAAAAGGACGAGCGGTTCATGGATGGTTCCCGCGAGTGGTGCCATCAGGCGTGCAACGACTCGTTGCGTCGATTGGGCGTCGACCAGATCGACCTGTATTACGCCCATCGTCCCGACCCCAAAGTCGACGTGACCGAGACGGTTAGCGCGATGAAGGAGCTCAAAGATCAGGGCAAGATCCGCTACATTGGCGTCTCTGAGTACAACTTGCAGCAACTCGAAGCTGCGCTCAAAGTCGTACACATCGATGCGATCCAGATCGAAATCTCCCCTGGACACCCGAGGTGCTCACCAATGCAATCCTCGATTTCGCCACAAAGAACAACATCGCCCTCATCGCCTACTCACCCCTAGGCCGCGGCTTCCTCACAGGCAGCTACAAGTCAGTCGATGACTTTGAAGAGGGCGATTTCAGGCGCTTCAACCCGCGCTTCCAGGGCGAAAACTTCCAAAAGAACCTCGAACTCGTCAAGGATATCCAGAAAATCGCCGACAAAAAGGGCGCTACCCCAGGACAGATCGCCCTCGCTTGGGTTCTAACAAAGTCCCCCCTCATCATTCCCATCCCGGGAACGAAGAAGGAAAAGTATCTGGTGGAGAACAATAAAGCCGCCCAGGTGGAGTTGTCGCAAGACGAGTTGGCCGAGATCGATGGTGTGATCAACAGCTTCAAGGTCTCCGGTACGAGGTATGCGGAGGAGATGATGAAGGCCGTCGCTTTCTAAAGATGTCTAGCTTTATGATCTTTTTGGAATGTATTCAACGGATCAAGTGAGAGCATGATCAGTGGTGTGAAAAGCGTCTAGCGGAGAGGTGTGGGCACGTGGGAAGTGTACGTTTGCGCCCTCCCGCGCGTTGTGAGCCGAAACGAAGTCTGCTTGAACTGAGCCTTGGACAACCCAACTTCTTCTGCTTTTGTGTCTGTGTTTCTCGTTGTGCCAAATGATTCAACTCCCTTTCGTCAGATCAACAGGTTCGAACGAAGCAACACGCCGTAAAGAAAGCAACGGAATGCATGACATTTCGACAAAAAAGAGCTTACAATCATGGTCGCCAGTTCAGCACTTGGACGATTGACCCGACACGGCAGAAACGAATGTGTTTGGACAAAGTTTTTTCGACATTACAGCGCAATACTACTTTTGGAAGATCGTCACTACGTCCTCGTCGGCGAGGAGATGGTCTATACCAACCCGCTGGCCGCGCGGGTGTTTGGCGCTCTTACCCCAAACCATCGCGAACTTGAACTGCTTGATGATCTCCTTGTGAATAGCGTTGCAAAAGTCCTCGACCGTACTCCTGCCCGTCTTGAGCACTACGGGCGACGAATAGTCCGGTGCCGCCTTCCTCGGCTTGGTATAGACCCTAACCAGCGACAGTTCCTGCCACATCTTCTCGACCAGCTCGTCGTCGACGTTCCACCAGTGCTGCGAAGAGATGGGTACCGAGTTGGGGATTTTATACAGCAGGTCGAGTTCTTCGATACTGATCGAGTCGATCTTGTTGAGCACGTAGATGGCGGGAATGTAGATGCGGTTGCCCTCAATGACGTCGATGAGCTCTTCGATGTTGGCGTCTTGACGGAACGAGACGTCGGCGTTGCTGATGCGGTATTCGCTGAGGACGGCTTTGACTTCGTCGTGATCGAGTTTTGTCAAAGGGACAGTGTTGGTGATGGCGATACCGCCCTTTTCCTTCTTACGGACGACAATACTGGGAGGTTTCTTGTTGAGACGAATACCAAACCCTTCCAATTCGTTTTCGATGATGGCTTTGTCCTTAAGCGGTTTGCCTACGTCCAACACGATGAAGATCAAATTGCAGGTTCGCGCCACGGCGATTACCTGCCTACCACGCCCCTTACCGTCCTTTGCACCCTCGATAATACCCGGCAAGTCAATGATCTGAATCGGCGCTCCGTGCACCTTCATCGTACCGGGCACCGACGTCAACGTCGTAAACTCGTATGCTGCCGCTTCCGATGTCGTCCCCGTCAACCCAGACATCAACGTCGATTTACCCACAGAGGGGAAACCGACAAACCCTACCGACGCGACACCCGTCTTGGCTACATCGAACCCAACACCAGGTCCGCCGCCTCCACCGCCCGAAGGGGTGATGAGCTCGCGTTTCAACTTGGCCAGCTTGGCACGCAGCTGACCCAAATGGTACGACGTCGCCTTGTTCTTCTGGGTTTTGTTCATCTCATCTTCGATCTCTTTAATCTTTTGCACCGTCGTCATGGTCGGAGAGGTTTGCGCGGATTCGTGTCCGGCACCGTTGTTGGAGAAATGTGAGGTGCACTTTCAGCTGTAGCAGGGGTGCCTCGATGGCGAAACGTCTTCGTGTCCGAATGTAGGTTTTGTAGATGCGTATGTTGGTATGCGGTGATGATATAGGAGTAGAGCGAGCAAGAGAATGATCGGGTAGCTGCTGCTGCTTGAGGTGTTTGGTGAGGAGGAGGAAGCAAGAAAATTAGAAGCAGAAGATCAGCAAAATTGGCTTCTAAGGTGTAGGGAAAAAATTGCGATCACACTTCCGCACGACAAATTTCTAGAAGAAGCGAAATGACGTCCAAGCTGCATTTTTTTTCCCCTCGGGAGATGTCACACGAGCAAACCTAACATCGTTGAAAATTCCGATTGAGTGTGCGATTTCGTGATTTCACAATCCGGGGAAATCAGCGCGCAGCTTTCATAGCCAAAAAAAGTGGAGAAAAAGACGACGCATCGGCCACCAACCAAAGAACCCTTTCTCTACCTCGCTTCGAATCCTCTGCTCGCCACCATCACCTTCCCATAAAGACACAAGACAGCCACGCAAAGATGATGGAACCAACCACCAAGCCTACTCAGTGAGTCCTCTTCTTAGTTGGAGGGTCGCGTGCAGAAACGATAACTGACCTTTCTCTTCATCATTGCGGTGCAATTCGATTCTTCTGCTCGTCCAGCCCACCCAAGGACGACCCTATCTCGGTCGAAGAGCTCAAGCAGTACGATGGCTCGGATGAGTCCAAGCCCGTGTACGTCGCTGTCAAGGGCGACATTTTCGATGTCTCGCCCAAGCGGGAGATGTATGGTATGTTGCAGTCTCGAGTCAGATGTTCGTCTCGCGATGATCGCTTTGCTGACGTCTTTCTTCTTGTTGCTCGATGTGTGCTTCCTCTTGTGCCTATGTTTGTGTGTCGCGCAGCTCCCGGCAAGGGCTACCACATCTTTGCAGGCAAGGACGGCTCGCGCGGTTTAGGTATGTCCTCGCTCAAACCGGAAGACGCCGTTTCGGACTACAGCACGCTGGACGAGAAGCAGCTCAAGGTTCTCAACGACTGGGTGAGTGCCGACCTTGCACTGTGGCATCTTAGTGGTACAGACGATACTGACTGCCTTACACCATCCATTGTCTTTGGCAAAATAGCACTCGTACTACACCAAGCGATACAACATTGTCGGCAAGGTGGTTCAGCCGTAGAAATGTCTTTACTGACCTTCGGGCACAAGAAATGAGACACGATATAACACCATCACACTGACCCATCTGGGAGCTGATTTGGCCTGAGTCATGCTGAGCATTGCTGTATTGATTGCATAAGAGGAGAACCAAGTGATTCATGGGGCAAGCCTATCAATCGTCCACGTATCTTCGTTAGCCGCTGTCTTGCTATCAATGCTCCTGGTATACCTGAACCTATCGTGAAGCCTGTTCGGCCGTCCACACCAAAACTCGACTTCGTCCGGTACAATCCTATACCCGCCCCAGAAATCAGGCAATGGAACGTCGATCGCCTTCTCATCTCCCTGCCATTTCTTACCCTCGTCCAACCCTGCTGCACCGGGAACGCCGAACTTGTCCTCCACGGCGTGGACTTTTGCCTCGAGTTCCTGCCTTGACGCGATGGTGGTGGACTGCGGACTGGCCCATGCACCGATGCGGCTGCCGAGCGGACGAGAGTCGTAGTACTGCTTGGACTCCTCCGCCGTCAACTTCTCCACTCGACCACACACGCGCACCGAGCGCGAGAGCTCTTTCCAGTAAAATGCTAGCGACGCATACGGGTTCCCCTCCAACTCTCTTCCCTTTCGAGAGCTGTAGTTGGAGAAAAACAGAAACCCCCGTGGATCCACCTGTTTGAGTAGCACTACGCGGGAGGAGGGCCTTGCGATACCATTTTGAAGCGCGACGGTGGAGATGGTCATAGCTTCCGGTTCCGGTACGCCGTTTTCACCGGCGTGTTTGAACCAGCTGTTGAATTGGACGATGGGACTGGGGGAGAGCTCATCGCGTTCCAAGCCGCTGGTCTTGTACTGGTTGTGCGAAGTGATGGCTGTTTTGCTCGCATCGCCGCCGACGTTTGCGTCCATCTTGATACCACGTGGTGCAGTGCGAATGGGGAGGGAGAGCGAAAAAAGGCGTACAGCGACGAGAGGGGTGGAGAGATGTCGAGGTCGAATCGCGCGCGTGGCTGTTGACAGCATCGACTGTGTGTGTTGCTGCGATGGTGTGTGAGTGTGGATGTCGACAGTCGAGAGAGTCGGCGGGATCGAAGGAGGGTGGTTGAATGAAGTCAACGATGGCTTACCAAATATCCGCAGTGTGACTAGGAAGAAACGCTCGTGCGCGAACCCTGACAGAAAAAAAGCTGCACTTGCCAATTTTCCCTCCACCTCTCGCCGGCGCTTGAACCAGGATCGTGCGACGACCGACGTCAAGGCTTCTGATCGAACCATTGCAGCACACCTCCGTCCAGAGAACTACGTGGTCGAGCTTATACGAAAACAATGTTTGCGATAGATGCGAAGGTCGGTTACAAAATAGAACAAAGCACAATACAGCCGCAACGTTGAGACAAAGTCGAACAAAAATAAAACTTCAACAGGCAATCATTGTCCTACAGCCCGAAACGATCGTTCAAAAGCATCAGATTCTCGGTGCATCATCATCATCATGCGAGTCCCGACCGAACGCTTTACTCTTGGCATCGGCGGCGGCGTCGTCATCAAGCCTGATGGTCACCTGCGAGTCTTTCGCTGCATCGTTCTGCCTTTCATCGCGATCCCTGCTGGTGCTGGGACGACCGGCCCCACCGTATCCGTACGAAGTCGGGCTAGCAACGGGACTCTTTCGATCGTCATCAAAGTCGCCCGCACATCCCCGCGTTCATATCCCGGAAGATCGCGGTGACCATCTCCGCCAAACGCACCCGGCGGTGGTCCAGCAGGCGCAGCGTAGGGAGCCGACCCGTACGGAGCGGGAGGATACGAATACGCCTGAGCCTGCGAATGCGGGTCGTACGGACCGGAACTGTACCTGTTAGCATACTGCGCACTCGGAGGCTGCTGGTTGCGACGCTGCCACCAACCAAAGTTGGACTCGCGCACGCGCACCGAGTTGGGATCGCGCAGCTGCCCCACAAACGCAAAGCTGAGCAGGATAAACGGCACGCCGAGCGCAATGGTGACGACGAGCCATACAATCTCCCACGTGGAATCGTACCTCCACTGGCTGTTGCAGTAGTTGGTGGCGTCCTGCTGCGACATGACCGTGTTGCTCGTCGACTGGCCGAACCAGCCAAAGCTGGAAGAGGGAGCCACAGCACCCGTGTTTCTAGCGATGCAGTCGTTGATGGTGCGAGTCTTGAAAATGTAGTTGCCGGCAAGGTTGAGCACCTCGCATGCGTACACCAAGATGAACCCGGGAACGGTGAGTCTCGAGTAGAGCGTGGCGAGCCTGAGGTTGGTCTTGAGCGCGCCGGCAAAGCCGATCACTTCGACGAGTGCGACAAGCATGATGAGCGCACCGGTGAGGATATCGAAAAGATTCATGGTGCCATTGTTGCCAGAGTGGCCAATATCCTTAAAGTTGGAGATGGCCACAAGCAAGAGGTAGAGAAAGGTGCAGAACGTGGTCACGAGCAGCACCGGTCGGAGCGAGTACGGGTACACCTTGCCGATGACATTGGCGTAGGTAGGCGGCGGACCGGATGGAGGCGGTGGTCTGGTCTGTGTATAGGTTGGGAGATAGGAGAGCTCCGGCACTTGCTGGCCTCGTGCCGGCATGTTTCGTCAGTCAATGGGCTATGGTGTCGTCCAGTGAGTGGTTGAGCGGTAGTGGCAAGTGCCTCGAGAGTGTCGCCCTGCAGCTAGGAGAGCTTGATGCGTCGATGCTCGTAGAGTGCTCGTAGAGTACTCGAAGGTGTCGACGATGACTCGGACGAGGTGGGTTGGTAGAGAAAGAGAAAGATGAAAGGCGCCGTGATGAAGCAACCGATAGAGTGGTATTAATGACAGAGAGAGATATCCACGAGCAAAGTTGAAAAAGGGGTCCAAGCTGCCCAAAGCTGCCACTGCCACCCGAGCAGCAGCGCGAACGGGAACGCCGATTTTTGGGCTGTGCTGCTCAACTTGGCTCGTCCGCTCTTTTGCTGCGCCATATCGTTTTTTTGTGGCAGGGTGACACTCAACTGCAGCTCCCTCTCTTGCCGTCCTTGCCCAAGACTTTTCTCGAAAAATGAAGCAAGAATCGATAACTTCGACGGCTTAACAATATCAAGAATTTTCGTTGCGCCTCAAAGATACCGGTTTAGCCGCGCTAGGCGCCGCGAGACGCCGCGAGACGCCGAGAGACGCCGAGAGACGCCATGCGGGTGTGGAAGCGATAAAAAGCGGCAGCCGCCGACTAAGTTATGTCGTATGGTGCCAACGGCAGCAGAGACCCTGTTCGACAGTGAATCGAGTGCCCAACCCAATCAAAGGTTCTAGACGAGGCTTGAATTACCAAGCCTCGATTAGACCCTTTTCTGGAAGCAGAGAGACTGGTGTCCTGTAACAACGTGTGTCGTGTGCTTCACAAGCCACCGTCCTCACGTGGCGGATAAAGAGCGAGCGAGCTTCGGCGCCAAGAGCGTCTAGACCGTACGCTCGCCGACTTTACCATCTGTTGGTTCTATCGAGAAATGTCCTTGGCCTCGGTGTCTTGTCGGAAGAGCTCCTGACAAGGCTGTATATAAGATGTAGTCGCTGTCGCATTGGAGGACTCGCTCCCTCCGTTTCTCCTCCTTCCCATCTTGTACCACAACTCCTTTCCGCCCTCGGTGCGGCTCCACAATTGCCTCCCCTTCGTGCCAACGCTACGTTGATTGAGAAGATGTCCACCAAGCTATTCAAGAATGCCGTCTTCTTCACAGCCCAAGCACAAGAGCTCGAACCCGCCTCGTTGCTCGAGCAGGACTACACCGACCCCTTAGCGATAGCCAACCGATTCGCACAATGCATCGTAGTCCAGGGCGGCAAGCTCGCCTATGTCGGCAAAGTAGCTGACATCCCTTCCGATCTCAAGCATGCAGTGCAACAAGTCGACTTGGGCGGCAACAAGCTCGTGGTTCCCGGCTTCATCGACGGCCACACGCACCTGCTCAACTTTGGACAGTCTCTCGACAAGGTCGATGTCGGCAAGTGCAAGAACCTCCAGCAGATCCAGCAAAAGATCAAACAAGCTGCTGAAGCCAAACCCGACGCACCGCGAATCCTCGCTTCCGTCTGGATGCAGAACAGCACCGACGGCAAAGCACTAGCCTCTTGGATCGACCAAGTGGTCCCCGACCGACCGGTCTACATTGAAGCGTTTGATCTACATTCGCACTGGTGCAACACTGCTGCGCTCGACGAGCTCGGTATCACCGACGATACGCCCAATCCTGAAGGTGGAGAGATTGTGCGCGATCCACAAACGGGCAAAGCCTCGGGTCTGTTGCTCCAGATGGCCAACATTCTGTTTGTCTGGCCGAAGCTAGCGAATCTAGCGACAAAGGAAGAGCAAGAGGCGAGTTTCATGCGAGCTTGCGAGTCGTACCACGAAAGCGGATTCACCGGAGGCATCGATATGGCCATGGACCTCCTATCGCTCGACTGCATCCTCCGCGTCAAAGCCGAAATGAAAGGCAAACTGCCCATCCGCGTGGCAGCGCACTGGCTTGTCCGTCCCGACCCCGACGTCGACGTCTGCCTCGCCCAAGTCAAGCATGCCCACGAGCTCAGCCAGAAACACAACGACGAATGGCTCCGCATCGTTGGCATCAAGCTCGTCTGCGATGGAGTCATCGACAGCTGCACAGCCGCACTTAAAGAGCCGTACTACAACAAGACTAATGCCGAGCTCATGTGGCCTTTGCCTCTGCTCTCCTCGGTCGTTCAATGTGCTGACTCTCTCGACCTGCAAGTCGCCATCCACGCCATTGGCGATCTTGCCGTGCACACCGCCGTCGAAGCCATCGCAACCCTAGGCGAGAAGCTCGCGGCAAAAGCTCTGTCCATCCGCGATCGCAGACACCGCATCGAGCATCTCGAGCTCACCGATCTCAAGGACGTCGAGAAGCTCGGCAGGCTCGGCATCACCGCCAGCATCCAGGGCGTACACTGCGATCCGAGCATCATGGAAAACTGGTGCAAGATGCTCGGCGACGAATACAACCAAGGCCGCTGTTCGCGAGCCTTTGCCTTTCGCGAATTCGTCGAAGCAGGTGCACCCATCGCACTCAGCTCCGACGCCCCCACTGCTCGTCACTGGATCCTGCCCAATCTGTACACCGCTGTCACGCGACGTTCTGGGCGGGAGCCGGAATCGACGAGCAGGACAACGCCACAATTCGCGCTGCCACTGGCGACGGCTATGGCAGCTGCTACGTATGGCGCTGCGCACAGCTGCAAGGCTGAAACATGGTCTGGTACGCTTGAACGGGGAAAGAGCGCCGACTTTGTTGTACTGGATACGGATCTTTTCAAGGAACACGGAAGTGGAGACAAGGGACAGACCATTTTGAGGACTAAGATTTTGCAAACTTGGCTGATGGGTGAAAAGGTTTTCGACAGCAGCAGTAGGGATGACATTAGCGAAAGCAGGAGCAGGAGCGGCTGCACAGTGCTATGAAAAGTGTCGCTCCCCACAATGACATTTGCTATTACACACATGGATCAGCCAAGGGTGATGCTACAGTTAAGAGCGAAGTTTGCAGACTTGATCTGCTCGTCGAGTCGTCTTGGATATCATTCTTTTCCTGAGATCATCGTGTTTCGTCAAGGCTCGCATGCCAGGAAACGGGACTTGAGAGCTGCGATAGGAACGTAGTCCCTGGTACCCTAGTGCCGTTGCCCATCATGGCTTGATACAATGCTGGTTAATCAGCTCTGCCGCCTGGCCAGCCTATAGAGCAACCAAATCAGTGAAGCGCCGAAGTATCATTCGGATCGAATCCAGTCGCAAGCAGCGTCAACGGGTAGGAGCTATCACCTGCCGCCATCTGCGATAAACCTCCCGTATCCGGCAACTGGCTCGGGTAAATATCTTCGATCGGGCTCGGAATCGGAATCGGAATCGGTGCTCCTACGATACCCTGCGCCATTAGCAACGTGCAAAGTGCAGCGACAACGGCGAGGTGGGACTTCATGTTGGTGGGATTTGCAATGTGAGAAAAGCGAAATGAAGCGTTGAAGTGTCTTTGTGAGAAACTTGGAAAAAAGGGGGTATCGATGTTGACGCGACGTGTCCAGCACGTTTGAGGGTATGAGTAGAATTTCCAACGATACGGAGGACCAGGGGGATAGTGACGTTGAGGAGAGTCCCTTGTCAGTAGAAGGTATCAAGACGAACTTTGGTATAGTTGATGCACGATAGAGGCAAAGGTGCAGAGCAGTTTGGTATCAGATGTGTGCAGTGAAGCAGTAGAAGACGATGTGTGCTGGAAAGTAGCAGAAGAAGATGTGTGCGGAGAAGTAGACGAAGATTTGTTGCGGAGAAGAACAAACTGACGAACGCAAAAGACCTTGTATATGTACCTTTTCCGCTCCCCACTTATCTTACCTTACCTCGACCAACTCATGCCCACTAGCCAAAGGCGCACTTTCTCAGACGTTGTTGCGCACTTTCTCAGACGTTGCTGCGCACTTTCTCAGACATTGTTGCGCACTTTTTCAGACGTTGTTGCGCACACACTCTCCTACAGCATCTCTCCCTCTGTCCCCACAACTTGCACTCAGTGCCGCACATGCAGCGTAAATACCCTGCTAAAACCTACGAGCCGAAGTGGGGTGTTTGGTGCCCGCAGCGATTCCGCCTGACCTTGTTCCTAGCAGCAGAGATCACCGAAAACCAAGGAATGACCGGCAACGTCTGGCCATCCCCACGCAGGAACAGAGAGGGTGGGCTGGGATAGCTTATCGCGCACTTTTCCACGCGAATTGCGGGGCTGGAGGGGATAAAAGGGACAATGCTTCCGACGGGCGCAACACGTGATGCAGTGTAGGTGGAGACGCAAGAGAAAAGATGAAGTCGGCGGTGCTTTTTGTGTTGAAGCTCTCTTTTGGGTTAGTATTCGATCAAAGGCGAGGATGCTTGGCGGGATCAAGGCCGGCCACCGTCTCCATTCTCGAGCGGGGTGCTGTTTCGCCAGCGAGTGAGCTTAAGACGTGATATCCGGTATTGTGCACCGCCCATCGAGGACCCACAGCACGCCTGCAGGTTCCTGTCTATCCCCTCGGTGGACCTCTTCGAGACGCAGAGGGGCGCGTGACCGGGGCCATTGTCCCCCCTCTCCCACTGAGCATCACCTTTTGTTGAAAGACACTGGAAGCGCCCTATGTGGTCGACACGTGTAACCTCATAAAGGGGTCAGTCGGGCAATTGAACGGCCCGATCGGTGCTATTCACGGTCATACGCTGCCATTGTTTCAGCAATCTACACGACAGACGATCCGCTTGGGAAAGCCGAGCAAGTCCAACTATGCTCCCGTTTCCCCCTTCGCACCTCTTCGGCATTCGTGAAAGCACATAAGCCGGCGCAGCAGCTCGTCGCACCTTCGGTCGAGGCTCTTAATCCATCGCAAGCTCATGCTCTAGCTCAGCATTAGCATTTAGTTGCAAAGGCCGTGGCCCCAACTTTGTTTCCTGTCGATGCGCACGGCTTTTTCGATGGCGACAGCAAGGCCCGTCTTGCCAAGAGACTTCATCTCTGTGCATCGGTCGCATCGGTCCGGAGCCGAACGAGTAACAATGAGAAGCTGCAAGGTCAAGCCTCTTTGGATCACCATTAGAGTTCGGCGCTGCAATGACAGAAAGCGGGGCACCACGTAATCAGGTAAAGTTAAGGCCCGTTTCATCATTGCTCTTTCAAGAGATCTCCGAAATCACATCTCCACAGTCGGATTTGGTCGGAGTGGGTCGCTCGAACCGGCAATCTTTCTATTCTAGGTTCTCACCAGCGGACAAGAGGCTTTGGGAAAAGAGGGAGAAGCGATGACGACCTCTCGTTCACGGTCCGATTGGTTCAGCCGATGTATGGCCGAGTCATCGCTCGATGTTCGGACCTTCTCGTCATCTTGAGTTGCGAGCCCAGACCTCACGCAAGCGATGGCGACGACGAAACATTCCGTGACCACGTTGCTCAGTGAAGGGCACATCAGTCGGTCCGGCTTCCGCGAGCTTAAGTCAGACACGATGCTTTCAAAATACTTTTGTATTCCACTCTCGCATATGGCGACTCATGCTCTCGAAAAATGGTTGACAAACCACCTGGTACCATTGGGTCCACCATCATCCCTAACCACCATTCCCGTCTTGGACTCGATCATATCCATCATCTCATTGATCAGCAATATAGGCACGTCTTCCTTCTCTGCAATCTCCAATATCGACGCACCGGAACCCCAGGGCGAGAGATTGTCGCCATAGCTCGCCTCTTCCGGCGAAGCTGACTGCTCTCTAATGGCTTTACCTTGCGAGATGCGGAGCGACTGTGCCTGTTCGATGCGCTTCATCTTGTGCTCCCACTCGAGCGTATCAAGGTAGTGCAAGATGCGCGAGGCAAAGGCGTCGTCGCTGTACTTGGGCGTGTGGAGCACAGACAAGCCGGATCGGAACGTTTTGATGCGCACAGAGGGAGAAGTGATATCGGGAAGGAAAGCGGCAGCAGAACGCAATGCTTGCGGAGGAATCAAGGCTACACCGCGTGCTCTGTTCCAGACGCACCACACCTCGTCGAGCCCCACCAAGCCTCGACCTTGCAGCTCGTCGTCCGAGACGCGAGGCAGGGATTCGCTGGTTTTGCCCTTGGCAGCGATCCTTCCTGCGCCCATCAACCCCGTCCTGTGACCGCCGGAAGGATTGCCGAGCAGCAGGCCAGCGAGTTCACGGGCCAGCTCACGGTGATACTCGTCTTGGTCTCTGGCCATATCCTCGGTAACAGCAGGTGCGGGCAGACCAAGCTGTACAAGGGAAGAGCGGATGAGTGTGGCAGCTTCTTGGTCTGGCTGTGGTGCTGTATCTGGCAAACCAGCGGCTTTGGCGGCGGCAGCGGCTTGTTCCTGCTTTGTGAGTTTTGCATTGAGCGACTCTGCAAACTCGACCATCTGCTTGGCTTTCCGCATGAGCGCTTCGAGGTCCTTAAGTGCGCCCTGCATGTCGTGATTTTGAGCACGGCTAGTGGAGTCGACGGAAGAAAGGATGCCGTCGATGCCGACTCTTTTAAGCGCAGCCGACCTGCCGTCGAGATCGACCATGCCTGCTGCGACACGCACCGCGCGAGGATCACTGGATGAAGAAGCGTTGGACGCGCCTGTTGCTGTGCCCTTTGAACCGCTAGCCCAAGCTTTGGCTCGAAGTGTGGATTTGAGCAAGTTGTAAAAAGGCTTGTCGCCGCCTTTACGGAAGCTGAGTTTGACAGAATCGGTAGGTGGAGGCATTGATGACGATGCTGGGGTGGAAGCTCTGCTAGGAGCAGTACTGGAACGAAGGGACAGAGCATCTGCTTCGGTGCTCTTGCGTAGTGGTGTGCTAGGAGCTGTGAGGAAGGTGGTGGATGCTGGAGCGGAAGCCTGATCTTGTTGCCAGCTGCGACCGAGATGGGAGCCACACATTTCGCACTTGGTCATGGAAGGATGGTTGAGGAAGGTGCATACGTCGCAGGCTATACCGTCGTTCTGTTTGGTTGCTGGCGGTATGGCGGGGGTGTCTGAAGGCTTTGGTATTGATGGCGGTTTGCTTTGGCTGGAGAAGGGATCGGATCGTGGTGGGTCATGACCATAATCTGGCAAGGTGGTTCGCTTGGGAGTGGGCCGAGCAGGTTCCTTTGTGACTCCGCAGAGCTCGCAGGCGGCACGAGTGGCAGCATTGCTAAAGCCACAGATGGCGCAGATCCAGTTGGAGGCTGCCGCATCGGAAGGCGTCGAGTCTGCGGCCGAGGCATTGACCCTCCAGTCCCTGCTCGGTGTCTTGCTGAGTGGAGACGAGCTGATATGAGGAGAGAGTGAGGTGGAGCTGGACTGCCGTTGTTGATCGATAGCATCGTCTGCATCCTTGTCCAGCTTTGCGAGGGTGAGGGTGATCTTGGGGCTGCTCTTGAGAAAGCCGGCGTAGTACTCGGACTGCTTGACGAGCTCGAGATTCAAGCTGCACGAGTATCGATGTGGTTCGAGGTCGTCTACATAGAGAAGACGATGGGAGGTGAGGTAGACGGTGCCGTTGTTCTGATGGAGCACCTTGTCCTTGCCGTCGTAGAGGCCGATGCTATCCTGCAAGCTGACGACCTCTTCATCGTGAAAGAGGAGTGCGCCGATGGACGAGTTGCTAGCATCAACCTGCTTGAAGCGATCCATGTCATGCCATGCAGAGGGGAACGTGGTGGGCAATAGAGATGGTTGCCGTGCAAGTCAAGGCTGATATCAGATGTCGTCCTCATCTGTCCAGGGTCCTTTCGAACACACGGAAGCCTGTGCGAGCGGAAATAGCCAAAATCAATGACCAAATGACGGCCTAACAGTTTGAGAAAATGCCTTTACACGGTTCTGACTAAGCAATATCTAAATTCGGCCTCGTGGCCATTAATCAGCCACATTCGGAAGGCGCCGGTTAGGCTTTGCATTTCATTTCGCTATGTCCGCTTGCTGTTGTCGAGTTGTGCTCAGCCGCTCAGCATCATATCAGGCTGCAGCAACTTGATCCTCGACTCTATGCAATGCGCTCGAGCAGCATCGTCCTTGTCTGGTGTTGGAGTGGGGCGTCAAAACTGAGCTTCTAAGGACGATTTGAGCACAGACTCTCGACTAAAGATGAAAAATGGAAAATGACAAATAAAATTCAAGAAGAAATGGAGTCACCAAAAATCGAGCCTTTTTCTTGAGAAAAAAGCGCTTTGGAATGCATATGTAACTTATTCTTGGCTAGGCAACCCCGATCTTGTGGTTAGTCCGGCCCGATCTGGTCTGACCAATCCGCTTTTTTTTTTTTTTTTCCTTGAGCGGATTCTTCCCGGAAGCGTCGGCGCCAACTGAGTGTTGCTCTTTGTCATTCTGTCTGCGGAGCGCAGTGCAAAGCTCTTGTTGTTGTTCTTCTTGTTCCGCTCCCATCACCTCCCTTCTCTTGCAGCTTCATCGCTTCAAGAGTTCCCTTATTCCCATCTCAAAGTCCACGTATTTTTGACGACTCGCTTCGGCATACAATCGGTGGACAGACGGATACAGAGCCACTTTTGGTGGATCGAGAGCTAAGTCTCATCTGTTCACATTACAATGACACAGGAGAACAATCTCGAGGCGGCGACCGCAGCCCAAACACCCGCCCCGAAGCCGTCGAGGTACCAGAGATTGACGAGTCGCTTCAACCCTTCGAGATCAACCTCTACCTCCCCAAGCGTCCTCTCATCCCCTCGGCCGCCGCTTCCGCAAGCGGTCTTCCTGAAACCCCTTGTCCTCTCAAGGTCGCTGTCACACCCCAAGAGACCCTCAACGACCTCCGTATCACTATCACAGACAGCCCAGAGGGTTACTGGCTCGGTGCTTTCTGCTTCCGCAAACCCATCCCTGGTGCTGCTCCCGCCGTCAAAGGTGCCAAGGTGCAGCTCGGCCAACGTGAGCCGGAATGGACAGAGCTTCGCGAGATCTTCGACGGCATCCCCTTGGACAAGCGAGAGCTTCACGTCACCCACGTCGCCTTCAACGAGGCTGATGCCCGCGCCCATGTCCAACGTCTCCGTGATTTGCTCGGCGGCGGTGCTGCCGATCCCGGTGCCATCGGCGTCGATGCTGCCATCAGCGTCCAGGATGCCGTCAGGAACCCGCAAGAGTGGCAGCACGACTCTTCCCGTCAAAACGCAAACGGCCGCGCTTCCAGCAAAAACGGTGCTTCCCAAGAGCGGTCTGAGTCGCAGCTCCCTCTTGTCGACTGGGCTGGCTGGCCCGCCGTTACCGCTATCGATCTGATTCCCTCAGTCGCTCGTCGCCCTCGCCAGCTGCCTATCTGCCTTCGTCAGCTCTCCCTCGCCTCCTGGAACCCTCCGCCGCAGCACTACAAGCTCAATGGCCACCTCCTCTATCTTCAGGTCGGCACCCTCGAGGGCGAGGTCATCTACATCACTGCATCCACACATGGTTTCTACGTCAACCGCTCCTCCGGTGCTCGATTCGACCCCTCTCCCCGCCCCGCTGGCCAAGACTTTGCCTCTTGCTCCCTCTTCGACTTGCTCTGCGGCTTCTCTCCGCTCTTCCTCTCCACCTTTGCAAAGCTCTTCAACGACCCTCTCTCCTCCCGAGACTACTTCTCCGCCGTCCCCGTCACAAACACATTGCCTGCTTTCCCCTGGCTCGCACGCAACCACACTCACAATCCAGACCCGCTCCGTTCCCAGGCCGCTTTCCTCCTCACAGGCGCCACCTCGGCCGACACTTTGGAAGGAACCAGGGACTGGAACGACGAGCTTCAATCCGCCCGAGAGCTGCCTCGCACCACACTCCCAGAGCGACTCATGCGCGACCGCGTGCTCAACCGCATTTACTCCGAGTTCACCCAAGCCGCCGCACGCGCCATCCCCAAGGTCGCTGCTGGTGAGGTTCAGGCAATGAACCCAATGGACAAGCGAGATGCTCAGATGTTCATTGTCAACAACCTCTTCATCTCCAAGGGTGCAGACGGTGTCGACCTCTACCCTCACATGGGTGGCGATGAGGCTGCACACGTCGCCGTTGGAAAGGACATCCAAGGCGTCAAGACGCTCAACAGTCTCGACGTGGGCGGCTTGTGTCTTCTCGGCACCATCGTCATCGACTGGAAGGGAGAGCGATGGGTCGCACAGAGCGTTGTTCCCGGCCTCTTCCGCAGGCGAGATGACACTGACGACCAGCTCGACGCTGCCGACCAGGCTGGTCAAGCTGCTGAGACCGCTGTTGCCAAGAAGACCGCCGAAAGCAAAGATGGCAAGCCAACCAAAGGTGACCTCAACGACGACACTCAGGTCGTTTACGGTGGTGTCGAGGGCCCAGAAGTGATCCGTGACAATGTCGCATTCCACAAGCTCTTCTACCAGGTCGCTCAAACCCTCCATCTCAACGAGCACGACGTCGAGGATGCCAACGGTAACAAGCACCCGCTCTGGCTCAGCGTCGACTCCAAGGGTCTTCGCGGCGCCGACGGCCGACGATACGTGCTTGACCTTGCACGACTCAACCCTGTCGACATCAATTGGCTCGAGAACGACATTGCTGGTGAGATTCATGGCAGTGCCTCCTCTTCCAGCCAAGATGCACGCTACCCTCACCGCATGACGCTGCTCCGACCCGAGCTGCTCGAGATCTACTGGGACAGCGAGTTCCGCAAATGGGCTCGTGCCCAGCTTGCTGCTCGCCAGGAAGCCAAGGCTGCCAAGCATGCTGAAGCAAAGGAGGCCGCTTCCAAACAAAACGGTGAAAAGGCCGAGGCTGAGCAAGAGCAAGAGCAAGGGCAAGAGCAAGAGCGCCTCGACTCGTCCGAGTTTAAGCTGACTTTCAACCCTGATGCCTTTGTCGAGTTCAAGGTGGCCGACGCCTCGGTCGAGGACGGCTCCAAGGTCATCACTCCCATCACCGACGAGTCGGATGCTAGCGTTGCAGCCGTGCGACAAGCTTCCGACTTCTTGCGCAAGGTTGCCATCCCTCGTTTTGTGACCGATGTCGCCGCCGGTCTCTTTACCGCTGCTGATGGTGGTGCACTTAGCCGACAGATGCACGCGCGTGGTATCAACATTCGCTACCTCGGCTACGTCGCCCGTCTCTGCACGCCCGAGGCTAAGCAGGAGCTGGACCAGGAACTCATCAGCAAAGCCGGTCCTGGCCACGAGGGTTTCTTGAATGCTTTCCGACTCACGGTGCTGCAGGAGATGGTGCTGCGAGCCAGCAAGCGCATCCTGCGTGGTCTCATCCGCGATGTCGAGCAGGTCAACGTCGCTGCGTGCGTCTCGCACTTCCTCAACTGCCTCATTGGCGACAAGGTCAACGCAGCTCCCGAGGCTCGCCCCACTCTTTCACCTTTGTCCGATGCCACGCACGCAGAATGGACCAAGCTGACTCCCGAGTCTCTCAAAGAGCAGCTGACGGCCGAGATCCGCAAGCGCTTCCGCTTTGAGCTGCCCGCCTCGTTCTTTGATCAGGAACTGCGACGCGCTCAGCTGCTTCGAGAGGTGGCTCTGCGCACGGGTATTCAGCTCAAGCTGCAGGATTACGTCCTGGAAGGCAAGCTGGCCGATGCCGATGGCAGCATATCGGATGACTCGCACGTCGAGTCGCAGCCTAACGGCCACTCTGCCGCTAGCAAGAAGGGCAAGGGCAAGAAGAAGGGCGACAACGAGCAGCAGAACGGCACCAAGAAGGCCAACGGTGCCGCCGCCGCAGACAAGAAGCCCGTCAAAAAGGTGCGAACCACAAGCTTTGAGCCTGAGGATGTGCACAACCTGGTGCCTATGGTCAAGGACTCGACGCCCAAGAGCACGCTGGCCGAGGAGGCATTCGAGGCCGGGCGGATCTCGATCAGCCGTGGAGATCGCGACCTGGGATTGGAGCTGCTGCTCGAAGGTGTCAGCTTCCACGAGCAGGTTTACGGTCTTGTTCACCCCGAGGTGGCACGATGCTATGCTCTGTTTGCCACCATCGTCCACCACCTTGCTGGTGTTGTGGCTATGGAGCGCGCCGAGCTGATCAACCAAGCCAAGTCGGAGAACAAGGAGATCACCGAGGCTGATCTGCCGCCCGTCAACGAGCACGTGAGCATGGCCAACGCTGTGCGATACCAGAGGCAGGCGGTGACCGTGTCGGAGCGTACGCTGGGTCTAGACCACCCAGAGACGCTCAACCAGTACATGAACCTGGCTGTGCTGGAGCGATCGGCAGGCAACACGCGCGAATCGCTGCTGTGCCAGCGCAGGGTGCTCGAGCTGTGGAGCCTGCTGTACGGCAAGCAACACCCGGACTGCATCAATGCGCTGTCCAATGTCGCACTCACGCTGCAAAATGCTCGATTGTTCGAGCCGAGTCTGCGCGTGTACCGATCTGCGCACGAACTGGCCTTGTCGCTGTTTGGCGCGGACAGCATCCACACGGCCAACCTGGCGCACGAGTTGAGTCAGGCGTACACACTGGCGGGCGATCTCAAGACGGCGCTCGCAGTGGAGAAGGAGGCGTGGCGCGTGTTTGAAGAGCGTCTGGGTAAGGAGGATGCGCAGACCAAGGAGAGTGAGGCGTTCTGTTCGAGCCTGGCTGCCTCTGCGGTGCGCATGGCCAAGCTGGCGAAGGAGGCGAGCGAACGTCAGGCGCGCCAGGGCGCGTTGGGACTTGGTTCGGCTCGTCGAGGCAATGGTGCGGCTGCTGCTCCGGCTGCCGTCGCCGGCGCTGCTTCCACTGCTAGCGCCAATGCGAACGCGAACAAGTCGCTCGACGAGATGGTCCGTTTCATTCAGGGCGGCTCGCCTGCCAAGCCCAAAGGCAAGAGCAAGGCCGGTCGCAAGTGATGCGAACAATGGATTGAAGCTTCATGGAGTCAGGAAGGTTCTGGAATCCGTACACACACCAAAACTAGCATGGCATCAAGCCACCAAGAAAGATACGACAAACCTATTGTTGTTCGCACTAATTTCAAAAAGAATTGCAATCGCACCACCTCTTTTTATTCGCCTCTGTCTCTCTTCTTGAGTTGCAGTCCAAGCCAACGTGTGCCATTGTCTGAACGTGAGCGAGACACGAGTGAGCGAATTGCAACAATGCTGACCCGCGCCAGGTCAGCTGGTTGCTTGAACAATGAGAGCGCGATTAGTCGATGAATGGAGGTGTGTGTGGGGGATCGACGTGTGGGTAAAAAGCTTGGATCTCTTTTCGCTGCTGCTCATGTCAAGTGGCGTGACACTCACAAATCTGTGTTCACTGTTGCCTGTTCAAGCCACCCACCCACCATGTTTGCATTGATGAACAGAGGGGAAACTCACGCCACAAGCTCGGCTGTCACGGCGGCCGACAAGAGCGAGCAGCGCACAGCCTTGTGACACGATCTGACAAAGATGGACGAGCTCGGTTAGAATTGCCCTTTTGGTCTAGCTCGGCGATGCGCTGAATCAGCGACACCTCGAGACTTGGTGCTACGTCACTCTTATTTCTACTCGTCTTGCCTAGGTGATTGCAGACTCGGTGGTCGAGCGAGCTACAGAAGATACCGAAGCTACTCAGCAGACAAAGTGTAGTAACCCCCCCTCATGCTCATGCTCATGCTCATGCTCATGCTCATGCTCATGCTCATGCTCATGCTGAAGAGAGATATGAACAACAAGACGAGCCTCGCGTATGCGCTCGCTGTTGCAAAGAGATAGGCATTGCATGAATTAGTGCCTTTTGCAACGGTGTTTGCGGATCGTCAATTTATTGACTTTCGAGGTCGACACTGAATCTGCTGCGGTGCAAAGCTGCTGTATCGCTCTGTCCTCCAAGCGAGGTCGTGAGTTGATTGAATTTGCTCGATTTTGGGCAACTTGCCAAGCTCGATAAGTTTGCACAGCAAGCAACACAGCGCGCCTATCTGCTCTTGTCGATTTCCAAGCGTGATTTTTTCGACTTTTCTTTTCTTTGTGGCACGTGACCGGCGTGCACATCTGAGCTCGCACACGCAGCTGACCCACCTGCCACATCACTGATCACTGATCAACCTGTTGGTTGCTCCAACCCTGTCTCCTCTCATCCTCCATCTCACCATCCTTTGGTGTGCATTGCAACATCCCACAACACCACCATTCTTTTTGTGGACTTGTCCCTATGGCCTCATCTGACCATGGCTCAACAGCAGGTCTGCATGCATTGCCACCAGTCCTTCCTGACCAACCACTTTTGTGGCAAGAGCAATTGACCTTGCACATGCTGTGCAGCCTGCCAAGGTGTTCAGCCAGCTTCTCTCCTCTCTGTTGCTATGCTGGCACCCAGGCTCACCACTCCTCTGTCCACTTCTCAGCCTTCTACTCGCTCATTGCCACCACCAGCCACTAGCTCCTCAACCCTTTTAGCACCATCACAGCCTCTTCAGCTCCCCATTGATTCTGCTCCTCAACATGATTTTGCACTCAACCTTGACACTGTCCATGCTTGACTTGATGCTCAAGCCAACTTTGCCTCTCAGCTGGCTGGCACCATATCCGAGATTTGACAGCTGGTTCTGGCAATCAGACAGGACCCGTCACAGCCTCCAAGCACTCTGCCCGCTGCAGCTGCTGCACAACCACTTCCTCTGTGGCACCACCCCCTTGCCAACTGGTGAGTTGCAGATCCATTGACTCTTCCCCTGGGTCTCTCAAGAAGTAGCACAGCCGGTGTACAGTGACCAACTTCCTCCCCACAACTTGGTGCAAGCTTTGCAAACCAAGCAAGTTGAGAGCTGCACCTGACAAAGATGCAGGCATCTTGATCAACAACATCCAAGTGCAGCCAGTGCTGTCACTCTCGCAACACTCCCAACTCCGCAAGTTCCTGTGCCAAGTGCCTGACGTCCATGCCTTTGCGCAAGCGTGGACCATCTACACTGCTCTGAGGTGCGCCAGCACCAACGACCCCAACCCCAGCACCAGTCTCGGCTCCTTCCTCATCATCATCATCGACCAAGACACCAAGTACTATTGGCCTGCCATGGCCAAGTTTGTCTTGTCGGTCTGTGAGCAGCACTTTGGTTATGCCACCGCCGCCAACTGGGCTGACAAGGACCTTGGTGCCTGGCAAGAGAACCTTGGCAGCCTCCCACACCGTGACATTGCTGGCAACAAGCAGTCCCCAACCAAGGCTTCTACAACTGTGTCAGCCAACAGCAGCTCAAGCCAGCCATCCTCCAAGCAACAGTGCAAGGACATCAGCACCCAGGTCTGCTTCCACTACAACTCGAGTGGCTGCCCAGATGGTAACCAGTGCCAGTGTTGGCACATGTGTGAGGTCTGCAAGCAGCAGCACCCATGCTTGTTGTGCCCAGATCTGGCTGCTGCCACCTGGAAGCTGCAGCCCTAAACATGGTGAGTCCCACTTCTTGGCCTTCTCGCCCACCTCAGGTCTGCCCCCCTGTCACTCTGGACAGCATGTCTCTGCAACAAACTCAGGTCCAGCCCCTACTTTGGGTCTCTGTGACAGACTCCGGTCCGGCTTGTTGATACATCTCTGCAACAGACCCAGGTCCAGTGTTCTCTTAGGTCTCCACAACAGACCCAGGTCCAGCATCTCACTTTGGTCCTGGCAGCTTTGGATGTTCCATCAGCTGACTGGTGTCTCTCACTCCTTCTTAAAATGTGCCAGCATCTACCACCTTTATGTCCAAACACCACTCTCACATGGGATGCTTTCAACCCCTCTTTTTCACCTGCCCACATTGGCTCCATGCAGGCTTGGCTTCCTGCTTGGGAGTGCCTCCTCTTTGACTATCCTGATGTCCACTATCATGACCAAGTCATCGGCATGATTCACCACAGCTGCCTTCTTGGCTATGATGGTTCACTCTGTGACACCAACCACCTTGCCATCCATCTTCCCATTGATGCTGCCAGCCATGCACACCTTCAGCATGAGATTGAGGCATGCCTGCAGGAGGGCTGCCTTACCATCATGTCACCATCCTCTGCCTTGGTTGAATTGCCAATTGGGGTGGTTCCAAAACCTTGTTTGACCAAGCTTTGTACTATTCATCACCTGTCCCATCCCCACTGCCCTACCCCCCAACCTTGCCTTTGGTCAACAGCAGCATCAACCCATCTTTCATCTACATCTGCTATGAGTCAATCAAGCAGTTGGTCAATTTCATCCACTCCAATCCTGGTTGCTTGCTCTGGAAAGGTGACCTCAAGGATGCCTTCAGGCATGTTGTGATGGCAGAGTCTGATGCCTCCCTTCTGGGATTTCAGTATGATGGTGTCCACTACCATGAGAATGCTCTCACCTTTGGCAGAAGCAGTTCACTGTTCCTCTTCAACCTGGTCACCAAGTTCCTCCACTGGACTGTGGCTTTGTGTCTGCCAGCCCCTTGGCCAGTCAACCACTATTTGGATGACACATTTGGAGTGGTGCCTGCAGAGGACAGTAATCTTGTGCTCCTGCCTGTGCATGTGCTGGCTTTGGCTGCCACAGCACTTGGCCTTCATCTCTCCACCAAAAAGACCTTTGCCAACCTCATGTGCCTTGAGGTACTTGGCATTGACATTGATTCCACCAAGCAAACAGTCAGTATTACCACCAAATGCCACTTGCACATCCTTGCCCAGTGTTGCATGCTGCTGGACTGTGGGACTGCTGATGTCCTTGATATGCAGTGCATCTCTGGCCTGCTCCAAATTGTTTCTTCAGGTCTTCCCCTGTGGTAAGGCATTCTTGTGATGCCTCTATGACTGCACCTGCCACAGACAAGCTGTTGGCCAATGCTGCATCCCTCACCCAGCCTTGTCTGAGCTCAGCTGGTGGGTCACCATACTTGAGTCTTGGTCTGGCACCAGCATCTTGGTACCTTTGCCACTCATTGTTGCACACATCTGGACCAATGCTTGTCCACACAGCTATGGTGCACACCTTGGCCTCACCCATGACACAGTGGCAGCCTTCTCCAGAGAGGTCCCCAAACAGCACTGCAAAAAGAACATTTGGTTCCTGGAAGCCCTTGCAGTGATTGAAGCCCTCTGCCATTTTGCCCCTCACTGGTCAACACCCATGACCATTGTTGTGCACATCAACAACAAGAATATTGAGCATGGCCTTAGGTTGGGCCATTCTTGCGACCCACTCACACAGTGCCTTCTTCAAGAGATCTACAGGTTCTGTTTCACACACAACATCAAGACACTATCAACACTCACATGAACACCGAGTTCACCAAAGCGGGCCTGCAAGAGGCATTCGACTTCCTCAAAAAGGATTTCAACAGGATGGTATTGTCGTGGCCGGAATCTCTTCGTAAGAAGATCCTTGAGTTCCTTGTCACGAACGCTGATGGCTTCGACGTGGAGGAACTTCGTGGCAAGCCATGGTACGTACCTCACAATCTTCGTTTTTTGGTTTGCCTTCCTTGGGGGTGCCTCGGCCTTGCTGGCAAGCCTCTTGCCGAGGTCACGGCATGTCATTGCCGAGAATTTCTAGTGGGAGATGTCGTTGCAATGCCTGGTCATCCTGATGACAAATCCACTGTGACCTCAACCCGAGGCCAACGCACCACAGTCAAGAAGGGGAAGGTGAGGGCTACAGAGGCTGACGATGATGATTGAGAACTGTCAGATGATGAATGGGAAGATGAAGTGGACACGAGAGATGCCACGACGTCCACCTTATCACTCCCTTGGCAGACAAGCATCACATGGCGAGCCGTCTGGCCGAAAGTTCACAAATACATTCTGCCTGGCATGGTGCGGCAATCATGGTTTCTGGTATTACATCGCAGAGCCCCAATTCCCCATCTTCCATCCTGGAAACCAGGCCCCTGTCTGATGATGTGTGGTTGTCAAAATTGCGACTCAGACCACATTTATATCGATTGCAAACACATCCACATTCTTTGGCTAGAAGTTGCCAAGATGCTGGCTGATCTCACTGGCCTTCTAAGCGAAGATGTGAAGGCCAACATCCAGATGGCCCCTCCATCGGAATTTGCACTCAGTTTTCTGAGCATTGGCAAGCGGTTAGGCAGATACAGCAAAATCCGCCTCTGGGTCTGGTTCACCATCTGCCTGCATAGTCTCATGACAGCAATCTATGGCTTAGCAAAAAAGGAGAGCTTTGACCACATGCCTCGCAGCCTCAAGCCAAAACCCTTTGCCAATCACTGCATCCGTGACATCATCCACTTCATTACCCTCCTTTGTCATGGTCCCAGGCATCTGTCGGAGGAGAAGTTTGAAGCAGCATGGGTAGTTCAAAATCGCCTGTTCAGCCTGATCAGAGGATGGATCAGACTGAACCACAGAGCAATTCGGGAAGACGACCACTCGGATGCATTCGACGGCGGTGTCGATGAGGAAGGTTGGGAGACGGTGGTGGACGACTCAGTCATGACCCACTCTGCAACCCCCTCGCAACTCTGGTGCAAAGCGGAATTGACAGGTCAGAAGAGAAAACCCCGCATGTGCCGCTGCTGCAACCAGCAGGTCTGCACTCTTTGTTTTGAGCCTGCCATGGGTGTGCAGCCGGAAGATCATGGCATCGTCATCCCAGCTCCGCATAGACGTAGGTCAGCATGTGACAATTGTGGCGGCCAACCTACTAGGACCCAGTGGTGGGAACAAGGTTCAAAACCGTGCCTGTGTTGCAAGAAAGTTCCCAAATGACAGCATCGAGAGCTCAGCGATTGTTTCGACTGCTATGAGGCAAACACAGGTGACGAAGTAATGTACGTCAAAATCAGGAATGTTCACCCTTGCCCTAATTGTCCAGGATCGGGGGGAAAGCGAAAGAGGCAACTTACTATTGTGGAGGTGGATGAAGAAGAAAGTATGCCAAACACACGACAGCGTCCTACCACGAGACAACAGATGAGATGTGCGTCGATCTTGTATGAAGGCCAAACCAACTCAACGGCTGGACCATCTCGACCACCAAATACCCAAACAGCCGAGCAAGGCAGCCCTGCCAGCAACGTTGTACCTCGGCAACAATATATTCAAACGACCCTGCTGTTTGGTAGGCCGGGCCTACCGAAAAGAAAGGCTCAACATCCTCCCAAAAGGGAGCCTGACTCGAGCCAACCAAGGATCATGAGCTTCCTTGGACACGATGAGGAATTGGGGACAGCTTGGGATGAATGAGGCTGCTAATACCTCCTTGGACGGACCTCGCCTGATATCACATGCTCTCATTCACTTTTGTAAATAGTCCTGCTCAGTTTCAGAATATGAGACATATAGACATATAGACATTACTCTTTGCCTGGCGCAGGTTTCATCTACTGACAACATCCTTGCCAACCTCCTCTCCTGTCAATAGTTCAACCACATCTGGCACCTTTTCCCTCACACCCACTCACAGCTGTCATTCTCCCAGCTGGCATGTGCTGACCACCTGGCCAGCCCCCTCCCACCTTTGCACCTAGCTTGGGGCTGTCTTTGTCAGTGGCCACCCTGCTCTGGAATGGCTTGGTGGCCAGCACTTGAAACTATGCTGGTGGTACTGTCACCACCTTCAGAACCTTCTGCACCTTCCATTTTGGCTCCAATGTCACCTGCCTGCCAGCCTCTGGACTGCAGCTCCTTGAGTGGCTTGGAAGCATGTCTGCCTCTGGCCACTCATACCACTCTGCCAAGCACAAGCTCAGGCACCTCCACTCACACCACATCGACCTCAGTCTCAGCCTTGATGGTTTCAAATGTGGCTAGCTCGAGCACACCTTGCACAGTGTTACAGGAGCAGCTCGAGGATAGCCTCGATGGCGACAGCGAGCTGGAGCAGGGAATGAGGGTAGTAGTGTGGCTACACTCAGAGTGGACAGGAAGGCATGGAGGAAGGTATGGAGGGGGTTGGGGTGTCACAAAGTTGCACCTCAAGAATTAGTAGTCTCTAATTTGTGAGGATGCATGACCTCGAGAATACAAGCATGCCAAGTCTCAAGGTGCACGACATTGCATAACCATGTAAGGTGGGGCGAGATGAGGTGGGGACCCTTGACAACCACCCACACACTCTCATGAAGGACACACTGGTGGTCTTGAAGGAAAGTGGTCTGGGTACTATGCAGCCAGGTCAGAGGGGGAGTATATAGCCAACAGATGCATGACAGTGGTATGAGCAGAAGCCTATCCACTCTATTACTACTTTTACAGACATATACAAGCTTGGCTTTCTCACAGTCCTTATAGCTTGTCACTGCAATCAACTTGCATTGCAGTATGCACTTGTGTGATTGCCAGTATCAATGCTAGAACCTCCACTAGCATATGGCACCTCAACTTTAGTGGCACCTCAACTGTGGCCTGGAACCTCCACCAGTCCATATACATCAACAGCAAGTGTTGCCCTGCTCCCAGACAGAAGCAATGCCAACATCCACCCTTAGCAAGGCCTCAAGAACACTTGGGCTTAGTGCTAGGAGGGTCCCAACAGCTTAGCATATAAGTGAACATGCCATGCTGCCTCTGAATGGAGTGTTCACGGGGGTCAGTCAGCTTCGAGGATTGAAATAGGTGAACTCTCAAGAATCAATGACCTCAAGAATCAGACTGGGGTAAATCTCGAGCTCCGGTTTTCTCGATATCTGAAGCTAGGCACGCAACCCCTGACACACAGGTACAAGCACAACCATGGTGCACAACACACTGGCACTAAGCTCCCCATCACTCTCCCTCTACTTTGATGCCTTGTCCTTGCTCATTGACACCTTCCCCAACCTCCCCCAGCAGGACTGTCTTGTGTACAAGGTGGCCTTTACTCTGTCCTTTGCCTGTTTCCTCTGTTCTGGCAAGGTTGTCTGGGACAAGAACTCAGGCCCAGCCATGATCCTGCACGTCTCCAACACCAAATTGTCAACTGACCATGCCATTGTCACCCTGCCAGCATTGAAGACAGACCCTTTCCAACTTGGCATCAAGGTTGTTGCTCCCCTTGTCAGTGGGCCCAAATGCCCTGTTGGCCACCTCCAGTGCCTCCTTGCCAGCCACCCCACTACTGCTCCCCTCTTTGGTTTGGGACTCACCAGTTTTGAGCCCTTCACATGTGCATTGTTTGTTGCCATCCTCTGTTGCTCCATCACTGTCACTGGCCTGGCACTGGTGGCTTATGCTGGCCACTCATTTAGGCACAGCACTGCCACCTGGGCAGCCCATCTTGGCACCAGCACTGACACCATCCAGTACCTTGGCAGGTGGAACTCTGACTGTTTTTGTCAGTATGTCAATTGCACCGCAGGAGAACATTGTGACCTCTTGGTTGTGGCACTCTTCAGGGTGTGCAACAGACCTCTGGTCCCTGACAGCACCTTGTGGCATGACATCAGTGCATTCTAGCACCTTGCTCTTGGCTCCAGCCCTGTCGAGACTGCAGTCTGCTGTGCAGGTGCCTCAATGCTTGGTTGGTGGGCCAGGAGCCTCTGAGCCAGCATGCTATGCTGCTGACCCACAATCTAACAATCTATGCACCATGCACTCAGTCGGCCGTGTGAGCATGAGCTGGGATTCTTTTTTTTGTTCGAAAATGGCCCACTCTTGACCTCTTCTTCCCACGCGAACGCGCTCTGCTCTTGACTTTGCTCGACACGTCGGTCGTGAGATCGAGACGCTTCTCTGAGAGGGAAAATGGGGAAGGGGGAAAAAAGGGTTCATAGAGCAGCACATTATTGCTCAACTGACAAGATTCGCTTTTACGGCCCCTTCCCCCGCCCCCCCCAAAAAAGGAGCTGGATCGGTTGCGAGAAAAGCGTGGGCCAATCCGAAAGCAGCTCTCAACCGCTGCCTCTCGACGATCCTTTCCTCTTTTTCTGCCCTCGCTCCCTCGTTGCGGAGTTGCCTAAAATGATGTCGGTGTTGCCTGTGCGTGCCTGTCTCTCGTGTGCGCGTGTGTCTTGTGCCTGTCCGCCCGCCCTTTTGTCAGACCGGTCAGCGTCTGGTCGGCCAAGTTGTTGACGCTCTCTCTGTCCTTACTTCTAGCACACACACACACACACGCCCGCTCTTCCTGTCCCTTTCTCTCTCATTCTGACAGCTGCAATCGTATCATCCGATCCTCTCTTCTGCCTCTCTCTCTCTCTTTCTCGTCACCATCACCTCTCCCCCTCAAGCAGGCGAGCATCCTCGTATATCTTCCCACATCTCTCGGTGCGGATCATACAAGCTCGTCCGTCTGCTCTCCCTATCGTCTCTCGTTTCGCCGCCACCGTTCGTCTCAAGCTTGCTTCACAAAAAGGACCGGCTCAACCCGTCCTTGCTTCCCTTTCTTCTCTCGACGGCCCCAACGGGCGTTCTTTTGTTGCTTTCAGCTCGCCTCGACGCCTTCTCTTCTGGCCTGCCATCTCGTCGTCGTCGTCGTCGTCGTCGTCACCACGCTCGCACGCCTTGTTTGCAACATCTTTCATCCCCGCCACGCATACCTTGTTTTCGACTCGCTAATCCATCGTCGACTCTTCAAGCACCTTTGTTCATCTCTCCTTGTAAATTTCCCCAACCCAGCGCACTCGTCAAGCTCGAGCACTCTTGCCTAGCATCGGCACATTCGATTCACCGCCTCTCAGCCTCCGGGAATCGACTCGCAAGCATATTCAGCTTGCAACCCTTTAGCCGCCACCATGTCGACCGTCTCCGCATCCTCGTACAGCAGCGGCACCTCGTCCATCGGCATCTCGGCCCAGCCCCTCTCATTGCCCAAGATCATGCTCAGACGCTTAGCCAGAGCTGCCTCCCAGAACCCAATCGAGGTTATCGTCGCCATCTTTATCATTGTTACGCTCGCCTACTTTCAGCTTCTTCACGCCGTCACACACTCCAACTTCTTCGAGCCCATCTCGATCGAGGCCACCAGCTTGGCTTCCAGTTCCTCTTCTGGTCTCTTCAAGTGGGCCGGCGCCAAGAAAGCTCCTGCAGCTTCCTCAACACCTTCGACTTTGACTCTCAACTCGGCAACCTCCAATGCCGACACCGTCTACATTCGAAAGGCCGGCGCTGCCCACCTTTGGCAGCCTCTCAGCCAGCTTGGTGCAAAGAACAGCGGCGAAGGTGCAGCCGCGCTCATCAGCTCTTTGTCTCAGACCTTGTTTGTCGAGCCCGTTCTCTTGACCAGCGCACGCGAATCCTACATGGCTGCTCAGATCCAGGAGGCCATCCTCCCATCCCTTTCCGACAACCTCGTCAGCACCCTCGTCGGCTCCGATGCCTCTGCCACCCTAATCAAGGATGTCGACTCGCACCATTCGGCCTACGTCTTTGGCAAGACTTTTGCCGACCACCAGGACAACAGTGCCTCCGACGATGCGCTTCTCCGCAACCAGTTTCTCTCCAAGGCTGTCGATCCCTCGCTTCTATCCGCCTCCCTCTCCAAAGCCGCTCGCTCTGTCCCCCGACCCGGCTCGGTTGCCAAAGCCTCGGCCGCCGAGATTGACGAGCTCTACGACAACCTTCGTGTCGTTCCCTCGTCCCCGACGGCGAATTCAGCCCCTATGCCCCAACAACCTCAAAGGAAAGCGCGGCGCCATCAACACCAACGAAGAGATCCAGCGCATCCGATGGATGGCCTACGCCGTCAAGGCGCTCGTCATCCGCTTCTGGGCCTTGCTCAAGAAAGCCGACTCTGCCGACATTTTCGTCATGCTCTCGGCCTACATTCTCATGCACGGCACCTTTGTCAACCTCTTTCTCTCGATGCGCAAGTTTGGCAGCAACTTTTGGCTCGGCGCTTCCGTACTCATGTCTTCCATCTTTGCCTTTTTGCTGGCCATCACCTTTGCTTCGTTGCTCGGCGTCACCGTCGATCCTATCTGCCTCTCCGAGGCGCTGCCTTTTCTCGTCATCCTGGTTGGTTTTGAAAAGCCCTACCTGCTCACCCGCGCCATCTTTACCCATCCCGAGATCACGCCTTCTGCCATGTCGCTCAGCAGCAAGCAGCGCTCCGAGCTCATCCTCAGCAACTTCGACCAGGCCAAACCCGAGATCGGAACGCTCGGCAAGGCCCCAACGGGAACTGCTAACGGTGCGATTGCCATGTCGCGCGAAGAATCCTTTGTTCGTGCCTTGACCGAGCGACTCAAGAGCGAGGACAGCTTGCGCTGGGCTGAGCCCACCCCCATGCCAGCTCACGAGATTGTCGTTTCTGCCGTCAACCGCGTTGGCGTCCCCATCATTCGCGACTATCTCATCGAGATTGCCGTCATGGCTGTCGGTGCCACCAGCGGTGTCAGCGGGCTTCGCGAGTTCTGCCAGCTTGCCGCCCTCATCCTGCTCTTCGACTGCATCTTCCTCTTTGCATTCTACGTCTCCATCCTCACTGTCATGGTCGAAGTGCACCGCATCAAGGTCAAGCGAGGCGTTCGCAAGCCCAAGGTCAGCGCAGAGCTCAGCCTCGATCCCGACTCGGCCCCGCCAGCCCCGTCTCGCACAGCTCCACCTCGCGAGACTCGAGCCCTACGCCTTCGAGCCGACCTCTTTGGAAAAAGGCGTTCCAGGCCGTCTTTGGCTCGGCGTCCTCGGACAAACGTCGCAAGTCGGAAAACCCGCTGGGTCGTCTCAAGTTGCTCCTCATCACTTCGTTCCTCGTCCTGCACTCGTTCAACTTGATCTCGACGCTCACTAGGCAATCGGCCATCACGCGCCACCACGCCACATACGAGCCCTCGCCCTACCAGATTGTTGCCGAGCAGTCGCCCATCTTTGGTCCTGCTGCTTCCTCGGCCATTGCTCCTCTTCTTGCCCAGCTTTCGCAGTCGCAGCCCGCCGACATTGACCTCGTCGCCCGCATCTCGGAGCCCGTTATCTTGGTGCTGCTTGAGGCCAACCATGTCGTATCGTCCTCGCGCAGCACGCTCGCCAATGCCGCTCTCAATGCTTCCGGCGTCTACGCCCAGGTGACATCTGCAGGAGTGCGCCCCGTCCCCGTCGGCCGTGGAAGCTCGTCGCTCGCCGTCCTCGATAGCCTCATGAGCGGCTGGACCGTCATTGTTGGTGACCCAGTCATCAGCAAGTGGATGTCTCTGGCCCTCGGTATCAGCATCTTCCTCAACGCCTATTTGCTCAAGGGGATTGCCACTGGTAATGCAGCTCTGTCCGAAGGCAACGCAGCAGGCGCCGCCGCTTACGCTGCCGCCCGCTTCATCGGCGCTCATCTGGACAGCGAAGCCAAGGTCATCGAGGAGCACACCGAGCGTCACAGCAGAAAATGGAATGCACGTGCAGAGAATGGCAGACCGGTGGTTCAGACTCGCGGCCACAGTGCAGATGGTATCTCGGAGTACCACAACCGACTCGCCAAACTCTCTGCTGCTCACGTGTCGGCTCCGCTCTCCAAGTTGACCCAAGAGAACGACAAGCTCGCGTCCAAGGATGCTTCGACCAACGGTGCTGGCGTCAATGCCGTGCCTGCTGACGCTATCAAGCCTGATGCCATGGATGCCGTCAAGAAGCCCGAAGTCGCACCCAGCTCGGACGGCGACGGTGCCGTTGCCACCCCTGGACAGCGTGGACAGCAGATCAGTCTGCAGGATGCAACCTATGTCGGCCCCGATGGCGAGGCGGTTGTTCGCCCTCTCGAGGAGCTTGTCGAAATCTATGCAGGTGGTGCTGGCGTCTTTTTCCTTACGGACGAAGAGATCATCACTCTCAGTCAGAATGGCAAGATTGCAGCCTACGCTTTGGAAAAGGTGCTACAGGATCACGAACGAGCCGTGCGTGTTCGACGAGCTCTGGTTTCGCGTGCATCGGCCACGCAAACGCTGGAAACTTGCCTGCTGCCCCATCGCGACTACGATTATGGAAAAGTCATGGGAGCCTGTTGCGAAAACGTGGTCGGCTACATGCCCATCCCTCTTGGTATCGCAGGCCCACTCAACATTGATGGACAGATCATGCCTATTCCCATGGCTACCACTGAAGGTACGCTGGTGGCTTCGACTTCTCGCGGTTGCAAGGCGCTCAACGCCGGTGGCGGTGTCACGACAGTGCTGACGCAGGACGCCATGACTCGTGGACCGGCGCTCGAGTTCCCCAGCGTCGTTCAGGCGGCCAAGGCCAAGCGCTGGATCGACTCGCAGGAAGGTGCCTCGACCATCAAGGCGGCCTTTGACTCGACTTCGCGCTTCGCCCGTCTTTCGTCGCTGCGTTGCGTGTTGGCCGGTCGAACGCTCTATGTACGATTCGCCACGTCGACCGGTGATGCCATGGGTATGAACATGATTTCGAAGGGTGTCGAGAAGGCACTCGCCATGATGACCGAATCGCACTTCCCCGACATGAAGGTTCTCTCGCTCTCGGGCAACTACTGCACGGACAAGAAGCCGGCTGCGATCAACTGGATCGAGGGTCGAGGCAAGAGCGTCGTAGCCGAAGCGGTTGTGCCGGGCAACGTGGTTCGCTCGGTGCTCAAGTGCACCGTTCGCGATCTGGTCAACCTCAACACCAAGAAGAATCTGATCGGCTCAGCCATGGCCGGCTCTGTCGGTGGATTCAACGCACATGCAGCCAACATCCTCACGGCCATCTACCTCGCTACGGGTCAGGACCCCGCGCAGAACGTCGAGTCGTCCAACTGCATCACGCTGATGGAGGCTGTCAACGACGACCAGGACCTGCTGATCACCGTGTCGATGCCGAGCATCGAAGTAGGTACTGTTGGCGGTGGGACGGTGCTGCCACCGCAGCGATCCATGCTGGAGATGATGGGTATTGCTGGAGCACATGCCACGACGCCGGGTGCCAACGCACAGAGGCTGGCGCGTATCATTGCTGCGTCGGTCATGGCGGGCGAGCTGTCGTTGATGGGTGCGCTGTGTGCGGGGCATTTGATCCAGGCGCATATGAAGCATAACCGTTCGGTACCGTCGACGCCGGGCACGATGACGCCGTTGCCCAGGCCAGAGACGCCAAAGCACTTTGCTGCGTCGATGACGCCGTTGGTGGCGCCGCCCGTGGGGCAATCGAACCGCGGCTCGCCGACGGGTACACGGACCATGTCGATGACCAACCTCTCGATCCCTGCGTCGGACAGCACCGATCGCAAGCTATCCTTGCAATAGAATCACACACACACGCGCACACAGACGCTTAAGGAACGGAGTTCGTCGACAAAAACCAATTGTATATATTCACATTAACATTACATTTGTGCTTATTCTCGTCGATCAATGACCGAAGCTGTGGGCGGAGGAAAGCGAGTCAGCGCCCACCTTGTTGTGATCCTTGAGCTGGGGAGCGCTTTCGTAGACGATGTTTGTGGGAGCTTCTCGGGAGATGCCTGAGGATTTACCTTTGAAGCCGAGGAATTGGATGCCGGATTGGTCGGCGCCGAGGCTGGATTCGATGAAAAGGGTGATGCTGTCTGTGTTGGACCATTTGACGGGCTGGAGGGGGAAGCCGATGACCTGGGAAGTGTCTTGTACTGTGGGGATGCTTTCGAGTTTGGACGTTTCAGTGAGCGATGCAATGTCGTCAAAGTTGAGTGCGTTTGGGGGTAGGTTTTTGTAGAGTTTGATGACGGATGGGGTGAGCTCGGGTTGGGAGGCGGGGCGAAAGAGGAATGTGGAAAGCTTGACAGAGGGGGTGAAGGGGATGTGGATGATGAGCTGGTCGTCTGCGTCCGAGATGACTTGCGGTTCTGGATCGGCGCGACGCTCCCAGGTTTTGATGGTGAGGGCGGCAGAGTTGGGGACGGTTTCGTTGAGTGCAACGACGCGATCCCGATCGATGCTAGAGTAGAGCAGGTCTTGGTCCCCTTCGTTGGGTTTGACGTGCGAGTCGTCGTCGTGATGGTGCGCGTGCCCGCATGGTCCGGTGTGCGAGTGATGGTGCGACATCTGTGATGACAAGTGATTGGTTGGGCTAGTGTGTGGCAAAGAGAAGTGTGATGAGGGCGTGTTGGATGGGAGAAGGTGGATGTCCCTTTTTATAGGCGTTGCGGCCAACAAAGGTGTTGTTCTGAAGGAAGATAGCGTCAGACGGGATGATGATGTTCAGAAGGAAAGGTGTTGGTTGCTTCGTGTTGGTCTTCGACTGAGCTTTTCATGCGTAGTGTTGATCTTTTCTTTGGCGGACTTGAAAATGCGCGCGGTCCGCGGAATGCACACGAGATACTATGCCTGCGCACAGCGATACCTCAACAGGACTGTCTCGATGATCTATTTACAACGATCAAACGTCTGCTGTTCAGCCAATACCACCATCCGTATCGTTGTAGAGGCTCAGTTGACCGCAAATGTGGCGAAGCATGCTAAATGTAAATGCCGTATCGACGCGCAGCTTGGTCAGTGCGAGATTTAACAAGTTCCAGCGAAGAAAAAAGGCGCGCTATATGACATATGACATCACGTCAAGCAAAACCGACTTGGCGCTTGCTCTCTCGAACCTCGATTGGACTCACAATTGCTTAGTGCGATGTCGCTGTGACATTCCCGTTCCTGCACCGTTGACCACACGCTGAGCTCTGTGGTCTTCTACAAGGAGAGTCTGATTGAACCAATCGTAGCGGGGAGACGGACAGGCGAGGACTTGACATCGGCCATCTTGTTTAGCCGGACAAAGCCCAAAAAAAGTGGTGTTCAGGGTCCATTCAGAAGCACAGTCATGCCAACAGGCCCTGTGACGACGATTCGGGTTCTCACATTCCGATTTGGCTTCCGAAGCAGACTCGATGCGCCGCTGCGACCCACACAGCCTTGGCTAAGAATCGTTACCGGCCTTCACACTGTCAGGCCTTGTCACTCGAATGCTGCTGTGACGTGCTGAGAGGTGCGCTTGACTGCACAGTCCACCCTCCCTTTTGCAAATCGTTCGCCTCCTCTCCCTTCTCCCCTTCTCATCACCACCACGATCCCAACGACGAGGCAACAGTGTGTAGTCGCACCCCCCCGTCAGCAATGCTTCCAAGATGCCCAATCCAACCCAAGGCATCCATCACATACATCGCGACTACTACTCTGAAAACTCACCCATCCCTTCCATTCAGCGCTTTTTCAAAAAGGGCCTCGCCGAAGTCGTCGCAAAGCGCAACCTAGCCGATTCCGATTCCGGTTCCGGAATCGAGGATGCCGACCATGTAGCAGCAAGTGACGGCGAGCCGTCAGAGCTCTTCTCAACCTCTGCAGCCCCCACAGGCGAGACTGCCCAAGATCAGAACAAGTCTCACAAGAAGCGCCTTTCCAGTCTCTTTTCGGGCTCAAAATCATCTTCAGAAAGCCAGCGAGACGCGAAACATTCCACATCAAACGACCAAGGTGACCAGGATGAACAAAGCGGAAACAACGGCCATCAGAGCCCAGATCAAGCAGACAAAGCCTACAAGCGAAGCCGCGCACCACGCAAGGTCCGTGACCCTGTCACCGGTCGAGACACTTGGATTCGTGACACCGGCAAGCGCGAGTACCGCCACACTTTGGCTCGAGCAGAAGCCGGAGATAAAGTAGGAAGAGATGAGGTGCTCCGCTCGAATCTGGACACCAATCTCACCTCAAAGTCCTTCCCTCCTGCCACTCCGCTGCCTGCTTCGATACTCGGAATCGATCATCGCCTGCTGCCGCTGTTCATCGTCTGGTCACTCATCACCATCTTCCGATTCGTGCCGGCATGGCTCAGTGTAATCCTCAATGCCTGGCTCTTGTGGTGGGGCTGGCGCACGTTTCTGTCCCGTGCCGAGGACGATAGGTGGCATCGAGAACGACGTCGAGGTGAAAAGGCGAGGTCGTTTGACGACTTTGAAGAAGATTTACCGCAAGGCATCGCAGAAGGAGCCGAGTGGCTCAATGGCATCCTCGAAGCGCTGTGGTCGGTTATGAACCCAGAGCTATTTTCATCGCTTGGAGGCACGCTCGAAGATGTCATGCAGGCATCCATACCCAGCTTCATCCACAGCGTCAAAGTCGAAGACCTCGCTCAAGGCTCGACGCCGCTTCGCATCACAGGGCTTCGAATCCTCCCGGATGACCAGGTTAGTGGTATGGTGAAAGAGATGCACAGGAAGAGAGAGCAACGCTTATAAGAGGAAAAGCAGCCAGACGACCAGGGCGAGCTCGACCACGAGTATCAAGTGCAAGACGAGGTGGATCAAGGAGAACACTACGTCAACATCGAGCTAGGCTTTGTCTATCGTGCTCGCCCCACATCCAACGGTGTCGGCGGTGGTAAGCATCGCAACGCGCACCTGCTCATCAAGTTTTGGCTCGGTGCTCGAAAGCTCCTCATGCTGCCGCTGCCTGTCTGGGTTGAGATCAAAGGCTTTGTTGGTAAAGTGCGTGCGCGCGTTCAGCTCACCTCGGATCCACCTTTCGTCAAGGACGTCACTTTTACGTTCTGCGGTCTGCCTCGTGTCGGCATTGAGGTGGTGCCGCTGCACATCAACACTTCGCACATCCCCTTCATTTCAAGCATCATCGAGAGCTCGATCGATGCGGCTGTAGGCGAGTTTGTCATGCCTTCCTCGCTGACGCTGGATGTGGGAGAGATGCTCA
The DNA here is from genome assembly GCA_001010845.1 of Sporisorium scitamineum. Classification (NCBI taxonomy): domain Eukaryota; kingdom Fungi; phylum Basidiomycota; class Ustilaginomycetes; order Ustilaginales; family Ustilaginaceae; genus Sporisorium; species Sporisorium scitamineum. The sequence continues at coordinate 308,502 of CP010919.1, read as the reverse complement.
TGGGCGATAATATCAAGCGCGAGGTGCTGGCGCTGGGTGTGGTCGTGGTGTGCATCCACTCAGCTACCGATCTGGAGAGGCAGGATATTTCGAGGTTCGTCCGATCCGTACTACACGTTGAGCCTTGCGAAGGTTGGTAAGATCTTGTATAGCACCAGGGTCGTGCTGGACGAGCTGTCGCCAAGGTCGGAGGAGAGACACGTGATTCTTGTTACGAGAGAGCATCTCAATTCAGATGATAGGGTTTCTATTGCGCTGTGGGACTCGGACCGGTTTTCGCAGGATGATATGCTGGGGATTGCCGAGGTGAATTTGGTGGATCTGGCGAGGCATCCGAACAAGCTTTTCAGACGGTCTGATACGTTGAAGGGGCTGAATAGGGAGAGGTCTAAGCAGGGGATTGTTCATTGGACTTTGGGGTTCTTTACCAAGGCTCCTTCGATGCGTCGAGGGTCGAAAGCGGGCGGGGAAGGCGCTTGCAAGATCAGCGATGACGGGAACGAGAGAAAAGCCGAAAGTGAGACGGCAAGCATTCGTGGCGATGACGAGCCGGAGTACGATGGCAAGGAGATGGACAGCGAGTCGATTGAATCGGACAGCCCTTTGACACAAGGAGCCATCGACCGCGAGAAGAATACGCAGACGCGACACCAGACGACGACTGTCGATTTCGAGCCTCCGGACCCCAGCCTCCCCTCGGGTATCCTGTCGATGCAGATCCATCACATTGCCAACCTGGAGGTGACAGACGGGCACACATCGCTGCGCCCTCGCGAAAAGGACGAGCCTGGTCAAGACGTGGACAACGTCAAGACCGCCGTCAGCGTACTGCCGTATCATCCTCAACGACGAGATCATCTTTCAGACGCGTACCAAAGCGCTCAACTCGAATCCATTCTACAACGCGAGCACGGAGCGTTTTATCCGCGACTGGCGACGGACGCTCATCATGGTGGTGGTGTACGATTTCAGGGTGCGTGAGGCTGATGCTATCCTGGGTGTCGTTCCCATCAAACTGTCGGATCTGTTCAAAGAGAGCTCGCAGGTGACGCGGTTCTTCCCGCTTGCTGGAGGTGTGGGACACGGTAGAATTCGGCTCTCGTTGCTGTTCCGCCCCATCCAGCGGACGAATCGTGACAAGATCAGGCTGGGTTGGAACATTGGTACTGTTCGACTGCTGTCTTCGCCCGTAGCGACTGACTTTGAGGAGAGCAAGGGGGCTAGTGGACACGATCTGCACTTGGTAGCGTTGCGAGCTGCGACGTTAGCGGGAAGATCGCCGCTAGCAGAGCACGATACGTCGACCGAGACAAAGCGGCAGTCGAGTGGAAGCTGGACGACGCAGAGCTTCCCTTCAAGGTTCCTGCACGAAGAAGATACGCAGCGCCGTACGTGATCGAGTTCCGAGCGCTCAGCGCGCTGGGTAAACGCAAGACGACCCACATGTGCATCGTCTGGCAGCAAGATTTGGCCGATGACGAGGTGGTCGATATGAAGCTGCCCATCTGGCGTCCAAAGTCGGGAAGCGATTTTCATCGGCTGCGACAGAACTATCACGATTTCAGGAACGAGGAGGAGGGGGGAGAAGTTGGGCGTGGAGAGAGTGGGCTATTTGCATGTGAAGATGCAGTTCAAGTCAGGGCTGGGGAAGGTTCATACGAAGTTTGATGGGAATCCAGGGGCGAAGGCTGTGATGGACGCTTGGCGGTGTTGCGTTGCGTTGGGGTTGCAGAGTGCTAGTGGTGACTTTGCGCAGTCGAGGGTGAATACAGCGGGCTATTTGGAGGACGGTGATGATAGTGAGCCGGGAGAAGCGGCAGGTTCGGACGCAGACGACGACGATGCGGACTCTAGCGACTCGGACGAACAAGACGCCGTGGACGGAGGAGAGGGTGTGCAACGAAGCCGCTCGCTCAAGGAGAAGTTTACCGACTGGAAGGCGGAAAAGCACGAACTGCATCGTCAGCATAAGGGGATCAAACAGTATAAACCTGTGAGGACCATGTCGTGGTTAGGCCAGAGCGCGAAAAGTGCAGGCGCGGGGTTGAAGGATAGGTTTGATTTGCAGGATAGGAGGAGTACGCATGTCGAGACTGAGCTGTAAGCTGCTGAATTTGATTTTGCTGAATGACAGGTTGATCAGCTTTGAGAAGTGCTTGATACGTCAAGAGTGTGCATCTTGAAGTGAAAAATAGGTGCTGAATGTAGAAGATGCGGGTGTGGATGTCCAACCTGCCGAGCAACACGGCTTCTAACCGGATCGACCTGACGAAGGGATGGACCTCGGCAACAAGTGGTAACAGGGTCGTGAGTAGCATGTTGTCGGTGCCTCAAAAATCCAATGCAACCGAGTGTTCTTTGAGCGACTTGAGGGACTTTTGTTCGCCGAACTGCGTGCGTACTGCAACGTTACTGTACTGTAGATGTCGTCGTTTTTCCGCCGGCTTGCCGCATTAGCGGCGGGGAGGTTAGAGGGTTTTTTTCCCATGCATGATGCAGATCATCACACGCCTCTTTGCCAAACAATGCAAAACACAACACAACACGGACAACACAGAGGATGCAGTGACTGGAGTGATTTCGAAGACCTGATTCACTTGACAAGAAGGCTAGAGTGATGCTTTTGCGTTGATGATGGAGATTGGGGTGAAGGGTGTTTGGGCTTGTTTGAGGGGTGGGGTTTGGTGAGAACGAAGTTGTTTGGAGTGGGACTTTTTGAGCCACTGTGTGATGCATGCTGGGTTGTGCAGAGGTTGGTGCGTGTGTGAGCGGTGGGTAGGAGGTGGGAGTCTGGGATTCAGGGATGCGATCTCCGAAGAAGAACAAACACAGTGTAGCACGGTTCGCTGCCCCCCCCCCCCCTGCTTGTCGTTTGAACATCTTCTTGTCATCCCCCCTTGTACGATCCTCTCTTAACCATCATTGTACAAAACGGTCGTTTCGTGCTTGTCTTTCATTCTCTCCTTCGTTCGACCTCCTCCCTTCCCCTTCCCTTCAAGGCTCCGTGCGGTCAGGACACATTCATCACTTTTCAATTCACTCCTCTCTTCGTTCGCTCAACTTGCTCGCGATACAGTCTCTTTCCCTCTTCGATTCGTTTTGCTATTCCGTCTTCCCACTTTGACGACCAGCCCGACATCTAATCCTCCTCAACCAAGTTCGTCCTCATCACAACCACACAAGTCGCAAACATGGTCCGCCTCATCTCGCTCTTCAGCACCCTCATCGCCGTGTGCACCACGCTAGCCCTCGCACAGGCATCGAACGACGATCCTCGCGGAAAAATACTATACGTAAACTATCCATCATGCGACTACTACCGCTGCCAAGTTACCTGGTATCAAAACCAATCCGTCTACGTCAACTGGCTCAACGCGCCCAAGGGCGGTCTGCGCATCCAACTCGCTCCACAAGACGGCGTCACCGGCTTGCAAACATACACAATCACGGACAAGGTCGGCAGCGTGCACGGCTTCAGCGATCACAAGTGCAACGATATGGGCACGGGCGAGAAGTGCGGTCGTTACGATTGGGTGGTTCCCGGGGATGTCAAGCCCGGTCAGTACCAGGTGATTGTTACGAGTCTTGCTTATCCTCAAAAGTATGTTGGTTATACGGATACGGTCGTTGTTAAGAAGGCTAAGGCGAAGAGTAAGGGGAGGGGTAAGGGCAAGAGGCATGATGTGCAGAGGTATTGATGGTGGGAAAGAGGCAGAAGAAAGCGGGTTTTGAGATGTGTCTTGTCCCCCTCTTCTGTCGCTTGTCTATAGAGTAGGTCTCGTCGTTTCAGTTCGAGTCTGGTACATACACTTTTCGTTTCAAACAATGTCTCAATCTGGCCAACATGCCGTAACTGCCATTCTTCTGTGCCCGGGAAATGTGTATGGCCCTGATGGGATGCTGGAACCAATGTGAGAGCATTGCAGTTTTTTTCGGGGATACGGGGGCGATCTACACTCTCGGCGTACCATCTTTTTCCGGTGGGGAGTACGCTGGTGTTCCTGTCGCCACTAGCCAAGTCCGGGTTGTCGTTGGCGCAAAGTAACCCTCGCGAGCCAATGATATGGATATGACTGTGTTGCGGGTCCGACTTGGAATGCAGACGATTTGAGGCTGTAACAGTCGTGCCCGCGACTTGTATCATGACACACGCTCTGATAGATGGGTAGTCGGTGGGATGATGAGGAGATATACGCGTTGTCAACATCAATTCCGATCAACTGAGCTCCACCGAGAGTACCTGAAATCCGTAGAGAAGTCCAATCCCGACTGTTGCAGCAAGGGCACGAAGAAATCTGATATGAGCAGGTTGCAGCCACGCAGCCACTGCCAGGGATAGTGAGGCGACATGCACACAGGCTGGTTGACGAAGAAGTGTGCCGCTCACGCAAGACCGACTTTGAGCTGTCAAGCGTCTGCAGAGCGAAAGGTCAGGCTCTCCTGGAACCAAGATGGGAGACAAACACGTATAAAGGCCCTTGATCTTTGACCTCTTCCCGACCACTTCACTCCATCATCCATTGAACGTCGTTTCTACCAGTCGCACTATCCTTCTTCCAAGCCCTTAACACACCACACTAGCAAAATGGTCCGCATCCTTTCCGTTCTCAGCACCACCCAAGGCAGCTCCATCTACCCCGCTCCCGGCTGGGAGAGCAACTACCCAGGCAACGGCCTCTACATGTCCTCCCCAAACAAGTACACCGTCTGGCAGGCTGGTCAACACGTCACGATCACCTGGACCATGGACAAAACAGACCGACGCAACCTCGATACTCTCAACATCAAACTCGTCAACTCTCAACGAACCTACATCGTCGCTGAGGTGGTCTCTGCACAACATGGCTTTGCCGATGGTTTGTGCAATACGTCAGGTGACAGTTCGCAAGTTTGTGGCATGTGGTTCTGGAAGTTGCCTGAGGATGTTGTTCCGGACAAGTACAAGGTTGTTGTGGTGGATAGCGATAATGGAAAGGTTATTGAGAATACGGACTTGTTCAGCGTTGAGGGGACAAGAAACTCGTAGACAACCTGCAGGCGTTGCACTCGGTTCTTGTGGTTGACATTGGTTGCTGCTTCACTGCTCCCGTCGCCTCAGGTCGTGATCACCCACCCAGAATCCTTCACCCTCTGCAATTTGATCCTTATTTTCACCCTCTTCTTTTCTTGTCACGCTTCTCCCGGCTACAAACGACTCTGCCCTGCCGAACGACCACGTGTGAGCTTCGTCTGCGTTGTTGGCCAATCCCCAGCCTGACATCGCTGTAACTCCTACACCGTAAGCCGATCCCGACTCGAACCTTCCCCACATGAAGCTCAAGTGATTCCAATGACATAGCCGTACAACGATCTGTCAAAAAAAGACACCGCACAACACCGCCGTTTGACTGCTTTACGAAATGATCAATTTTGTTCACCTTGGTCAAGGGTGCAGGGGTGCATGTGTGTGTGTGTGTGCGTGCGGTGAATGTTGACGCAATACAAAAAGGATGGCTACGTGCTGACGAAGGAAGATGACCAAAAACTTCCTCTACCGCCGAGAACCAACCATTACGTCGGGCATGGAGAATTATACAACGGGTTCAATTAAGCCCTTGGAATACCCATGTGGGTCACTTTTGGAGGGGTTGATGGAAAAAGGGAAGAAATGCGAACGAGGAGTCGCAACGGGACTGGCTGGGCGGGCGATGCTGTGGCCGATCGAGTGTGAGACCCAACGTGCGTCCTGAAAGAAAGACTGATGCGTGTTCGAGGCGAAGAGAGTCGCCTAGCGCTGAAATGTGATGAAAGGTGGGGTGGATGCTGGTATGGTTGCTAAAAGGTGCTGAGAGTCGGCGATGCAAGTTTACTTGCGGCCCTTGACGGGCTTGCCAATCTCAACAACGTTGAGACCAGGGGGAAGCGACTGCTTGAGCTTCTCAGCCTTCTGCTTGTCGTCGACCGAGAGGGTGTAGAGGAAGCGCGAGCATCGGATTTTGAACTTGGTCACCTGCTTGCCATCGGCACGGGTGGTGCTCTTGACGCGGGCGGCCGAAGCGTCCTTTCTGCGAGCAATCTCGAGGAATTTCTTGATGTCGGTAATCTGCTGAGGCTGTTGTGGTTTGGAACGAGAAGGGCGAGAGGGTCAGAATTGCTGCTTTAGGTGTGTGTGCATGTTGTGGATTCCAGCATAGCGACGCCGAGCAGATGTGTCGAGGAGCAGAGAGTTTTTGCCGAACCGCTACTAATATGACCTTTCTATCGTTCTAGCCCCCTATGATCCGATTCGAAGGCGCATGAAGAGTGTACCATCGGCGCGCTTCCACTGGGATGCATCCCTTGATCGGACCTCGGCGATAGTCGACCCATCGTGGTCCTGACCACCTTTCAAGATTCGATCGACATCTAGATAAGCAGATGATAACACCGGAATATCGTCCTGTGACGTCCCTAGGATGTATTGCCCTGGTGTCGCCTCCATGGTTCCTAGTTGTTCTGACCAAGGATACGTCAAGTGCGCTTGTATTCCATCGCAGGCTTGGTTGTCAATGATGGTGCTGTTTGTGACCATTCGTCGCGACGATAGAGGCGATAGTTCGGCGGCATCCTGCCGGTGCTGCTGGTGGAAGTTGGTGATGCTCCTTGATCACGTTTTGTCGGACATCATGCACCCGGATCCTGTCGATAGTTGTGCTGCGTATTACGGCGTATGGAGTTGTGATCTGCTTGCCCTCTGCTCTGCGTTGATGGCTACGTCGGCATCGCTACATGCTGCTGTCGAATGCTGAATACTGATGATTGCTTACCATCTTGACGGATCTCTGTATGTGGCGAGGGGTTCCTGTAGAGACGGAAGGAGAGAATGATGTTGACGAGCTCAACTTCACTGCATTGCGGACGGACTGGCCGGACGCTCTCGAAGCTTCCTTCACCCGCCCAGACTTGCTAGCGCTGACTCTCTCTCGAAATCCAGCAGAGGCTCACTCCTCGCACTACCCGAAGATTGCCAATTTCGCCTGCGAGCATACCTCGGCCGAGCTATTTGATGCACGTGACCAAGAACCACCCTTGTGCAGAATACGGGCACTTAGCCCAGTCCTTTCGAAAATTTCGACCAGAAATTCGACACTTGGAAAATTAAAGGCAGCAGCCGGCGACGTGACGATCAGTCAAGGAGAGCTAACATTGATTGCGGCTCAGTCCAGCTTGTCGAGCCTAAGTTGGGCGATTCGAGATGGGAAAAGAGTGCGAGTGTGGTCGAAACATGGTCAACGCTGCTCATCGTCGTCTCTGAACACCACCCACACATACTTCAAGGTAAGCATACCCTCGACAACAACGGCAGCTGCGTACACCATCAGCATTCCGACCACGCCGCACCTTGACCCAACACTCCTGGACCCCGTCAGAACGCATCACCCAAACTTTTGCATCGAGCAACCAATTCTAATTCATTCGCAAACTCGTTGCCTTTTCTACATTTCTCGACTGCCAATCTTCCATCACCTTTGCATCTATCTTTCCACGCAACCGTTCGACAATCGCTCAGATGGCTCCCAAGGTCCGTGCTGCTGCTAACAACGAGGTTTCCCTCGGCCCTCAAGTCGGTGAGGGTGAGCTCGTCTTTGGCGTTGCTCAGTAAGTATCATTCAATGCATTCAGCATCTACAATATCCACAACACCCATCACGTCGCACGCAGTCTGGCAGATCAAGACAGAGGGAAGGCATTCGTCATGAAGGGCGTTTCGGGGATGGGACACGACTTGACATGTAAACGCGTAGGATGGTCAGAAATGTCAGTCAGTTGGGAGCGATGGCAAGACTGGAATTACCTTCTTGCGCAATATACATCTGGCAACCAGGCAGGGGCATCAAGGCACTGCATTGCAGGAATCGCGTTGACTCGGAGCCTCGCATTGCGGGCTCACGGTGCATATCGAATGCACACTGGTTCGGAGGAAAGTGATGACGAGGATCATTGGTCAGCCAAATGCGACGTGCTGAAGTTGCTGTCGGATCACCGTCAAACGTGCCAGTATACTTATACTCGTGTGCACCTTTCTTGCACATTCACACCAACAGCATCTTCGCCTCGTTCAACGACACCTTCGTCCACGTCACTGATATGTCCGGCAAGGAAACCGTTGTCCGCGTCACTGGTAAGTCTCATTCGCAAGGGGCTTCATTGTCCCACCACCTCAATCCGGAAGCAAGTTGGCAGCAACAGTCATCGACATCTCAACTGCACGACATTGTTGGACATCTTGCAATCATTTGCAACGACATGGGGCATTCAATCCGATGCATCTTGGAGAGGATCACCACAAACTCGAACATCAGAACTGCAGCATCGAGACGCAATGATGGACTCCTTGTCTGCAAAGAGACTTTAGAACTCAGCACGCTGAGAAGAACAGTTACCTGGATTGACGTTGGATTGCTTCGACGGCCCTTGACCGCATCGCCCTACCTCGACAAGTCGTTTGCTGACCCGTGCTTCCCCCCATTTCTCATCGTCAATCAATAGGTGGCATGAAGGTCAAGGCTGACCGTGACGAGTCGTCGCCCTACGCTGCCATGTTGGCCGCTCAGGACTGCGCCGTTCGCTGCAAGGAGGTCGGCATCACCGCCCTTCACATCAAGCTCCGCGCTACCGGTGGTACTGGCACCAAGACCCCCGGCCCTGGTGCCCAGGCCGCTCTCCGTGCCCTTGCCCGTGCCGGCATGCGCATTGGCCGCATCGAGGACGTTACCCCCGTCCCCACCGACTCTACCCGCAGAAAGGGTGGTCGCCGTGGTCGTCGTCTGTGATTTGCTTTGCGTGCTCTTACGCATTGCATCATCTCAGCGATGGTCTCGTATCTCCCCCATTTTTTTACTTTCCCCCTCTTTTTTTTTTTTTTTTTTGCTTGATGGTCTCACTCACCATTAGGCCAAGCCGCGTGGCATACTCCCCCGCGGCTTTGTATGCATACCAGTAGCAGCACACTTTTCGTATCTCCCCTCTCTTTTTTTACACACACAAACGCATACGGCTCGCAATCCATGCGGCCCGGAGTCTTGACGGCTCAAAAGCACCTCTTTGTCTTTTTCCGACCAGGAAGCGACAACAAAAACTATATTCTGTCTCCCTCTTGCAGGACGAAATCAAACCTGTCTTGAGGAACAGCAATCAAACGCATTTCAGTTCCGTTACATTCTAAAGTGTGAAATGTGGTCAGAGCGATTCCTAGTAAATGAGAGAGCAACTCATGGTTCTCGAAAGAAGTGATCAACGGCGGGACGATGTGGGCGATCGGGCTGGTTGCTGAGAGAGTTCGGTCCGATCGGGGCTGGATCTAGGCTTGGGATCGGGAAACGCGAAGAAATCTCCGCAGCAGAGAGAGAAGAAAAAGCACAACCTCGACAGCTCAACCTGTCATTCTTTCATCTTTACCATCACATCCTTTGACACACGAACATCGTTTCGAAACATCCTGTCCGCCTGCTCCGCCGCTTCTTGACACCTCTGTGCCAATCACCGACCGCATATGACTCGACCACCGTTCGCTCGCCCTTTCAGCACTGTGTTAGCATCGTGAGACTCGTCCCATATCCCTTTGCTCTCCCGCCTCTCTCCTCCTCCCTTTCTCTCCCTCTCCCTCCCTTTCCCTTTCTCTCTCAAACCTCAACACAACCCCTCTTCGGCAGAAACTGCTCTTTGTGACCGCCTCGCGGTCAAATCAAAGATGTTCGGTTTTCCTTGTTTAAATGCCCCCGTTCGCTCATCTTTAGGATCTTCTTGGAGATGGGCGGACGGGACGGAGAATTGGGGAAGACAAACGACACGGCATATCAGCGGTCCCGTATCAACCCATCTTTCTTTTTTCTTTCTTTCAGTGGAGGAATGGGTTCGTTGGCGATCGCACATCTTTTACATCTTTCCCCCTCTCTCTTTGTTTCTCTCTGCAATTGGTATGATTTTGACTCGTCGCGAGATGTCAAAAATATCGAGTCCGGTGAAATAGGATCTAATGTACAGATGTGGTGACTCTTTCGCGATTGATTTGTGCTTGTGTGTTGGAAGGCGATGATATGTGTGCTTCCTTGCCTGGTAGAGTATGTGCAGAGGCGATGAGATGGTTCAACGCGTCTATGCTGCGGTATGGCGACGAGAAGATCGACGTACGCCTTCAGTAGCTGGAGTTGCTTCAACTTTTGCTTTCTTTGCCGCCGGTGCTTTGCCCACTTTTGCGCTTGGAGCTGCCTTCTTTGCTGGCTCGGACTCGCTTTCCTCTTTGTCGGTCTCGACAGGTACCTCTGCCTTGTTCCGACCATTCGACGCTGCCGATGCCGTCGATGAAGCAGCCTTCGGGTTCCATTTACCAGACCAGCTGTCCCAACCGCCCTTCCTGCTCAGCGCAACCACCGCATCGTACGCCTCCTCTGTCACGGGTTGAACACTCAATCTCCCCCTATTGAGCAGCGCCATATCCTTGATCGCCTGCAACTGCGCATCTGTCAAATACCCCACATTCTCCCTCTCCTCCCTGCTCAACCCTTTCCCATCCGCAGCCTTACCCGCGATCTTCTGCAGCAACCCCAACGGGACCATCCTCCCGAGTTTTTCCACGAACTCGACATCGACCAACCACCACTTGGGCTGCTCTGGATCGCTCTTCGCGTCGTAGTACGGATGTTTCGTGTCAAACGCCGACGGATCCGGATAGCTCTGTTTCGAGCAAACACGAGCAAGACCGGCTACACCGGGGATCTTTGTGTTTGAGTGGTAGAACAGAACGCGATCGCCAAATCGCATCTTTTCCTTCATGATGGTGCGTGCTTCTGGGTTCCGTACGCCGTCCCATTTGGTGACCTTGCAAGCGGCGAAGTGGTCGATGGAGAAGGCGACGTCTTGTCCGCGTTCGAGACGGGTGTCTGGTTCGGCTTTCATGAGCCAGTGCCCGACGCGTTGGGAAGGGGCGCCATTGGATGTGGTCGCGGAGGAGGAGGAAGGGTCGGCTTTGCGTTTTGGGGGCATGCTGTTGATGCGAATGAGGGCTCGGGTGGAGGTTGTGGTAGGTCGCACCTGAACCACGTGATGCGAGAGCCGAGAGAACAGCCTTGCCGAGGTGTAGCGAGCTGCTCCGTTCCAAAATGTAGGGGCGGGAGAGTGGTTGTGGCGGTGTGAACAGGTGAATCAGCGATGGCGTAGTGAGATCGACAAGAGGGGGGGGGGGCGTTGAGGTGTACGACTGGCTTAAGCGCGCGAAACGAGAAGAAAGTGTGGAACAAACCCGATCCAGATCAACCAAAGATCAGTCATTGCCTCCACACACACACACAAAGAACGCTTAGAACAGCGTTTCTATGCATGATCCTCAAGGATTCACCTCTGACAGTCAGACTCGGCTCCTCACTCTTCCACCACCAACATCACATCTTCACAATCACTCCTCTAACCAAACCCATCCTGATACACGAGTAGAACCCACAACAAGGTCATGTCATACCGTCAAGCATTCAGCGCCTTCTACGCGCGCAACTTCGAACGTCGGCCCTGGGTCACCCTTGCCGTCACCAACGGCGTTCTCGGCGTCGTAGCAGACGGAGCAGCACAGACGCTCGAACGCATCCGTCAAGCCCAATCGCAGCAACAGCAAGAATCAACGAGAGAAAAAGTCACATCCACTGTGATGGCCGGAGGTACGGCGGAATGGGACTGGTCGAGATCGGGCAGGTTTTTGGCGTTCAACGTGGGGATGGCGCCACTGTTGGCAGAGTGGAACAAGTTTTTGGAGTTCAGGTTTCCGCTGAGGAGTTCTGCATCTGCAGGGTCGGCGGCAGCGGGGGCAGCTTCGACGCTGGGTAAAGTGAGCTTGAGAGCGTTGGCTAATCGTGTGGCCATGGATCAGCTGCTGTTGTAAGTCCTTTTTCTGCTCCTTTCCCTCCGACTTTCGATTGCAAGGGAAGAAGCTGACCCGACATGATACGATCTGAACATTCTCCTCCATTCATTGCTTGGACAGCGCTCCCATCGGTCTAGCCCTATTTACAGGCAGCATGGGCTACATGGAGCGCGGCAGCATCGACGGCGTCAAAGCCAAGTTTGGCGAAATGTATATCCCCGCCCTACTAGCAAACATTCAACTCTGGCCGCTCGTTCAGCTCGTAAACTTCCGATACATGCCCCTAAAGTAAGCTCCTTCCTACCCCTACCATCCTCTTCCTATTTCTTCTCAGCTCAACAACTGACCCCCCCCCCCCCCATCGTCTCTTCTTTTTACGCGCAAAACAGATACCGAGTACCCTTCGTCTCGGCAGTAGGCATCCTGTGGAACATCGGCCTCTCGCTTCTCTCCCAGTCCACACGACCTAAACAACAGGCGAAACTGACAGAGGCTCAAGCGGTGCAGTTGAGCAGTCCCACCGCTGCAAAGACGTGATTCCTTTGCTTCACCGCACTCAAGAGCAATTTCAAAAAGCCATTTCGAACACGACTTTTTGCCGATCACTGCACACAAAACCGACAGAGACACCCGTCTGTGAAACGATAGCTTGCCAGAGGTGGTTCTCAAAAGAAGACCATCGGTGAGGATTGGGAGAATTGTTCAACGACAATTGATCGTCGTTACCCCTTTCCCTTTTTTTTTTTTTTTCTTTTACATTGCTTCTGACACCTCCTGACCAACATGATCTTCATCCATAGCGCTCGTGATCAACCCGCCTTCACTGCCACGTCGAACCCCATCCTGCGGCACCACCACCTCACCCAACCCAGCCGAACTACCACCTCTGCTCATCCGTCTCGACTCGATCCCACTCGCCAATTCGAAACCCTGCACGCTGGGAGGCGCACGTATGCTTCCCAACGTTTCGGTGCTATCAACGCTACCGCGGCGCGAAGGCGATGCTACGGCGTACGGAACTTCGCTACCTGTCGGACTGAGCGGTGGAGTGCTAGTTCCCGTGGTTGCTGCGGTGCTGCCTGCGCGGCTGACGTTGTCGAAGGCGGTGCTGCCTGGACCGCTTCCGCCGCCGAGACGGGCAGAGAGGCCGGGAGCAAAGGCGAGTGGTGTGGATCCGCGTGCAGGTAGCGTGAAGGTGGGGATGGTAGTTCCACCTACACCTGCTTCGCCGCCCATGAGTTCTCGTTCGCGCATGCGCTGTCGTTCAATGTACGCAGCCCTCAAGGCCACTTCCTGATCGTCTGCTGTGCCTGTACTGCCCGGACCGCCTCCTCCGGTACCAGTCGACGAGACACTGCCAGCCTCTGAGGGGGCGACACTGGCCACGTTGCGTCCCAACATGCTCGGTCCCGGACCGAGACGCATGGCCGAGTTGAATGCTTCCGACGGCGCGTATCCCGCCGACAGGGGTGGCGACGACCCGCGTGCCGAGGTGGAATAGGACGACGAACCAGCGGTGGCGGAAGCGCTGCTGGTGGGGATGCCGTATCTGTCGGCTGTTCCGCTGCGCGAGGTTGTGGTCTCTACGAAAGGGCTGGCGGGTTCGGATGCTTCGAGGATGCTAGCTTTGGGCGAGACGGGCGGTTGAACTGCGACTGAAAACACGGACGCCTCGCCGGGACTGTGCGGTCGGAAAGCAGGAGTGCGTGGGTCGAGCTCGGGAGGTACACCAGGAACGGGAGCTCCACCTTCGCCAAAAGCGCCCACGCTCGTGTGACCGGTTTCGAGACTCTGTGAGCCCTCGTCGGCGTCCGAAGAGGTCTGCATGTCGGTATCGGCTCCATGCGGGTCGATGACTCTGCCGGGCAGACGGATTCCGGGCGCAAGCTGGTCGGCATCGGGGATACGTCCAAGGTTGTCTGCAGTGAGTGCTCGACCACGCCTGTACTCGGCGACGGGATCGTATGGCTGGCCTGCGTCACCTGGAGGCACGAATTTTGAGGCAGTTGACGAGCTCGCTGCATCGGCATTGTCGTTGCGCTTTTGGAGATGGGAAGTCTTGTTGTATTTGCGTGCAGATGAGTCGTCGCGCATCGCCTCGTCCTGCGCCATGACGGTGTCAGGGAGCGTTTCGGATTGTGGTTGCGCAGACATGGCTGATTAGCGAGATCGAAAGTATCACAGAGGAGGTAGATTCGGACTTGGACTTGATCAACTGTCAGAGGCAACTATGCTGTACGAGGTGTAGAGGTTGTTAGGAGAGGGAAGGAAAGTCCGAGCAGCCAGATCGAGAGCAACTTGTCTTGATGAATATCAAATTTAAGGTGCGGTTGTCGGATTTAAGCAAGGATTCCTGTTGCAACGATAAGAGGCTGCGAGTGTCGGAGTGTGGACGGTAACGGCCGACGAAAAGCTGAGTTTGCTTGATGAAGCAGTGTTAGTCGTCAACGTGTTGGTAGAGTGTGGTGATGGTGATGCAAGTGAAATGGTTGATGAGAGTGTGATAACGAGATGGACAGATCGCGTGTCTTTGTTTCTTTCGCTCAAACGTGAAATCAGAGAAAATCCAAATTATAATATTTAAAGCGCCTGTTCAACTTGGCGCACAATCGTCACAGTGCACGGTCCCGATGTGTTGCATGAGCAGCAGAGCAACAGAGATGTGGCTCACAACCACTCATCCTCTCGCATTGCCTCTACAGCCCGCATCACCAGCTATCTCAACAACAGAGCTTAACTTTGATTGTGACCCAAATTTTGGCGTTGTCGTGCACCACTGCATGCAAAAGAGGCACGAAGCGAAGGAAGGCTTGGCTACACTCTCGTTGAAAAACTTCAAGTCTGTCGGCCGTGTCGAGCGACTTAATTTCTCCACATCGAAACGTTTCGCCGAGACCCGAGATTCAGACTTTTGGAATTTTTTTTTGTTCGTGCATGGCCATCAACTCTTGCCTCTTGCTTCTCGCCGACTCGCACACTCAGACTCGATCTTCATCCGGGTACATCTCGAGAATGCCTACCGACACAAAGCGCAAAGCTGGAAATGAAGAGCCCAGGCCCGACGGCTCTGACTACGATAGCGATGACTCGGAAGAGCCCGACTTTATCCATGTCGACTTTGATTTCCGTGCACCGCAAGAGATCGATTTCCAGGCGCTTAAGCGACTCTTGCAACAGCTCTTCTACACGCACAACACCAAACTCGACCTTTCATCGCTAGCGGACCACATTGCCAAGACATCCACATCCCAAGGCGTCGGCACCACCATCAAGATTGTCGACGACGAAGACCAGGATCCATACGCTTTCGTTTCGGCCATCACATTGTCTAGCGACAAGAAGCAAGGTTCGGAAGCGGCAAACAGCCTCACAAGGTATCTGTTGGAAGTGACAAACAAGCCGTCAACCAAAGCTGTCCATGACCTCATCAAGAGCGCTGCATCGCGCACTTCGACCAACGCGCCTGTCATCGCAGTGCTGCACGAACGCATGGTCAACATGCCTCCGCAAGTAGCACCGCCTCTGTACCAGATGCTTCTCGAAGAAGTTCGAGCTTCGCTCTCGTCTACGTCCGCAACGCAGCCTTCGCACTACCTCTTCTTCTCGCGTGTCTTTTCCGCCGACGCATTTTCGGACGACGAGGCGATGGACGAGGATGACGACGACGAGCCATCCGGTTTGGCAGGCGCACGAAAGAGAAGAGCCAAGCTGGCACGTCGCGAAGCTAAAAAGGCGGGAGCGAAGAAGGATGCTCCCAAAGCACGAGCCATCTCGGACGGCATGGCTTTGAGCGTCGTTGGCTCATCGGACGAAGAGCTCGGCCTGTTCCACCCGGAAGACATTGTCATCTCCAAGTTTGCCAGCAACTCGCTGACCTATCGCTTCCCTCCACCTCCGGATGCTTCTGATAGCTTCGAGGCTCCCCTCTTCGGTCGAGTTGCGCTTGTGCCCGCAGAAAAGATGGACGCACTCTTGCAACAGATTGAGGCCGATCTGTCGATGCCTATGCCACAGTAGTCGAGTGTCGATGGTCATTTGTTTGTTCAGAAATGAGGCACGTTGTCATACCAACATTATGTGTCTGTGCAGATTACGTTGTGTGGACAGAGGAGAAGCAGTGACCGTGATCAATCCACATTGAGAGTGGGACAAGCAAGCCGGTGTCCAGTCGAACTTGCCCAATGCCATTGATAGTAGACTCGAACTTCGGCTTTCTGTATACATAAACTCGAAAAGTGTGGCTGCATAAACCAAGTCGAGAATTCGGAATCGCCGATCGTGAAGCTGTCAAGTTGTGCTTGTCCGATTTCATCCAACACCGCGTTCTCATGCTTCAGCTTTGAAGTCAGACGTCCAGTATCGCGCTCTCTGCTGCCATCGTGATCACGGCACTAAGCGTTCCGACAGCATCTCGAATCCCTTCACTATGCGAGCAGCAGAGCAGTCGGTGCACCGATCCCAAAAGCACAAAGCCGACGCTGATTGGCGTTTCCATCTTCAATTACAACGGGACGTCTTGGTCGCAATCACCTGGCGTCTAGTCAGCCTCGGTCATGAGCGAAGTGAAATAGACAAAGCTTGCCAAGCCAAGAGGGATGAGACCTCGCTTATCCTTGCTTCTGCTTTTGCGAGGGTTCAAAGACCATCCTCGAAGAAGCTCACTACTGCGGCTAAGGACAAAAGTGGAAAGCATGTTGCCAGCAAACAAGGACCGAGACAAGATCTTCGGCGCATGGTTAGGCGAAGCTGCAAGTGATGCATTAGCTCAGTTTGACAGCGAGCAGCTGCAGCGCTATCAAAGACGGGGGTTGCAAAAAAACCTTTTTTATATATTTTATATATATATATATATTTTTTTGGCTCCTTATCTTCAATGCGGCTTCTGACTCCGGGCCATTTTAGCGTTATGCCCCTGCTCGCGGGAGATTAAAAGGTAAAGAAGCCTCGGAAGACTGTATGCCGATTCCGGTTGCCGTCAATTATGCTCGCCATCGACGAGGGCTGTCGACCGAGTCGACCTTTTCAGCATTGCGATGCCCTGTCTGACCTCCCGTTTTCCACTGTAATGCGACGGCGAAGTATGGGGAAGGTTCGTCGTTCTGGCGGCAACTCGGAGGGAAGCTATGGTACGTGATTTTATGCTCAGCGAGAGCGAGGGGGCCTAGCTGAAACAAAGCGCTCGTCAGGATCAAAGCGGATAAGAGTGCTTTTTGTTCGGATGCATAAGCGAGCTTGTTTCCCTGCGTCGGTCCCCATCACCGTCGGTTGATCGTCTTGCGACAGCTTTATGCGTCTCAGTGATGGTCTCGTTTTCGACGCTACGAACTTATCGTTGGCTATTGCTGTCGCTTCTTGCTTGACCCGCATGGATCTGTTGATGATATCGCTAAGAGCCTTGGCAGCCTCGTCGGTCCTTTGGCGAACGACGGGGATGTGCCAGCGTTGCAAAAAGCTTAACCGCCGTTGTTGGGACGTGGCTCTGTTCAAGGTGGTTGCCCGCTTGTCCGCGATACCATTCGTCGAGAGTGTGCACTCCGTCAATGGTGTCTTTATGGTGTTGATGGTTGTCGAGATGACTTTGTCAAATGCTAACGCTGATGTCGTTGTAGGGAGAGCGTTGCATCAGGATCATTAAATTAGGCTACGGGGCTTGCGACGCGACGAAGCTACAGACGAGCGCGTCGGATGACGATATTGCGATGCCCTACAACTCCGAGCGCGGCAAACCAAGTTGACCCAAGACAAAGTGTTACAGTAGTATGAGCGCAATGTCAAAGCAGAGCCCCGTTCTGCACCCCGGGACTGGCATCAGCCCACGCTCATGACCAATGTCCGTCAAGTGGGTGCCAAATTGCGTGTCCACTTTGCCAATTCTCCAGTCAAAAGCCGCTCTCATCAGAGACCGATACAGTACTTGGTTGGGTGCCGTTGTTAGACGTCAATTGACTTTCCCCTCGGCGCAAAAGCCAGTCAAGAAGCCGAGACCTTCTTGACCCTTGCCATTATCTAGCACTTTACCCCCGTAGCCTCAGTGCTTCTGTTCTTCCTGCCATTGACCGGCCGCTACTGCTCAGCGACACCCGCTCACGCGCACATCTTCCTCGACTTGCCATTGTGGGCGTGTTCATCTCCGCTGCGTCTTGTTCCATCGAACCTTCGTTTTGGCTTCGGAACACCTTCCTCCTTGCCAGCCATCTTCCGCCATGTGGCCAGCCGAGCCATCGGCGTTATCTGAAAACTGAACCGGCCCAGCTTCTTCCTTCTTGATCCTTAGCGCCTCTCTCGAACCCCTTTACGCGGTGCGGGTCGTGTCTGCGAACTCTCCACAGGGTCTGAGCACTTTCGCTCGGTTTGACACGACTGAGTCGTCGAATGCCCCAGCTTCGCAGCGGGTATGCTCAATATCCTTTCTCTGGTCGTCTGCTCGAAGAAGTTATAAGTTGGCTTGTTTGAGTCCCATCTTTCGACCCCGTCTTGACTCCTCATCCCCATCGTGGTCGCTGCCCCTCTCCTCTCCCTTTTCCTGTTTCCCTCTACCCTCTTGCGGTATCCGCATCTCCCTTCAGTCGAGCTCGACGACGCTCGCTGATTCCCTCACACATTCCTTTGTGTTTGCTCTTCAAGATCTGCCTCACGTTCCATAGACATCCCCTTTGTAAAGTATGAAGTTCCTCTCTCTCGCTGCCGCAGCAGCCAGTGCTGGCTTGCTGCTTCTCAGTGGCGCGGTCGAAGCCGCCAATCCGGCTGTTGCTGTCGGTCCCAAGCCATTCCAGGGTCCCCCTGCTCCTGCCGACACCCAGCCCACCATCAAGCACTCCAGAGCCAAGGTCTCTCAGCTCCAAAAGGTCAACTATCTCCCGCGTGGTTACATCGTCGAGCTCGAGTCGTCCGCGTCCAAGTCTGGTAAGCGCGACAACCCGCATGCCGACGTGCACGCTCACCTCGCCAAGCGTGCTGGAGCCTACAAGACCCGTTTCGAATACAATGACCCCAAGACCTTTGTCGGTATGTCGGTTCAACTGAACTCTGAAAACGACTACCACTCGCTCGTCTCTGCGCCCGGTGTCAAGGCCATCTACCGAACTACGCTTCACACAGTTCCTGCTTTCGAGCCCGTCACGGTCTCGCCCGAATTCGTCAAGGGCTCCACCGGCAAGGATGCTGCTCCCGAAAGCACTGGCGGCAAGAGGCATCGCGACCAGCCAAAGAATGCCGGTAAGGGATACAAGGACACCTTTGCCCCCCACGTCATGACCGGTGTCGACAAGCTCCACGAGAAGGGCTTCGTCGGTACAGGCCAGGTGGTCGGGATCATTGATACTGGTACGGATTACACCCACCCTGCACTTGGCGGCAAGCCTGGTGACAAGCCCTGCTTCGGCCCTGGCTGTCTAGTCGAAGGAGGTTACGCCTTTGTCGACGACAACTTTAACGGCACCAACATGCCCGTTGCTAGCGGAAACCCCTTCGATTGCCAAGGTCACGGTACCCACGTTGCTGGTATTGTGGCTGCAAACGACACGCGGTACGGCTTTACTGGTGTCGCACCTGGTGCCAAGATCCGTTCGTACCGTGTCTTTGGCTGCACCGGAAGCACTTCTGATGACATTATCATTGCTGCTCTGCAGAGGGCCTACTTCGACGGTTGCGACGTGCTCAGTCTCTCGCTTGGTGGTCCCGGTGGTTGGAGCGAGGCGCCTTCGTCTGCTGTCGCCGGCCGCATTGCTGAACTTGGAACTCCTCTGTCGATTGCCAACGGTAACGACGGTGATTACGGAATGGCTTACGCTTCTTCGCCTGCTACTGGTGACTTCGTCACGGCCGTCGGTTCTGTTGACAACATCGTCTTGACCGGTTTCTCTGCTGATGTTGTACCTACCAACCTCAGCGAGAAGTCTCTCACGTTGCTCCAAGGTTCGCCCTTCACCTTCCCCGCTGGATCGTCCAAGGTTCTTGAAGTCTACCCTACCTCGAACAGCCTAACCATCACCGACGATGCATGCTCTCCTCTCCCCGATTCGACTCCGGATCTCTCCAATAAGGTCGTCCTCGTCGGCCGTGGGACTTGCTACTTCTCGACCAAGTTCGCCAACGTCGCAGCCAAGGGCGGTAAATACGTCTTGATCTACAACTCATTGTCGTCCATCACCTACGTCGAGACCACGATCTCGGGTCAGCAGGCAGCCTCGTTGACCCGCGATGACGGACTGTTCCTCAAGCAGCAGATCAACAACGGAGTCAAGGTCTCGCTCGATTTCACCAACTCTACGCTCGATTCGATCCCCAACGACTCCACGGGCGGTCTCATGAGCTCTTTCTCGACATATGGTCCCACTTACGAGAACCGACTCGACTCGCCTACCACTTCTGCTCCCGGTGGAAACATCTTGAGCACCTACCCGCTCAAGAAGGGTGGATACGCCATTCTGTCAGGTACATCGATGGCGACTCCTTTCATCTCTGGTTCCATCGCTCTGTTCCAGTCGGCTCGTGGTAAGATGTCGCCGGCAACGATCAACAGCATCTTCTCTGGCACTGCTACGCCGCTCAAGAATTCGACAAGCGGCGGTGCACTGCTCGAGTCGGTGGCAAAGCAGGGAACGGGACTGGTGGACATCAACAAGGCCGTCTACCAGCAGATCGTTCTCAGCCCTTCGGTGATCGAGCTCAACGACACTGCTCACTTTAACGGTACTCAGACCATCACTGTGCAGAACCTGGGTAGCAAGGTTCAGGCGTACACGCTCTCGCACATCCCCGTCGGAACCGTGCAGTCACAAGAAGACGATTCGATCTTTTTCCAGCTTGGACCCGTACCTCTCACCACCCAGTACGCCAGCGTACACTTCAGCCAACCCTTCATCGTGGTCCCTCCCCAGGGCACCGTCAAGTTCGCCGTTACGATCACTCCTCCCGCGGGTCTGCGCACCGACAAGCTTCCCTTCTACTCTGGCTACGTTCATCTCGAGCCCCAGTCGTCGGATTACAGTGCTGTCAACATTGCCTACGGTGGATACATGGCCGATACGTTCAAGACGCAGATTCTGGACAACACGAACGAGCTCTTCGGTGTTGGTCTGCCCGTGCTCCTGTCGGCGGACGGTAACACGTTTATCGAGAGCGATAACACGTCGTACAGCTTGAGCAACGTTGCTGCTTGGCCTCAGTTTGTGTACAGGTTGAACTACGGTACGCCGTATTTGCAGATTGATATCGTCAACGCTACGACCGATTTCCAGCCTACGTACAATGCGGATGGTTCGGTCAACAGTAAGGCTACGAGGAGCGGTGATGTTGCGGGACACAAAAGGTTTGTGCGACATCGTCGTCAGGCGAACGGGACCAAGAACATTCTGCCTGTTCCTGGACCTGCTACGCCCAAGCCCAAGCCTGGTTCCGGTGGTCCTGCTGGACCCGCGCCCAAGCCTGGTCCTCCCGGCCCCCCTCACGGCACCGACCCGAACCCCAAGCCCAAGCCCGACCCTGCTGCTACCGGCGCCAAATTCACCGACGTAAAGACGATCGGAATGCTCGGCAACGGCTACTGGAACGGTCGAAACAGCGCCGACGGCTCGCTGAAAGACTACTCGTACAACGTCCAGGCCATCAACCCGGACTTGACTCTGCCTCAAAATGGTACCACCACCCTCGCCCCTGGTACATACAAGGTACTGCTTCGTGCTCAACGTGTGCTGACCCAGGGTACGCTCGAGAGCGATTACGAGTCGTATTTGTCGTACGCTTTCGCCGTCACTCAGTAGAGATCGTTGAGGGTGGTCGGCATACAACACATTCGTTTTTTTTTTCTTCCTTCCTTTGGGTCTTGCAGATCTTTTGTACATTGTTTTCTGGTCTTTGCGAGTTGAATTTTGAAAAGGGTTTGACTAAGAGAAGGTTGATGCTGAGCGCATTGTGTGAGGGCATGTTGATCGGTTGTAGGATGAACGGCTTGTTGAGGAAGACCCAGGCGGGGAGGCTTTGGTAAGCACAGCGCAACGTGACACGACGGCGCAAGGAGGAAGCGCCTATACTTGGTCTCGCACGCATTCCGAATCGAAAGAAACTCCTTTTCTATTGTATCTTCCCACACCCGACGAGTCGCACGAGCGTGTCTTCTACCATACACAACAAAACCCTGTTCGATATCAAGGCTTGGGCAGGTACCTCAAGCTCGTAGGGCAAGTAGACTTTGTCGTCGACTCCACCGGCTCGTACAAACCAAAGTTCACTTGTCCCCGAACGTTCCAAAACCACCACACCTCGTTGAACTCCCCCTTCTTGTTGCAACCCACGAAAGGTGTAGCTCCGTGGAAATCCCTGAGCGACTGTTGAACTTGAGCCAGGGTGTAGTTGTGAGTGCTGCTGGGGACGATTCCCGAAGCCTGGAGGATGTCGTACGTGGGGCGTTCAGCGAACTTGTGTGCGATCTGACGGAAGTAGTTGAGCACCGTGAAGTCGGATTGGCTGATCCATGGGAGTTGCGGCTGGCAAGATGGGCGTAGGGTTGTATAACAAGTTCCATGCTTGTTGTATTCGTGCTCGAGGAACGAAGTACTGTTTCCGTTAATGTCCTTAAAGTACTTTTGGTAGTAGGCAAACAGGGACGGGTCGTACTTTTGCATCACCGCCTCGATCTGCTCTCCCGTGTACTCTGGGATCCCCGAGAAGGACGAACAGAATTGAGGGTAGCTACCGTCGCAGTAATCGGGCCACAATCCATGGATGGTGGTGGAGTGCTCGGGACCGTTATTGGCGGGATCAGGAGCGTTGGTGGTCCAGAAATGAGTGCTGAGGATGAGACCGCTCTGTTTGCCTCCTTCGACCAAGGCGCCGTTGAAGCAGCAGTTGGCAGAGCTGTTGGCGGGGATGTTGTACGAAGCGTGGCAGGAGAGCTGGGTGGAGGCTTTGGCACAGGCGGCCATCTCTTGGCCTTTGTTGGCGAAGGTCTGGCCGAGCTGGCTCAGCTCGCCGAGGAGGCGCTTGTCGACGGCGGCGGCTGTGCTCGCTGCGGCGAGGAGGAGGGTGGCTGCTGTGAACTTCATTGTTGGGGTGCGGGTGGAGAGGGTCGTAGGGTAGGACGGATGGAGAGAGGGTTGGAGAGAAGTGAGGCTAGAAGGTATTTGGATGAGGTTTTATATTATCAGTCAAGATGAGAACAACGATGTTTCTTCTTGAGCAAGAAGACAAAAGGGTCTATCGTCCATTGATAGACGAGTTTCGCCAAGGTATCAATGCCGGGCGAGCACCAACCTCGGCTATGAATTCAGCCTGGACCGTTCCTGCCCACTCACACAAGCAAATCGTTGAACGATAACCCTCTCATCCCGCAAAACGCTACTCGACGGGACAAGCTGCATATCAAGCGCATTGCGTTGACATGTTCCTGCTATCTCGCATACTCTTCAACACGGCGGATGGACAGAGACACAAACAGAAAGGGTCCTCCTAGCTGCATGAAGCACGGCAATGGATTTTCAGAAGAACTCTCAAGCGCTTGGAAGGCAGACCGCCAAACTTGACAAGCAAGCCACTTTTTTTTTTTTTTTTTTTTTTTTTTTTTTTTTTTTCCCTTCGATAAAATTTGACTCTCAGCCGCTTCGCTTGTGGCGATGCAATTCTGACTGACACTCTCGCTTCTGTGTCTAGAGATACCAACTTCCTTTGCGCCCGGAGAAGACCGTGCCCACCCATCTTTGCGCTCTTCGGCAGGTTTAATTGAGAGGAAAAAAAAAAAAAAAAAAAAAAAAAAAAACAGTTGGCAGAAGCGAGAAGCTTGAATAAAAAAAACGCACAGGCTGTCCACGTTCTTGCAGCCCAGCCTGGCAACAACGCTCTCGGCGACGACGGGCGGTCGTGTGGAAGCATCAACCTCACCCCACCCTCCCCCTCCCGTTCCTACTTTCAGTATTCTTCTTACGCCGACGGTGACACATCCCTCCAAGCTCGTTCACACGTTCTCTGTATGCATTTCTCCGAGCATCCGCACATGATACCCCGCCCTTCCCCTACCATCCAAACCAACCCAGCTTGCATGAGCTTGCCCTCGACCGCACTCACAACGTGTCCCTTATCCCACTAACACGCATTCATTGTTCAGCCAAGTTGACAGTTTCATACACACACATCCCCCCCCACACACAAACGGATTTCTCTTGATGTGAAACACGCTGACATTGCTAAGCTTCAAAAGCTCTCGAGCACTTTTGCCGCCCAAGCATTCGCCTCGATGCGCGGCCTGAACTCGTCCATAACTTGCTTCAGTTCCTGCAGCTCGCTTTCCGGATCTGTACGCGCGCGCTTAGGATCCTTCTTACTGCGCTCTGCCCACGTTGTGAGAAACTCGTCAATCAGTTTGGCTCCCTGCTTGGTCACGTCCTCCGGCAAGCTGTCCAGCACTGAAGAGTTGGGTTCGTCTTCATCGTAGTCCTCCAACTCCTCTGCTTTTCTCTTCGCCAGCGCAATCACAGAGGGAGGGAAGTTGGCCAGCTCGGCAACATTGATACCAAGACTCTGATCGCTGATGCCCGGTTGGACCTTGTAGAGCAGCGTGATGTCGCGATCCTGCCTCGAGCCGCCTTCCTTTTGCTTGACGAACGCGACGACGTGAAGGTTGCGCACGTGCGGCTGCTGGCTAGCCAGGTTGGTAAGCTCGTGGAAGTGAGTCGCGAAGAGACACTTGCATCGGACGTGCGTGGCGATCCATTCCGAAATGGCCCACGCTAGACCGAAACCGTCGTAGGTGGAAGTGCCGCGTCCGAGCTCGTCGATGATGATGAGCGAGTCGACGGTGGCCGTCTTGAGGATGGTGGCCGTTTCCAGCATCTCGGCCATGAAGGTAGAAACACCCTTGAGCTGGCTATCGCCGGCTCCGACACGCGCAAGGATGCAGTCGAACACAGGCAGCTTGGCGCCTTGAGCTGCAGGAACAAAGCAGCCGATCTGCGCCATCAGCGCGATGATGCCGACTTGGCGAATGTAGGTCGACTTGCCGCCCATATTGGGTCCTGTAATGACCAAGAATTCCGACTTGCCGCGCACCATCTCGGTGTCGTTGGGGATAAAGGTGATATCGTCCATCACCTCGAGACAGGGATGTCTCGCCTCGCGCAGATCGACGTCGGCGTTGGTGCCCTTTTCGCTCACGGCGGGCTTGACATAGGGGATGGGTGCGGTGTCCGAGACGTGGGCAAAGCTGACAATCACGTCGAGATGGGCCAAGACGACGTTGAGCTTTTCCAAGGGCGGGCAGTAGGACGAAGCGATCTGAATGACTTCCTTGACGAGTCCGCTCTGCGATCGACTGTAGCGGTCGGACAAGTCCTTGAAATCGTTGGCCAAATCGCGCAGAGCTTCGTTGGTAAAGTAAAGGCCGCCTTTGACCGTCGCAATATCCGAGTAGCCCTTTTTGTTGCGTACGAGGCCTGCATCGGTACGCGTAACTCGCAAGCAGTATCCGTACACGTGGTGATTTTCCAGATGCAGCTTCTTCTCAGTGTCCATACGAAGCTCTTTACCTGCCAAGCGGTGCTGTTCGTCGAGCTTGTCACGCGTGTCGTCGAGAGCCTCTTTGATCTGTCGCAGATTGTCGTCAAAGTCGGGCTTGATGACAAAGTTGTGTTGCGCGAGCTCGTTGAGATCTAGGGTAGCCTCGACGAGCTCGGTAAACTTGGTGAGCGCCGTCGAGTGCAGCTGGAAAGGGTCGATATAGGTTTCCACCAGCAGCAGCGAATGCGCTTCGGAAGGAGTGTCGATATCGGAAAGTGTCTGAATCAAGGCGGGCAGCCTGAGTACGGCCTGGTAGACACGCACGACGTCCTCCAAGGTGGCAACACCCTTTTGGAAGCGCTTGCTGATGCGATGCATGTCCGGCATGAGTTTGAGGTAGTCGGACTGAATGAGCTGGCGTGCAGCGTTGTCATTAACGAAAAGCTCGACCAGGTCTTGCCTCTGCTGAATGGCATGAACGTTGACCAAGGGCTGCTTGAGCCATTGGCCCAAAAGTCGCTGGCCTTGACCGGTGCGGCAGCGGTTCAAGAGGCCATAGATGCTTGTGTTTTTGGTGGAACCCGTCTGGCCTGGCTCGGGAAAGAGGTTGAGAGCTCGAAGGGCAGAGTTGTCGAGGCGAAGGTATTGCGAGAGATCGTGGGTGCGAATGGTATACTGGCCAAAGTTGGATTCGTCTGTGAGAAGAGCGAGGTAAGAGATGAGCGCGGAAGCAGCGGCCATGGCGACCTTGAGATCGAGCTCAGGAAAGGTGACACTCGAGGATTCTACTCTGAGTAAACGACGCAGATCCTGGTCAATGTTTTTGGCAGAAAAGTCGGCTCTTCGGTTGTCAAACATGACGACGCCGCAGCGTTGAATGACCTCGCGTAGTTTCTTGAGATCGACGTCAGCGCCCTTTTCGTCTTTAGGGAGGATGCATTCCTTGACACCGAGCTGGATCATGAGCGACTCTGTGTTGCTGAACAGATCGTTTTCGGCGTATTCTGTCACGCAGAGCTCTCGGTTGCTGGCGTCGGCAAAGGCAGCGCCGATGGTCTTGACGCCGTCGCGGGTGGTGAGTTTGAGCGCCATGACGATGGGCGAGGAGACAATGTCGGCATTGACAAAGATCATGTCTTCCATTTGCT
Source organism: Sporisorium scitamineum (assembly GCA_001010845.1). Classification (NCBI taxonomy): domain Eukaryota; kingdom Fungi; phylum Basidiomycota; class Ustilaginomycetes; order Ustilaginales; family Ustilaginaceae; genus Sporisorium; species Sporisorium scitamineum. Next base: position 282,000 of record CP010919.1, on the reverse strand, counting down.
GCAAGTTACCAGGAGAAGCCTGCTTGATGATGGTCCACTGGTTGTTGCGCTTGCCGCCTGCGTTTGCGTAGATCTCGACGCGCATCTGGCGTGTGGTGAGTGCTTCACGAAGAAAGTTTTTGGCGGCTGCGACGCTGAGAGTGACAGAAGGCAAGCCGCCCTTGTCCTTGCCGCCGCTGCCGAGGTATTTGAGTGCGGAATGGGTCTTGAAAACGAGGTTGGCAATGAGGATGGCATCGTCCCCATGCGCCGAGTAAAAGTCGGAGCGGTCAAACAGACGCAAGGTTCCTGGAGCTGGTTTGGGCATGGATTTGAAGACTTGGCAGAAGGAGCTCTCTGCGGCGTTGTCCAAGCCAAGGTCCGGCTTTTCGGATGTAGATGGACCATCGTACATGAGACCTGACATTGTGGTGGTCCGGCAGATGAGCCTGGTTGTTGATGATGATGAGGAGGAGGCGGAAGAAGATGAGGGGAAGAATGGATTGTAAGCTCAGCGGAGAAGCTCAAAAGTGTCAAAGTGCCAATCTCAACTCTGCATCACGTGCGCGTCTGGGCTGAGCCTATCGGCCGCATCACCCTCTTTCATTTGTGTTGTTCTGTTTCGTCGCTCCTCTCCTCCATCATCTCTCCAGCCAAGTGAGTGCTTATCGCGATCTTGGCTGTCGTTTTTGTTGTTTCCCTCCCTGTCCCTCCCTTGCCGCTCGTCCTGCGCTCGACCGGCCCCTTCACGGCGGGCCGGGAGCCTCCATCGAGCTCAAGGACCTCACGGGTCTTTGCCTGCAATCCAACGTGCTCATCTCATCTCGTGCGAGTGTGTCTCGGCTGATAGGTCAGACGGGACACTCAGCCGCTTCAGACCCTTTTTTCTTGCCTGTGTTTTACGCGTCGCGCGACCGCAGATTTAATTTCGCGCATCTATTAGATCGGCCCAACTAACATTTTCGATTTTCGATTTTCGATTTTTTTTTTTTTTTTTTTTTTTTTTCCCCGCTCTGCTCACATCGCCTCGACGATATCTTTAGGTGAAGCGGTCTCGAGGGCCTTGATCAAATGATATTGTGCAAAGCAACCCTGCATTGCGGCTTCAATCCTGAGCCAGACGCTGGACGACGCTCTGCTTCTTGCGCTGATTCTCAGTCTGACCATCCATGCTCGGTGGTGGCTTGTCCGTTCGTGTTCCGATTCGAACGTTGGTAGCGATTCGTTGCGCTCCGAGACGGTGTACGGCCTCGTGGCAGAGCTCAATCGCTTTGCAGACTGTTGGGAAACTTCCTTCCAGGTTGGTGCCGTAACCGCTGCGGGTGACAAATCGAGAGAGAGAGAGAGAGAGGAGTGATCAGTCGTCGCCTTTTTTTCTCCTCCGGGTCAGCGAGGAGGTACTTACTGAACTTCGTATCGGATACCTTGATCCTTCATTCCTTCGAGCACTCTTTGACATTCTGTGATGTACTCTCCTACCGATGTTGTTGGTGTGCCCATAGGAATGACTGTGCGAGTCTCGAGATTTGGCGTCAAGGTTGATCAGGTTGGAACAGCGCCATTTGATGTGAGGCGAAAACATTCCTTGACAGTGGTGCGCTACTTACGGCAAAAGTCAGCCACAGCGTAGAGTGGTGATGTTGTCGTCGACATGGCGTGCTTGCCTTCTAGTTGAAGGGTACGATCTGTTGTCGAGGAGAAGAAAAGGAAGAAAGGAGCGGCGGCGTGCACGTCAAAAGCGAGCGAGTGGTGTTGGTGTGGAGCAGACGACGTGAATCGAGATTCGCTTGGACCCTTCTTTCCCGCCCTTTCGTACCCTCTCAACACCATCTCCTCCCGCCGCTCGCCCTCTTAGCACCCAGCGATGCCTCAACCACCCTCAATACCCAGCATCGACCAAGATGCTGCTGCAGACGACAATGCGCGCGCTTCCACCTCGACACCTCGCGCTTCCAAGGTCGCCCCCTCCTCCCGCCCAACCGCCCTTCTAACCAAGTCGTGGACCTCGGCCACTGTCCTCCCTTCCACCACTTCTTCTCGTATCACCATCGCTGCCAATACCAGCACCGCCGCCGATGCTTCCTCATCCCATTCACAACCCGCCTCGAATACCAGCTCTGCTTCCACAAGAGCGTCGACGCCCTTGCCGCAACTTTCGTTTAGCCCTTCCTCGCCACAACTCGCACTGAAGGACCCATTCCCGTCCGAGTCAGAATCGCTGGCAGGACCATCCGATGAAAGCAAAGTGCGCATACCTTCTCGATCCGATTCAGATCGCAGTGGTTCGCAGGATGCAGAACATGTTAGCAGCCACGGCGCATTCAACGACGCTACGCAGGACGAGCCGGAAGCTGTCGAAGCTGTGGGGCTTACGGCGAGCTCAAGTGTCCACGCTCTCGACCTGCTGCACCGTGTCAATGATCGAGCAGCGGCAGATAGGGCGTCGTATACTCAGAGCTTGCGGTCTCGCTTATCGCAGCTTTCCGTAGGTAGAGCTTCTACAAAGTATCACAGCCGGAGCAACAGCAGAGATGCCTCGGCAACCAGCAGTCGAGCGCTTCCGCCGCAGTTTCTCGAATCAAAGCAGGCCGACGAAGATATCGTCAAGGAGCCCCCTCACCCTTTCGAGGCACAGATAGATTACGAGCAATTGCAAGAGACGTCAAGCGTCGCCTCCTCGCGCGAATCCGAGCAGTACCCGGATCGCAAATACTACATCCTCTCATCAGCCGGCAAGCCCATCTACATCTCCCACACCTCGCTTTCTCGTAAAAGACGTCGCGACCAACGAAGGCGTCAACGTACCCCCACCTCCACCATCTCCTCACCCGCAGGCGACGTCGACAACGCCGACGAGAGCGACGAAGAAGACGAACGCAGCACGACGCAGGTGGGCGTCATGCAGGCGCTCATCTCGATCTTCGCCGACCAAGACTCGGACAAGCTGCGCTTCATTCGTCAAGGCGACTTGCTCATCACTTTTTTGCTCCGTGCACCGCTTTATCTGGTCTGTGTCTCGAGCTGGAACGAAGAGCCGTCGACGCTTCGACAGCATCTCGAGTATCTGTATCTGCAAGTCATCAGTTTGGTCTCGGCGAGTCAGCTGAGCAGGCTGTTTTCGCGCATGCCCAACTTCGACCTGCGGAGGTTGCTGGAGGGCACGGAGGGGATTTTCGATTATTTGGTCAACCAGCTCAATGCCAACGAGACCGAAGACGAGGATTCGACGAAAGGCGCAGTAACAGACTGGGCCTCGTGCCATCAGTGGTGGTTGCAGGCTTTGCAGCCGATCCGCATCACCGTGCCTAACTTGCGCGATCAGCTCACGGCAGCGTTACAGCCGCCTTCAGAAACGGCTTCGGCGACGCAACCGCATCGACCGAAGGATCTGCTCTACGTGTTGCTGATTGCAAACGGAAGGATTGTAACGCTGTTGCGACCGCGAAAGCATTCCGTGCATCCGATCGACCTGTTGCTGTTGACGAATACGATGATGGGCAGTCGGTCTATTAAAAGGTCAGGGGGGTCGGAGGAGGCAGAGATCTGGTTGCCGTTTAGCATGCCCAAGTTTGCACCGCAGGGGTTTGTGCATGCCTATGTCAAGTTTTTGGATCCTGAGAGTTGGATCGGCGGGACTGGGGCAGCGACAGGTTTGACACAGGAAGGAAGGATGACTTCGTCCGAGCTAGCAGTAATCGTTGTCACAGGCGACAAGGATGCGTTCCCAACGGTTTCGACTTGGATCTCGTCCCTTGTCGCTCGTCCGCCCGCAGAGAATGACGCTTCGGACACCGCCTCGATCAGCTCTTCTAAAACCAAGAGATCCGCATCCAAAGTCAGATCCACCTCCAAAACGCTCAAACCATCCTCCGGCTCACCAATCGAGGCTGCACTACCGTCGTGGATGACAACCTTCCAACGTCACATCCTGACGCTGTGTCGACACCTCTCCGACCCGATCAACGTCGAACAGGGCTCACCACGCGTGTCCGCCTACACATGTGCCGAACTCGCCCTTGCCGGTCTACGACACTTTGTCTACCGTAGCAACAGCACCATCCAACTCACCTCGCCCACGTTACCCGATCCGTACAGCGTCGACCCCACCCATCGCAAACGGCTCTTCACGCTCTACGCGCTGGTGCATCACAGCATCCACCACCCTGTCCCTCCTTCCTCCGCGATGGGAGGTTATGCGACTCCCAACGCGGCTACATCTGCTGCGACAACGTCGGTGTTGGATTCAGCTTTTGGCTTTGGTTCGGCGAGTGGGAAGAGAATGCTGCTGAACGCGGATCGGAGGGTCAAGATGCAGCTGGTCAAGACAGAGGATGAGCAGGTGTTGGGTTGGATCACGAGTCCGTTTGAGTTGTATCTGTGCGTCAACCCTCAGCTGTCCAAGAGCGCGATTGTGGCTGTTGCGAATGGGTTGACGAAGTGGATCAAGGCGAACGAGAGGGATTTGTTTCTTGTCAACGCTGGCAGTTTCTGAATTCGTACAGTTGTTTGTGAGAATGATGGTGTTTGTGCTCTCGTTTGTCCACAAAGCAATCTCAGGATGGAGCTGCAAACTCTCGCGCAACTGTGATTGTGTAATGCATGTGGTGTGTTTCCAGAGTTTTACAGTACACCGTCTTCATCCAAGTCACCCACTAGTCTGCGATGTCCCAGATGGATCAGATTCGAGCCCCAAACCCAACCCCTGCGTCCTCGCCTGACTGCTCGGAACAGCCATCAAACTACCGTTACTATTGCTCGCGACAATAAATGATTCCTCCCCCTCCCCCTCCCCTTCCCCTTCAACCTCCTCCACCGCTCTTGCACCCCAAGGTCTCCACCTCCTCCACCTCCGCCCTTTCTTCAATCCAATCGCCTCCAACCGCCTACTCAGATCCATCTGATCCAGCATGATTCCAAACCCGCTACTCGCCGCATCCTCTTCCTCGCCCTGACCTAAAGCGGTAGATGCATCGCTCGCCTCCTGCCTTGGCTGCTTGCGCCTCCACCCGGTCGACGGCGCGTCTGCCTCTGACATGCTCCTCTGCGCATGCCTCGCCGCGTGTTGCCAGTTTGAGTTGACTCGCGAAAGCGAAGGCGAGCGCGGCTGCAGGTGGAACCCGGGCGAGCTGGGACTGATGCCGATCGAAAGACCGTGTTCGAGGATGCTATTGTACAGCGACGGCTTGCGTCTCTCGTGTTCAGAAGCCGACTCGGGCGAGTGATGAGGTGCAGGCGAAGCACTACTAGCCTCCGCGTGCGCTTCTACGTCGTGAGCAAAAGTGGCGTCGTATTTGGGTGAGAACAGATCATCTCGCAAGGGAAACTCGAGGGTGATGGTGGGGCGTCGTTGGGCAGAGTGGTGGCTGGTGGATCCATGACGACGCTTTGTTGGATGTGCGCCGAGTCGCGGTGTTGTCCTCGTACTGCTGTTGCTCGCATTGCTTTCCGGACTCTCCTGCTGTTCGTGATGCAAAGCCAAAGTAGTCTCTTCTGGACTGGCTAACGAAGCGACATTGTGATCTACAAACGACGACGAGTGCGGAGAAGTAGTATTTGGTGGCAGATGCGGTCCAGCCACCCCCACTCCGTTGGCGGCCAACAAGCCCTCGAAGCTTGTATCCGAAATTGAGCGAGATCCATCGGGCGAAGCATGCGTTGAGAGGAGCGGCTGATTCTCGTCTTGCCCACACACGGAGGCCGAGTCACACGGCTCGTCGTTGCCATGCAAGCTCACGGTCCAAACACCTCCTAGCAATACAGCTGTGCCCAGCGCCACCAACACCAAATCGTACCACGCCAACGCGCCAATCTGGTCAAAGTAGACGAGACCAAGCGCAATACTCGAGATGTTGTAAAAGCAGAAGGCCAGCGGACAGACTAGAGTCGGGTCAGCGAGCTTGAGTGCCTTGTTGAGATACCACAGCTGCAAGAGAGCCGCAGCAAGCAAGATGCCGATCAGGAGCCAACTCTGCCAGCGTCCGAATTGGTTCTGCCCTGAAAAAGTGAGCATAAGAAGCTCGACGCCCGACTTGGCTAATAGCAAACAGGCGCCCGACAAGGTGCCACTGGCACCGCCGTAGGCGACGGCGAGGCCCAGCTTGGTCTGCTTGACCGTCTCTGCGTCGATGCGCTGCTCTGTCTCTCTGAGCTCGAGACGCGGCACGTCGAGACTCTTTATGCGCTTGCGTGCGTTGGAGTCGCTGCGACCGAGCGAGCCGTAATCACGTTTGGATGAGGCTGATGTACGGTCGGACTGCTTGTGTAGGGGCGTTGCCACGGAGCTGGGATCGGCTGAAAGAGGTGGCATGGGAGTAGCGACGTTGCTGCGACCGTACAGCACAGCCTGTTGCTGAGGGCTGGGACCGAGCGTGGAACGACGATTGGCTTCGTCACGGGTGGCCAAGACGGGGGTAGCGATGCCAGAGCTACTTTCGCTGACCTCGGCGACGGGTGCCAGAGTGGGAGCAGACCATCGTCTGCGCAGGCGACCTCTGAGGCTGTGTGCACTGCGATGCTTTGGTTTTGCCGGTCGTGCTGGAAGAGAGTTGCGGTAGATCCTCGTGTGAAGCTGCCACTCGGCGAGATGAGAGACGGTGAGAACGCCGACAAAGACAAAGGTAAAGATGGTAGCAAACGCTACAAAAGTCGGTCGAGCATAAAGATCGAGCAGCTCATCGAGGCTGTGAGGAGGCGATGGCACGACGCCAAAGTATCCGATCAGCACTGCACCGGACGCAATGAGTGCGGTGCCCATGACCATGTATTTTGACAACAAGTCATTGAGCAGAAACCGAGCGAGCACGGCATTGTAGAGTAGACTGACAGCTCCCAAGGGTGCGAGCATTACGATAGGCAGCGCGCCAATCTGGAAAACGGTGCCTCCAATGTTGGCAACGAGAAAGATGGCGAAACCGATGAGCCATAACGGACGCTTCCATTCGGTCTTTCGGCGAGCAGGGGCCAGCGATTCGTTGAGGAGATGCGATTTGCGTTGGATGGTGAGACCGAGACTCTGGATGAAGCTGGCTATCAATCCGAGCGCAATCGCCGTGGCGACGCTGAAGGGCGCGCTCGGATGACCATTGTCTGAATCGAACATGATGGCCGACATGTTTTCTGCCGAGACAAGTCGAAGAGCGGGTGTGCCACCGGCGGGCCAGGCCAGGGCTGTTTAGAGAAAGCCGTAGTCAAGCATGTATGAATGCTTGCTGAATTGATGGCCGATCGAAACTGGCTCAAGTGACGAGGAGGATGGTGGTGGTGGAGGAGGAGGATTGCTCAGGCGGGAAAGCGCGGAAAGCAGTTCATTCAGGCACGAAGCACCGAAGCGGCAAAGTGCCAGACTGCCTTTCTCTCAGCACAGACGCGTTCCTTGCTTTTTGCCTGTCACGCACGCACGTCGGTGAGCTGAATTTTTCCAAATCAAATTGTTAGATTCGAGTCAAAGGGACCATCAACTCAACGCCGCCTTCCAAGTTCCGAGCTCAAGCTGCTACGATGCACGCACGTCCAAACACAGGTCGAGTTTGCCAGTGTTCCAAGGGTATTTGATTACTTGTAAGGCTATGTAGACAGCGATTCGTTCGCTTGTAGATGTAGCATGCTCTCAAAGCACCTCACATGATCACGCACTCGTCCTCGTTACCGGTCGTCTGCTTGGCAAGGTCGCGAGTAAATGCGGCACCGCCCTGTCCGCTTCCACGAAGGTTGACCACCAACACACCGGCGTTGCGAGGATCCACGTGCGCCTCGAGCCTGTAGTCGCGCATCACCTTCTCCGCTGCAGGCGCAATGTGCTGACGGTGGTCCTTGCTGTGCAGACCTTTACCCACAATGATGCGCAACTCGCTCCATCCCTGAGCCTGACCCTGCCTAACAGCCTCTTCGGTCCTCTCGAGCGCTTCAGAAGTGTACAGACCGTGCAGGTCGACAGTACCCTGTGGCGAGTCTTCGTTGTTTGCCATGAAAATCCAGTCGGCCGCTTGCTTGTTGAGACGCTCCATGTTCGACTTGTGTTCGTGGCCCTCATTGCTAAGCTGCTTGGCGCGCGAGCCGTCACCCTGAGCATAAGCCTTGTGCGACTGATCAAAGCACTGCGCCATCTTGTCGCCTTCAGAGCGCGCCTGGTTGCGCAAATTCATGTAGTTGGCATCGTGCTGGTTCACCTGGTTGTCCTGCGAGAATTTGCAGTGTGGGCCCTGACTGGGTGCTCCATGGTGCGGCTGAGGTACTCCGTATGATCCTTGTGGTGGTGGCTGGTTGTAGCCTCCTGCACCAACTGCTCCTGCGTAGCCACCACCACCGCCGCCGCCGTATCCGCCGCCATATCCACCCTGAGTAGGAGGTTGTTGGTATGCCTGTTGACCGCCGTGCGAGGCAGCTTGTCCGTACGAGGCGCCACCTTGTTGACCGCCACCACTCTTGTTCTTCTTGTACCAAGTGAACGCCTTTTTGGCGAATAATGTGATCTGACGACGATGCTGCTTGATGAAGCGGATGAGTTCGTCCATGATGGCCATTGTCGAGCTTCTAAGTTAGAGTGAATTGTTTTTGCATCCGGCGTGCTTTCGTAAGCTGTCGGGCGGATTGGTCTTCGCCTAGGATCCTCAACTTGCGCTTCCGAGCCACGAGGGATGGTGGATGTCGGAAGGAAAGAGCAACGGTGGATGGATCCTCTTGAATGCATCTTCGGCTAGCAAGCGGTCCAAGATGAACTCAACCGCCGACCTGCCCTTTCAGATCCACGAGCTGCAGGCTGCATGGTCGAGACTCTTCTTGGTCCTTTCCTACACAGCTTGGTTGCTGCAGCGGACTCTCAAAACCTCTCACCGCCTCGTGCACTCCTGTCTAACCGAGACATGTTTCAATCTCACATTCAAAAATAAAAATTTGATCGGTGTTAAGTCATAGAGTGGAGAAAGTGGTGTCGTGCGAGATTTTTTTCCGTCGGCGTGTTCTCGTCTTTGCCAAATTCATCGCTCTCTCTCTCCCCACCTTCCCTTCCTTCACTATTCAAGCCACGCTCCAGCCTTCCATCACAGCAGTCTCGTATCAATCATGGCTGACGTCGAAACTCCCGAAGCCGGCCCATCGGTGCCCACCGGTCCCCAGCCGCGCGAGGTCGTCTACTGTGCTGTGTGCACCTTCCCACCCGAATACTGCGAATTCGGTCCCTCCCCCTCAAAATGCCGCACCTGGTTGCGCGACAACCAGCCCGAGCTCTACGCTAAACTCTGGTCTGAAGAAGCCATCTCTTCCAACCTGGCCAACCTCACCACCAAGCAGGCGGAAGATCTTGAAAGGGAAGCGGCTAAAAAGGAACGCATAACCGTCGCCAAGCAGGAACGCGAACGTGCGCAGATGGCCGCATCCCGAATCGTGCTCAAAAAGGAAGCCAGGACAAAGCGTAAAGTCACAACCAGCATCATTGGGCTGCATCTGTTCTCGCCCCCTCTCCCAGCCCTCAAGGTCGTCGCCAAAGCGCTATCGTCTCGATTCGCAACGGGTGCCTCGGTCAGCAAGAGCATCCAAAACCCAGGCGTGGACGAAATCGTGGTTCAGGGAGACGTAGCAGACGACGTGCGCGAACTCATCCTCAACCGCACAAAACCTTTCCACGAACTACCCTCCGAAGCAGACGGCGGTCCCTCGGAAAAGAATGTCGTCATCGAAGAGGATAGGAAGACAGCGAAGAAGGCGGCGGCTGCCGGCGCTACTGCTTCGGAAGACTAAGCCCACTCATCGTCCTCCTCTGCAATCTTGAAGCATTTCTCGCCACTCTTCTCAGCTCAATCAGTATAGCGTGTTTCTGAAGCACCCGCACACACAATCGCATCAAAAAGCATCGGTATATTGCGTCCTGCTAACCACTCCCGGACTCACAAATACACAGCACTGAGATCGGTCAACGCCTCAAACGGCTCCTCGAGCGACTTGACCTGCAAATCGTAGCTCCTGCCCGTGCGATCCGCCCCATTGAGCACCGAAATGAGCGTCCACCATGCCTGCCATGCGATCGCAGGCACAATGATATCCCCCTCCCTGATCGAATGCAACCACCTCTTCCACACGTCTGGATCCCATGCGCCACCCTCATCCGGATTGGGACACACGCGAGATCGGTCCTGCGTGCCCTGTGCCGGTCGATACGACTGAGAGGCAGGCACCACCGCCTCGCCCGGTGGAGGGAAGCGGTCAGCGACCAGTGGTGACTTGAACACGCACATTTCCAGATAGTCGAGCTCCCACGCCGATCGGTAGAGCCACTTGCTCGTGTCGAGCTGGCCAAAGTAGTGCAGGGCACTGTCGCAGCTGATCGTAAGCGCAGTCGCAAAGTGCTCGACCGACAGCCGTTTGCGCGACCATGTATAGTCGATGGTCTCTTCATTCTCCGGACCAAGCGGAAGGCCTTCCGGGATACCAGCTCGACGCCGGAAGCCATACGCTCGGTTGGTCGCATCTGCCAGAACGCACGGAGAGATGCTGAGCGACGTGCCGAGCACCTTGGACAGCATCGCAGAATCCACCTTGTCCGTGGCCACCTTGAGCACCTCGGTGGATGCAGCAGGAGGCGATCCCACCGTCAACGGCACCTGCAGGTCCGGATTGGTAGGGTCGATATGAAGCGGTGCAGAGATGGTAATGCTGCTGCTCTCGCCGCTCTCTGCGCCATTGCCCGCATCGCTCTGCTGGATGGGTGGATCGAGACCAATCTCGCGAGCCAGGCCGCCGCGCACCCTCGATTTTTCATACTCGTCGATCCAGCCCTTGATACTCTTGAACAATGCCTGCCAATGCTGCCAGGTCCTCGAGTGATTCATCTTGTGGCCAAAGAGTAACGCTGCCTGGGCCCAGCCTGAGTCTGCAGCGCCGCCGTCATTATCCCCGATCATTTCGGCTGTATCGATAGGCTGCGGGACGGTGGAAGAGCGTCGGGGCGCTTTTTCATGGAGACGTTCGAGCACCGAGGCATTGTTGGTGGCTTCAAGTATCGGGTCCAAGTTGAGCTTCTGCGTCAAAGAGCCGACCAGAGCATTGCCTTGGCCCAGTTCGAGTAGCGATGGAAGATTCTCGTTTTTCCTCGGTGGAGAGGTTCCGGCACTCGCTACACCGGTCCTCCAAGCCTGCACGGATCTTTCATGCATCCTATTGGCTTCGTCCAGGGCAGCAGCCTTGCCGAGGGCGGCAAAGTTTCCCTCTGCGGCTGCTCGACTGCCTTTGCCGTAGCAAAGATGCATGATGCCCTCCCAGCCCAACGCCTCACCCAAGGCGCTGGCGAGACTGATGGGAAGTGGGTCGACATCACCACATGGCCACCAGGCCTCTTGCTCTTCTCCGTTATTTTGCGCCAAGTCTGCTCCCAGCTTGAAGCTGGCGTCGATGGGATTGCTCGCCGAGGTGTAAGGGTTGGGCGACTGGTCAAGGTCGAGCGAACGGACCGACTTGCCAGGTGTGGTGGGCAAGGGACTGGTGGTGGGATGAACCTGTGGAGTTCGAATCGAGGGCGTGTTGGTGCTGCCAGTGTCAGCCACCTGAGGCTGCTTTTGCTTGGACGTGCGGACGCTGTCTTGACCTGGAGTGGTGACATCGCCGCCATCGTCATCCGTGTCATCATTAGAGTGTGAGATGGACTGGAGACCCAGGGTGGAGGCGGCGCGGAAGAGGGACAAGAAATCCCCGTCGTCCATGAGGGCTGCGAGGCGGCGCTTTGTCGCGGCACTTGCACCTTCGGCTGAAGCACGTCCGCCAAGCGACTCTTCTGGAATTGCACTCTCCGAGTAGGAAGTTCCGACACTGGAGCGTGACGAGACCATGGTGAGGTCGAGCATGCCGTCCTCTTGGACAGGTCCGAGGTTGTGGTGGCTCTGCTTTGCGGCAGCATGACTCTTACCAGAGCTTTCCGCCGAGCTTCGTCGCCGGGTCAGTTGAGTTGCATCATGGGTGGATGGCTGCATCATGCGAGCGCGCAGAGCCGCGTCGTCTTCTTCTTCATCGAGATCGAGAGCTTCGTCGTTGGATGTGGCTCCATGGTCAGGATGCTGGTGGAGCCCTGAACGAAAGTTTGCGCGGTGACCGGCAGCATTGAGACCGACGCGCGACTCTGACGCGTCTTCGCCCTGAGAAGGCGCTGGCGAGGCAGATCGAGCGTCGTGGTTGTCCGGGGTCAAGCGATCTAGGAAGGATCTCTTCCTGCCGATATCGAGCAGTTTGGACATCATGGAGGGGCGTCGGGCTGGTTTGCCAGATGATGCTGGGGATGTGAGCTGCTCAGAGGTGGGGACAGCGCCTTCAGCGATGCTTGAAAGATGGCTATCTGTGTTTGTCGCCGAGCCAGGGTTCTCGTTGGAGGGCGTGAGTCTCGTCTTTGTCGCGGAGTTGGCATCGAGTGCTGCAGAGATAGAAGTGGCTTCGCTGAAACCAGAATGGGAGGTCTGCTGAAAGCCAGAATCGCCATCTGCCGCCGCCGAGATGGCACCAAAAGAGGCAACACTGTCTGGACTGGCGACGGGCTTCAATGCTGCGCCTGCACTGGACAAGCTGGATTTGCTCGGTCTGCGTCTCCTCCAATCGGATGAAGTGGCAGATCTACCGGAGCCCGCGCGCTGGAGAGCTGAACTGGAAGCATCTGCTTGGCGGTGGGAGCGAAGCTTGGGAGGCGGTGGTGCCAGGCCGACGGTGTGCAAATCGAGTCGAATGCGGAAAGTGACCAAGGTTGTAGTGTCGTGCTCTGTGTTGCGGTGGTGTGAGGATGAGGAGATAGAACTGGAAACAGAAGCAGAACGCGGTCGCTTGGCGAGACGGATGTAGGGAGCGGTCGGTGGTGCGGGGTTGGTGGTGCCGCCACTGGAGATTCTGGAATGAGAGTCTTCGTCGTCCGAGGTTTCGTGGACTTGCGAGTCGGACTGGGTGTTGCGTCGAAGCCAGTTGAGCTTGAGAGCACTGGCACCACCGAGACTGGCGGCGAAGGAAGGCTTCCGAGGTTCAGTGGCATGGCTTGGGCGTCGGACCGAATGCTTTGTGGAGGCAGCACGGGAGACGCTGCGCGTGCGACGATAAGGCGGCACCTTGTCAGCACCCACGAGCGAGCCCTTGTCGTCGTAGCGAGCGTCGAAGAAATCACGCAAGTTGCGGAATTCGGGATCGTCGTCCGCTTCGTCGAGTAGGCTGATGAGCTTGGAGAAAGGTTGCACCGCATCGATGGCGCGGGTGTGATTGAGGAGGAAGGAGAGCGTGTCGACGGAGTGCGGAAGGTGGCGGGTGCGGATGGGCTCCAACTTGGTGTTTGCACCGACTCGAAGGGTTTCAGGCTCTTGTGGAGAGTCTGTGCTGCGCTCTGCGTCCTTGACGTAGGGTACGGCAGCATAGTCGAGGGTGGGTAAGGGCTCGAGATGGAGAGCAAACGCCAATGTGAAGAGTTGATGTAGTGCCATGGTGGGCTTTGACACAAGAACCGGGCGCCGAGGTAGCGAGCGAACAAGATGGCCTATCTAGGTGTATGCATTGAAGCTATGTAGGACGGTGGTATTGTTGCATAAGCCTTTCGAGTGGGTTCGAAGTTGTTTGTAGCGGATTGCAAGACAAGGTCGGGAGAAGAGGAGGGTGTTGTATGCACAGAGTCGACACAGAAGCGGATGGTGTCAAGACGATACGAGCAGCGGACGGCTTACGATACCCAAGGCGGTGGATCGAGCTGGCCGACAAGGTGCGCTGGTTTTGATTGCTGACCGATACAGAACACTGCAGAGAGGGGCGATGGTGGGGAAGAGGTGAAAGGATGGATGCGTTGCTTATGGTTTGTTGGCCGGCGACAGTCTATGTCGTCTTGCCTTGATGCCCGTTCAAAGTCGATTGTGATTGTGTATGTGAGTGTGTGAGGGTGTGAGGGAGCGATGGAGCGTAAGAAGGCGTGTGTGTATCCGAGTTGCTTGAAGATGACCGACAAGAGGCCGTTGGTTGGGTTGAGCAGAGTGAGGTAAGAAGAGCAAGCAAGAGAGAGCAAGAGAGAGCAAGAAAGCGTCGGGTGAGACACGAAACGCAACACAGCGACAGTGCATGTGAATTTCATGTGAGCACAGCGACTAGGAAATTCACGGTTTTTGACTCTGCCCTGTCCAGTTGTCACTTTTCCTCTCAGAGAGTGGAGGTGATTGCGAAAACATGGCATCCCGTCGGCGTCTTTTTTTTTTTTTTTTTTTTTTTTTTTTTTTTTTTTTTTTTTTTTTTTTTTTTTTTTTTTTACTGCCTTGTTTCAGTCGTTGCACCAGAGGATTCGCGATGCCAGGCGAGGGTTTTTTTTTTTTTTTTATCAACGCCAATGCAGATCGAGCGCATACAGCCGGTCCGGGGTTGACCCTTTCCCACTCTCGCTCTCTCGATCCTCACAAAGCAGCAATTCAAAAGTCGGATCAGCCGAAATGAGCGAGGCAAGTTGGTGGCGTCAGCCTGCATCTCAGGGCGTCGGTCAACTGCTATTCTGCGTTCGATGCTCGTTCGGCGTTCCTTCCGATCCACCTCCTCCAGCTTTGCAGCAGCGCCTCTTCCACATGGCGCAACCCACTCTGCTTGCATATTGTGTGTTTGTTCCCACTGGCTCAGCTGACCCACGACGCGAGCTCGACGACGCTGCTAGAATGAAACGAGATTGACTTTTGAGCTTCGCATGCTTATTGCCCCCGAACTTGCATCGTGAGTCGGTGTCAGCTGTGTGAGCAAGTCTTTCTCGCCGGTCGGTCTGTTCTCGGCAACTTGTTCGTCCCCGTAAGGCCATCCACTCATCTGTCCCTCGAAATTCCCATCTGAGACATGCCATTCGGCCATCTCGCGTGTGTGCTGTCTGCCAAGCTTGTCATCTGTGCTATACCGTGTTGCAAGCCCGTTCCGTCGGATGCACAGACTTGTTCGCCTCGGCCGACCGACTGTTAGACCAACAAATTGTTTCCACACACACGACGGCAGTCCCACATGTAGGAGTGAGCCGCATCTCGCTCTCGGCTGCCCGTCGACAAGTGGTTCCGACCCAACAAGGCAATACAAAACGTGTCTGCATTGGCTTTTAGCAAAACAACGGAGAGACATGTGTGTGACCAAAGACCACCTAACAACCCGCACAAGGACCAAGACTGACATGCAAACCAACAAGACCAGACCACGAACACTACAAAGCTTCGAGCCGATAATAGAGACGCCAAACTGAAACATAAAATAAGGCCTGCGTGCCGCTTCAGCGCAGTGAAAACGCTTGGCTTCTAGCAGCAGCAAGATAGCCGGCTGCCCATCGTGGCCAGCAATTGTAACGAAATACGCAACGACTTGACGCACACAGCCTAATGAGCGTTAAAGTGACCCATCAGCAGCCGCTCACCCATCGGGCTGGGCTTGCGCTTGCCGCTGCCGCTGAAGCTCGCCTGCCTACCGCGTGTGACGGATTTGCCCTCGTCAAAACACACGCCCGAGTCGCGAATAGCTGGGATGGCCTGAGGCGATGCAGATCGTGGAATCGCAGCTGCGGATGCAGGCGGTGCAGAATCAAAGGCGGGAGCCGTGGGCGCAGCAGCAGAGGTCGGGTTGACGCCGTTGTTGGCCCGGTACGAGTTACCGCTCAGGCTGAAGCGACGCAGCAGATTGCCCATCGTGCCGTTGGCGGCTCCATCGCTGACTGGGCTGCCCTCGTCCATGCTCGATCTGGGCAGCGTGGGCGACAGGGGGCCAGGCCGCATCGTGTTCATCCAGCCCATCTTTTGTCCCCAGCTGCCGCTATTGAAACGCTTTTGAGCGTGCTCGTACGACGCACCCAAAGGCAACGAGGGTACGCGTCCCAACGAGTAGCCCGACGACGAAAGTGAGCTGCCCGGCGTCGTGGGCGAACGAGAGAAGGAGAGGTCCGAGGCCGAAATGTACGACGAAGGTGGCGAGCTCGCCGCGTCGCTCGTGGTCGACGGTCGTGCTTCGGTGCGACTAGCGTCCCAAGTTTCGATGCTCGAGGCGATGGTGCCGGCGCCGATGGCTGTCTGAGAGCGAGCGCGTGTGTGGCAGTGCGGAGGCGATGCTCCGCTGTCGTCCGACCTGGAACTGATAGGGCTGAATCCCATTGAGAAGCGGTTGGTATAACCCGGAGGTCCCATGGTAGACGTCATACTGTTTGAGACGCGAAGGCCGTTGCCTGAAGCCGATGCGTGCGAGTAGAAAGAGACAGGAGGCGAAAATGAGAGCCTGTGGCCTTGGCTGGTGCGAATCTCGCCCGAGAGGTCGGTGGGTGCGATGGTGAGAGGCTGAGGACGGTGGTGCGCAGACTTTTCAGGATTAGGAATAGCCGTGGGTGAAGCCATCAGCGATGAGACTTGTTCGACAGCGGTAAGATGTTTACTGTAGAGACGCAGGTGAGCGTTGAGCCTTTTTTTTTTTTTTTTTTTTTTTAATGAAAGTCTGTACACTGGATGTACAGAACACGCGCGAGACTGATTTGGGTGCAAGAGCTTGAGGCGACTTGAAGGTTATTTGCGGACTTGCGATACTAGAGCCCGTAGTCGTATCGTAGTGATGGGTCGCGTAGTCGGGTGACGAGAAGGTGTGGATGAGCGGCGAGTGATCCGGGGCGCAGGGCCCCTGGGTCCTCGGTTGTTTACGGTGAGGTGAGACGGTTCGAGCAGACGGTGCTGCGCTGACAAAGTAATAAATGACCCTAAAGCCTAGATGACAGGAAGCCGATAGTGAATGCGAGAAGCAGCCAGATAGACGGCTGGAGCTGGTCACTGATCGTATCTGTACACCGATCTCGGCTTGTCCGATTGGCGTTTCTCGATTGGGTGTAGCGATGCTTGTAAAGGCCCACGAGTGGCAAGGGATCAAGGATGGATAGAGTTCTTGCTGGTTACAAAGACGGGAGTGTGAGGAAAGATCGTGGTCGTAAGGAAAGGCGTGGTTGCGATTTGTACTTGGTTCAAGTTGGTGGAGCCCTCGACACGATGAGCCATGGAGCTGACGAGGTGTGGCCAGACAGAAGCCAACGAGAGAGGCAAAGGGGCGAAAGACGACTGTCGAGGAAGAGAAGGGTCACATGCATGCACGCACCCATTCGAGTGTGGGGAAACGAAAACCTTTTTTTTTTTTTTCTCATCCTGTGGCTGAGTTGCATGCGCGAGGCGAAAAGCCAGAGGAAACAGAAAAAAAAAAAAATAAAGAATAGGACCGTGCAAAAAGGGTCTCTCGCCTCGCACGGCTCACAAATCAGGATCGATCAAAGGCGAGACCACAGGTGCAATGCCGAAGCGGCATTTTCCAAGATGACGGAGCGGCTGAGTTGGAATCCCACCTGCCAAACAGCCTCGGCGTGCCCACCAGCAAAGAAAGTCTTATCGATGCAACAGCCACGCTTTCGCTATCGCCCTTCTCACGGCAGCCGGGTACAGTATCTTTTCATCAATGATAAGCGTCAGCCTCGTTCGGCATGGCGCTCATCATCTCACGGCTGAACAATGGGACCCACCGCAGTCGAAACGAAACAGCGCGAGGTATCTAGTCAGCGACGAGACAGAAATCGCCGACGGTGTCCACGGAGAGAGGACATAAGGGCGGCGCCGTATGAACCACACACGCACACGCACGTCGACTCCAACACAGGCTGAAGAGCTTAATCACACTAGCAACCCCGCGCTTTTTTTTTTTTTTCTTTTTTCCTTTTCGGATTTTAGTTCGAGGTCGAGTGGCGAAAGACGAGTGTGAGGGGAAAGTGACGAAAAAGGTGGATGGACAGAGCGCATGACCAAAGTTGCTTGCAGCATCTGAGCACTGTTGGGAATCGACTGTGAGACACTGGTCCAGAACGCTCGCACCCAAACTCATCGGCGCTCGACTCGCTTGCACTGCCTTCAGTAACTTGATCTCAACTTGATTGTCGGCATTTCCGCGCTGTGCTTCTGCGACACTAGAAGGGGGGTCAAGTCCTGTAACCGAGCTTGACAACGAGCGCAAGTGCTTTACCGTGAGCTGAGGATCTTGTCGGCCTTAGCTGCTCTGGTTGTTGTCGTCGACTGGGCGTCAGCGGCTCCCGAAACCAGCTGTCATCTTCCGTGTCGGCTTCGGTTCCAGACACACATCAGTTGAGCACACCACATTGCCTTGCTTCGAGGCTTGCTGAGAGCTTTCGTGATGCCTGTTAAAACGGCATAGCCTGATCGTGATGGCGCCAATGCAACGGCGAGAGCTGTTAAGGGGTTCCATCTTCGCTTTGAGGGGCGAGCACGCTGACGTGCGAGATCGGCAATTTTGTGCCGGCCCGTGGGACATGGAAGAATCTTGCAGCAATTACAAGAGGGTGTCTAGCCTGATCGCCTGTCTTTCACACCATTCTCGCTCGGCTGCATGCAACCCTATTCGTATGCAGGGCAGCTTGTTGCTGGTTCGTAAGCTTCTTTGTCTCATCCGGCACATTCCACATCAGGTCACGGAACTAACTGTTGAGTAAAGATCAATAAGATTGGACATGCGATTGGCATGGTTACCACATATTGCCAAATAGCGATCCTTGCTGGGTATGTTGCTGTTGCTGTTGCTGTTGCTGCTGCTGCTGCTGCTGCTGCTGCTGTGGTGGTTGCTGTTGCATGAAAGCGCTGCTGTACTGTCCTGGTTGACCAAAGCCATTTGGCATCATGGACGACTGGAAGTGCCCAACGCCGTTGGCAGCTGTTTGCATTTGCATTAGGGGCTGTTGCTGCTGCTGCTGCTGCTGCTGCTGCTGTTGTTGCTGACCGTAGAAAGCATGGGATGGACTGAGCATGGTCGACTGCCCCTGAAAAGCAGCTTGGCCAAGCTGCTGCTGTTGCTGGAACTGACCGTTGACTCCCGTAAAATTAGCTGTCTGCGGTAATGACGTTACGAAGCCTGACTGCACTCCATTGAAGGGATTGCTTTGGACAAACCCGGGCGATGCTAACGGAGATGTCGAGAACGCCATTGTGCCCAGACTGGCGCTCCTCTGTTGCTGATATTGTGGATACATCATTCCGTTTGTTGGGCTCAACATTCCTGTCGCCTGTGGATCGATTTGGGTCTGAGGCGAACCGACACCAAGCGACGGCGCTGTGTTGGCATGCTGGGGCACGTTGCGCATCTGATTCATCGCGCTGGTGTTGTTCGAAGGGCTGACGCCAAATGGAGCCATTGGTGATACTGTGCCATTTGATGCAGTCGGCCTGGCCCAAAAGTTGCCCGTCGGTTCTTGGATGGCAGGAGCACTGAGAACCGCTTGCTGTTGCGCCTGAATGGAAGCCCAAGGGTTCATCTGCAAAGGCGGCTGTGGGGATGTCGGTTGCGCGGTCGGCTCAGAGAGCGAGATGAGGTCGTCAAGCACGCTCGACTGCGCTGTCGATGTAGATGGCTTGGATGTTGACGCCGCGTTGCTGCCATTCCCTGTGTTGAGTGCGCTCGAGGTGCGCATGGGGACGGCGGTGCTCGGAAGCTGCAAAGATGGTTGCGCTGATGCTGATGCTGCTGCTGTGCCGTTGATCTGGGAGCTACTTGCCGCACGAAATGCAGAGACTGCTACATTGGGCAATGGAGGAGCGTTGGCCTTGGCTCGTTGCTGCGCCTCACTCCAGGTGGATGGGATGGGTGCAGTACGAGACCGGGCGATGCTGCTTGCGTCTGTGAAGGGGGTGCGTGAGTCGGAGAAGGGTGTGGAGTCTACGGGCGACTTGGGGGCAGCATAGCGCCCGCTCGATGGGGGAGGCGAGGTGAGAAAGGTTGCGTCTTTGGAAGGCACCGGTGGTGGTCGACCTTCCATGAACCTGCGAAACTCGTACTTTCTGCGAATGTACTTTTCGAGCTCGCTGTCTCTTTCGCTCTCCTCCATGTTGGTCGGCGGTCGATTTCGCATCTCGTCTGGGTTGTATTTGCGATTGCTCTTGACGTTGCCCACTGCCTTCATCCTGTCCACCTGCTCGCGCGTCCATGTGTCGAGCGTGATGGACTTGACTTTGGAGATGTGGACGCCCATCTTGCGATGCACACCAGCACACTGAACGCAGATGAAGATGCCGAGGTTCCACGAGGCCCACCTGGGGGCACGTCCCTTGCAGTCTGCGCAGACATCGTTGCCCGGCTGACGGACGAGGTCGAGCAGGATGCGCTGCTGTCGTTCTTGTGCTGCTTTGCTGTTCATCGTGGCGATCGCCACCGAGGTAGTCGGAGCTCTGATGGAGCTACCTTGGCATAGACTACACAGCCTTGGTGATGGTCGGAGCGACGTTTGTCGAAAGGAGGTACGAGCGGTGGCAACGAGAGACGAGCGATGCAGGAATTGTCGATGATGGATGTCATGAAAAGTGTCGATCTCGAACACGGGCCGGCCCCCTTGGCGATTTGCCTTTGGCAGATCATGCAGTTTGCATGGACACGCACACGAACACGCATTTTCCAATTTCTTCCAGCCAAAGTCCGCGTGGGCAAGGTCCAACGCGACCAGAGAAAGACACCGAAAAAGTCAAAGGGGAAGCTTGCCTAAATCGACCGATTTGGATGTCCCGATTGGTGCAATCGGGACTGCCGTCGAAGAGTATGCAAAGCATCCCCCGCCAGCATTTTGGTTGAAACGGCACACCAAGTCGAGTTGCTTTCCTTACCGTCTCAGCCTCCTGACCAATGGCCCGGGCACATTCTGGACAAAACAGACAAGCAGAAAATTGAATTCAAACGTCAAAAAAGGCATTCGCAGTCCAACTGTTTGTATATCGATGGCTCTCGCCTCTCACCTGTTGGGGGCGCCCAAAAATCTGCCCATAACCTACCAATGGAGTGGTCTGGGAAAGATGTCCTTGACATGCAGAACCAAGCCATTGATGGCGCTGAACTCCATGCGATCCTTCCAAATGTCCATGGCCAGGCAAGATATTGAAAGCGAGTCGATGTCTTCAGTGACTCTCAACATGGTTTTCTTCTGCTTCAAGTTACTTGGCAGGAATATCGCCGGCCTCTACGGTAACTCGCCATCCCAATTCGTGGATGCATAGAGGAGCTGTGGAAATCACTCCGCCAAGGGAACACAGGGAGGAGGCGAAATGGGGCTGTGGTACTGCTCTTAGCGCGCTGCCTGACTCAGATTCCTTCTCCCCGTCCGGCGACACTCTACCACCTCCTTCTTAGGAAAGTGATTCCTCTTGAGCTCAGCTCACATGTTGAGTGATGGAGGGAAAAGGAATGCTTTCGTTCGTTCATTCCCATCTTGTGATATGAGTAAGTCATCATGCTCTCGGTGTCTTTCTTCTGTGTTATTGAGCATCGCAGCTAAAGCATTGACGTGCGTCTTAGTCACGCTTCTTGGACTCGGCAACATGCTGCCCCCTCGGATGTGCTGCATCGCAGTCATGCGACTTGTCTCTCAGGTTGGTATCAATTCGATCGGTTCCAAAGGTCATGCAACGCCCGATGAGACTGACTCGACGATGAGCAATAAAAGAGAGCTGCTCAAATCTCCCCAGCGCATTCGCTGTCATTCACGTCCAACCGCCATGAACCCCATATCTGTTTGTGCGTCTATTTGAAACCGAGACCGCTGACTTGCTTCCGTTGGAAGCGGCCAAGCTGGTCGATGCGGATGTGAACCGTCAAGCGAACTGCCACGCGGCCGCAAATGTCCGAGTAGAGCGCGCAGAATCACTGCCAAGGCCGCGCTTACAACGCGGATGTTGAAGACAACAAAGATGAATTCACCGAGCCACGGGAAAGTGCGGGGATACTACAGCGTCCCAGGCAGCCGTGTAATGCCGAGAACTGGTGTGCCTCGTTGTTTGGATATACACCTTGCCGGAGAGACTTCGGAGTGATTTGAGACACTTTCTTGACGGGACGTACAGTAGTTCGACCTCCGCCATGCGACATGGTTTGCTGGCCATGATCGCCAAGCTTGATGGGGGTGACTGTGCCGAACTGCGTGGAAACAATCAAACGAAGAAGGTGCGGGGCAGAGCTGCAGCACAAAATTCACAAAGGAGCGAAAGCGCCACCGACGACAGAGTACGGATGGCGGCGGGGAGAGTTGACCCGCCTTGGCAGAACAATTTGCGTGGTTGTGTGCGCGAGCGTCGGTGTTGGTAATACCCCACGAGAGCGCTTCCATTGCGGGGATCGGTCAACAACATTCCACTCGACCGGCGACCCCTCTGTAGTGGTTGGACCTTTTTTGTTCTTTGCAACTCCGACGCTTCTCTTACGGCAAGACGTCACCTTGCTTTTGTCCCAACGGCCAATTCTGTCCTGCGTGGCGCCAGATGTCGGTGAGGACCATGACTTGATGTCGACGAGTTCTAGCTCACGAGGTCGACTCTGACCAGGAACGGGTGTTTTCTAGAGCATGTGGCAGCCCACATGACCGACGACCTTTCTTGATTTGCCTTAAGTGTGGACGGTGCGGAGAGAGGAGGAGGAGGAGGAGGAGCAAAGTTTACGATTTTGTCGTGCGCAGCTTGCTTCGCTGAATCTCAAATTTGAGATCGTTTGCAGCTCGAACAGCCTCTGTCGTCCAAGAAGCGTCGTGGTGCCATGGAAAAGCCCGAGACACTACGGCAGCAGACTTGCAAGTGAAGAACAGTTTCGCTTCCTTGCTCGCTGTTTTCGGCGAAAAGAAAGTGTTGCTAGCGAAAGTCTGCTCGCACGCAGCCGCTCAATTAGTTCTCCAATTCTCCGCACCCGTTCCTCTGGCCCCCTGTGGCAATCGAATCTGCAAGCAGCTGCACGGTGTTGCATGCCAAATGCCAACTGTTCGAGGTCGCTTGCACTGCCGTTTGAACGGCATATCGCTCAACGCTGAAACTCGTAGCTCGAAGTTTCCAACGGAAGCGATTTGCTTGCCTGCTTGCACAGCATCAAAAAAGTCCGCCCGGCATTGCGGGGCGCCATAATACGCTTACCCCCAACTCGAGAGCATCTCGCTCGTTGCGTGGAGACGCTGAAGCGAAGATGAGCTAGAAAGCCTGAAACCACTTCATCGCAGTTACCAAAATGCGGTCGAACCGAACAACCTTGTGCCTTTTGTGCCCTTTGTTCAAAGGCTCTCTGCATGAATTCGCACGGCCTTTGAGCTAAGAGGCGTTTTGTCAGCCCTTTTCAACTTCTTTGCGAGTGTCGCCGTGTGCAGAGAGTCGTTCTCCATAGCCTCTGCCAACTCTACTTTCGAGGAAAGCGAGCCAATTAACGGCTTCGCTGCGTCTCAAATCGCGACGAGACCCCATGTTCCTCCCTCGCGTCCCTGTGGTTCCCCCTTCCGGAGGAGCGTGGGGAAATGAGTAGGCCAGCTGGGCACCAAAGCCACATGTCTGTCGGCTGTCCTCGGTCTCCGTGCCTGTCCCCTCACTTGACCCTCGCGTCTGATTCAAAGTGGGGGGCCCTTCAACTCGACCTCGTCTTCCCACGCTAGCTGCAACTGCGAAGCGGCGCACGAGGCATGACAAATATATAAAGAGGTGTTCACAGCATGCACCCGACCTTTGCATTCCCTCACGATTCTCATCCTATCTTCCCTCATTCCCTTCCTCCCCTCTCGCATCCATCATGGCAGCGATCGAACCAAAGATCTCCAACCTCGGCGAAAAGCCTGGTGCTAGCAAACTCACCACGGAGGACGCCAGCTCCCACGATGGCTCCCACCACATCGTCTCCAAGCTGAATGACGATCAGGCCAAGGCCAAGGTCAACAACCCCCTCGCTGGCATCCCCAAGGACGAGCTTCTCCGCAACGTCGAAGCTTTCGCTCAGGAGAAGGGCTTGACCGACGCGGTCGAGATGCTCAAGAAGGGCGCTCTCCTCGCTCAGCGTCCTGCCGAGTATCAGGACATCGATGAGCTCACTCAGGACGAGAAGGACGCCGTCGCTCACGAGTACGCGCACAAGTGGTCACATCCTTTCCTTCTCTACATGACCATCTTTGTCTGCTCGATCGGCGCTGCCACGCAGGGCTGGGATCAAACCGGTTCCAACGGCGCCAACCTCTCCTTCCCTCAAGAATTCAACATCCCAGAGACGGCATCTGTGGGCATTGCTCCGGGTCAGCCTGGCTATGCGTCTGCTGCCGATGCGGAAAGGCACCAGTGGCTCGTTGGTCTCGTCAATGCCGCGCCTTATATCGCGAGTGCCATGCTCGGCTGCTGGCTCTCCGATCCCCTCAACAACTTGTTCGGTCGTCGAGGCTGCATCTTCGTCACCGCCGTCATTCTCGTCGTCACTCCGATCTGCTCCGGTCTCACGCAGAATTGGTACCAGCTCTTTATCGTTCGTCTCCTCCTCGGAATCGGTATGGGAGCAAAAGGATCGACTGTGCCCGTGTTTGCCGCCGAGAACTCGCCGCCCCAGATTCGTGGTGCGCTCGTCATGGGATGGCAACTCTGGACGGCGTTCGGAATCTTCCTGGGCTTCATTGCGAATGTTGCGGTCTCTGACGTCGGCAAGATTGCATGGCGACTTCAGCTGGGCTCGGCCTTTATCCCGGCCTTGCCCCTTGCCGTGCTTATCTACTTCTGCCCGGAGTCGCCACGTTGGCTCATGAAGAAGAATCGCTACCCGCAAGCTCTCCGTTCACTTATTCGTCTGCGTCACAACAAGATTCAAGCCTGCCGTGACCTCTACTACATCCACGTCCAGCTCATGGAGGAGAGCAAGATCATCCGCGGTGAGACCTACGTCAAGCGTTTCATGGAGCTCTTCACCATCCCTCGCGTCCGTCGTGCCACAGTCGGAGCTACCGTTGTCATGCTCAGTGAGTACTAGACTTCCTTGCGTTCAGTCCCCGCTTGGACCCCGCTCGACGAAAGAATCGATGCAAGCGCACTGACACTTCTGTTCGTCGGCACGCAATGCTGCTCCTGTCAAATTTTATCCTTTTTATTTTTTTATTTTTTATTTTTTTTTCCAAAAAATGCCTCATGTCCTCATCATCGTCTCAAAATCACCATACTCACTTCTCCTTCCTCTATCTCGACATGTCGTTCAACCGCCAGGCCAACAACTCTGCGGCATCAACGTGGTCGCTTTCTACTCTAGTACGGTCTTTGCTGAAAGTGGCTCGACAGCAAAGCAAGCTTTGTACGCCTCGGTAGGCTTCGGTGCCCTCAATTTCCTCTTCGCCTTCCCGGCGCTAATCACCATCGACACATTCGGTCGCCGAAGCCTGATGCTCTTCACTTTCCCTCAAATGGCATGGACGCTCCTTGCTGCCGGTCTCTGCTTCCTGATCCCCGGCGAAAACAGCAAGACTCGTCTTGGTTTGGTGGCGTTCTTCATCTATCTCTTTACGACAGCATACTCCTCGGGCGCCGGGCCCGTGCCCTTCCTACTGTCGGCTGAGGTATTCCCCCTCGCACAAAGAGAGCAAGGCATGTCGTGGGCCGTTGCTACCTGCCTGTTCTGGGCGGCTGTGCTTAGCATTACGTTCCCACGCATGTTGCGAGCGATGACGCCAACCGGAGCCTTTGGCTTTTACGCCGGCACAAACGTCTTGGCCTTTGTTCTGATTTATCTATTTGTGCCAGAGACTGCACGCTACACGCTTGAAGAGCTCGACGCCGTCTTCAATGTCCCACATGGCACGTTCATCCAACACCAGAACACGAAAGTCTTGCCTTACTGGTTCAAGACTCAAGTTCTTCGCAAGAAGCACATCGAGCGACCTGCGCCTCTCATTCAGCTGGACAAGAACCTGGTCGGCGCTGGAGAGAAGCGTACCGACGAGTCGATGGCTTGATTCGCTTGCTTCTCCATCGTTCATCCCTTTGTCACAGGATGATCTCTTCGTCTGTACTTCTCCTTGCTTTCGAAATGATACCTTTTCTACCTTGCAGACTTGAAATAAATCAAAAGTAAATGGAAAAAGTAAAATGAAAAAGTCAAGTGAAATTCTTGTCTCGCAGTTGCGCGCTCTGTTGTTCCCTGTCACTTTGTGCAGAAAATTCGACGCCGACCTTGTCGACTTTCTTGCTCTCCGTCGGACGACTCCATTCTCTCGTGACAGCTCGACGTAGCGGCAGTGACTTCCTACTGTAATGTGGATCGCGACTGATGCGAATTGCATTCCATGCCAATCAGATCAGTAGGCGGGGTAACGAGCACCACGAAAGCAGGACGCCGAGTACCGCCGAGGAGGAAGAGGACAGACATGAACACACGACGGGCCCGAGTATCACGAACAGAAAGCAGCAACAACAAAGCCAGATTAGCAGAAGAAAGCATCGAGCAGCCGCAAAGCCCTCTTCGTCCGACCTTGTAAACCTTGTAAAAGTTCCTTAATCTTCCACGCAGACATTTACCACAGTCACCGCTTGATCGACGAGACTCTCACGCATCTCCACACAAACAAGCGCAGCTCGACATACAGTAGATACGATTAACAAAAACGAGTGTTCAACAACTAAAGTGCAGCAACAGCTCACGCAGGAGCTCTCCACAGCCTGAAACCGTGAATAGTAGACCTGACCACCTCATCACCAGGATCCTCAGGGAACATGGGTTCGCGGAACCACTCTCCCAGCTTTTCAAACTTCCAACCCTTGACCTCGGCCATATCGAAGAACTGCATGTCCTTGTAGGCCAAATGAGGTCGGTGATGGGTGAAAAAGACGAGCACACATGGTGTGCTCATGGTACCTTGCATCTCTTCGTTTGGATCAGCGTCGGCGATGCACGCTTCGCACGTCTCGAGCAAAGCCGGGTGAGCCTGGTGATTGAAGACGAGGTCAGATAGCAGGATGAGGTCAAACTTGCCCGGGTTGCCTTGTTCATCGGCAACTTTCGCAAGCAGAGACGAAGGGTCACGGCCCCAAATGTAGCCCTCGACAAACGATTTACCAGGACCCCTGAGTGGCGAAGAGTCATCCTGGCAGTTGAGAACGACATTCTTCGTCAAGTTGTCAATGAGGGCGTGGTCTGGATAGTCGGTGGCGACGACGTGCGAGGCCGAGGCCCAGTTGCAAACGATGCTCGGCAAACCGGCTGCGGCGCCGAGTTCCAACACACGCTTGCCTTTGGTGAGAGTGTGAGCGTGTGCGCAGAGAAAGTCCGAAAGGATAAAGCTGGCGTTCCAGGCAAGATGGCCCCACAGCGGATGGGCACCGACGAGGTTGAGCGTCACTTTGGACAGCGTGCCGGGGAATTCGTAATACGTGACTGTGGGCGGCGGCGTCTTGGGGCGGAAGTCCTCGGGCTCGTCAAACATGTTGAGTGCCTCATCACTGCCTGCGTCCGCATCGTCATTGTCGGCGCCGTTGGCGTTGGTGGCCAGCTCGAGCTCGTCGAGCTTTCGGGACAAGTCGCCGCCTTCGCCGCTTTGGTCGTCAGGAACGTCGGGCATGGGCTTGTTGCGGTCAGGGAGACCGCTGTCGCCATTGACAGTGGTGTTGTGGACGCTTTGCTCGTCCTTGCCGTGCTCAGCAGCCGCTGCAGGTGACACAGCAGCACCGACAATAGCCGCTGCAGCAGCTCCAGCGGTGGCGCCTCCGACAACCGCAGTGGTGGAAGATGGTGTAGTGGTAGACTTGGCAGCAGCGGCTTCTTCTGGTTGGAGCTCGCTGGGCGGAGAAGAGGTGACATGACCATTGGCCTCAATCGAGCTGTTCTCGGTGTGTGCCGCATTGGTCGAGCCAAGCGAGTCACGGCGAGTGCGAGCGGGACTCTTGGGAGTCAAAGCGGGCGCCGGTCGAGCGAGGTGGTTTGGGTTGGAACGAGACGACGACGCATGGTTGGTCGAGGAAGCCGCACGCTGACGGCGCGGAATGGACCTGGAGTGGTCTCCGTTGATCGTCTCAATCTCTTCTGACGGACGAACAGGGCGGCGACTTTGTTCACTGGCATCAATGGCATTACCGTGTCCGATGCTGGAGGCGACAGCATTGTGATGGCCGATGCTCGACGGTGGGCCGCGTTCATACCGGAAGCTGCCCACCGAGGAGGAGGACAAGCGACGACCGTTAACCCCACGCTCGAATGTGGCAGATCGACGTCCTTCGAGCTGGGTGAGGGTGGACTCGAGCTGCTGCTGGATCTTTGCAATTTGATCCGTTACGGCGGTGGTTCGCTTCTGGATCTCGCTATTCATCTGCTCGTCTGGGAAGTGGTTGGAGGAAGATGCGTTGCCGTTGGTGATCGTGGCGTGGGCGTCCTTGGAGGCAGCAACAGAGTCCTTCTGCGCATCAGGACGAGGTCGACCCATGGAGATGCGCTGTTCGGCCAAGGCGCGCGACTTGAGGATGTGCATCTCGGTGTTGTGGCTCACGTCGCTGGGAGCCGGAGACTCGATTCGACCAAAGGTCTGCGTCATGCTTTGCAGGTTGTTGAGCGAGGACAGGCCAGCGTCGTCGGCACCGGAGCTGCTGAGGACGTTGCGGATCTCGTCCATCATGGCTTCGCGCTCGGATTCGAGGTTCTCCATTGCGGTTCGCATGCGCAGCAACTCTGCCTGTGCTTTTTCACGTGCCTGCTCGGTGTCTCGAAGCTGGATCTGCGCCTGCACATACTCCATGTCCCTTTGCTGAAGCGTCGAAGAAAGCCTTCTCGATTCTCTGCGCTCCTTGTCGAGTTTGGCTCGCAGATCGCTAGCTTCTTGGGTGAGTCGATCGACGAGCTGCTGGATCTTGTCGAATTGCTGTCGCCACATCTCGCCTTCGCTCATGAGGAAGGCGAGTCGTTTGTTGAGCCTTCCGATCTTGTTTTCAAGACCATCGCGGGCGTCGACAAAGTTGCTGGCCCTCTTGCGCAGAGCGAGGACAGCGGCAAGCTCGGTCTCGGAAGCGACGGATTGCTTCTCGGTGCGAATGCCAAAGATCTTCTTGAGCAAGCTGGGCTTGGTGCCTTCGTGCAGGACCTGGTCAAAAACACTGACGAGGGCACCCTGGTCCCACCATGAGGGGCTGTCGAGGCGCTCGTAGGGAACGTCTCGCGAAGAGGACTCGACTTTGCTGAGAGGTCGGAAGCGGCCGCTGGGGAAGGCCTCGACGTACTCTCGTGGGATGGTGTAGTCGGCGGAAGAGAAGCCGAGGGCAGCGTTCAGCTTTCTGCGTTTCTTGTCGCGGGCAGCACCCTTGCTAGGAGCTTTGAGAGGCGGGCGAGAGCAGTTGACAAAGTTGATGTCAAGGTCGACAAGGCAGACCTCCTTGGGCGGCTTGATGATGCTGCGGAGTTCGGTGTTGATAGCAATGAGCCAAGAACCAGGGTCCTCGAGGTAGATGCGCACGTCTCTGGCGTGACAGTTCTGGTGAGCAACACCCTTCCAGCCACAAAGCTCTACGAGGTACTTGATGGTCTCAACGGCCATGCCCATCAAGGCAGGGTGACGCGACATGAAGAGGATACGACCCGCGGGTGCCAGGGCAATCTCGCAGATGGTGAGCACATTGTCGATCGAAAGCGTCTTGAAGAGGGGCCACATGGAAAAGTCGATGCCGAGCAAGCCTCTGCCCCAATCGAGAGCACCGGGGAAGGTGCAGACAAAGGAGAGGTCCTCGTCGGGCGACTGAAGGCGGAAGGTTTCGCCGATACGCGGCGCAGGGTGACGAAGGATGGCGGCCATGAGCATGTTGTGCATCTCAATGTTGCGGCTATACTTGAACCAGGCAGCTTTGTTCCAGTCACCGAGGAGGTTGTAGATGGGGTATCTAGAGACGATGCAGATGGCGTAGGGCATGAAAAAGGCGTTGTTGTCTGGGAGCAGCGAGTGACCCAAGACACTGGTGCCTTCGTAGTCTTCTTCGATCTCTTGGCCCTGATTGTTGACGGTCTTGTTGACACCTGTGCGGCCGTTTGTGCGCGCTTTTGCGAGACGGCCAAGCTCTTTGCGAATGGCTTTCGCTCGCTTGTCGTCAGCTGCGCTCCACACAGTGAGAACGGAACCGTAAAAGGTTGCGACGCTGGGAGTATCTTCGCCGGCAGCTCCAGCATTGGCGGGTAGGCGAGACGAGACGCCCTCTAGGCCGAAACCTTCACCGACAGCAGAAAAGGAGCGCGTGTTGTGAACGTTGGCAGCACCGACCGAGAAAGGAGCGTTGGCCTTGCGTACGTCGGTGGAAGGGCGAGCAGCTCCGCCAGAAGCAGACGACTTGACAGTGGGTACGCTGAAAGAAAAAGTGTGCGAGGTGGAGGAAGGAGGAAAGTTGATGGGACCGGACGAGATTTCGATCTCACGTGTAAACGAGAGCTTGAGCGCTTTGGAGAGGACACGAGCTGTCTCTGCTCGCTCGACGCCGCCGCGGCCATCAGCCATCTCGATGAATTTGGGATTGGAGCCATTCTTCTTATCAGAGCCCCATGCAGAGTTGTTGGCATCCTTCTTGTCCGAAGTGCTGGCTGGAGAGAGGGGAGATTTGAGGCCGTCGTCGACGGGATTGACGGGTGGGCAGATGGAGCAGCCTAGCACCTCGGGACGCCAGAAACGACCGACTGCGCTCTCGATGTGATGTACGCCACTGGTGCAGTCCTCTTCGGCCAGCGTCCATACGGCTGGGTCCTTGGGCAGACCAAAGACGGCATAGAGCTGAGCAATGTTGTTGCCGTCGGTGGATCTTGCGACAGAAGCCGAGGAAGTGCGCGTGTTGCCAGAACGAGGACCCGGGTTGCTGTGGAACTGACGATGCGCGCTCTTTGAAGTGCGAGCGCCTGATCTAGCGTCTGTACTCTTGACGGAGAGATTGGAAAAGGAGAATCTACCTCCCAGGCCAGCAGCTCTGCTGCCAGACCTGCTGGGGCCGGCAGTATCGGTTGCGCTCGGCATGGGTGAGCGGAGCTAGGGAGCTGGTGTTGGGCAGCCGCACGCGTTCACCTTTGCAGCTTTGGTGGCGATGGTGGTCAAGAGGAAAGCAGCGAGCGAGATGCGCGACGATCAAACACCAAGCAGAGCAGAGGAAATCAGGCTCGAAGCTTCAGTAGGATGTCCCGAGCGGGAATACTGCTCCAAGTCGAGCTACAAAGGGGAAAACAAAATCGCCTATTGTAGCACGTTCAACCACGCCGCTCGCACGAGAAAGAAAGAAGAAAAAGAAAAGAAAAAGAAAAGAAAAAGAAAAAGAAAAAGAAAAGAAAAAAGAAAAAGAAAAGAAAAAAAAAAAAAAAGTCGGATCCAGTATCATGCAGCTGGACCAAGTCAATCGAAGGATTTGCTTTGCATTCAGGCCAATCCGAACCCTCTTCGCAGCCCTCTCCGCTGCTGTCGAGATACGGACGGAACCGCCGACTTGGATTGGTAAGGCCAAGACACAATGAGATGCTTGGCTTCATTCAGGTACGCCTCTCTCTTCTCTTCTAGCTCAGACGA
The DNA here is from genome assembly GCA_001010845.1 of Sporisorium scitamineum. NCBI lineage: Eukaryota > Fungi > Basidiomycota > Ustilaginomycetes > Ustilaginales > Ustilaginaceae > Sporisorium > Sporisorium scitamineum. The sequence continues at coordinate 250,745 of CP010919.1, read as the reverse complement.
TGAATCCAAGCAAAGTATCTGGCTCAAAGCTGTCGTACCCACTTGGTTTCTCGCTTGCGATGCGAACTGCCCAGACGCGAGACCGTGTACCGCGTTGTCCACCTCGATGTTCGACCAGGCCGGTGTCTCGAATTCATTCTCAGTTTTGTTTGCTCCGGCGAGTGCACTCTCTTACGCCGCTGCGGGACATGACCATGCCTTGCTCAACACCATCTTGCTGCGGCTCAGCTCCACACGACTGCATTCATACAGTACTTTATGTGCTTTGATCAGCTATCAATCACGCATCGACTCTTGCCGAGATTGCCGTCAGCCGAGACGTCTGACCTGCCCACCTCGGCTTCGGGCCAATCCTGCGCTACGCATCTTCCACGCTGCACTCCTCGCCGGATCTTGCCAACGCATTCTCGTTGCAGGTCGGGCTCATAAGCATGTACAAGCGGAGGGCTATCAAGCTCACAAAATTCGGGCGATTTTGGCAACTATTGCTTAGTCAGCGTACCATGCAGGGCTCTCGAAAAAAAAATGTCGAAAATTTTGGGAGAGAGCGGAAACTGAGCTTCGGTTTGAATTCTTCCAAGCTGGATTCCTCTTTCACTCCACCAAGCTCTTCCGCTCTCTCTCTCTCGTCGCCTCAGCCTCCCTACCAACTATCTCCGCACCTTCACATTCGTTTGACTTGATCTTGACATCCAAGGTAGCGCTGTAGATCGTCAGTCGCTCGCTAATAGCTAATACATCCGCCCACCACCTCCCGCCTCATTCGCTGCTTCTAAGGATTCTCTGCGTCCAGCATGCCGCTTCTACCGCGGAAACGGTCGCAGCCCTCACCTGCTCCCAGTCAGGACACCGTAGAGCCCGTAGAAACGCTCAATGTCTCGCTACCTCGCCTCGACAAGGCGCAGCAGCTTGCAGAGCTCGTTGCCAGCGAGCCAGAACGACTTGCCAGCGGCGATGCTTCCATCTCCGCACTGTCGGTAACCGCCCTCAAGCAGCTCTTTGACCACTCGATACAATCCGAAAGGCTCTCTGTCCCGTCCATCTGCTCTTTCATCCAAACCGTCACACCAAACGCTGATCTACTCGAACAAAGGGCCTCTCGCTCAGCCGGAAAGCGCAAGCGTGGAAGCAATGCTGCCGCTCCTCCCCCTCTGTTCGAGGGCACTCCTCTCGACGAGCTTGTCACAGAGGGCATGGATTCGCGCCAACTATGGGAGCAGATCGACCTCAAAGCCGCCAAGATGTCCAGCATCGTCGAGCGCTACTTTGCCCAGGGTCTCATCCGAGAAGAAGAGGAAGAGCACCACGCCAGCAGCAGAGCCGGCCCCTCGCGCTCGCGGTCTCGTCGAAATGATGACTTTGACCAAGACCAAGAGGATCAGGACGATGATACGTCTGGCGATTACGACGATGACGAAGACGATGACATTGACCCAGAAGAGGAACGCGTCCGCCTCAGTGAACTCAGCGACGCCGACCTTCGAGCTCTTGGCATCGACCCAGCATACCGCGACCAGCTCTTGGCCGAAATGGCCGACCAAGGGGATGATGATCAAGAGTCCGATGAAGAAGGCTCCGCTTATGCAGGCGCTTCCGACGTTAGCGACGGCGATCCTACCGAAGTCTTCTACGAACCCCTCAAGACCGAGGCAGAACAGCTCCAGCGCAAAGAGGAACAAGAGATGGGCATGCTACCCCGTCTTCGATCTCAAGTAGGCGACGAAGATGATGATGATGATCAAGAGGACGACGAGGATGACGACGACGACATGAGCGAGGATGAAGGCTTGGATGAGGATGAAGAGTCCGATGCGCACGACAGCAGAGCCAACTCTTCCAACAAGAACAGCGCCGGTATCCCCAAATCACTTCTCGAAGATCTCGATCGCCCCGGCAAAGCCTCGCAGCGTCCAACCAAACGCCACCCGACCCTGGACGACGACTTTTTCTCAATAGACGATCTCAACCGACAGCTCGACGAACAGGATGCTCAAGAGGATGCCGACCCAGTCGACGATAACGACGACGACGACATCGCAGACCAGGTCGACTACTTCAAGCCGCTTGACGGAGCTGATAGTCTCGATGACGACGAGGACGATGATGAAGGAGCGGGCCTTGCCGATGCTGCCGACGCTCACTACGCAGACTTCTTTTTGCCACCCTCGAAAGCAGCCAAGTTCAACAAGAAATTCGGAAAGCGGAAGGCATCTGCCCGCTTTGCAAACGAGGACGCTGCAGCCGATCAACTCGATCAGGACGAGGAGGTCTCTGATGACGAGGACGATCAGCCGTCTCCCAGCAAAGCAAAAGCTCGTGTCTACGAAGAGCCTGACCGCAAGCGTCGCATCCGCTTCAACACCACCATTGAATACCGCCGTATCAAGCCACGCAAGAAGTCGGCCGACGAGCTGATTCCCGAAATGTTGTTGAGGATGATCGGCGCATCAGATGACGACGTTGATGCCGCCCGTCGCTTTGACGAAGACATGGATGAAGACGAGGACGATGAGGAGGAGGACGACGACGACGACGACGACGACATGGACATGGACGAAGTCGAGTCGGAAACGTCTTCCATCGGTCGTCAGGGTAGTGATGACGAAGGAGAGAGCCAATATTCGGACGACGAGGATGAGGAGGATGCCGAAGAAGATCTGGACGACGAGCAAGACTCTGCGGATGACCAGGAAGACTATGGTGTCGATACAGCCCGCCGCGTTGCCGGCGACCTCTTTACCGATAGCGATGACGAGGCAGACGCTCAGGACAAGCTGTCGACCCACGAGAAGCGGGTTGCTGCCCTCAAGGAGGAGATCGCTCGACTCGAAGACGAGAACGTTGCTAAGAAGGACTGGACCTTGATGGGTGAAGCAGGCTCGCGCGCCCGTCCCCAAGACAGTCTGCTAGAGCAAGATCTTGAATTTGAACGCGCCGCCAAGGTGACCCCGCAAGTGACCGAGGAGATGACCGAGTCGATCGAGGACCTCATCAAGCGTCGCATTCTGGATCGTAACTTTGACGACGTCATCCGTCGTCGCGAGATGGAAGCGCTTCCTTTCCTCCCATCGCGCCTGCTCGAGCTGTCGGACAGCAAGAGCGCAAAGAGTCTGGCCGAGCTGTACGAAGAAGAGTATCAAGCCGCACGCGGTGCGGATGGCGAGGACGGCGTGCCTGTCGCCGAGGCGGATGCCAAGCTAGCCAAGGAGCACGAAGAGATCACGCAGCTCTACGACGACATTTTCAACAAGCTCGATGCGCTCTCCAACGCCCACTTCACCCCCAAGGCACCCAAAGCGACCATCCAGACGCTCACCAACGTGCCCTCTATATCCATCGAGACCGCGCTGCCGGCCACGGCTTCGTCGAGCACCATGCTGGCGCCCGAAGAGGTGTACGAGCGATCGCTTCACTCGACCGCCATGGACGGAGCCAAGTCGGAAATGACGCCGGAAGAAAAGCAGCGTTTGCACAACAAGCTTCGGCAGGAGAAGCGACAGCGCAACGAAAAGATCCAGGACACGCGCAAGGCGCTCGAACAGTCTGGGCTTGTGCGCGCCAAGAAGGTCAACGAGAAGGAGGAGAAGCAGCAGGCGCTTCAGAAGCTTGTGGGCAATCGCGGTGTGTCGGTCATCGGCAAGGAGGCCAACGCTGCGGGTGCGGTTCGGGCAAGAATGCAAAGAACAAGGGCAAGGCCAAGGCGATCAATGGTGCTGCCAACGGTTTGGCAAAGCCTGCCACCGGGAACCAGTTCAAGCTCTGATTCGTTTTCGTCTTGTACGTGCCTGTCCCTTGATTGCATCTTCTTTACACTTCATCATCATCCTTACAATATCATTTGCATTCCTTCACATCGTCAGACCTCCCAGGCAGGCAATGTGTGGCAAAACGAGCAGCCTCATGCAAAGTTGTTTTGAGTTTTTTTTTTTTTTTTTTTTTTTGCAAATGCTGAGATTGAAAACGCTAGGCGTCGAGCGGCTTTCTAGCCCAGAAAAAGTAGTTACATTCCTGAGTGCCCGGCAGACTGGTATTGGACTTTGCCAAGGTCCACGTCGACTTCCAAGGCAAGTAAGCTGTACCTCTGACCTCGAAATGCAATCTCTGAGGCAGCTCTGTGCCGGTGCGGTACCATTTGAGATCGTGTTGGAAAAAGTCGACGAGTTCCTTGGGGTTGATGTACTGGTGGTGGGTGTGCGTACCTGGGGTGACGAGACGGAGGACATCTTCGGCCATAAAGATGGTGAGGAACCAGGAGAGCGGGGTGCGGGCGATGGTGGACATGAAGAGGTGACCCCCCGGTTTGACGAGTTTGTCGAGCGAGCGGAGAAAGTCGGCGGGACCATTGACGTGTTCGAGCACCTCCATTGCGCAGACAATGTCGAAGGTGCGTTTTTGAGCGACGAGGTCTTCGGCGGTGGTGTGGAGGTAGGTGAGGCTGGGACCGCCGAGAGGATGTGGGCGGGAGAGGAGAGGATCGCGAGCTGCGTGTGTTGTGGCAATGCCGATGTTGGATGCGCTCGCATCGACGCCTGTTGTACGTGCGCCTAGACGCGCTAGCGATTCGGAGAGCAGGCCACCGCCACAGCCGATATCGGCGACATCAAGTCCGCTCAAGAATTGCACCTTGCCGAGATTCTCCAGTGGTGTACGTGCTTGTGTCGTCGTCGTCGTCGTCGTCGATGTTGTTGAGGATGGGGTGGATTTGCGTGATTCAACTTGACGTTTGGCAAGCTCGTAGCCCCACACTTCGTCGAGTTTTTCGCGCAAGAACTGGATACGGGTGGGGTTCATGGCATGAAGCAGACCGAATTCTCCATGCTCATCCCACCACTTGGACGAGAGTCGACTAAAGTGCTCGATCTCGGATGCGTGCACCGACGAGATTTTTGCTTGACTGTCGGGACTGCTAGCAGGAGCCGGCGAAGGCGAGTCGAGACGAAGCTTGGACGAGGAGGCAAAGCATCGTGCTGATATCGACGGCGGCCTACATCGAGCACAGATGGGGAAAGGGTCTCAGCAAACAATGACTCGGCGCTCAGATGTGGATGGTGGGATGCGACTCACTGGCAGATCAAAACAGCGGTGGAGCGCGCTAGGGAGCGCGCAGTAGAGCGAATGCTCGTCTTGGCGATCATGTTGAAGGTGTGGGTATGGTATAGACGAGTAGTTTCAGCAAGACGCAAAGGAGAGGGTATAATAGAAGTACAAAGGGAGGGGAAGCTACAGGGATGCGGCTAGAATGGAGACTGACAACGCGGACGGAGGAGAAAGAAACGGAGCAAAGGATTGAGTCAGCCTCGTCGTCCTTTTTGGTCGTCGCTGAGATTCTGCTTGGCGAAAGAGCCTTGGATCAGATTAAGGGAGGATAATAGCGTAAAGGCCTCCACTGCTATCGGTGTTGTCGGCAATGTAATTGCTTTATTACGACTGGTGCCAGGCAGAATCCAATCATCATTCAAAAGGCGGATGGGTCGTAGAGAAAAGGTGATAGGCTACTTACGTCTTGCGATGCTGATGATGGAAGAGAAAGAAAGGCCAGAAGTCGACCCGGCGATCATTTCTTCTTACGACGGCCTTCTTTTCGCGAAAAAAGCAAGCTGCGGTCAGGCCAGTCTCGCGCGAGTTAGCAAGAAGGAAAGCCTCGACAGACCTGCAGCTTGGCTTGGACCCTGTCCATGAACAACGCTTGTCGAGTCGATGTTGCTGTTGAGGTGACCTGCTATCCATTACGCTGTCAGCAGGCCATCGTAAAGCCAGTTGATCTGATCATGTCCTCGCTCTTCAGCGGCTGCTTTGGGCGACAGAAGGACCCGTCTAGGGACGATCATCCACGAAACGGATCCGCACCACCAGCAGGTCAACGAAAGATCGACGACGTCAATCCAGCCAAATGCATCTTTTGTAACGTCACACCGGACCGCTTCAGCATTGTGTTGCAAGATGAGCAGTTCGTCTGCTTCAAAGACCGTTCGCCTGCGGCTGCGATTCATCTACTCGTCATCCCACGCACGCACATTGCCAACGTCCAGAGCCTCACACAACGAGACAGCGACCTGGTACGTCAGATGCAGGCGCTAGGAAACAAAGCATTGGACCTCATATCCTCATGCGGTCCTGCACCGGAAAGAAGATTCGGCTTTCACATTCCACCATTCCGCAGTGTCGATCATTTGCATCTACACTGCCTCGAGTTGCCTTTTCGGAGTAGGATCAAGGCGCTCAAATATCGTGTGGCACAGCCACCCAGTCGAGACTACGACAAAGGCTGGTCGTGGTTTGCCGAGTGGCAGCAGGCTTGTCTTTTGATTGATGCTGGGCGGAAGGCCAAGGTCTCTAGCTGCTAAGGCTGTCAGTTTATACCACCATAGATACCCTCAATACACACGACACTTGTCTTGAAAAACCAATTCTGGAAACTGTCGCAAAAAAGAAAAAAGCGCTTTTTCGGCTCGAAGCAAAAAACAGTATGCCTCCTAGCCGACTCTAACGACTGACCTCTTCATTACTAGTGAAGCGCTCTACCGCTGAGCTAAGGAGGCCACCTGCGTCTGCGTGGGTCGTCGTTGTATATATTTTGACTGTGACCCGTATGCAGGCATAGACGTACCGGCAACCACGACCAAGTTGGCTCGCACGCAGCAGCGCACGCTCCTCCACTCGCATTGAACCGCAACCGTCTTCGACTCTTTTCGTCTGGCCACCATCTTCTTGTTCCTCCACCACCTCCGCACACCATGCCAAACGCCAACAAACCGCCCACCGTTCCTCCCGAGATCGACATTCCCAATCCGGGCAAGTCGGAGCAATTCTGGATCGAAACCGACTACTCGGACAAAACTCGCTTTTGGGCCAAGCGCTTCTACCCTACTTCTGCCGCCAATGACGACGAAGTGGAACCCAGATCCACCACCATCTTTGTGCATGGCTTTGTAGAGTACGTCGATCGATACCGCAACATCTTCAAGCTCTGGCCTAGCAAGGGTCACGAGATTGTCGGTTTTGACCAGCGTGGATGGGGCAACACCTGCCGCTCTTCGTCCGACCCGATCAAGAACTACGGCAACACCACGTGGCCGCAACAGTTTCAGGATCTCGAGCGTGTTATCCGCCAAACGCGCAAACGTCTGGATCAGAGGTGGGGCGCCAACAAGGTGCCCATCTTCTTGCTGGGTCACAGCATGGGCGGAGGCATTGTCACCGCCTTCCACACGCGCAGCAACGAGTGGATCCAGCAGCACGGCGGCAACGGTCCATCTCAGGAGGCAAAGGAGATGGTGGCCGGTGTAGTAGCTTGTGCACCTTGGTTGACGCTCACCAAGCCTCCGCCCTGGTTCGTGGTGTGGGGTGCCTCCAAGGTGCTCGCCTTGATCCCCGAGATGCACTGGAACGTCGACCTACTTGGCAAAAACATCTCGCGAGATCCCGTGGTCGCACGCAACTTTGAAAATGACCCGCTTTCAGACAAGAAAGTCTACCTCAAGGCCATCCAGGGTCCGCTGCAGGGTGGCACCGACATTGTCGAAAAAGCATACGCCCACTGGCCAGAGTCGAAACCTCTGCTGGTGGTGCATGGCACCGACGACCTCATTACGAGTCACAAGGGTTCGGAAAAGCTCGTCGAGCGTGTCAAGGCAAAGGACAAGACGCTCAAGTTGTTCGACGGCTACTACCACGACTTGCTCAATGAGCCCGGTCAGGACAAGGTGATTGTTGGAGAATACATCATCGAGTAAGTGAGACGGTTCCGAGTCAGATGGCCGTTTTTTTTTTTTTTTTTTTTTTTTTTTTTTTTTGGCACCAGGATGCTAACTTGATTTATCCTCACTCTCACTTTGTTTGCGATCAACAGCTGGTTGAACAGTCACCTTTGAACGCCTGGTCTCGAACATTTGCACACGTCTCATACACTTTCTCGGTGTCGATATCCCTTTGAAGTTTCGTCTCGCAAACTGCAATTCCCCACATGACATAAAGCGACTAGACAGGAACAATGACCTTGAGGAGTTGGCGTTCCCATTCGCGCAATCCTTCTTCATCGCGAGGAGACTTGTAGGTGGCATCCGTCTTCTCTCGCTGCATGTCAGCGATGGCATCTGCAAACACTTTCCAGTCGATGCAGTTGCCACGTACGCCGGTTTCTTGTGGCACTGCGGACGATGGTGTGTCGATGCACCATTCGCCTTGACGTGTACGGGTGAGGGTTTGTACGTGGGCGGCTGATCCGGCGGCAATGGCCAGATCGTGGACGATGGAGCGGACATAGGTGCCTGAAGATACGGTCATTTCGAGCACGAATGCTGGTGGTCCAGCGTCTCCTCCTTCTTGTGCTTTGGTCTCGGATTCTGGGACTGTTGCAGCGGCATCGTTGCTCGTCGGCAGCTTCTTCCATGTCGGTGCAGAGGCGGATGCATCGATATCTTGCTCTTTGTGTGCATTGCCGTCGTCTTGTTCTTCCTTGACGGTATCCGTTTGACCTTCTTTGCGACCAGCCATGTCGAGCACCCTTCCGACAAGCGCCTTGTCCTCGGGCGGCACCTCGCGATCGGGCTCCTTGAACGCATGCTTGCCTGCCTCCAACCAGCCCACTAGCCGCAACTCGTGGATCGTCACTTTGCGCGGCTCAATCGGTCGAGGCAGCGGCAGGTTCCCTCTTGCATACTCGAACAACCTCTTGCCGTCGATCCTCACTGCCGAGTAGAGCGGAGGGATCTGCGAGAGTGTACCCGTGAACTTTGGCAGCAGATCCGAAATCTTCTCTGGTGTAACGTGATCGTACGGCTTTCTCGTCAGGATCGGATCGCAGGAGTCGTACGACGTGGTTGCCGATCCGAGCAGACCTGTGCTGCGATATTCCTTGGTGCAGTCGAGGTACTTTTGAAGTTGCTTGGTGCCGTTGCCCACACCGATGACCAACACACCGTCGGCGAGAGGGTCGAGTGTGCCACCCTGACCAAGCTTGGGTGCACCTGCCGCACCACCAGCCCACTTGCCTTTGCCCTTGCCAAACGTGCCGCGCTTGCGTTGATTGTTCTGGGGCCTGTTGCCGTCGGCGTTTGCGAATAGTGGAGAGGTGGCGAAGAGGGGCTTGAGATCATCAAGTAAGGACATGGAAGTGGGACCGCTGGGCTTGTTGACACCAAAGATACCAGATAGAGGTCGAGCTGATGTCGACGCTGCAGTGGCGGTGGTGGCAGCGCGTACGGTATTGCGAATGGGACCGACGGCGGACGAGATGGCAGCAACGGGTGCGACCATGGTGCTAGAAGCTGCTGTCTCCTGGCTCTGGTTTTCGATGCTGCTTGTTGCGGGAGTTTCCTGTGAAGACATGATCTTAATGAAGCAAGATCAGCGAGAGGCTTCTTCAAGATGTGCTGATGATCGTCTTGCGGGATGGAGGCAGCACAGGACGCATCGTGTCAAAAGTCACTTTTTTCTTCCAAAATGGCCCGATCCCGAAAAGAGGTTTCAAATCGGCGATTTGCTCCTCCACGCTGCAGCCAAAAAAAGCCAAAAATCTGTGATTTCACGAAGAAAACGTTTCTCGCTGAAAAAGAAGAGGAACCGCAGCGCTAAAATTGTCACCAACCTCATCTTCCTCCTCATCCTTTCCTCTCAACCTCTTGTTCATCATTCACCCACTAATGGCATGGACGTCGGCGGCCAACTGACATCACTCTATACGCTGCCCCACTTTCGACCATCACCATCGCTCGTCAACATGGATTCGTGATCTTCTACCACAAGTATTCGTCGCTCGCCCGTTGGTCCACGCTCTTCGTTCAACCTCTTGCCCGCGAGCATTCATCGGTCAATCTGATTCGCACACAGGGCAGCGCAGTCATTGAGAGCATATCAACTCATTTCGAATCACGGCTGAACCGGCATCATGTCTTCCGCGGCGCACTCGCCCCAAAAGATCAAGCTCTGCGAGCATGTCTTGCTCCAGCACTTTGGGCCCATCGCTGCCCGCGTCGGCGCACTTTTGCTCAGACGCGGTCGGCTGACCATCCGCGAAATCGGTCGCTTTCTCAACCAGGCACCTACACGAAACAATCGCGGCCCCACCGATCCTTTCTCCAACAACAGCGCCACCCACAGCAAATCCACTCTGGTTTCAGCGCCCATCGCAGGTGCCAGCTCCAGCTACGACGCCAACGACCCCAATGCTCCCGTGCCCGTTCCAAGGCTGCTCATCGAGCAAACCATCATGATCCTCATTCAGCACGGATGCGCATGGCATAGCTCCACCGATCCCGATGTCGCCGACCCCAGCCAAGAGTTTTTTGAGATCAACATCAACGAGGTGCTGCTGCGCCTCCGCTTCGGCAGGTACATTGGCATCGCAGAGGACGAGCTCGGCGGCACTGCTGCTAGGATCGTCAAGCTTGTCTTGCAACATGGAAAGCTGCAGGCGAGCGACATTATCCAGCGCGTCGCTTCCGAAATCGATGCTCAGCGTCAAGCGCGTCTCTCGTAGATCAAGCTCACAGCAACGGCGACGCTCCCAACGGGACCACCAATGGATCTCACAAGCGCAAGCTCGACGCACTAAACGACCAATCTCTCTCGCAATCCGAGGTAGCTCGTCAGCTCACCATCCTGCTCTACCGCACCTACCTGCGGCCCAGCTCGGTTCACCAGCACGTTTCACCTCGAGATAAAGAGATCAAGTACGAAGCCAAAAAGCGTCGTGAATTGCGCGGTATCCCTACACCCAAAGATCTGCAAAAGATTAAGGAAGAGGTGCGCGCTCAGATTGCCGAGGAAAGAGACGCAGACTGGGATAGCTCGGCGACCACCGTCGCACTCGGAGCCGATGGGCTGGCAGCGGATCACCGCGAGACACGGCGTGGCCTGTTACGTAAACAGCAGAGCGCCATCGCTGTCGCCAGTGCAGCCAGTAAGAGCAAGCGTGCCAAAACCAGCAGCAAAGATAAGAAGGGCAAGGACAAGGGTAAAGACAAAAATGACGTCAACGGTGCTCACGCCTCGTCTACCGCGGACGGCTTCGACCCAGCAGACGACTTTGAGATCGATCCCAACGTCTACTTGCGCGTCCACTTTGACCGCTTCGATGTCCACCTTCGTGACGAAACTATGATCGATGCGGTGCGAGAAAAGTACAACAACACGGCTGCCCAAGTGTTCCGCCATCTCATCCATGCCGGCGATGCATCCACCAAGAAATCGGTACGAGACGTCCGCAGTGCGCCCATCTCGATCACCACGTTGGCGCACAAGCTTCCCTCGGACCTGTCGCTGCAAAAAGGATTCGATCGTCGGTCGTTTGGCAAAGACAAAACATCGCTGCCGAGTCGACAAGAATTTCTTGCAGAGTACTGTGCGATATTTTCGCATAGCGAAGACGTTTCCGGCAAATCCAAGACGTCGCGGCTCATGGCGCCTGCCTCGGACAGCACCACCAAGACCGCCGGTGGATCTAAAGTGGCTTCGTCGCTCACCATCGAATTCAGCAACGTGGCCGAACGCATGCGCAAGGATCTACTTCGCAATGTGGTTGAAGAAAAGTTCGGCACCGCTGCGATCCGCATCATGAACATCCTGCGCGAAAAGGGCAAACTCGAGGAGAAGCACATTTCCAAACTTGCTCTCGTCTCCATCTCGGAAACGCGCGATCTGTGTTCCCGACTCTTCCACGCTTCCCTGCTCGGGTTGCAGGAGGTGCCCAAGACCAAAGACCGCGATCCGGCCAAGACGTTTTTCCTGTGGTTCGTCGACGAAGCCAAGTGTCGTGCGTGGTTGTTGGACCACTTGTACCAGAGCCTGGCCAGGTTGGGTCAGAGGAGGAACGAGGAGATGCGCAAACAGATGTCGTTGCTCAGGAAGGTCGAGAGGAGCGATGTAAAGATGGATACGGTCGGGTTGCTGACCGAGTGGGAGAGGGAGAGTTGGACGAGGTTGCAGAGTGTGTTGCAGACGCTGACGGTGGCTGAGATGCGTACGGAGATGGATGTGTTTGTTATGAGGGATTTGGCGGCGGGTACGTATGTGAAGGATGAGCGATGGTCCATCATCTAGCGTTTTACTGTCAAAACAAGGTCTTCTACCGCATAGAGGTAGCCTCGCAAGAGAATCGCTGTGTGCTTTTTCGTCTACAATACGTTTGAATGTGATGAGATTGTGACAATTGACTGAGCGATAGTTTGGGAGACAAGACGGCGATCGAACCTTCGCATCAGCTTGCAGATGCTTTTCGCCTCCCACTCCATCCCGCTTCTCTCAGCATCCGACCTGTCCTTCCGCCTTCACATCTCTCTACGGTCTCCATCCAACCCCCCTGTCTTTGCCTCAGCGTCTCCTGCCTCATCTCTGCCAACTGATCCAACTGCCTCTGCCGCACACCCTCCTCCTTCGAAAACCTATAAAATCCAGCTCCACGATGCCTTGGATCAAAGTCGGGATCGAGATGCTTCTCCACCTGCTTTTCCTGCGCTCGCCTGCTGCGATGTAGATCAGGGTTGTAGACGGGGAAGCTCGTAGAAGGACCGTAGATCGCATTGTCTTGCTCGTTTTCCTCCTGGGAGGTGAGGTCACCGCCGTATTGGGTGGGGAGGAATTCGCGCGGGATGGAGCTGAGGCGGCTATGGCGCGTTCGTCCGAATTCGTCTTGCCATTCGATTTCAGGTTCGTCGTCTTCGATGCCACTTGGTAGAGGCGAGGGGGTGCGGGTGGGGGAGGCAGGGCGAGGTTCGGATCGTTTACGATCCCAATCGATGCTGCCTTCTTTCAGCTCGGCTGTTGTGAATCCGGCGTATTTGCCCGCTTGAAGTTGGTCATAGATCCGCGCTTTGCGTTCCATGTTCGCTCGGATGGTTTCGAGTTGCGATGTTGAGGGTTCTTTTCTGCCATCGCTGCTGTCGTTGGTGATGGATGATTTTTTGCCCTTTGAACCGCCTGCAGAGGCGCTACGCTTGATCTTCTTGCTCGCAGAAGGGTCAAGGAAAGCGGACGAAAGTTTCTTTTTCGACCTGTATGAATCTAGATCGTCTGTTTTCGATGATGTTGACGCCTTGCGTTTTGATGATGACGAGGAGGAGGATGAAGATGAAGCTTTGGATCGTTCCAATTCTGCTTTAAGACCGAGAAATGATGCCGAGATGGATCCTGACGAGCCTGAGCCACCTCTCGATGAGCTTGTGCCGCTCATCGTCTCCGTATCACTCGCAAGGTTGGAGGCAAAGAAGGTGTTCGGTCGGGAAAAAGCACAACTGAACGCTTCCACAGACTCCACAAATTCAGGGTCCTGCCCAACTCACCGGAACTCGGCTTCAAAAAAACCTCAAACAGCACAGCACGGAACGGCAAAAAGGAATCTGCATCACGTGACGGGCGGGTTCATCTGAGCCAGGCGCACGCGAAGCTTCCAGCTCACTCACCCACTTGTCGCAGCAGCTTGGCTGCTATCTATGCTACCTCCATCATCTCTCTCGCGAGTGTCGTGATTAGCACGACCTCGCTTCTGTTTTTTCCCACCCGTTCCCACCCTTGCGTCTCCGCCTGTATGTACTGCTCTCTCTGCGCTCGACCGGCCCCTTACGGCGGGCCGGGAGCCACCTGAGCCAGCAAGTCACCTAGCTGACCCGCAATCTCACAGTCTCATTTAAGCATTCTTCTCGGCCGCGTGAGCCTGGGCTGGGATACTGTAGCAATTTGCCATTTTTTTTTTTTCCCATTCTAAGGTCCACCAAGAGAAGCATCATTAAGCGCCACACACACCGCTGCTCGATGATGCCCATTGTACTGCCTCACAGTCTCACCGGACGCCAACTCCCATAACCTAGCCACGTGGTCGGAAGAAGCGGTGACGAGGTAAGCGGAATCAGCGCTGAACGCGGCATCCCACACCCAGCGTTGATGTCCCACGAGGGTCTTTTCCAGCGCGAATTCGTAGCGAGAGGTGGACCAGATCTTGACTGTAGCGTCTGCTGAACATGTGGCCAGGTGTCGAACGTCCGGGCTGAGCAAAACTCTTGTCAAGTACTTTTCGTGCGCTTGGAATGTGGTGACTGGCTGCAGCTCTGTGAAATCTCCGCCTGCTGCAGCGGGTGATGGCGGTTGCCCACCCAACTGCGCTTGTTGCTGCTGTGCATCATAGACGCCGTTGATGAATCTCCAAACGTACACTTTGCCGGTGTTGTTGCCCGCGACAAGGCAGCTTCCATCTGCGGCGACGGTGACGGATCGAATGGGGACGCCTTCTTCAGGTACGAGTTCGTGGCTGCATCCGTTCTGACCCAAATCCCACACTTTGACGCTTCCGTTCTGGTCGCAGCTGACCAGCTCGCCCTGGTTAGGGTGAACGACGACGTCGTTGACGGGGCCTCGGTGGTCGTAGATTCGAGTAGCACGTGACGTTCGCAGATCCCAGATTTTTAGCAGACCATCTTCGCCTCCCGATACGAGCCATTGCATGTCGCAGTGCCACGCAATACCCGTCACGTTGCCCGTGTGCCCCTCGAGAGTGGCTATGGGCTGCGCAGGTGCACCAATGTTGTTGCTGCCTGAACCACCTGCACCCGAGCCTCCACCGGCAGCCGCATTGGCAGCAGCGATGCTAGAAGGCGAAGCTATGGAACAGTCATAGAGGCGAATGTGCGTATTGGCGGCTGCAGAGAGGAAGCGCTTGTCCGGGCTGATGGACAGACGGTTGACTTGCGAGTCTGGATGCTGAATGGTGCGCGAACAGATGCCCGACCACGCTTCCCAAAATCGAATGGTATGATCGTAGCCGGCAGTGACGAGGAGTACTGAGAGTGCGTCTTGCTGTGAAGATTGCTGTGCTGCTGCCGCGGCCTGCGCTGCTTGGGCAGCCTGGTGCTGTTGGTATACTTCGGCGGCGCTGTTCGGTGGAGAACGGCCTTGTGTAGGCATACGGACTGGCGCCCTACGCACTGTCATGGTTGGATGCTCTGCTGCTGCCAAAGTACTTGCTGACCAGTGTGATGAGCCTGTGTGCTGTATGGGTCAGCGTCGTAGTGCGGTGCAGCGCACCCTTGTTATGTGGTACAGCCCGCAATCCGGTGGATGCTGCGACTATGTTTGTATGAGATACGCAGGTGATGATGAAGGATCGAGTAGAGGAGGCGGCCTGAGCGTTGAAGCCACAAGTCTGAGAAAGGTCGGACTGAAGAGTCGAACTTGTCTCGTGCGGATGAGTCTGGAAAGGGAAAAAGGAGAGCAATCACGTGACGTTGGCTTGGCTTGGCTGGCTGCGGAAGAATTGCGCTCTTTTTCTCTTTCCTTTTTCTTCGTTTTTCTGTTGGTCAGCCAAAGAAAAAATCGGATAAGAAGAAATTGAGATTTGTCAATCCACAGCTCGGACGACCAATCTGCCATCCTCCTCCTCATCATCATCACCAACCACATCACTATCGACGACACCACAAAAATCGCGTCTAAAAGCAGCAATGTCGGCAAACAGAAGCTTGACAAGTGCGCTCCGTCCTCTGACGCAAAACGGTGCTTCCACATCGACACAAGCACTGTGCAACTCGACTCGACGTCAAGCAGTCGCATCGCATCGCCGTTCTGCATCCACCGCAGTTGCATCTAGCAGCAGCAGCAGCAGCAGCAGCAGCATCACCGACGCTGCACCATCAGCTTCCTCCCCCAGCTACGTTCATGACCCAACACCCAATGTCCACCTTCCTCGCTTGGCTCGATCCGAACCCGAACTCTACGCCGCTGTACGACCGCCACCTCTCTCTGCATTTGCCGCCCTGACCGCACGTCTTGGACTCATCCCATCCTCGCTCGACCCGCAAACGCGCGATCACCGCATTCGACTTGTGTACCAAGCGTGTACCCACCCTTCGTTCCAGGCGCTCGTCGACCAGGTCAACGCATCCGCCAACTTGCAACTCGAACCATCAGCCGCCGTTTCCGGGCTTGCAAAGAAGCAAGGCGCAAGCGCATTGGATGCCGCTCAGTTCCTCACACTTCCCGAAGGAGGTGTAGAACATCATGCTGCGTTGGCGACCGTGGGCAACTCGTTGTTGGGCATGCTCGCTACAGAGCATCTGCATTTGAGGTATCCCAACCTCCCCACCCGCGTGCTCAAGGCTGCCGTTTCCGCTTACGTCGGTCCCTCCACGCTCAGCGACGTGGGCACCGAACTGGGTCTGTCGGCTCAGGGCATCCTGCGATGGAACAAGCAAGCTCGCGTCCCCGCTAGCAGCAACCTGACCCAGAAACGTGGTGGTCGCGGTGCGCTGCCTCGTACGCTTTCTTCCTCAACAGCATCCGCTTCGTCGTCTGCACAGATGCGCACGTTGCTATCCAGAGACGTAGCCGCCGACGCCATGCGTGCGCTCGTTGCCGTCATTTTCCAGGAACAGGGTCTTTCGGCTGCACGCAACTTTATCACCTCGCACTTCCTCAACCGTTCGCTCAACCTCGCGGACTTGCTCAAGTTCAACGATCCCAAGCTCGCCCTCTCGTCGACGTGTGCCAAGTATGGCAAGCAACCTCCGCAGTCTCGTATGATCGCCGAAAGCGGTCGATTGAGCATCAGCCCCGTCTTTGTCGTGGGTGTTTGGAGCGGTGCGACGAAAATTGGCGAGGGTAGTGGAAGCAGTATCCGCATGGCCGAGTTTAGAGCCGCGGAGGATGCGCTCAGGAGGCTGTACCTGACCGAGACGCCGTTGGGTGACTTTGATCTGCCTAGCTGCACGCTTGACGCTCAGTTCGATGGTAGTGTGGGTGAGGGGAAGGTGGAGGAGAGGTCGTTTACTCCTCAACCCATCGGTGAGGCTGAAGTTTTGACTGCTGCTGGAAAGAGCCGCCATTGAACAGGGGGAAAAAATGGTAGAGAGAGGGGGCTGTCTCTGTGTCGCAATGTTTGCAAACGAAGAACAAAGCATTTCAACCAATCATTCGTTGCTTGCTCAAGTGTGTGTTGTGTAGCTCGGTGCTGGGTTTGGACTGTGGGATGCATGGAGGGGTGTAGATGAGATTTGGGTTGGTCTGGATTCTTTCAGGCATTTCGGACATGTGAAGAGTGCGGTTGAGTAGGCAGTCGATTCTTTGAGCTCGGTGCACGCGACCCAAGTCATGGTCCAGGCCCCACACACACTTCCGGGCTGATGAGCATGATCTTTGCTTACAGCGCGGCGCAACGATCCCTCCCTTTTTTTGTTTATACAACATCATCGAAATCCTTACCATCATCATCATCATCGTCATCGTCATCGCTATCGTTTTCACCGTAATCCTCCTCGTCCTCATTCTGCTGTTGCGTCGCTGATGACGTCGATGCCCTTTGCTGCTGCTGTTGTTGCTGTTGTTTCTCCTGCTCCTTGCGCAAATTCGAGTATTCCGGTTTCAAGCTCCAATTTCCCACATAGGGACCTCTCTTGTGTAGGTCAGCAATACCCGTCAAGGTCTCCCTCAAATAGCTCTCCGGTTGCTGCGTTTCGGCCCTGAGCTTCTTCAACGACCAATACTGCCATCGTTCGAACAGGGCGAACAGCAAATCGAGGAGTTCGTTCTTGGGCATTCTCGCGAATTTCTCGCCTGCTCCACCGGAAGCTGACGATTTAGGTTTGGAAGAGATGGCAGCGTTGAAGCGGGATTTCTGCGAATTGGCCAGACCCGCACCTACACCGGCGACGAGCATGTTGTGTCGACCGGCGTCGGTGGAGTCGAGCATCTTGATGGTGCGTTTGGGTTTGGAGGCTTCTTCGCGTCGTTTGCGTAGAAGCTCGCGGTAGGAATCGGAGATGGGCGCTGCTCCGCCGATGCCCATGCTAGAGCTGGAGCCGGGCTTGATGTCGGCGTTGGAGCGGATCTGAGGTTGAAGCGCTGCTTCGTTGGTGACTGTGCCGCAGAGAGAGGTGATGCGACGTGTCTTGCCGCGTTTCCTTGCGCGACGTTGATCGTCGTCTGAATCGTCCAAGTCGTCGTCTTGCTTTTTGGTAGAGCTGGATGAGGAAGGACCGACGTCTTCGAGTTTCTCCCTGAATGCGTAGATGTTGCGCTTCAGGGTTGCCGCCGAGTCGGCGGTTAGTTTGAGATCGTATGCGCGTGGGATGGTATCCCATCTCGGATTTCTGGGTTTGCCCGGTTCAGTGGGTACGGCTGGTTGCGGTGGATCAGGTAAGAGCAATTCCATGCGTTGATGACCCGTATGGTCGGGATCGTAGACACGAACGGTGCCCAAGCGAAGATCGTCGGTGCGGATGGCAGACCATGCCTGGAGCAAGAATTTGGGGATCTTGACGAGCCATACGGGGTGCTTGCCCTCGCTGAGGTCGAGATCCTCGTCAGGTTCCGGTGAGAGCCGTGAGAGGGCAGACTCGGATGTGGATGCATCGATGCCTGTGGTAGCATCGTCTTTGTTGCCGCGTGGACGCTTCCCAAGCGAGGTGAACGACTCACCAGGATCTGCGATGGGTTCAATGTCGTCTTCGTAGTTGGACATTCTTGCGCAGCGAACAAAGAGGTTGCAGTCAAGAACGATGGTTTGAGGAGCAAGAGAGAAAGAGACCGAGTTGGTCTGAATGCTCCACTTTTCTTACCAGCATCTCAACCCGATCTGTGTTGAATCCCCGATGTGTTCTTTGGCAACACGGTCTAACATTTTGGATCGCCGGCCAAAATTGATCGCAGTGGCAGAAAAGACGGCAGCGCTGCAAACGTCAAACTTCGCGCTCTGGGCTCCAGCTTTCCTCTTTCTCTCTACGCTCTTATCTCTGTCGCCATTCCCCACTGACACACTGTCTGTGCCCCCCGCCATCCCTTCCAACATCCCGGCATGGTATTAGCTACTTTGATGGTACATGTGCTCTGCTTCTTGTACTTTCCCGGCGCCATTCTGTCTACTTTCGACACCGCGTGAGGTGGGTGTCGTGTAACGGTGGGGAGCATTTAAAACGAAGCAGGCAAGCAAGCAAGCAAGCAAGCAACGACGTCACCTTGATTAAACAGCTTCTTTGCGTAGCTTTCTTTGTGCAGCAAGAAAAATACTCTGCGGCAACCCGGATCGACAGAATTTGCTGCTTCCGCCCGTGCCGACAAAGTTTGTGGCGGCGGCAGTAATTCACCTTCTCGTGACCTCGACGCTGCGCCTTTTGTCAATGCGACTGACTTTTGGCTATCAGTATTCAGAGTCAGACGGGCTCAAAGGTCGCAAGCAGTGAACTCCCATGCGCGCAAAAAACCGCAGTCTGCAACCGACAAGCCGGGTTTCGCGGTGGGTCAAGCAACGAGCCAGGCAGAGTTGCGAGGCTCGCGAAGCTCGGCTAGGTTGCAATGCTACTTTCCGTCCGGCGGTGAAGCACAGAGTGTGAGTGAGCAAAGCGGTTGCGGGGTAAACAGAGCCAAAATCGACAAGTTTGATTGGAAGACGGCAGATACGACCCTATCTCGGCCCGCCACCCCATGTGCCAATGTCACTGATAATGTGTTAGCAACTCCTGCCTGTGTATCGTGACTCGCTAGATTAGGACGTTCCTGCTTCAAGCTGAGCCCCACGAGGATCTTCTTCGAAAACAGACATAAAGAGCAGCCTTCTCTGCTTCCTTCACCAACCTTTCCCCATGAACCCCACCTACTCCTCCAACAAGCGGTCACGTCTCTGACCCATCCAGGCCCCACGCATCATGTCGACGACAACACCATCAAAACCAGCCACCGGCGCTGCTGCAGCCGCCTCAAACCTCGCCGCCGAAAAGCGAGCCCAAGCCCAAACCCAATCTCTCCACGACTACCGTGCCCACCCACACTCTTCCGCCACCAGCACCGCCAACGACCCCCAAATCACCACCACCTCCGCTGCCCCGCTCAACATCATCGAAACCAAACACTTCTCCACGCTTGCACTCATCGGTCTATGCTACTGCATCCTCAACTCCTGGACCGCCGCATCCGCATCCATGTCGATCGCGCTCGTCTCCGGCGGGCCCTCGGTGACGCTTTGGGGTATGGTGGTTGCCTTTGTCGGCGTCATGGCTTGTGCGCTGTCCATGGCTGAAATCTGCCATGTGTATCCGACCACGGGCGGGCAGTATCATTGGTCGTTCTGTCTTGCGCCTTCGAGGTATCGCTATGCGATCGCGTACTTTACCGGGTGGATTGCTGTCGCAGGTTGGGTCGCTCTGACTGCTACCGCTTCTTCGCTGGCTGGACAGTTTATTGTGGGGATTATTGCGCTGATGCACGAGGATTACAAGCAGAAACCGTGGCATATCTTTTTGGTATACGTTGTGTTTTCGCTGGGAGCGTGGTTGATTAATGCTTTCGGCGTCAGGATTCTGGACAGCTTGAATCGGGTCGCGATGATCTGGTCGCTTGTGGGCGCGGTGGTGATTATGATCACTTGCCTGGCCAGAGCGTCATCGGACTATCAAGATGCAAAGTTCGTGTTTGGCAAGTTTGTCAACGAAACGGGTTGGAACAATGGCGTTGCGTGGATCTTGGGTCTGCTTCAAGCTGCTTTCTCACTCATCGGATCCGACGGCGCCACACATATGGTGGACGAAATCGATCGTCCCAGCATCAACGCCCCTCGAGCGATGATTCTCGCCGTAGCCATCGGAGCCGGTTCGACCTTCATCGTGCTGATGGTGTTCCTGTTCGTGCTGAAAGACCTGGACGGCGTCACGTCGAGTTCGGCAGGTGCCCTGTTGGAAATCATCTACCAAGCGATAGGCAACAAAGCCGGCGCGGTGTGTCTGCTCATGTTCCCCGTGCTCTCTATGGCCTTCACTGCAACTGCACTCTTGACGACCAGTTCGAGAATGTCTCAAGCGTTCGCAAGAGACAAAGGTCTTCCCTTTTCCGGCATCCTCTCGCGCATCTCTCCTCGCAGCCAAGTACCCATCCCCGCGCTCATCTTCACCACCCTATGGGTCATCATCTTCGGATGCGTCTACCTCGGCTCCTCATCAGCCCTCACCGCTATCCTCTCATCCTCCGTCGTCCTACTTCAGCTGTCGTACATCATCCCCATCACCCTCCTTCTCGCGAGGGGAAGAAAGATCCTCGACGACGCAACGCCCGAAAAACGACACTTCAACCTGGGCTCGCGTCTAGGTCCTCTGGTCAACATCTTTGCCATTCTGTTCGTGCTTTTCACAAACGTCTTCTTCCTCTTCCCTCCCGACCTGCCCGTTACCGGTCCCAACATGAACTACACCATCGTCGTCATCGCCGTCGTGGCGATCATGAGCGCCGTTGCGTGGTTGGTGCAGGGTAGGAAAGAGTTTAAAGGTCCACTGGATATGGACGAGATTCTGTTTAGAACGAGAGGTTTTGCCGGGTTCGACACCGAAGATGCCACTGCTGCTCAGGTGGCTAGCGAGAAGGAGGCTTAGATGTGAGAAAGGTTCATGGTTTTTTTTTCGGCTTCGTTGTACATTCTAGACTGCGCACGTTGCGCACCAAAAGTAGTCACACGCTTTATTGCAATCACAATAGACTTTCGCACTTTGCTCACATTCACACCCTTGGTCTCTCTGTGGTCACGAGGCAAAGCAACTAAACTGCGCGACTGACAAACCTGATACAAATACAAGAGCTTACACATCTCTCTCTCTCTCTCTCTCTCTCTATTCTCATCTCTGGCCCTCCCTAAGCCTTGCGACTGGCAGACTTCTTAACCGGCCTACTGCTCGCCATATCAACATCCATCGAGTTAGGACTCACAGTCGACGTCGATGGCTTCCTCTTCTTTCCTCCCGCGGCAGCATTCTTCCATGGCCCGCTATTCTCCAACGGGCTGTTGGTGCTGTTCGAGCTGGTGCCCGAGTTAGTTCCCGAAGCAACCTCCTGAGCATAGATACCCGGGGCATCGTTGGCACCTGCTCCATGCAGGAACGCAGCAGTGGTGGCGGGCGAGAACGCAAACGACGGACTCTCACCAAACGCGGTGTTGGCCGAAGGACTCGTGACGCCTCCACCGGGTGCTTGCGACGTATCGACAAACTGGCTGAGGAACGAATCGACGTCAAAGTCCGAGTCGAGATTCGAATTGGCACCCGCAGCTGCACCCGTGCCTGCAGCAGTGCTCGACGAAGGAGGCGTGGTTCCCGTGGGACCACCAAACTGCGTGCCTCCTACCGATGGTGCTGCTCCTGCACCTGTGGCATCGCCAAAGTTCGTCGCTCCACCAAACGTTGAGCCCGAACTCGCTCCCGCATTCTGCCACAGCACCGACGCACCCGAGTTCGCAGGCGCCGGCTGGCTGGCCGTGATGCTCTGCAACAAGTTCGGGTTGGTCTGCAACCCCTCGATGAGCGAATTGATGCTGTTCTGCACTTGATCCACATCGTTCGATGTGTTTTGCAGATCGCGTGTAGCCCTAGACAAGGAAAGTGCAAGTTGCTGGTTGTTGGTGCTGCTGCTCGGATCATCGTTGGCGCTGTTGAACAAATTAGCTGTGCTTTGACCTTTGCTAGGCGATGTGACGCTGTAGTTGCTTGGAGCAGCGGCATTGAAGCTTTGTCGAGCAGGCGACTGGACGAGCGCCTGAGAAATGCCTGCGATGCGAGCGATGGCATTAGCGTCAAGACCGAGACCGTTGCCCGAACCCGAGGTGGAGCTCTGCTGACCTGAGGAGCTGCCGCTACTGGAGTCGTTGTTCGGGAAAGCCGAGAAGCGAGACGATAAGTCATCCGGCTGCGCGTTACTCGCACCACCAAAGTAGTCTCCACTGTTCTCACTGGCGCCACCTCCACCGCCGCCAGCGCTCGCCAGCGCCTGCTGAAGCGCAGCCACCATGTGAGGATCCAACTTGAGACCACCACCCGATGCAGGGCCTGTCGACTTGGAACCTTGATTGGCCAAGCTGGCACCAAACAGGCTGGCAAGCCACGCATTGCCCTCGCCAGATGCGAGCGCATTGAGCACCTGGTTGCTTGCCTGCGAAGATAACCTTCTCGAGCCGCCGGGAGTTGAGACTGCTTCAGACAACTGCCTCCCAAAATCGGTCGCACTGGAGCTGCTGAGCGGCGAGCCGATCTGTGTGAACCTCGAGCCGCCATTGTTTGCGGTCGGGTTCTGGCCTTTGGGAGAGTCGCCGTTGCTTGCATCCTGGAATCGCAAATGCGAGGGCATCTCTTCAATCTCTTCTTGATCCAACGGCAGGTCAAGCGCTTCGAGGCCTCTTGCGGTGGAAGAGGAGGCGTTGCCGTCTTCGATCATGAGGCGGCTCTTGCTGCGCTGCTGCTGTTGCGGTCGAACGCCGACGCGCCTTCCACCACGTCCCTTGCCGGACACCTTTTTGCCAGGAACAGGCGTCTCTGCGTCATCCTGGTTGCCAAACACTCCAGCAAGGAAACGCAAGATCTTGTTGATGGTCTCCTGTTGACGCTTTGCGCGCTGTCGTGATTCGACGGCTTCCTGCCAGAGGTTCTGGTTGGAATTCTGGAGATGACGCAAATCGGCGCTGATGCTGGTTTGTGCATTCTTGATGGCATTGATGGCGTTGAGCACACTGGCGAGTTGGAGTGCGCCGTCGCCATTGCCATCGACACCGGCCGCATGAGCTCCGAAATCGGTGCGCATGAGTGCACCAGCATGCATGAGCTCCTGCCCGGTGCTGTTGCTACCTTCGCGATCAGCGTGTGCGTCCTTGTCATCGCGCGGGCCCTTTTTGCGCTGCACTTTCGAGAGCCAATCGGGATGATCACGGTGAAAGTGAGGATTGGAGAACTCCCACAATTCGCTTTCCTGAGGAGAGTCGTGCTTGAGCGCACCCTGCTGGAGATGGGGCACTTTGTGAAAGCCGTACATGTTGAGCTGACGCACGAAGGACGAAAAGCGATTGTGCTTGAAGAAGCGAGGCAGCACCTCATCTCCAAAGCGGACGTGGTTGGGAACAAAGAACGAGGCGCCATCGGGCGACCAACGGATGAGCTCGTCGGTGTTTGGGTCGTCGACCATGCTTCGAAGCTTGTTGAGGAAGGCCGGGTTGTTCTTGTTGGTGGGGATGGCTCGCAAGCTGTCGGAAGCGGAGAAGCTGGAGCTAGGTCCAGACGTGCCCGAGCCGGAAGCAGCAGCGGCGGTGGGCGGGAGCGTGCCCATGCCAGCAACGACAGGAGCCACCTTGGGTGCGGCAGAAGTCGATGCTAAAGCGGATGCAGCGGGTGCGGGAGTTGGAGCGGTAGCAGCAACAGCAGGAGTCGAAGTGACGTCAGTAGGGTTGACTGCAGGCGATGGTGTTGGCGGCGAGACCTTGCCAGTCAGGAAAGGCTGAGGCGAATTGGTGGGCGGACGGAAAGGCTGCGGACAACTGAAAGACGAGCCAGGAGCGATGTTTTGAAGCTGGTTGAGACCTAATCGCTGAGCTTGTTCGGACGGCATGTCACCGAGGAGGGGGAGGTTGTGCGGAAAAGTTGCCGACGCTACGGGGCTGACAGCCTTGAGCGGAGTGGCGAATGCGCCAGCGACATCCGAGGCAGCAAGGTCGGCGATGGGATGAGAGATAGTTGGGACGGCCATGTCTACGTCTTCTGCGGCTGGGTCCGAGACGGTTGCTGGATGTATGGTAGAGGATGTGGACGGTGATGATGACGCTGTTGTTGTGCTGGATACCGGTTCTGCCCTGACGGGCGCCGGAGAAGGTTGCGCTGCGGTGGGAGTGGCTGCAGTAGCAGAAGCAGGCGTAGAAGCAGGAGCAGATGTAGATGAAGGAGCTTCAGGTTGGTTTGTCGATGCAGCAGTTGCTGATGACAATGGTGATGTCGATGGTGGTGGTTGTGGGTTAGCTTGTTGCTGGGTCGACATGGTCCCGTTTGCCTTGGAAGCGAGACGAGTGTCTGCCTATATGTATCGATCGAAGCTGCTTTGAAGATGGTGCGTGCGATGCTTGAGGATTGATCGTGGGTGAAAGGTGGGAAGCAAGGAGACGATGAAAATGTGCAACCTGCGTTTCCGCTACACAGAGGCACTGCTGCCTCTCAAACTCAAGAAGAAAAAAAAATGTGACTGAGCGTCATGCAACCGCCAAAAAAAAAAAAAAAATCTTGAAGGCCATGCAGGCGGAGGCGGATGCATTGCAGCTGAAATTTAATCAAGGCTTAAAAAAAAGAAAGGAAAAAGAAAAAAAAAAAAAAAAAAAAAAAAAACTCTGTCTCCGCCGATTGTGTATCGAGTCTGTGGGGAGTCGCACACAGCATGAAGGCCGCGAGTAAAGTTACGACTGGCGGCTTGGCTACCTTGCTTGACTCTTCGGAGAGAGCCATCTACAGTATGACAGAGCATCGGGTGGTCGCCGAAAGCGAACCGCTAGTGGGATGCTCTTCAAGATGCCGGTTGTCTCGAAACGTGAGAGTGAGACCCACGAGAGTAGGGAGTGCCGATTGCATGCAAGCTAACAATGACCCACCAGCCATCAAGATCGAAGCTAGCAGCATGGGCAACAGCCACAGCGGGACATGCGTCGGAGCTGCTCCGTGCCACGATCGCGATTGTGATGAGCCAGGACAGTCACAAGCATGTGTGAGTCTCAAAAGGGCTAGATCCGATCGTCGGGCCCATTCTTGGGAGCTTTCCTTTGTTTCACACAAGTGACGTTTGCAGGCTCTCATCCGATCTTGTATCTTGAGCATGTGCCTCTTCATAGAGCGTTGTTTTCTGAACCCTCCACTCTTTTTGTGCTGCATCATGGTCGTGTTCAGTTCAAATCGGGTTTCACCTGCAGCTCTTTGCGGCAACTGCATCCATTTCTCTCGCCTGGTTTCAAGCCCGCTTGTGACCGCTCTTTACCGCTCTCTTGCGCGCCTGCAATCAACCACCTCGTCGACAGTGGCTCACCTTCAACCCACCATTCCGGCGACCTGACGCTCTCCCACAAGATGAGAAATTGCAAGCAATTTGCTCAACGCGGCGTCTTGCTCTCGATCGGTCAGAAGGCTTTGCTTTTACGCGAGGAAAACCTTAAATCGCCGTTACTGTGGTAGCGAGACTGCGTGATCGGATGCAACCTTCCGACTCATACGACACCTACTGTACAGTAGCTTCAGGCAGGATCAGTGCCCACACTCCGTGCACTCCGTAAAACTCCGTTGACATTTCATGCGTTTCCATCCAGATCGGACCTCACATGCAGCCAGACTGATAAAGAGTACTGCTATGAAACGTGCCCATTCGAGTTGTTTGGTGCCCTTGCAGCTCCGGCTTGACGAAAAATGCTCCACGCGCATGGAACCTTCTAGATCTTGCCACACCCACCGCAACCGACCCACTCCATCGGTTCGACACAACCTCCTCCTCCTCCTTCCTTCTCCCACCAACTCGCGATTGCACTAATGCGAGCTCACGACGTCACAGCACCGAGCACACTGGCAAAAGAGTTGATGCGAAACACAATAGTCCATGAATTCAAACAGCAATAAACAACGGAATGACAAAGAGCGAGTGACAAAGTGAGTGGCCGAAAGCATGGCTGCCTACTTGGCGATCGCGATCAAGAGAGACGGCAGCCTAGTGTTATGCATATGCACATGCGCGCGTGTCTATGTCTTCGGATAATCAGGCTTGCGCGCCGCCCGAGAGCGTGTCGTCGATCGCCTTGTTGATCATCTGCTTCTTGGACGACAGCTCCGCATTCGGGAAGGCTGCCACCAGCGCTTCACGCACCGATCGCTTAGTCACATTCATCAAGCTCGGCTGGTTGGCCAAATACGTCTGCACCACCGCCTTGATCTCCTCGTCCGTCGGATCCGATGCATCGTTGATCGGCAACGCCCGTGGTACTGGAGCCACAGCGAAGGGGTTGGATGCGTTGAGTGCAGAGTAGGTCGAGATGGGTCGCGCCATCGTCCCACTTCCGGTCGGTGATGCGGCGGCGGCGGCGGCGGCTGCGTCCTGCTGCGCCCAAATGTTGCTCCCGCCCGTGTTTTGCTGCGAAAGCGGCATCGTCAATCCAATGTCCGAGTTGGCAGGCGAATGCGACACGGCCAACGGGTTGGGCAGCATCGGTGGCATGCCGTACATCGATGCGGTCGGGTGCACCATGGGCGTTGGAAGGCCATACATCGAAGCCGACGATCCGGGCATGCCATACATGGATCCCATGCCAGGCATGCCGTACATCGAAGGAGTGCCGCCAAACACCATCGAAGGCGCTTGCGAGCCGCCCATCTGCGAGAGCGCAGCTGCCGACGTCTGTCGTGAGTGTGCTGGCTTCTGCAGCACGTTTGTGCTCTGATAGTAGTCGCCGAATCCTTGGCCGTAGTCGGAGCCCGCCACGCTGCCGGCGTACGCGCTTCCTGCCTTGTACAGGCTCGGCGGTCCGCTGTGCCCAATGGCTTGCGAGTTGCCAAAAGGTCCACTGGCCCCCGTCATGCCCGATCGCATCGACGGCGCCGGTCCCTCCTCCCACACCTCGCGCTGGTACTCGCTAAAGCGCTTCACCGGGATCATTGTGTCGTCGTACGGCTCGTCGTCGGTACCCGCAACAATCTTCTTGTTGCCCTTTTCTCCCACCACGATACGCGTGTTACCCCACGAGAAGTCGTCCATGTGCCAGAACGAGTAGATGGGCAGGAAGAACGAAAACACGGGGTACGCCAAGATGTAGATGATGAGCCATCCAATGTACTGCCACTGTCGTTTGAGTAGGAACAGGATCGCCTGCAGACCGTACACGGCCGCAATCATGGCAATCGAGATGTAAGGGATCGCCGCCGACTTGGTCGCCACAGTTACGATGAGGTAGATGAGGTAGACGGCGGTGGCAGGCAGGATCACGGTACCCAAAAGGTCGATAAACACGACAAATCGCATCGAGAACAGACAGAAGCCGCAGAGCTCGGGCATGAGCACCAGCTCGGCCAGGTTGTGTACGGTCGAATTGATCCATCGTCGACGCTGCGAGAGCAAAACGGCAAAGCGGTCCGGAGCGCTCGTCAACGCCTTGGCGTGTGCAACAAACTTGGTGCGGAAGGCGGGGAAGTTCTTGAGCACCAGCGTAGTCAGGTATCGATCCTCACCGAGATGGAGCAGGTTCTTCTTGTGCAGCGTGTCGACGCGGTTCTCCGAGTAATCGTCAATGATGCGGTTCGAGATGAACAGAGGACGACCCTTGTCCGCGCTGCGGATGCGGTAGAGCGAGAAACAACCGGGTAAACAGGTGACACTGCCAAAGAGCGACTCGAACGCCTTGGCGAGGTGGTGCGAAATGTAGTATTCGTACACCTGGATCATGGTCCACCACGAGCCTTCGGCGTTGTCCAGCGTCGTCTCTCCACAAATGGCAATGATGCTCGAGTCGTCGGCACAGTTGGCCACCAGTCGGTTGAGACCGTCGGCCTCGACGCGCGTGTCGGCGTCCACCATGAGGATGTACTCGTAGAAAGCAGGGTCGATGCCGATGACGTTCTTCATCTGGTGATAGATCTCGAGCTCGAGCGGGAACATGGGAGCATCAAAGTGGACGCGGTTGAGGTAGCGCATGAGCAGGATCTGCGAATCACGCTTACCACGGTTACCGGAACGCGAGCGTTCGCTCGGGCGGCCCACCTTGACGACGACGACGTAGGGCACGACGTGACCTTCAAACTCGTAGAGACCCGAGTAGACCTTGGCGTAGTTGAGCTGCTTGGAACCTTCGGCGACGGATTTGAACATGAGCGGCTCCGGGTCGATCTTGGGGTCGACACCGAGAATGTCGAGCACGATGCGTGGCGTGGAGCGGTCGTTTCCGCTACCGACAATCATACCGTCGCAGATGAGGAAGAGCAGCTTTCGCTTGTCGTCGTACTCGAGGCCGGCGAGCGAGTCGATGGTCTTGCGCAGTTCTTCTTCGCCTTCGGTATAACAGGGGACCTGGCAAATGACAAACTTGTCCTGCTGCTCTGGGGTACGCTTGGTGCCGAGCTGAAGCGCAGCGATAAACTTGGCGAGCACGGTGGCGACGAGGAGCACCGAGAAGGCGAGCAAGAGGTAGTTTTGGACCTCGCATCTTGCCGTGTTGCGAAAGTCGGTCTTGCCGACATAGAAGACATTGTCGAGACACGCCTGGGTGGCACCCCGGTATGTCTCGTTGAAGGCGCTCATGGCGGACTCAAAGTCGCGCGTGATATCACCGCCGGCCTGCGACTTGAAGAGCGAGACGATGGACGAATCGAGGAAAGAGTAGGCTGGGTTGGTCTGGTAGATGGAGACGGTGTTGAGGTAGTCGGAAATGTCGTACACCTTGCTGTTGATGACGGCCCACTCCCTCCACTGACCCTGGGTCTCGATGGTCTTTTTCGAATAGACGTAGTAGCCCTTTCTGAGCTTGTTGACAAAGGGGAGGAAACGGTCCGGGTACCAGTCAGTGTTGTGCAGCTTGGAAGCTGCATCGGACTGCAAGGGACCCGAGGTGTGGACGGCCTGAGAGATGGCGGGGGTGTTGTTGGTGGTGGGTTGGAGAGCTAGCGAAGTATCCGAGACGAGCGATTGGCAGCCGACGGTGAGGGGCACGGGAAAGTACTCGGTGAGATCCTGGCCGGCGAGCTGGAGCATGAGGTTGGAGCTGGTCTGCAAGTTGGGGATGTCGGAGTGGTCGCCCTTGTAGAACTTGGTAAAGTCGTAGACGGTGCCACGCACGGCGGCATAGTAGTCGTCCTGGCCGGCGTGCTGGCTGAGCTGGCTCTCGTTCCAGGCCTTGTCGTAGTCTGGACAGAGGAGGCGACCGAAAGCGATAATGTAGAAGAGGATGATGACGCACAGCCAAAAGATGATGGCGCAGATGGTAAACTTTTCACGCCAAGCCATCTGTACGTCGGGACGCTTCATGCCGCCGCACTTTGAAAGGACAAAGGAAGGGATCCACCAGGTGGTGAGCCAGGTAAGACGCACCCACCACTTGCGGATGGCAGTGGTGGGGACCTCTTCGACGGCATCGATGGGGCGGTTTGCGAGGTCGTCATCCTTTTCGAGGGTGCCTAGGAGGGCAGGGTTGGCTTCACCGTAGGCACGTTTGTCATAGTCCGCCTTGAGTCCTGCGGTCTCTGCGAGCGGGTCGTTTTGGTGCGAGAGGGTCTCGAGGGGTGTAGCAAAAGGGTCGTGATCGTTTTTGACCGACATTGTGTCCAAATGAGGGGCGAGACGCTACGAGTGCGTTCGCGAAGGAGGGTGAGGCGCTGAAGCCTATGAGGATGTCGGAATCGTTGCTTCCTTTGGCCTCCGTTCCTGTTCTTGGTAAACACAGATGCGAGCCGGGAAGCAGAAAGAGGAAACGTGTGTAGACGGAGCTAGAGTCGAGCAATCTCAGCTTGGACGGTGTGGTTCCTTGGCGGTGACGCTGCGGGCGAACGTCAATGGTGCGGCCAAGACTGGTGGTGGAGGGCAGAGAGCAGCTGTCACGGAAGAGCGTCGCAAGCTTGGATGCGTGTGCAGGCCTGCTTTGGCGCACTAAATTGCGTGCAGCAAGCGACTCTGGATGATGAAGATGGAGTGATCAAGGGTCGAGGATGTCCACCAACACGACAGAGTCAGGAGAGAGAAAGAGAGAGAGAGAGAGAAAGGAGGGAGGGAGAGCCCAGTCCAGCGGAAGCGTCTTGGACTTGACTGGCCAGCCAAGCGAGTTGAAATTGTGGAATGAAGCGAGTGAGAAATGGCAAGCGAGACGAGCCAAGTGTTGCATTTCAAAAGGGGGTTCGTTCGTTTCGCTGTGCTCGTCCTGCGTCGAGTTTCGCCCTGAGAATCGGCTCGAATTCCGCACCCTGGATCGCCCTACTGTAGCCAACGAGCGAGAATACAAAATTTGCTTAGCAGAAATGCTGCAGGGTTTTCATTCAACACCTCTTGCCTTGTCATCCTCTCATGTCACTTTTCCCCCCTTTATTTCCACTGCGATCCCTGAATCGCCTTCTACAGCTGTCCTTTTCAAACTCAGTCTCGCTGGCGTTTTTGTGCGCCCTCAGATCCATCGACAAAGTCAAGTCACTGTTACTCACACATGCCAAGGATTGACGTCGAGCTCATCTCGCTTGGAACGTTTTGGTATCGTCCAAGAACTTGCACTTCCATCAGGCGTGATCTCGAATAGCCTTTTATTCCTTGAAATCTCGTTGTTCTGTGCGGATGTGACTGTAGAAAGAGGTATTTGAAAAGCAAAGCGACGTCGCAGCTCCGACAAATCAAGTTGCAAGCCGACACAGCCAGCGAGTGCTTCCCCTGAAATCACGATTTTTTTTTCTTTTGGCATGTGCGTTGCTGTCAGCGGACATGCGCCGCGTCCATTTTTTTTTTCCTATTCGTCACGACGCCGTCAGACGCTTGAGCGTGGGCTTGAACGCCCTCGTGCAGATGAACCACATTCGACATGCTCCTGGTTCCTTCACACCTCCTATTGTATTGAACTGGTTGAGGACACCAGCTGCAATGGAGTCGCATGATCGGGTCGAATTACAGGTACAAGATAGGATGCCATGCAGAGAAGAAAGGGTGCTGTACAAGCGGCAACGAAAAACACGCGGGGTTCCGCGACCCTTCTCTCAACTTGAATGTCTCAGATGCGATTCCTGTTGGACTCTCGCGAAAAGAAAAAAAAAAAAAAAAAAAAAAAGTGAAGCATGTTAAGTTCGACCGAAGCATCTCGGAAGACGGGACAGGAGAAAGGGTGGAGGCCTTGATCTTGGTTTTTGTGATGTTTTCCTCGCTCCGCACCTCTTTCCACCCTTCAACCACCATCCTCCTCTTCAACGATGCAGGCGATTCAATCCAAACAGATTGATGCGGACGGCTGGCTGCAGAACAGCGTGCGTACGCTGGGCTCGTACGCGCAAACAAGCACACCCGCCTACACCCTCGCCGCCCTGTTCGCCCTCTCCACGCCTTTTGGCTTTGCCTCGCCCGCACAAGCCGCCGCTGAAGCCGCCGCCAAGCTGGAGCGCCAAAAACAACTCGCTCAAGCTTCAACTACTGCCTCGAATCAAGGATCCAACAGTCTAGTTGCGCGCCTCGTCGCCCATGTCCAGGCTCAGAAAGCTGCCTCGGCTCAAATGCAGCCGCCTCTGCGTACCGTACCGCCCTTCTGGCAGCTCGCCTTCTTTGCAGCTGCATTCGGCACGGGCGGATACATGATCGATCAGGGCGATCAACTCAATGGCAGTGGCGTCATCACAGCTTGGTCTCTAACCTATCTCATCTTCAAGACGGCTCCTTCCCTCAAACAGCTTCCCAAGAACCCACTTGCACTGTCGCTCTCCGCAGCCGCCCTCGCTCTCGGCCTCGGTGTGCACGGCAGCCACTACTTTGACAGGACCAGCTGGAGAGGTGCGATGCCATCTCTGTCGGGTGCGGAACAAGCAGAGGCAAGCGCAAAAGGACGATCGAAACTGCCTTCTTTTGACACGGTGGGCAAGACAGATCAAAATAATGCTCCGGCCAGCGTCTTTGCCAGCAGACAAGCTTCGCCAATAGCAAGCGCCACCAACACCAGCAACACCAGCATGAGGGCTGACTTCCATTCCCCTCGCAACAATGACGCAGCTCGAAAAGCGGCTTTTGTGCATCGCCAAGGATCATCACAGCCAGCACCCATCGTTGCGTGATCCGATCCTGCTCAATCCCAAACCACTCGAGAAGGTCATGATCTGCCCAGCTTGGAATTTTGCACCAATCGCATACTGCAGCTTCGTGCTGACGACTCGCCGATTGCTTCCAAGCCAAGGGAATCCAATGTGGGTGGGCTGCCCTAGTAGTTGCGTTTCTGGCCGTGCAGATCAGCCAAATGATCCCAGGCCTTGAGCGGCAGGTCGCCCTCCTCTCTGGGCCTGCGTCCCTTATCGATATCCTCGCGCTCTCGCAGCCGTTCTCCCGTCTCGCGGTCCTTCTTCATCTGATCGTGCACAGCTGCCTGCTTGATGGTCCTGCCAAACGTTCCCTCGTTGTGCGGCACGGTGAGGTTCTCGAGATGCTCGCGTTCGTCCTTGTCCAGATGCGGGTAGAGCAAAGTGGTGGTTCCGCCGGGAGCTGAACCGGATTCGGCGTAGTAGCTGCCTTTGGCCTTGGTGGCGGGCGTGTCGCCGGTAACAATACGCTCGTCGGAACCTCGACCGCTCGCTTTCGTCTCCTTGTGGCGCGGAAAGTCTTTGTCCTTGGCTACTTCGGCCACCTTGGATTGGTGGAAGTAGAGGTAGAGGCCGACAGTGCCCAGTGCTGTTGGTTGAGTGCGAACAAGGCAATGCTCAGTATGTTTCCGACGAGGAAGATCGACAAGACGATAGGGGGTTTACTTACTGCTGGAGCAGGAATGGCAGGGAGCAGGTTGTGTGCATCGAGGTCAAGTATTCTGTCAGTTGTCCAAGACGAATGGTCGCAAGTCTGGCCAATCGCGCTCGCCAACTCACATGAAAGCTAGAGGCGCCAGCTGCGGATCGCGCTTGACGAACCTCTTGGAGGTATCAGCGACTCTCTTCCAGGGCGGCATCTGGTCGTGTCCGGGAGGCTACCGTTCATCGACGCATAAAGAACATCGGGACGTGTCGTCAGCGTCGTCCATTCAAAATCAATCTTCTCGTCCTCTTCGCTCTGTGAATCGACTCACTTTGGGAGGCACGCTCGACTGAGCTTTGGTGGGATGATCTCCATGAGACGTCATTTTTTGATGATGGGATCGACAAAAGCGAAGACAGTGTTTGGTGGCGAAAGGATGCAAAGCGAGCCGCTCGTTCTTCGACGAAAGCACCTCTTATACTTCACGCTTGAACGACTCAGGAAGCAGATGTCCCAATTCCATTGATGCTTGTCGTCTCATCTCACCAGACGGTGTCGGGCTGAATCATACTCAGCGCAAATGGGACAAGGCAAGTGGAAGCAGCGAATCGTCTGCTAAAAGTTGAAAGAGAGTAGGGCCAGGCTGAGTCAAGGTGGAAACAACGCAGCAAGCCACGCGACCCGAAAAAAAAAAAAAAAAAAAAAAAAAAAAAAATGAATCATCCTCAGCCTGTTTGATTCAAAGCCCTTTTCTGCGGCGGTCAAAAGAGGTATGGCAGCTCTGCTCGTCCGCCAAATGAGCGATGTGCCGAGTCAATGCTGCTTTGTGAGCGTTGGCACTGGGAGAAGGAGGTCTCGAGGCAGAGTCAGCACTGTGCGTGATGACAGTGAGGCAGCTCGCGCCATGTGGCGGTTCAAATGCGGAGACGAGCAGATCGGCTAAGAACGAGCAAGATCCCCCGATCTAATCTTCCTTCGGCAGAAAGATGTTGCCACGTCCTGCTTTTGTCCAAGTCTGCCTTTTTTTCGACCATCCCGTGGGATGATCGCGGCTGATGAGCGATGACTGTCTCATCTTCGTTAAGCCCACTTGCTTTTCGTCCATCTGCAATCGAACCTGCCATGATTGGGCACGATAAAGTACCCCACATGTCAAAGCTGAACAGGACCAATCACCCATCGGCATTCATTTCCGGACATTTGACAACTGACAGCGCAGTCGGAAGGCGCAATCCGGGGCAGCCTGTTCGTGATTGGAGTGTGCGGACGAGATTCGGGTATCTGTCCGGCAACACAACCGTTGACAAGGATAACTTACAGTACATTCTTCCAGATTGAGAAGAATGTCCGGCTTGGGAAGTAACATGTCGGTTCGGGCTTGGCGGTCGACCCGATGCATGAAAACAGCGAGCGTGTGGTCACTGCATGGTCGGGGAAAAGATCCGATGGCCCGACTTGAGTCGCACTGTGCGCGGCGGAGGAGCGGAATTGAGCCATCAGCATTACGGATTCATGTCGGCGTCTTGCCCGCAAAGTGACGAGCAACAAGTACATCTGCAACGAGCGAGACGATTGCACAGCCGACACTTTGGAGGAAGGAAAAAGCTGGATAGATGTGCAAGAATGACAAGTCTCGGTCTCCAGCCAGGCCTTTTTGTTGGCCTTGTAGAGCTTCTGTTGCTGTCGACTGCCATGTGACATCAAAGACGCTTTCTTGCTTCAAAGTGCGGTGGCAGCCACTCCGGACAACACGACAAGGCGTGATTGCTGCACGGCAATCCAAAAGGAGCGTCTTGGACCGTGTTCCTGATTAACCAGTTCGGTTACCACCGTAAGCACAACCCAAGCGGGCAGTCGCGAGTCGGCAATCTTATGGGTCGAACCAAAAGAGAGAGAAAAGACAGGCAGGCACACGAGCGGAGCTTGAACAGGCGGCGCGGCCGAACTGGCGGAGTGCGGATGGCGGTTGGCTGTCTCTAACTTTAGCGGCGAGACAGCTCAATGGAATTGCGCCTCTGGCGAGGTGCTTCTCAGGTACACGGCCAGGAAAAACAAAAACAAAAACAAAAAAAAAAGGCTTAGGGATACGCCACAGACGCAAGCGTTTTTTTTTTTTTTTTTTTTTTTTTTTTGGCAGTTTTGCAGCGCCGGACCTGTCAGAGTGCACAAGTACTGTAGCGCGTACATGGCAAAGAGGCCCTCTGATCACAAGAACAAAAGCTGTCCAATCACCCTCTGCTCGCTTCACACAAGCGTTTCTGATTGGATTCCATATCCACCCCTCGCAGACACTATTAAAAGGCGAGCGAGTCCTATCTAAATCTCCCCATCCCGACCCCCACTATCCCTTCCGCCTGTACATTCCTCCCCTTCCCCGGGACTAGTATCGTCAAGATGGGTGTCAAGGAAATCTTCAACCGCGCCAAGAGCGTCGAGATCGAGAGGACGCACCACACCTCGATCAAGGAGGAGACTCACCAGTCTGACCTCCCTGGTCAGGGTGCTCCCGGTCTCACCCCGTCCCTGCTCTCTACGAAGCCCGGAAAAACTCTACGGCGCTGCTGGTGTGGCTGTCGAAGCTAATGCTCCTCACGGAAAGGGCTACCTCGAGGACGCCAGGCAGGAAAAGAAGCAGTCGTCTTCTGAAAAGCTCAGCGAACACGGTCCTGCTATCGAAGTGGGTGCTGTCAAGCCTACGGTCAACAACACGGACGCTTCCACTTTCGACCAGCTTGAAGGTCTCTCGGAGTCGGACAAGGAGGCGCTTAATGCCCACCGCGCCTTCAAGACTGCCACTTGGGTTGGTGTTTTCTATCTGATCACCACCGCCGTCTACCAAAACATCGTCATCGCCATCGTCTCCATGGCCGCCATCATCAAGTACGGCCCTTACATTGCAGGCGCACAAGCCTCCTCCTACGGCAAAGACTACCCCTACAACAACCAACCCGTCATGACCTCCGCCTTTGTCTCCTACGACATCTCTACCAAAGTCAACGGTCGACGGAGCTAACGAAAGCCGTCAGGACGGCGACAGACAACGCCCTAAACGACAAGCTCGGCAGGCTAAGCACAAAACAGGAATGGATCCATGCAAAAGTCCTGCGCAATATGGAAAAGAGCAGCAATGCTCTCAGCCCCGCTCTGATAGATCCACAAGGTCGGAAGCACACCTCCACGAAAGCGAAGCTGTCGCTCCTAGCCAACACGATCTTCCCGCAAGCGCGCCCGGCTTCGGTGGGCCAGGCACCAACGCCCATGTCGGATAACGCGCCTACGCGCTCTGAGTCTCATCTGCCGACCCCACCAGTCCGCACAGTGACTGCATCAGAGGCGGTGCCGATCAGCTCAGTTCGGCCAGCACGCAAACCAGCCTGCGAACTCGCCAGTGATGGCACCCCTCACCCCGTCGGAACTGGATAAAGCGATTGCCGCGATGGCG
The DNA here is from genome assembly GCA_001010845.1 of Sporisorium scitamineum. Lineage (NCBI taxonomy): Eukaryota > Fungi > Basidiomycota > Ustilaginomycetes > Ustilaginales > Ustilaginaceae > Sporisorium > Sporisorium scitamineum. The sequence goes on along the minus strand of CP010919.1, from coordinate 214,132 downwards.
ACCGACAAAGCAGCTGGCCCGGACGAGGTCGGACCAAACCTGCTCAAAGAATGCTACGCATGCGATGCCTTCAAGCACGCTCTATTTGCTCTCGTCGATCGCTGCATCTCTGGCCGAGACTTTCCGGTTGAGTGGAAGGAGGCCACAATTACGGTCATTCCGAAGCTGGGCAAAAGAGACCTTGCCCTCCCAAAGTCGTATCGCCCAATCTCCCTCCTCAACACAGCGGCCAAATTGGTGGATGCCATCGTCTGTCGCCGTCTACAGCATGCGCTACTCGCCAGAGGGCTCCTGAGATCCCAATACGGAGGTGTGCCGAGCATCTCGACGATGCACGCCGTAGCGCACGTACTGGACGTCGCCAGAACGGCCTTGAAGTCCGGCTTGGAAGCCACAGTGATCAGCATCGACGTCGCCGGCGCTTTCAACTGCATCTCACACGAGCGCCTCGTCAGTGAACTCGAGAAGGCCAATCTTCACGCCTTTGCGGCATGGATATCGGCTTGGCTCACCAATCGCACGTTCCGCCTCCGCCTGGAGGGAACATATTTTCCCGCCTTCACCATGCATGGAGTCGGTGTTCCACAAGGATCGCCCCTCTCACCCCTCCTTTGGGCATTTTACACCGAATCTCTTTTCGCTCAAGACCTTCCTCGAGGCGTCTCCCTCTCTGGAGTCTACGTAGATGATCTGTTTGCAGTCACGACGGGAAAAATTGTTGAAGAGGCCATAGCTTCGGCACAGGCGTGGACAGACCTTGTCCTTCGCTGGAGCGACGAAAGGGGTTTAGGCCTGGACAAACCGTCTTTCCTCATTACCACGCGGTCACTCAAACGCCGGCCGCCACCTGACTTGCACATCACGGTGGGGGACACTATTGTCAAGCCTTCCACGCTCACGATCCGTCTACTCGGTGTCATCATCAATTCGAGGCTGACGCACACCGACTTTGTCACCCGCAAGTGCAATCAAACTCGATACGCCGTCAACATCCTTCATCGCTCCATTCGTGAAATCGGCGAGGTTGACCTTCCCATTCGGCTCCGACTTGCCAAGACAGTTCTGCTCCCCATTCTCGACTACGCCTCGACGCTGCACCCCATCGTCACTGGCGCAGCGACCAAAGACGTGTTCAAGGCGGAGAAGGACATCTGGCTCTTGGTCCTCAACATGCACACCTTCACCGCCACGCCCACCAGTATCACACTTGCGTTCGAGCTCGGACAACACAGTCACGTCTACAGATGGCGCTATGCCTGCCTCCTCTTCTTTGCTCGTTCCCTCGCTACGCCTGGCCACTCCTCTACCGACCATGCCCGCACCGTTCTTGCCTCGATTGGAAGCTCCACCGACCTCTCGTTCGGGGTTGCCAATCTGTTCCAACACATTGGCGAAAGCCATCTGCCTGGAGCCATGACTGGACCATCGGTGCCATGCCTGCGCACTGCCGCTCGAGCAATACATCCGCAAGTGTCTTGAGTCGAGCCTCTGACTGTCCCTGCCCAAGCGCCGTACCAGTGGCGCCCTCTTCAGATACACATCTTGGCAAAGGATCCAGCCAGGCAGGCGGAGTATCGGGCTCGTACCCTTAACAAGGCTCACGCGGTGCGTATCTATACGGACGGCTCGCGCAAGGCGACGCAACCGAACAACCACCGCCTCGGCGCTGCTTTTGTGGCGTACGCCCACAAACCACAGATGGAATGGAATGCACAGGTCGCTTTGCATGCCGACCACCAGAACATCGACGACCCCGAACTCTACGCTATCCTCATTGCCCTGCATTCGTGCCTACCAGGCGCCCTACAGGAAGGCCTCTACTGGAAGAGGATCGATGTCTTCTCTGACTCACAGCACGCGCTGCTCAGACTTGGGAGCCCCTGGCAGCAAGACCGCCGACCGCTACAGTACCTCACCGCGCAAATTCGGGAATACGTTGAGTCGCTTTGGCAGACTCGCCGCACCGAGGTTGTTTTTTGGTGGATCCCGAGCCATTCCAACATTCCAGGCAACGTCGCAGCAGATACTGCGGCGAAACAGGCACTCGCACTTCCACCCCCGCCGCAGGCACCACCGACTTCGTTGAAAATCGTCCAAGCTTTGGCCACCACCGGCGCCACATCGGCGGAACATGGCAGCTGGAACATAATCGCCAGCACCGGCATTCGCGCCATTCTAGACGGCTATCATGCTGACAGTGCCAAGACGTACATTGGTCTAACAGCGCCCTTGACCAAGCTGCTTCTTCGATTCAGGTCCAACGTCCTCCTCGGCACCACTCGCGGCACCACCATTCCGTGTTCCTGCGGAAGTTCCTCAGTCACCCGGCATCACATTTTTCTGGAGTGCGTCCTGCCGACGCACCAACGCGCGACGGTGCTCCGACTTCTCCCTCCGTCGGACCGTACCGACCTGGCTAAGATTCTTCAGGGCGGCCACTTTGTGGACGCGCTTAAACGACGGCTGTACCTTGCGGCTTTGGAGGCCTTCCTCGAACGCGCCTGGCAGTTACTCTTACGACAGTCCACCCATCTGGCACGTAGCCGACCCACTCGGGCGGGATTGATCCATGACGACGCTGTCAGCGAACCTGAGGATAGCTCATTTGCAGAGGAGTTCGATTATGTCATTGACATAACAGGGGAAGAACCACGGGCCGCTCTTGAGCCGGTACGACAACGGGCACAACCTGCTCCTCCGAGGCCGGAGAGCCCGAACTATTCATCCGATAATCGGCTGAACTGGCAGATTGACCTCACCAGGGACGGCGGCGAGTCAGACCGCGAAACCTCCCCTCAGCACATCAGGTTGGCCGTTCGGCAGGCGAGAGAGAGGCTGACGGCGGTTGTGCGTCGGATGACCCGCTGCGATGGCAAATTGACCTCACTAAGGACAGCAGTGAATCAGAAAACGCAGTTTCACCAGGAGCCGCACGCGCCACTGACACTGCAACTGAAACTGCGGCCGATGACGTGGCCTTGAAGCCACTGAGCGACGTCGAAGACGCTGACGCTACTTCTGAGGCCGAGGTCGCGGCTGAGATCGAACTCATCTGCCATCGCCTTCGCTCCATTGACGTCGGCGACTACTACTGGGACGACAATTACGACTTTGTACCTTTCCTGTAGATGCTTCAAATAGTTGATGTCGATACACTGCCTGACATCGTAACAATAATAGATTTTCATCGTAGTCGCGAGCCTGAGTCCCTTTGGTGCGAAGCTAGAGAGGTGTTAAGACACCCCATTTGACAAAACTCGCGGCGACATTTCAGAAACTGACGCCAGAAATGTCGCCGTAACTGTCAAACGACTTCTCACAACTCGGTGTTAGAGCGTTGGACCAAATCGAAAAGTTTGATCGAGATCGGCAACCGCATCGGCGTCACATTCGACTTTCTTGACGAAATCGACCTTTTTGACGAAATCAACATTTTCCGACAAATTCAACATTCTCGGCAAAAAAAAACCCGCGGCGACACCTCAGACACCGACTCTAGAAATATCGCCGTAAAGGTGACATGCTCATTTTGAGCGAGCCGAACTCAAAAAGTGACATGTTTGCCTCGACATCCGCACCACACGACACGACGCAAATGCATTCGACACGCCTGGCGAAACGCGCTACCGTGAGGTGGCGCGTTAAGCTAGGTACCGACCGCGGGGCACGCTCTCTCGAGAGCGCGCCTTGGGACGTGGCTTTTTGGCTGGGAGCTGACCCCGAGAGGGTTTGGCTTCCGAAGGTGAGGAGTGGTCCCTTTGGTCCAGCGCAAGCTGGGGTATGCCAAAGGAATACCGCGAGGAGCCGAAATGAGGACTGGGCGCAGCTCTCAGCGCGCGCAGTGCTTCAGATTTCTCCTCCCTGCCCTTCGACCCTCCACCACCTCCCGCAAGGGTTGAGCCGCTTGGTTCGTTCACGCTTTCAGGTTTGGGTATGTACGGTTCGGGTGAGTCGATCAAGGAGGTCTTTGACTCGACTGCCGCCGCTACCTCGTTTGGTTGCGCTGCTCCGGTGTAGAGCTGCCAGCTGGTCGTTTCGTTTTTCTTTTTTACGTTTCATGTATTAGGACACCATGTTCGTTATACTTTTGCTTGAGTTAATATCTAGATGCCTCTAGCGGGTGCACTCTTCTTTTGGTCACCTTACCATCGCAATTCTATCTTCTACGACAAAATCGTGCCTGTGCATCATCACCACATACACAAACACACCTCCCACCCTCGCACACAGCCTTTCCCCCCAAACCCAGAAAACATCATCATCATCATTCACCTTCACAACGCTCTACAAACCAAGCCCCTCCTCAACGACATATACTCCTGCTCACCCGTACTCTTGGCCAACCTGCTAAACCACCCATCTTCCATCCTCAACAACTCCACAGGACTACCCTTCTCCACCACCTTACCCCTGTTCAGCACGACCACGGTATCGAAGCCGATAATCGTGCGCAAGCGGTGAGCGATCGCGAGCACGGTAGTGTTGTGTTTGGCAAAGTGCGCGTCGAGGAGCGACTGGATCTTGGCGTCGGTAGTGTAGTCGAGCGATGAGGTGGATTCGTCCAGGACGACGATGCTGTTTGCGTTGGCGTGGGGTGAAGAGGATGAAAGCAGGATGCGCGAGAGTGAGAGAAGCTGTTTTTGGCCCGAGGAGAGGTTGCCGCCGCTTTCCTCGATGCGTGCTTCGAATGAGGAGAGTGTGCCCGAGTCGTCGCTGGATTCTTCGGGTGGTGTTGGTGGGGAGTGGGAAAGAAGCGTAGACGAGCTGGTGCTGTCGCCTTCGCGGACGACATTCCCGACACCACCACCGGCCGTGTTGGAAGAGTCAAAAGTGCCATATCCGCCTGCAATCATTAGCTTCTCCTTGAGCAATCCAACCCGTACCAGCACGCGCGTAATGTCTTCATCCGCATACTGTCCGAGAGGATCGACAGCACTTCGCAATGTACCCGACAAGATCAACGGATCCTGAGGAACAATCTTCATCCTACTCCTGAGCGTCTTGAGTCCAATCCTGCTGATATCAACCCCATCAATCTCGATTTGACCGCTCCTATACTCCAAAAACCTGAACAGCGCCGACACGAGCGTCGACTTGCCACTACCAGTAGCACCGACAATGCCCACCCTCTCGCCAGCCCTGATTGACAGACTAATCCCGTCCAACACATCCGGCAGATTCTCCGCATACGCCAAGTGCAGATCCTTAATCTCAATAGCTCCCCTCTCTGGCCAATTCGCCGACACAACCACCGGCTCTTGCACCGACGCAGGCGCAGCATCAAGCGGTTCCGTCTCAATACCAAAGTACTCCATCACGCGCTCGACAGCAACGAGACCCTGCTCAACGTTGGACAGCGAACGCATGCCGTACACCAGCATGCCCGTGAGACTCTGCACAAAGCTCAGCGTGAACCCTGCCCTAGCCGCCGTGAACCCCGGCGTCAGCGTCACCACCAACACAGATGAAATGACCACAACCGAGCTAACCAAGCTGAGCAGCAGCGACTGCCACTGACGAACCGTACCCTGCCAATAGTAGAACATCATGTTCTCGTCCATTCTCTCCATCAACGTAGCAAAGTAGGCCGAAGACGACCCAAAGGCACGAACAGTGACGACACCCGTGATCAAGTCGGTGAAGCACGTGATGCGTTTCGAGGCCGAGTTGGAATCGAGTCGCTTAAGGTCACGGGCCACTAGGGTGAAAGTGGCTACGATGACGTAAAACACGGGAAGCATGAACGAGAGAATGACAAGGACGACCGGTCCACCGCCGAGAAAAGTGGCGACCAGGGCGGCCAGAGCGATAAGCAGCGCCTTGACAGCTTCGGTGAGCTCTTCGGCAATATTGGAATCGATCGCCTCCATGTCCTTTCCAAAGCGGTTGAGCAGACGTCCCGACGGCGTCGAGTCGTGGAAACGCAACGGCGCACGCAGCACGGTTCGGAGCAGCTGCTTAAACAGTCGGCTGCCGGCAAGCAGAGAGGCGGTACAGATAAGTGCATAGCCGACGGTCATGGCAACAACCTGCAGCGACTGAATGACGATCCAGCGTGCGAGCCACCATTCGGTTGAGTGCTCATGGTTCCCTGCTTCCTGTGTCCAAATACGCAGCCACCAGTTGGCGCCGAGATCGGAAAAGGAGTAGCCGGCAAAAGCACCAATCAGCGCAATCCAGAGCAAAATACCGCCACCGGCACGAATGTAGCCGCTGTAGACCGCGAAGGAAACACGACCTTCCGCGCGCGCTTCCTCGGTGACCTGCTTGTGCGCCTCTTCTTCTACTGCTGCTGCTTCACCGTCCTGCAAGCCCGAAATGTGACTAAAAGCTGAGGTCGAAGGCTGCTTGCGCATGGCTGGTTTTTGAGCAGCACCATCGACAGTGTGATGGGAGAAAGTAGATGCATTTGCATGCTTGCCCCCGGCAACGTCGAGCAGTGCATCGTCCGCGTCGACCGCATCTTCCTCGTCGCTGTTGACCGCCGAATTGGCCGCAGTGCTGTTGTTTGAACCGAAATTGGGCGTCTCCGCTTCTTCCTGATCCTTTTTCTTGGCATCCTCGTCTTCGAGTCCTTCGTAGAACGGACTGTTGGTAAACTGTTCAGCACTGCCAAAGAAAGCCTGTCGGCCTTCTTGCAATACCAACACCTTCTTGCACCTCTGCGCCATGAGTCGGACGTGGTGTGTGACCAAAATGGTCGTTCTGCCTTCCAACAGACCACTGCTGCCCTTGGCTTCGCCGAAGAGCGTCTCGCATACGTGCTTGGTGGTGTGCGAGTCCAGAGCCGAGAGGCAGTCGTCGATCAGCACGGTTCCTGCGTGCGAGTACACGGCTCGTGCGAGCGAAATGCGCGCCTTCTGACCTCCGGACAGATTAGTTCCACCTTCACCGATTTCGGTGCGGTCACCATCCTTGAAGATTTTGAGGTCGGGCTTGAGGCCACAGGCAAAGATGACGTCGCGGTAGCGTCGGGCATTGAATTCGAGGCCGAAGAGGATGTTTTCGCGAACGGTAGCGTTGAAGAGGAAAGGGCGTTGAGGCGCATACGCGGAGAGCGAGAGGTCGATCCACCACTCCCTCAGAGCCGAGGAGGAGGCGGAGGCAGAGCGGGCGGCGTACAAAGAGGCAGCAGGGTGCGAGCGCGGACAGTCGAGTTTGCCAGACACCAACTGAGCCTCGCCGAGAAGCGAAAGAAGCAGCAGCGTCTTTCCAGATCCGATCTTGCCACAAACGAGGTTGATGTGGCCGACTTCGAAAGTTGCGTCTGGGATCGAGAGCGTAAACGTCGACGTGGAGGAAGGTTGAGCTTGGGGTTGCGCAAAAGCGGCAGCATCGTCGCTTTCGGACGGCCAAGTGATCTCGGCTTGCCTCAGCTCGATCCTGCCCACACCTGCTGAAGAAGCACGTGCGGCGGCATCCTTGGCACCATTCATGGTCTGTGGTCTGTACTCGTCATCGGAAATGTCGACCTCTCCCGTCTCCATGTAAACTGCGATACGTTTCATAGAAACCCATGCTTGAATAACAGTCAATAAGTTGCTAGGTAGATAGCTGACGGCGAATCGCAACTCGTTGAGCACAGCCACGGCTGGGAAAGCTACGGCTGCGGTGAGCGTGTTGCCCTCGACAAGCGTATACCAGGTGAAAGCGACGACGATGGTGAGCATGGGCACGAAAGCGAAAAGACTGCCGAAAAAGGTGTAGACGACCCAGCTCTGGGCCTGGCACTTGAGCTCGGCGCGACGCTCGAGCATGATCTTGGCACCGATCTCGTCTTCCCAGGCTTCGTACTTGACCATCCTGATGGCGCGAATGGCTTCCGAGAGGAGCATCACTCGCCTATCTCGAGCCTTTTGCAGTTTTTCGTCGATGCGTTTGGTAATTTTACCCACGACAAAGGCGATGGGCTGCATCAGAGCAGCGGCAGCAAGACCGATGATTGCGCCTTTGCCCATGAGAACGTAGGCCGAGTAACCGCCGATGATGACCTCGAGGGGACCCATGATGCCAAAGACGTACATATCGATACGCCCAAAGACGCGCGTAACATCGGTGGTGACGAGATTGATTACCTGAGACGAAGAAGAAACCAAGGCGCTGCCCTCGTCCTCTTTGTCTTGGGCGTTGGCTGTAGATTTGTCGGCGGCGGCGGCGTGGGTGTCGTCGCTGTTGTTGGTGTCTTGTTCTTTTGCTGAAGCTTCCTTTTGACGCAATCTCTTCCAAGCGAGCAAGGTGGTGAGCTGGATTTGCATCTTGGTCTTGAGGTAGACGGACAGCGGACGGAAGTAGTGGTAGACGAGGAAGTTTTCAGCAAACAAGGTGAGGTAGAAGATGGCCGAGTAGATGAGCGTGGATCTGGCCCTCTTGGAGACGGTATCGACCGCATGACTGGCGCCGCTGGTGATGCGGGTGGTGGCGTGTTGCCTGAGAGAGGCTTGGTACTTTTCGATACCGTCGAGCAGGATCGAAAGACCGAATTTGGGAACGTAGAAGGCAAAAGTGGTGATGACCAACATGATACCTGTGGCTATCAATTGTGAAGAATTGCACTTGACCAAAGCGGCGAGAAGCGCTCGTGCCTTGACGCTGTCGGTACGCTTAGGACCGGCGGGCACTTTGGCAAGCGAAGCTGCTAGAGATTGGCGATAGTTGTGGATCATCTCCTCGGCGACGACGGCGGAACGGTAGGTGTAGTCGATGGCGGGGATGTCATCTTCTTCGATGCGATTTTTGGTGTAAGCTTGACGTACCAAGGGCAGCGCCATGAAGCCCCAAATGTTCTGGGCTACCGACCCGCCGCCGATGGCATTGCGAGCAACTCTTCTTGCTGGCAAACTCCCTGTGGCTTCGACACTGATGACGGGACCACTGGGCGAGAGGAAAGCGAGCAGAAAGACGACAAAGGTGGAGCCGACGTTGATGGCGTGTAGAACGACGTTCGAGTCGCCGCCGAGTGCCGGGAGGAAAAGCTTGTAGTCGGTCAAGAAGACCAGCAGCTGAGTAACCAGGTAGAAGGCGCTGAGGAGCGAGAGAAAGACGAGTCGAGATGGTTCTTGGAGATTGAGATCGAGCATGGCGAGTGACACTGTGAGCGTTCGCAAAGCTGCGCAAGTGGATGCAAAGTACAAAGTGGTTTGCACGGGTTGTGCTGCTGGACCCTTGGAGAGAAACTGGGACACAATGGAGGTAGCATCGATAGCGAGACCTACGACGGAGAGCAAGGCGATGACAACGTGCACAGCCAAGCGTCTAGCTTCGTAAGCAGCGGCGTCGATGGGTGTGCCAAGTGCCTTTCGCAGCTCGAAGGCATAGCCGTCGACCTCGTGCTTGACCTCTGCCTCTGCACTTGCGCTGACCGAGTCGGGAGATTCTGCGTCATGGATGTCTAGTCGAGTAAAGCCTGCAGGCGCAGATGAAAGTGGTGACCGGGAGGGAGAAGCAAAGAGAAGGTAGAGAAGCACGATGAGGATGGTAGACGCCAACACCAGAGCTGCTATGGTGTACTGGTCCCAAAGCGGCAGTCGCACGCTTGGCAGAGTGGTGATTGTAGCCATTGCGGGCGCGCGATGCAGCCCTAGCCAGGGTGATATCGAACGAAGCATTTGGCTATACGAGTCTAGCGATGGAATCGTGGAGTTCGTAGTGTAGGGGCCTGTGACTTGACGAATCGTCCTGAGATGACGAGGAGTCTTTTGCAGCTCTACGGATTCGAGCCCTGACAAGCAGTGCGAATAGAATGTATGTTTTTTGGAGTTGACGAGAGAACCGGAATCGAGAGGAGTACAACCGAGCCTATATTTTTTTCTTGAAGGAGTGTCTTTCTATGCCTGCTTCGTTGCTAGATGAGCGGAAGCGCTGTTTGTTGGTGGGAGGAGAAGGCGAAACGGAGGAATTAGAAGACGACCCCTGTACTGCCACAAGGCGGTTGATCTTATAAAGCTTTGTCGTTGATCTCCAACACTTGACAAGCACGATAGGGCCTCAAGGGTCAAAGTGTTTCTTATCAAACAGCAAAGAAGCAATTCCACACCGAATTGCAGCTCAACACCGCTTTAGCCGAATAAGTTTTCTTTTCTTTTTTTTTTTTTTTTTGGTGTGCTTGCGTGGGCGAACCGACGGCAGCTGATGAAAAATAATTGAAAATCAATTGAAAACTGCGCCTGTCAAACAAGGCTAAATATCGAATTTCAAAAGCAAAAGCAACACGGCACAACGGAAGAGTGTCTTCCGTTCCTGACTCGCGACTCAGCTCCGCGGTGACAGACGGCGTTCGGGCTCGGCAACCCCACTCTGCATCGAGTCAATCGACAGAGTCACATACTGTAACCACGAGTCATCTCCCCGCTCCTATCGCGGTGCAGATCGACAAACAACCAGATAGACAATCGCGGGGTGACTGATAGCCCACGCATAAACTTGAAATGCATGACATTGAAAGTAAAGAATGTGGTATCATGCCAAGCAGTACAGAAGTAGATAGGAAGAATGTGCATAAACCGACTCAGCTTTTCATGCAAGACCGACGCGTCGCATGTCGTTCAACAACCGCCGCTCTGCCGCGTTCAATCGGGCATCCTCTGTATCTAGACCTTCTTCGTCTTCCAAATCGGCGATGCTGGTCGGATGGTCGAGCGAGGCGGATCGATCTTGCTGCCTTGGAGCTGTGCTCGTGCGACCCAAGCGATGGCCTACACCCGGGAAGAGGATCCAATCCTCGCCAGAGCCACGTCCGCTGCCACCGCTTCGCCAACTCAAGGCAGAGCGAAAGCGGTTGATGAAGCCCGTCGCGCCCGTTGCTGGCGTGGACCCGCCACCAGATGCATCGTTGTTCGAGCCGGTATTCTCAGTCGACGATTCCTGTTCGCGACGTGCGGCATCGACAAGCGACTTGCCCCAACGCCAGGTGCGCCAGTAGCTGAGCATGCTCGACAGAAGCAAGGTCCATCCCACCACCATGAGCAGATAGGCGAACCATTCGGTCGACTGGCTCATCGAGTCCGAGATGCTCTCGCCTCCGACGTTGACCGGTTGTCCATCAGCCTGTGCTGCAAACAGATCCGCCAGCGTCGCTCCGTCCACCGAGGGTTGTGCCGGTTGGACGGTACGCGAGATCCAACCTCTTCTTCGGCGCGCACCGCCTCCATCGCCGGTATCGACATCTTCACCGAACCATCCGTTTCCAGCTCCAGCTCCAGCAGAGAACGCACCCGCACCTCTGCCAGCCTCGTCCGAGCCAATCACCTTGCCCTCAGCGATCTCGGCGGCCCTTGTGCGCATGTAGAATCCATACTGAATCAGAGTCGCGCCGAGTCCAGCTCGGCTTCCGCATCGTGCAGCGTGCGTTGTGTGGAGCAAATAGGTGAGCAAGAAGCCGACAAACTGGAACGTCATGGATACGAGCAGATTCCAAGCAAAGCCAAAGAAATTGCCAACAGCCAAACCCTCGACAATGAGATCCTCGATGGCGCCGACATGAGCACCTCCAGGCGTCCACCCGAGGCCTCTGGCGAGCGGGTGGTGGCTGCCACCCAGGATGGTGGTCTCCCAGTACTGAGGCACTGCGTCGGCGGCAGCAATCTCGTAGGTGGGCGGCTGAATATCGTCTTCGAGATCGTCGTCGTCGCCTCGGTCGTCGGTTGCCCCTGCGTTGTGGCCACGTCGACGACGTTCTGGCTTTGCACTTAGGTTGGCAAAGACGCCGTCCTGACCGATACCGCCACCGACGACGCGAGGTCGATGCACGCCGGCGCGGGCACCATCTTGCTGTGAGAGAGACGAGTAGCGAGCACCGGGAATGCCCATGCCGACAAAGCGGCCAAAGCGACCCAGAGCAAAACGCAGTCGATCGCTTCGTGAGAGATGTTCCGATGCATCTGTGCTCACGCCTCCATTTCCACCGCCGCTTCTCGAGGTGGGCAACGAGCTGTACCCGTTGCGATGGACTTGGCTGCCGCTGCCTGTGTTTGTCGAGTCGTCTGCTTCGTCTCCACCTTCAAAGCGCATTTCTATTGTGCGGTGGTCGTTGTTGTTGGACGATGCATTGGTAGTGTCGCCGATCGTTTCAGTACGAGGAGTGGTAGGGGTTGATGAAGGTGGCGGTCGCCTCGTCGCCGTGGGAAAGTAATCGGGACGTTCAAAATCGTAGGCAGGCGTGTTTCCGCTGCGATTGAAGAGCGGCGGCGGGCGGAAAGATGATAGGGATTGAGCGTTGGATGTGTTGGTAATGGCACGATTTGCTCCTAGTGGGTCATTGACGGAGGCGTTGTCGGGTTCTGGCAGCGCATCTCCGGCGTCAAAGAAGACATCGGTGGATGGTCTGGATGCAGAGCGATGTGCTGCTGCTGCTGCTGCTGCTGCTGAAGATGAGCTGCTGGCTTGAGCATAGTCTGGCAATGCCGGATCTGTTTCAGCAGGACCATTGAAGGCAGCAAACAGCTCGTCGGATCTGCGCGAATGTGAGCGGGCTGCTGGGCCTGGGCGAGCCATGCTTGGCTGTGATGCCGCGATGCAGTGGCGAGGAGGGTTGAGTGTATTTGTTAAATGGTGATGATTGTTTCTGAGGTAGCAATAGGAGGTTGGTGGCGAGAGGGTGATGGAGGTGATGATCGAACATGCAAATCGAAGTGGAAATGCCAAGCCGAGTGAGCATGCGTGTGCGTCCGCAAGTGGGCTAATTCAGTCTGACCTTTGACTGCTCAGATGGCTCGGTTGTTGATACTTTAATAATCATTATTCCCATGATGCAAGCAAAAAAATAAAAAGGGGGGTTCGTGTGCTGCCGCTGTGCTGCCGCGCCCCGTTTCTCACTCTGTGATTTCAGCTGAGCTCAAATTCTCGGCTGGTCCGACACACGGCCAAGGCTATGCACTCACCTTTTGGCTTGGCGGGCAATTTCGAGCAGTGTTACGCCTTCCGAACTCACAAAATGCAAAATTCCCTCAAAATTCCGACGTGTGACAGCTCTCGAGCCAACGCTTTCTTCCTTTCTCACAAGGACCGACCCAGCAACACCTCTTGCCTGCCACCAACCGTCATCATCCAGCAGATCTAGCAAGGATGGCTGCGACTGCAGCAGATACTGGGCACAGCGCTCATGCATCAACGCTCGAACCCCATCAGCTCGCAGCTCTCCTCAAGCCTCCCAGTCATGAACAGCAGATCAGCTACGTTGTCGAGCACTGCAACTACATTCTTCCTCAGCTTGCTTCCGACTCTCTCGCTGCATCCCTTGGCACCGACTCCAACACCTCGTCTACAGCTCCCGTATTCACCACACTCCCATCCTCATCCTCGCTTGAAGCGTATCTAGCTCAGCTCACTTCTGCACATCAGCAAGCATCGGCTCGCATCGCCAACCTCGAATCTCAGCTGCGCAACCAGCTCCTCTCCAGCCTGGACGGCGTCAAGCTTCTCAAGCAAAAGCTTGAATCTCTACCCGACCGCATTGCCTCCACAGAAGATAAGCTCCTCGACCTTTGCGAAGATCTTGTCATCGCTGGCGCTGCCTCCTCTGTTGCTGCTGCTCCCGAATCCAGCAGAGATGGTGCTGTCACTCTGATCAACAGACTCGATCAGTTGCAGGGCGCCATAGATCAGCTTCAAAGGGCAAAAGCCTACTTCTCCGTCTTGGCACAGGTAGAAGACCTTCGTCTTGCCATCATCAAATGCGATCAAGACAAAGCACAGCAGCAACGAGCTCTCGAGCTTCTTTCGCAGCTCGATGCCCTCGTTCGCAAGGTCGAAAAGCTCTCTTCCCTAGGCTCTCAGCAGCTTCAAGGTGGAGCAGACGAGCCCAAGCTAGTTGCATTCTTGCGCGCACAACGTTCTGCTGCCTTCAAGGCGGTTCGAAAAGCTCGATGTGCCAGGCTATCGCATGCCATTGAGCAGACCGGTTGGTCCCAAGCAAAAGCCGATCTCTCACCTCAGCAAGACGCTACCCATCAGCTCGATTCTACCGCCGCGAAACTCATCGAGAGCGCTCAAGTCAAGCTGGCCTGGGCTCAAGTCTGTCAACTTCAGGACACTGCCGAACACCTTGGCTTGCTCAAGCGCGCCACCGCGAAGCCATCTTCCAGTGCCGCAGACGAGCCCGTCACGGCCGGAAGCGACAACTACCAGCCACTGCTCACCACTCAGTGTCTCCTCGAACCCGTGCTCCTCCGCTTTCGCTACCACTTTGACGGTGATCGCTCTACCAACCGCCTCGACAAGCCCGAGTGGTTCATCTCACATGTTGCCGCTCTCATTCGCTCCCAAGCTCCACTCTTCTTACCTGCAGTCCATGGCGTTCCTGGCTCCGGCGGTGCGGTCGTTCGTCTCAACCGCGCCTATGCCAACGATCCTGCAGCAGCCTCGTCGCGCAAAGCTTATCGTCACATTGACACGTACGCCGAGCTGCTCCACGGCCTGCTCACACCTCTCCGTCGCAAACTCGCTTCCACCATGCCTGCCCTCCTCGAACATCCCTCTTTGCTTGCTCACACTGTCTTTCAGACTCTCACATTCGACGCTGAACTCGCCGACTCGTTCCCGCCCTCCCTCACAGTCCTCGACGGCGCCGGAACGAGAAAGATCTCCGACGACATACTCGACAACGCCGCATGGTTCAATCGCTGGCTCGACGGTGAAAAGGAGTTCGCTCTGCGTCGGTTCGAAGAGATCATCAACTCGCCCGACGCATGGGCTATTAGCAGCTCGGACAGCTTGGCAGATGACGATGAGCAGGTGTTCTACTCTTCCCTCGCTGATCCGAATGCTTCGGGCACGTCGACGGAAGAGACGGCAGGTCAGAGAACGACCAAATCCGCTAGATCTACCATCGAAATCCTCGACTCGGTCTCAGAACGCTACCGGCCGCTTCCTTCGCTCTCGCAACGCTTGTCCTTCTTGGCCATCGTGCAGCTGCCCATTCTGCGTTCCTATGCTCAGCGCTTGACGAAAAGTCTCGATGCGTTCGAATCGCTTTCTTCAGCTTTCGCATGCGCGATGCCGGGCGAGATCGTTGCCGGCACCGGCGCTGTTTCAGGCGGATCCGACTCCGACATGGTCAAAGGTCTCCGTGGGTTGGGCCGCTTGGTCAAGGCGTTGCTCTCAGCACAATACGTATGTACCGAGCTCGAGCGGTGGTCCGAATCAGCAGCGTTTGTCGAGATGTCCGAAAGCCTTGACTCGACCGAAGAAGGTCGTACGTTGGCTTTGGGTTTGCGCAAGGACGAGAACACTGAAGAGGATCGAGAGTTGGACGCTGCGAGTTTGGGAATGTTGCTCAGGCGCGGGCTCAAGAGGGGTGCTGCTGTGGCTAGACCTCTTGCGAGCAGCGGTGGCTCGCCGGTGCTGCCGAGTGGAGAGGGAGGGTTCGGCACGCCCAAGCTGAGCGATGTTGGTTCAAAACAAGTGTTGAGTGAGTTTGGACGTTATGGGGTGTGGGAAGAGCCGCGTCGCAAGTTTTCCGAGATCGCCGCTCGCGCGATTACTGCGATTGAGAGGCTGGTAACTAGCGAGGTGATTGAACAGCTGCGCGGTTACACTTTGCGTCGATGGGACCAAGAAGATCTTTCCAGCGACAACGAAGAGCAGGAAAAAGAACCCTATCCAACACCAACACTCATCCCAGCACTCTCGATCTTCTCATCACACCTCGCACACCTTGCTTCGATCTTGCAACGCGAAACCCTCCTCCCCATCTACCGTCACATCTCCACCTCCATCTCCACCGCGCTCGTCGAGCGAGTCATCATGTCGGGCGGGTCAAAACGCTTCACTTACGCCGGCGGGGTACGATTCGATCAGGATCTACGACAAGGTTGGTTGGGCGTAGTGCGCGAACTGGCCGAATCGAACGCTGCGCAGAGGGGCAACCTGTTCGGACGAAAGCCGGAAGCTGCTTGGAAAGCCGCGATCGACGCGGGGGTTTTGTTGAAGTTACCCTCTTCAACGGGTGGAGCAGGCGTCCGGGAAGGGAAAGGGAAAGGAGAAGCGGGAGGGTGACGCTGGCAAAGGCGGTTCAGATCGTTTTTGACGCGACCGATGAAGGCCAGGTCAAAGGCGACGAGTACAGGCAGTTGCTGGAGAGACTAGGGAACATCGATGATGGTAAGATCAACGTTAGAGAGGTGCTGAGGAGGAGAGTCGAGGTGTGCAAGTGAAAAACACACCCCGCTAGCTTTGCAATAGTCTGCTCTGCGCAATCCCAAAGATGGAAACCATTCCAACGTCGTACACACTCCCGGCACGCCGTTTGAAACACCACATTCTGAGCGTGAAAAAGATCTGTGATTGGTGGAATGTAGGTACACCTTTCACAATAATCGTGAATGTGATGAGGTAAAAGGGCCGAATTAGGAAAGCTTTTCGGTCGACCAAGCCGAGTTGGTTGCAAACTCTTTTGGCGCTATAGGGTTTGTCTGTTTCGTAGTCCACCATCGAGAGTTGGAAACGGGTGTAAGCACTTTGATCCTTCTATCGTCGGAGAGGGGAAAAGTAGAGGCGTTGGGTGAAGAAGAAAAAAAAAAGAAAAAGAAAAAAAAAAAAAACTTACACTTTGACCTCTTAAACTGCCGGTAAGACGTTCATCACGCTTCATCATCATGCATTCCCAGTCGTCGAGCGAGTGTCGGATTGGCTGCACAAAAGCAACGGTTGCAGAAAAGAATCAGTCAAATGTGCTGTGGAGAATGCGACGAGGACAGGGGGAGAGTGTGTGTTGGTGCATACCTTGCCGTCTTCAGCCAGACGTCGGACAACGTTGTATCCGGTACCTGCTACGCCGAACATGACTACCACCATGCCTGTGAGTATCCAGCACGGTATCAAGATTGACAGTCGGCAGCGTTGTTCAGATGCGCATTGGTCGAGGTTGAGCAAGAGAAAAGCAAAAGTCAGCAACACATCCTCCACCAACAGAGCCAGCACCGCCGCCTGGCTGCTGCAGATTGGACAGCTGAGCTTCGACGATAGAGCGTTGCGAGGTGGTAAAACGTACCCATGTGAAGGACGGCTTCGAAAGGAACAGGCATCTTTGTCTGCGTATGTCTATCGGTCGATGCAGAAAAGTCGATCTGTGCAGCTGGAGTCGAGCAGCGTCTTCCTTATCGTGCGCTATGAGTTGTCCGGATTAGGTGTTGAGAGAGCGGCTGATCGATCGTCGTCGGTGGATGATGATGAGCAGTTGGAAAGGAAGAATGATGATATCGAGATTGTGAGTCAGCTTGGACGGCGCTCCCACACGTGATTCGGTTCCGATCGAATGCGAATTTTGTTTTTTTTTCAAGCTATTGTTACACTTGTCGATTCAACATTTCTTGAAAAATCACGTCCGTGCACGTTGCGTCTCGTTGCGCTTTTTTGTGTCCCATTTTCTTGGCCCATTCACCGTCTTCTGAACTGGCAAAATAAAATCAAAGTCGAGAACACTTGGTCTCTCTTGCTTCTGTCGTACCAACACCTCTGCTCTCTCCTCTACACAGGCAGTACCTGGGCAGCTAACTGAAGACATACTCAAACATCCGCTGTCGCTAGAATCAACCCACCATGGATATCCCACTATCGAGCGACGCGCTCGACCTCTCGTTCCACCCCTCCCCCACAACCAACCTCCTCTCCGTAGGCCTCATCTCGGGCAAGATCCAGCTACTCAACTACGACGAGTACCTCGCTCAACCCTCGTCCTCATGCACGCCCGCACCATCCACTAAAAAACTCAAACGTTCCGAAGAGCACCCCTCTGAGACTCCTGCCAAACTATACCGCAAAATCTGGGTCTCTCGACCGTCGAAGAAATCCTGTCGCGGTCTGGCATTCTCTCACACCGGCTCCTCCATCTACTCGATCTCCAAAGATAAAGGTCTGTTCGCGACAGATACCGAGACGGGGAAAGTGGTGGATAGCTGGGTGGACGTGCACGAAGCGGCGCCTAGTCGGGTGCTACCGATCGATGAGGGGATGGTGGTGACGGGCGATGATGATGGCGTGGTGCGGCTGTGGGATCCACGTAAAGGTGGTGGAGTGGGTGTGAAACCGGTGAGGATGTGGGATCATCACTTTGACTGGATCACGGATATGGTTTACCTGCAAAACTTGCCGGTGCCTAAGCCGAAGACCCCGGCGGAAGCTAAGAAGTCGAAAAGCATGTTGAAAAAGGAACGTAGGCGTGCTAGGCAAGCCGAAGCGCTCAAACAGCAACCTTCTGACGATAACGACAGCGATTCCTCCGACACAGACTCCGGCGCTGGCGCTGGCCCCAAAGGCCCAAGCCGCTCACGACTCATCGTAACCTCCGGCGACAGCTCGCTCAGCAGCATCGACCTCCGCTCCTCCGGCCCAACCTCGTTCGAACTCAGCCAAGACCAAGAAGACGAACTCCTCAGCATAACCCCCATCCGCTCCTCTACAAAACTCGTCGTCGGCACCCAACTCGGCATCCTCTCCCTCTGGTCCCCCTCCCGCGGCCTCCTCGATCACGTAGATCGCGTACCCGGTCACCCCGCCTCCGTCGACACCCTCGTAACCCTCGATTCGGAAACAGTGCTCACAGGCAGCTCGGACGGTCTCGTGAGGGTGGTCCAGATCCTACCGTCGAAACTGTTGGGCGTTATCGCGAGCCACGATGGTTTGCCGGTAGAGAGGATGAAGAGTAAAGGTAGTGTGTTGGCGAGTATCGGTCATTCGAATGCTGTGAAATTGACGGATTTGTCGCCGTTGTTGGAGGAGGGGGAGGATGAGGAGGGGGAGGAGGAAGAGGGTGGGGCGTTGGGTATTGTTGATCTGGGCGGGTCTGATGACACCGATGACGAGGAGGAGGATGAGGAGGAACAGGACGACTTTGCCGATCTCCAAGTTGTCAACGACGACGACGACGACGACGATCAACCTTCCCCACAACCCGAACAGGACTCAGACTCCGACTCAGACACCCCCGCCGCCAACTCAGGCAAACAAAACTTCTCCGATCTCTAAACCCTCCATCACACACACACCCTTTCTCACCTCTAATAAAAAAAAAGACAACAAATCCACATTGCAAAACAACCCCCCCCCCCCGTCTACATATCATCAGCCCTCGTCGGCTGACCGCTAGTCAAATTCATCAAGATCGCCGCATCTCTCGCGGTCAACTGTTCCGGATTCGGCCTCGCCTTCGCCCTCTGCGTCCTAGCCCTACTCGTCGGACTAGGCGGTCTCGGTGGCGGATTCATCCTCTGCGCCTCCTTCAAACTGATCGTCGCATTGTTGTAACTCGAAATCACGGGGAAGCTGTGGTCTCTTCCGATGGTGCTCTTCATCAACGCCTTCATCCATTCTCGCACCAGGATGGGATCTTCGCTGCTGAAGTAGTGCGGTTTTTCGGTTTCGTGCAGGATCTTGAAACCGTATTTGCCCGGATTGGTGTTTTCGTCCGCAATGACTTTGTAGCCTTTCATGTTGACGTAGCCTTTGATCTTTTCAGCGCGAGGATCGCGTAGGATGACCAGGTCGGGTCCCTTGAGTGCCAGGTAGCGCGGTTTCCACGAGTTGTACCGTTCGCCCTTCTTCTTGATCCACCCTTCCAGGTCGACCGGTTGGATGCGCGCCATGACGGGGCCATTGGCCGCAGCGTTTCCAGCAGCGCTCGCAGAGGGTGTAGGCGCAGCATCTACACCAGCAGATCCGATGCTCGTGGGTCGCGCATTGGCCCCCATGCCCATACCCGCTGCGCCCATGACAGTAGCCCCACCCGTCGACTGCCTCTGTCGTCGCGCCGTGTCTCCGTTCGAATCAAAGTGCGGGCTCGAGGTGGGCAACGAAATCTGCTCCTTGATATTGGATTGCGAAGACTGCGAGCTGATGTTGCGTGAGCTGCGGGCAAAGCCAAGACGCGAAAGTGTGCCCTTGCTCTTCTCGTCATCGTGGCCGCTGCTGCCTGGTCCACCCGCACTTCCGGCCTGTCCAGGTGGCGGTTTGCGATTGCGCTGGCCAAGACCAAAGAAGCTCGATCGGTTGCTCTTCTCCGACGTGCCCGCCGATCCAGTGGACTCGCGCTTGCGTGGCGAAGTGGGCAACGCACCAAGCCTGTCCTCGTTTGCACCGCCAGTCGGCTGATAGCGCGGACTGGACATGCCAAACTGAGAAGCACTGGTGGGAGAGAGCGGAGCTTCGCCACTGCCTCGCACAAAGCCTTCGCTCGGTTGACGCGAGCGGGCGCTCTGACCAGCCTGCTGCGCCTGCCAAGCTGCTACACCCGCTGCACCGCCGAAACCTTGTCCTCCGCCAAACCCTTGGTTGGGACCACCGAACGAGTCGCGGTCACGCTCATCACGGTAGCTTCCAGGTCGACTCGAACTGGGTGCTGCAAAGCTCTGATCCAAGCTGGTCTCGGCCATGCGTGCATTGAGACTGCGTCCGTCGGCATTGCTGCCGCTGTGCGATCCAGGCGTGTAAGGCGAGTACGAGGGGGTGCCAGTAGCGCTGCCTGCACCATGAGCAATGATAGCTGGGCTGCCCAGACCGTCAGCCTGAGCGGGCTGCGACAGGCCGGGAGTGGTGACAGCGCCGGGAACCTGAGCACGAAGCTCCTTGATACCGTTGGCGACCTGGAAACGCTTGCCGAACGCGAGAATGTCGATCTCTTTGAGAATGTTGATGTCCATCTCGAGCAAGACGTCACCAGAGATCTCGTGCTCGCGGAACTTGCCGACGACGGCTGTCTCGTCCCAGCCCTTGGAGCGAGCCCACTCGACGACGTGGTCGACATTCCATTCGGTCGGGTCGCTGGGCAAGTTGGCAGATGCGGCGGCGGACGGAGATTTGGAGCCTGCCGCAGCGGTAGCGGAAGTGGTCTGAGGCAGGTCCTCGTTGGTGGGGCGGCGATCGAGGTGGCTGCGGTGGCAGTGCCCGTGGCGACGCCGGTGCCTGCGCCTGTTCGGATGCTGTCGCCTGCGACGGATCGGACACTCTCATCTGCTGCTGGAGCGACCGAGTCGTTGACAAAGGGGCCGTTGGCGGATCGATCGTGACCAGTGACACCTCCGGCAGCAGCAGTAGCAGCAACGCCACCGAGTGCGACCGCGCCGACACCGGCTGCAAGAGCGGGCACAGCGTTGGAATAAGACTGGGCAGGTGGAGCCACGGTCTTTGCAGCTTCGGCATCTGGAGCAACGGCGGATGTAAAGTCGTTCGAGGTGAGAGGTGCCGAGGCTGGCGCGGACGATTCCGCCGGCGTCTCTTTGGGGTACGATCGAGGCTGTCTCGCAGCCTCGTCTTCGACGATACCTTGCAGATTCGAAGTGGGGGGCTGGATCTCGCGTGCGGCGACCCCCTCCGTGGGAGTGGAGGCGAGGTTGCCAAAGAGTGGGCTGTGCGTCTTGTCCTGGAAGTCATCGAGTTGGCCAACGACGGAGCCTTCGCTGTCGCTCTCGTCGCTCATATCAACGCCAGCGATGGAAGCAGCAGCTTTGGACTTTTCTTCGGCAAGGTCGATCTCGCCTGCAGCCAACTTGGCTTGGCGTTCCTTCTCCTTTTCGAGGAGCAGCACGCGCTGACGTTCCTCCTCTTGTTCAAATTCGCGTTGAGCGTCTGCACGCATGCGCTGCTCTTCCTGCTTTTGGCGTTCTGCATCGTTTGCGAGATTCTTCTGAGCGTTGGCTGCGAGAGCTGCGCGAGCTGCACGAGCGGCAACGGACCTGCTGGCAAAGTCGTCGGATTCGCCAAAGTTGTCCGAGTGATCATCGGCATCGGTTCGCTCGCTGGTGAAGGAGGCACGAGACGAGTCGGCAGCCGCATTGACACCGATAGCAGCAGTAGCCGCAGCACCGGCGCTGGCACCGTTGCCATTGATGGTGGGCGGTTTTCGATCGCTCTGAAGCTCGGTGAGGGCGTTGTCAATGTCGGCCATGGTGGAGTGCATCACACCGGGCTTGGTGCTGGAGGAGGCAGGTTGAGGAGTGCCGAGTGCGTCCGGGGTTGCATTGCCCGATTTGGCGGTGAGAGCGAGGTTTCGGTCGACGGTTGTGTAGGTGAAGGGAAAGAGACCAGTGTGACCGCTCTCGTTGGTTCCCTGCCACCATCCGTCGCCGTACTCGTCATCCTTTTCGACGACGAGGATGCACTCGCCGGCCTTGAAGGAGACTTCGTCTGGGTTTTCGGCCTCAAAGTCGTGAAGCGCCCAAACGCGATCGACCGACTTTGCAGAGGCCATCTTTGGCAACAATGTGGGCTGATTCCGGTTGTGCTTGGCGAGAGGGCTGACTTAAGGTTTCGGCCTTCCGAGGAGCGACGGAAAGTGGGTCAAGTCGCCGGAGGCTGCCTTGCTGCGAGTGAGATCCCCTTGTCACCGATGATAATGGAAAGAGCAGAGTTCACTAGAATAAAGCAACCCGTCGACCCTCTAGTCTGTGTGATCAAGGGCAAGTGCTGAAACGATGATGGAGATGAACAAGATCGATCGCCGGACCCTGCGAGCCAAATTAGGCAGATTTCCTTGGTAAGTTGATTGGCTTGCTGCGATCGCCAAAGCTGAGCGAGTATCACGACCTGCTCCTCGACAAAGAGAGCAAGTTGATAATTCAGCTGGTTGCGTCTAGAGAGCAAGCAGCAACTTTGCTCGAGAGATGGATGGAGGAGGAATGGATGGAGAGGCGTGGGGGTTGCCGATTGCGATTAGTGCCCGGAACATCGGGAATGTTTGCGACAACTGAGCCATTTCGCTCGCTCGCTCTCTTTCTCGCAATTCAACTCGAATCCCTCTCACTTGACGCCGAAAAAGAGTGAAGAAAATCAGACGACGCCTTCCCGCTTGGCCCGCACGCATGCATGCAGCCAGCCAATTTCAGGCGATTTCGTCGTTACAATTCTCGGCCTGTGCACGCACGCTTTCCAATTTCGCAAGTTCGCGCCTTTTTCTCTTGAATTGACCGTTTGACAGAGAAGAGCGTCTCTGCAATTATTAATAGAATTCTAATCAACGCCCAATTCAAAACTCAGCTTGACAGTTGAATTCTCGATTCCCCAAATCAGGCAAGTTGCAGCTGCAGACAGGTCAACGCTCACATTGCAGCCAGAGTTGCAGATTCAGCATGTGATGATGCTCGATAAAATCTCGACCGCCTTTGATCTCAGACAGAATCTCGCATCTTGCATGCCGCTGTTGCCATCAGAGAGCTCAAATCTACAATCACTCCATCACAGCATAGCATTAAGAGTGGAAGAAGTGTATGTATATGCAGAGCCAATGAGATCACGAGGCTGTCATTCTAAGCCGAAGCAGTGTTGGCAGGAGCAGCGGTGGCTTTGGCACGATTGCCTCGCAGACTCCTCAGCAGCGCCAGATTCGATTTGGCACCGAAAGCCGGCTTCTTGGCTGGTGCCATACCATGCCGAGGTGTCCAAGGTCCTAGCGAGGTATCGCTGTAAAAGTCCATTGGATAGTCTCCATCCAACGGCAGCTGCTTGTCCTCCCGAGCAACTTGATCGCCCTCGCCGTTGTTCTGCCTGGCAGGCGTCCTGCTCATTCCAAGTCCTTCCACGTCTTGCTGCCATCCCTTGACTTTCTTGACGCTCACCGCTGCTTCGTACGGGCTGAGCAACGGCTTGGCGAACGCAGATCCCCAATCGATCGACAGACGCGGGCAGCTCGATTGGATGAACGCCGCCAGATGCTCTCCAAACAAACCCAGCTTCTGCGGAGACAGTTCAGACAGCAAGAGTGGCACGTGCGGAATGGGCGGCGTGTGCTCTGCCAACGATGCTGTCAGCGACTCGAGCACACGCAGGCTACCCTGTCGTCCAAGCGTGCCAAGCACAACGCCCCAACCCGAAGCCACCGTCGTTCCCGCCATCGCCGCTTCCTCCTTCTGCTTGACGATCGACGACTCTGGATCCAGATCCAAACCTCGTACGCTATCCTGTGCCAACCTCACCGCCTCTCCGCGCATCTTGCGCATCTCGGCATGATCGTACAGCTCCCGCACAAACCTTTTCGTGTAAGGGTCGTATCGGAATGCAGGGATGCGTGGGTTGGCGATCATGATCGACTCGAGGTGGAAGCGTCCATCACCAATGTAGACGATCGCGTCGATGCTGTCCTTGTCCAGCTTGGGCGATGTACATCCCAGCACCTCGCCAGGACTGAGCGGCTTGACTTGCGGGACCGTCACCTTGTATTCGCCCGAGCTCCACGCCTTCCATTTGGCTGCTTGGGCGATGTGGTCCACCGAGCCGTCGGCTGCCGTGCCCGCGGTGAGCATCAGTCGATCGGTTTCAGGCTCGCCAGAGACGATCTGTCCGTCCGCGAGGCGATATTGTTGCTGCTCCAGCGCCTCTCGCAGGCCATGGATGGCGTTGATAAACTGAACGGTACCAACCAGCGCCAGATGTGTTTGTGGTTGTGGCGCAGCAGCAGCAGCAGTTGTAGCAGCCGTACTCGAGTCGGTCTCTTGTTCGCCGATTTGAATCTTGGCACGACCGGCGGACTCGTCCACTTGAGCTCGCTTTCCAGCTGCATTCTGACTACCACCCAGAATCTTTGCCCTGAAATCGTGCTTGTCGCTCGGGAAATTGGCCCTGATCGTCGCGGCCAAGTGCGCAGGGTCGATGGAAATCTCGACAAACACGTACAGCGTCTTGATGGCCGTCTGATCTACCGGCACCAGACAGCTGTGTCCGTAGTGTACGAGCATATCGCACCCAAGCGCCATCGCCGTATAGTCGTCCACGCAGCAAGCGCCGTACGTCACGTCGCCCATGATCACCGTGGTTGCGTCCGTGAAGCGCTCCACAATGTCGGCGATACCTGTCGCCCAGAGCGTGAGACCCTCTGGCATCTGGAGCGCTACACATGTTGCCGAAGCTTTGCGGATGTGGTGGATGGTCTTGTGGATCTCAAAGTTGTAGTTGGCAGGAAGAATCGATGCGATGGCCTGGTTGAGTTCGGCGTCGTCCAGGATTTCGGAAGGCACTGCGTTGGCGATCCACGGTCGTGATGGCCCTGCCTCGCCATCGACGCCATTGCCTGGAGCCGCGGCAGTGGCAGTGAACCTTTTGCGAGGGTTTTCTGCGTTGGTCTGCATGTTCTGATGCGATCCTCTGATGCCAAGAGGATGTAGGTGGTGGTGATTGTGGGCGAAGAAGCAAGTTGTTCAGGGCCCAACGTCAAAATCTTCGCAGCATGACGAAAAAAGAGAAAAGTGCTGACAAATCATGACCAAGTGAAAACTCTTGCACAACCTAACATTTTTTTTTGTCTATCGGCCCAGCTGTTCAGTCGCAAACGCAGAGAAAGCCGAGTGTACGAATTTAGGGCGCTCTTCTGGTCGATAGAAAGGGCACATGACGTCGTCGGTGCTTAGCTCGTCCAAGCTTGCCGAACGCCATGAAGTTGGTGCCTCTCTTCGCTATCGCTGGCGAGGTCGCTTGCAACATCGCCTGCAACGTCGCCTACGAGATGGATTCGCTAGCAAGCTCATTTCGTCACTGGTCATGTTGAGTTTGCAGGCGCAAGAAGCAGTTAGGAAGGTGATGGTGTGGATCGCGCCCACAGCAGCGGTAATTTTAGCTTCAGTATGGGTCGCCTTTTGGTACAGCGATTCGTAGCAGACATGTTGTCCTTCATCAACAGATCTTGGATGGCGACATGAGAAGAGACATGACTCTGTGGTTGACGGTCGGGCTTTCAATACACCTCCACAAGCTTGAAACGAATTGCTACTAGCTGACTTAGCGTGCCTGGTCGGAAATTTGGCTGGGCTGAAATGTGGAAACAGGCAAGTATCCATGGCAGCCTGCGCTAGCTTGGTGGACGCTCGATCACCTTGGTCGTTGGTAGAGCGAACTACTGTAAGCGCAAGACTACTGTGGAGTGAATATCGAGCAGGCTAGTGAGCAGAGCGAAGGCTGGAGAATGGTCTTCGAGATGGCCTTCCGTCGGGAGACAGGGCTCGTCGGAAGATTAGTGCTCTTGCTTCCCATGGCCGCCATGTTCTAGAACCACAACTTTCCGGCCAAACTCTCGACACTAGCGCATGGGCAAAGGGCGAGTCGAAGAGGCCTCAGACGTTGCAGAAGCGGTCTTTGCAAGCTTGACCTGCAGCGGCCACTTTGCTCTGTGGTGAGGCTGTGCCCGGAAGACTCAGCTTAAGAGGGTCCATCGGCACTGTGACGCATGATTTCGATACGACTATAAACTGAGCCTTCTGACAGGACAAAAGAAAGCAGCAAAGATGAACCATCAATGGCCGTCTTGAACCCAAATTTGCATGGTTGGGACCGAGGAAAGGGAAGGGAAGACGACAGCAGAGATGCAATGAATAGACAGTTGCCCGAAATAGAACCAAACACCGTCGCTCGGCTGAGACGTTTTTGTCAGTGGCCAGCGCAACGCATGAGATTTTGACAAGCAAAAGGGCTAGAATGCATTCGACGGCGACTCACATCTGGCCAAGTTTGCAACAGCATAGACGATCGGATAAAGAGAAGAAAGATCTCTCTTTCTCGGCGACTCAAATCTGAATTGCTTTCTTTCCAACTTGTCGGCATACAAACGACCTCGGTCTTTGGCGATCTCACGATTTGAAGCTGTTGCCATCACTGCTTTCAGTCAAAACGTAGGGTACTGTACACCACAGCGCAGGGAGGAGTGTCGGTTATGCAATCCAGTGCAAACGAGAAAATCGAACCTTGAGACACCAAGAGAGGACAAGACAACGTGGTTCGGATCTGCATCGTGCCTCGGTCAATGCAACAACATGACAACAGAGAGTTTTTTTTCTTGTCGACTGCACCGCAAACCTGGCAAGCCACTGTTGAGCCAGAATGGGAGGTTGATACATACAACGTTTATTGCAGGGCTGGATGGTGTCGGGGCGAAGCATGCACAGCGGTTCGATAAGAAGGCGTGCTTCATGTCTCGCGTAAATGCGAAATGCTCCCTATCGCCCGCACTGGAAAGTTTGCACATTGTGAGGCCACTCGAACTCGTGCAGCAGGCAACTCTTCTTGAAAGACAGGGGAAAGGAGATACAGCAGTTAGGATGGTGGCAGACTGGCCTCATTGGCTGCTGGGGATGGGTGGCGATGGTGGACTTCTGAGTAAGGCCTAGCGGAGGCGTTGGATTTCAAATCACGATTTTCTTTGCTTGGCGGTTGGAGATGGAGAAAAAAAAAATCCACTAGTCTTTGGCAGTGCAGTTTGAAATTTCCTTGCTCACAAGCCGCGAGATGTTCTCTTTTTATTTTCGAATTTTAAATTTGCTGCATTTGCTGCATTTTCGATTTTTTTTTCTTTTTTTTAATCGTGGGTCGGAGTCAAGAAACGCGTGGTTACACAGGCTAACCATGGAAAGATGCGGGGTGGATCGGGTCGGAAGTCTGGTCTGCAGCTGATCTTTGCTGTGCTTTTGTAGCACAACACGCAAGGTACGCCTCTCTTTGCTTCGGATGAGCAAGACAGCTGCAGCGTCATGCGACTCAAACCGACAACCAGCGTCGGCACCACTTTAGTTCCGTTTCAGACCGCACTCGGAACTCCTTGCTCGTCCGCAAAAGTACGGGGTACCTCAGCTCCCTGCTTGACAGCCGTGACACACTCCACGAGAGAGCAAGGAATGTGACTCTGCCTGGCAGCTTGGTAGACTAGTTACTGCCTGTATCTCGACCTTCTTCGTGCACTTTGCGGATCCGTGCAGCCATCAGTCGACATAGTTACAACGCAGCAACTCGATACTGTCGAGGCCCACCCTTTGGTATGACATTCACCCAACGATGTTTGATCTGAGCAAATCATGGTATACGGACAGCCGAGAATCAACTTGCAAAGGCAAGCCGTCTTGAAGGCAAACACTGTGTTGGCCTGGTAGCACTTTACGCCAAAACCATCAGTGAATGGAGCAGCGACTCAATCTGATCTAAGCGAGATGAAAGCCAATTGGAAAGATGGGCGAATTGCGGGCAGGGAGTAGCAAACTCGAAATCTGATTGGCCAAAAGAGTCTCGAGCTCTTAGTCCAAGCGAGTCACAAGCATCGTATATTGTGCCAGAAAAAGTGCCGACGTCGAGGCGAAGGAGCAAGGGCCCTGAAACCACAGCGGCGAGTCGAGTGTATTGCCAGTTGCGAGTTAGGTATCTGCCCTGTCTGCTGCCCACTTGGTTCCCATGGACATGCAATGCGACACGATGCAAACCATGCGTCTCGGATGTCAACTCCGCACTAAAAAGTGAGGCGCAGGAGCTGCAGCTGCACTGCACACCTCTGTCAGCACGTAAAACATCGTTTCACCCCCACCTATAATCTGCTCTCTCTCTCTGCCCCTCCATTGGTCAGAGCGAAGTGTGTTTGTGTGGGGAGGAGAGAGGAAGGGATCTTATTTTCGATGTCCGCAGCGCGACACGAACAGAATCCAACCAAACGTGGCCATCGGTTCTCTCGTTGTGAATGCCGTAGCCTTGCGTTGTTCCGATGAAGCATTCGCTTGCGTCTTGGTTGCCGCCACCATCTAAGCGAGCGAGCGAGAGCAGCCTCGCGTTCGGAGCGGGCATGTACTGTACTGTACGTAAACTCGAGAGGCTGAGGAGGAGGAGGAGGAGGAGGAGGAGGAGCAAGAACAAGAAAGTTTCTAGTCGAAGTGTAGCACGAGGTTCGCTTGCCCTGGTTCTGGACGAAACCAAAATCGAATTCCTGGTTTTGTGCAACGGCACAGCATCATCGTGAGCAGCCATCTCTGCATCCCATCGAAATCCAGAGGATCATCTGCATGCACTACAAACCCGCAGTGCGGATCCGCAATCGACCCTCCTCTCTTCCTCCCCTCGTCGTGATGTTTGCCACACCTGCAAGCCCCAATAAACCCACGATGTACACGCTGGGATGCACAGAGAGAGAGTGTGTGTCTGTGTGGTACAATACATGGGTGGACGGATAGATAGGTTCAGACTCCGGTGCTGTCGTTCTCGTTACGTGCGTACTTACGGAAGCTTTACAGTCTTGCCGCCTGAAACTACTCTTTACTGCCGTAGATTGCGGCTTGGCGGCATCGTCGTGATTGTTGCGCGCGGCATGGATGGCTCCAAGAATGGATGGCTGGATGGACGATATGCTAGCTTGGCACCTGTCGTTCTCTACAGCCCGTGTTTGGAAAGGCATAGCGTGAGAAAAGAAAGAAAGAAAAAAAGACAAGCCAAATATTTTAATTTTCTTAGCCCAAATAAAGAAAAAGAAGAAGGAAACCAGTCTCCCCGCTCTTTAGTCTACTTTCGACCCCGCCTTTTTTTATTGATTTTTTTATTTATAAATTCCGTCAAAGTGATTTGTGGTTTGTGCTAGTGATGCTCTACTTGCTGCACGCTGACTGCTCGACTGTTCCATCGCTCCAAGTGTTGTAGCGTCTCTGTGTCACGACCCTACGTCTCGCCTCGCCTAGCTTGCCCTCTGCCAATGGCCGCGTTGCCCTTGCTTGTCCTCTGGCCTCGAGCCGCTTCCCCCCCCCCTTGTGACTCTCCGGGTGGATTTCTTTTGGCGTAGTTTGTTGCATAGCCGTCTCCATCTCTCTGTGCTGAGCCTCCTGTTCCTCTGCTCTGGATTCGTCGTTCGCTTCGAAACTTTTGGCCTTGTCCAGCCTTGTCCAGCAAGTTCACACAGGCCCATTTCGCCCAGACAAAAGATTCGTTCCAAACAAAGAGGCTAGTTGCACTACCAAACGGTCCATGTCAAATGACTTGTGCTCCAAGTTTGCTTGGCTTCAGACCCAGACCAGTCGCCCTCTAACTCTCCTCGTATTCTGCCTGCGCCGCCACCCGACTGTCTCCCTGTCTGTCTGAGACCCACGCTGCTCACTTTCGTACACACCGCGGCACCCTGGTTTTTCTCTCTCTCTCTCTCTCTCTCCTTTTACCTGGCTGGGTCTGCTGGCTCGTAGCCTAAGCAGCAGCTGGCTCGCGACCCGGCTTTTGGCTGCCGAACCGTAGCACCGCCATCTCCTCTTTCTCTCTCTGTCTCTTGCTCTGTCGTTCGTCTCGCCTTGTCCGGATCCTGGTCTGCCCGTGTTTGCCTCGCCTGCCTCGCCTGCCTCGCCTGCCTGCCTTTCTGCTTTCCTCTCTCTTGCTGCGTCCACCCCAGTCTCGTTCTCTTCCGGCCTTCCAAAGAGTGTCCAGCCCTTGCCTCACCCCAGATTTTTCTTTCCTGCTTTTCGCTTTTAAAAGTCCCCCAGATTCAAGCTTTCTCGAAAAGAGGTGGAATCTCTTCGCCCTCTCTTGACCTCGTCCATCGTCTCACTCTTGACCTCACCACCACCACCATCCTCTTCTCTGGACGTACGCTATTTGCGAATCTACGCACCGTTATAGCAACGACTCGAACAAACACTTGAAACACCCTGTCGACCAAGTCCCAGTTTGCCCCTGTCTTCCAGCTCAGCTCTTTACATCGAAGCTTCAGACCAAGAGGATCACCTCACCGACTACCCTGGACCCGCTCACCTTCAAAAGGCAACGTCGCCACCTCACCCGCGTCATCCTTTGCTCTGTATATAGCCACTCGCCTTTGGCCGCCACCCTTCAGATCCTGGCTTTCTAGTGGCATAGATTCCATTACACCGTTTCCTCCCCGGACATCATAGCTCAACCCCTTTCAAAATGAGCTACATCAGCAGCGGAAGCAGCTCCTCAGGCGCAACTCCCTTTTCAGCTGGTCCCTCTAGCTCTACCTCTCGCAGTCCGTCTGCTAAACCCTCCACCTCTTTCTCCACCATCAAAAAGCAACGACGTCTCACGCTCCAAGATATTCACATCCCTGTCGGTTTCGAGATTGCCAAGGACCTTGGAGAAGCAGGCACCGAGTACCCCTCGGAGGAAAACATCCAAAAGGCAGCAGAGGTCTTGCAGTCTCTTCGCGGTCGCATGCCTGACGGCTCTGACGGTCAAGTCGCTGCATGCGATTACTGCAGGCGCCGCAAGATTCGCTGTGATCGTACCAAGCCCACCTGCGGCAGCTGCGTCGCATCAGGCCGAAAGTGCACCACCGAGGATATGCTGCGTAAGCGTGGCCCTCCATCCAAGAAGGAGCGCGCCATCCTCGAAGCAGCCGGCATCATCTTCCGCGGAACAAGGCCACACAGGAGACGCAGAACAGCCACCACTTCGCTCGGCTCGGGTGCCGCCAAGAAGCAGCACGAACAGATGCTCAGAAAGGTCGAGGAGGTGGCGGGCACCAGAACACGCGCCAACTCGACCAACTCGGGCGACACTGCTGCCGTGGCAAGCCTGGTGGATAACCTGGATGTCGCAAGCAAGAACTCCTGGATGGAGATGTTGAGCATCGCCACACGCTCCCCCAACCCCTTTGCCGACTCGCCCGCTTCCTCGCCCTCGGACATTTCCGCCCAAGATGCATTCCGCGCCGACGCTGGAGCTTGCGACTACATGATCCCTCACGGCGTCTCGTCCATGCCACCTCACGGTGTATACGCCGGTGCGCCGTGGGACAACACGTGGACGCCCTTTGGCGCTGATCCTCGGAGCAAGTATGTCCCCAACGGCCCTGTTCCCACATTGGAGCTTCCGAACCTCTCCGCTTACGCCTGCAATGCCAACCTCGACAGCAAGGACAGTATGGTGAGGTCGCCGCTCGCCTCGTTCGACGCAGGCGCTCTCGATTGGTCTGCGTCCAACGCATCGCCCTCGCACTACCAGATGATGTTCTCTCAAGCTGCCGTGCCTCCGCCCCCTTTGACCATGAAGTCAACATGCCGGTAGTCCACGTCGACCCACAGATCATGGAGCCTCACCACCACCCACATCAGCACCATCAGCACCAGCACCAGCAACAGCCATCGCAGGCACTCCAGCCATTCATCAGCTCACCCACGAGCATCGCCGCCGAAGCGATAGCCTTCCAGACTGCCATGGGCCACTTTTTCCCCAAAGCCGAGCCTCTTGCATCATCTGTGTCGTCGCTCTCCAACATGTCGTCGTCGTCCTCATCGGCAACTGCCGAGGTGAGCACACCCTACGAGCTGGACCAGTTCATCTCGATGGGTGAGCATCATCAATACCATCACCACCAACAGCAGCAGCATCAGCAGCATCAGCAACATCAGCAGCAACAGCAACGTCTGTCGTTTGCGCTCTCCTTCTAAAAATGCATACCCTTTCTGTTATCTCGTATAATACATTCATCGTTTTACAGTTTTTTTCCTCGGGTTTCATACGCCAGTGTCACCAGGCGTTGTATTTTGTTTCCGAGTGATACTCACTCTTGTACATCTACATGGCTCTTTCTAATCTCAGCTGACTCTTTGTGCTTTTCTTGCGCTTTCGTGTGTGTGTGCTAAAGACTGGATGAAGATTCATGATGGCGCAATGAGTGATATTCTATGGTGAAAGATAGACGAGGCAGAGATTGAGCGAGGGAGCGGCTAGCATTGTCCGAGGAGGCTACTCTTGGGCCATCTGTGTCACGGTGAACGACAAGAGAAGCAGGGGCGAAGGCAAAGACAGTGTCAGTCACAATCTCTGCAAACTGTGTTGTGCCGCTCGAGGGACTTACCCGTATTTTTCTTGGGGAAAGACTGTGTTAGGCAAGCGGGATCAAAGTAAGGTCGATGAAGGTCAGCTTGCGGTCACTCTACATCGAGGTCGGCGACGCACTTACCCGTGTAATTGTTATTGGTGTAGACATCGAGATGATCCTGGATGTACCGTTGCGTCGGGTGGTCTGGTGGGTCGCAACTGATCCGATCCGGTTCACCGTCCTTCTGATAGACTCTGATATAGTCGATCCGCATGACGGCAGGGAAATCAATCTGATTCCAGTGCACCTTCTGAAACCCGTCCGACAGCGCCAAGTTGATGACGATGCTCATCGGTTCCGTCGGGATGATTCGCTGACCTATCTCCGTATACTGGTTCGCAGCGAGCGAGGCGCCAGAGAGCGTCCACGTAGGTTGACCGTTCAAGAACCACGTAATGCTTCCACTTCCATCCCCCGTCCAATCAGGATCGTACTGAACACCCATCGACACGGGCACGCCTCCAGACTCGGCGTATGCTGTATCCGGCACCCTCGTCACCCCGACACCGCTTCCTGATAAATTCCACCCGTATACGGATTAAACTGGCTATCCGCCGAATGCAGCGTCGCCACGCTCGGCGACTGGTTCCACGTATAATTCGCATCAAACGGTGCAATCTGAAACGACTGCGACGCCTCTCCATGTCCCTGCTGCACCTGGATCTCAAAGATGTCAATCTCAGGACTGCTTCTTCCCACCCTATGATTCGGTCCCGGATGATCCTCCCCCTCGCACGTACACGCCGAACACCGCTGCCCTTCCAAATAACTAATCTTGTAATCCGCATCCTTCGAATACAACCCATGCGCATTCAGCGCTGCAGCCGGACCCGTCCTTTCGGGATTCGTCTGGTTCGGCAACGTACCCACATCGCACGTGCTGTAGCTGTACGGCCACATACCCTGCGTCGTACCCGCATACCCGGCACGGCCCAGGTTGCCCAACATCCACACAGCAGGCCAAAACCCCTCATCGTCGTGCGCACCTGGTAGCACGACACTGGTCTCGATATACCCACCTTGGAAGCAGAATTTGTTCCACGACTGTAACATGCCAGATTGGAAGTTGAGATTGTGCGTTTCCTTCTCTTGCATCCAAATGTTGAGGAAACCGGAAGAGGTGTTGACCGCTTCAGGCGAGTACCATTCGTAATCGCCCGTAACCCAGTAATGCAGATCGACTGCTTCCCAGAACGGGTCGTCTCCTGGCCAGAACGTCCGTCCGTCGGTTTCGAATTCGTCGCTAAACACAATGTGGTACGAAGAGCCGTCGGTTGGGTTCTTCCACTTATGAGCTTTGGCGGGCGTGTCTGCGTCGACGAGCGAAAAGAGGTTCGGAAGAAGCGGTACCTGACCCGACCCGTTGGTGCCCCCCAACCCGTAAAACGTCGCCGCCTTCCTATCGTGATTCGCAACAAAGAAATGATACAAAATCGGATATCCTGCAAACAACATTAACAGCGCCAGAGACAGCAACACCAACACACCGACGTTGAACACCCCACGAATGCTGACATTGCACCAACCGAACAGACAGCGTAGGAAAGTCTTCTTGCGTTCGATACCAGGAACATGCAGCCAGTCGTCATCTTCCGGCCCACCGGTGTAGTCGTACAGCCAAGCGATGGCTTGTGCCTGGTGCGATTTTGCGATCTCGGAGGAGGAGGAGGAGGGAGAGGTGTTGGTGTAGGGTTTGGCGTTGGGCACGCCTCGTTGGATGGGGGAGATGCCTGGTCGTGGCGGCGGCGGGTGAGAGGGAGGGGGTCGGGATGATTGGGTTTTTGGGGGTGAGGAGGTGGACGGCTCGAGAGGCGATGATGACGCTGGAATGGCGGGTGGTTGGAGAGACGCAGGATCGGTAGATAGACGCAAGCCGTCCTGTCTCGCGCGCTGTGCATCTTTGGTGAAGGTGTCTTGTGTCGCCATGATTCTCTGTCAAACGAAGGGCAGAACTGGAAGATGGTCGATTGACGATACCACCTTTCTTTCAGACTGCGTGGTCGCTTGAACAGCAAAGAAGAGGAACGATGAGGAGCAAAGCCAAGAGAACCCCCCGCTCAATCATCGCTTTCCTGGTGGACACTTCATACTCAAGGCAAACACGTTGTGGCAACAAAAAACCCGCTCGTTTGAAGAACCCCCACCCTGCAGCCGTGCACAGCTCCACCACAACCTCCTGTGCAGCGGAACCACCCTATCCACCGTCGCAATTGTTTGCCCCCCCCCCCTTCCTCAGCAATTGCAGCGGGTGGGAGGTTGGTGCACCAACGCCTCCTAGGTGAAATGAAACATCGGCAGTGCTCGCAGGCCTTGTTTCCCACCTACTGATGAAAGGTCCCACTCGGACCTCCCTCTTTTTCCTTCGCTTGAACCCCCTTAGCTCATTGTGGAAGCACGTGTGCAGTTGATAAGGCGAGGAGGTTCGTACATCAGGCGCGTGCTGAGCTCTCAAAAGTCGCTCGTGAGCTTGCCATAAGTGTGGCGTACGATACGTGTAATGCAGAGCTTTGTTGAGTGACTTCATTCTTTTCGTGCGGGCCTCGGAATTGATGATGCGGACTCGGACACTCGGTTTCGGCATTCGGATTCGGTCAGAAAAGAAGAGATGTTGCAAGATCCTGCATTGGATCATGGTGGAAGGAGTAGAAATACATTGGTAGTCGACGCAAGTGCAAATCAGTCGTTTCTAGGCCGCTTGGAGTGATACCCACCCTCGGCGTCGAGCAGCTCGCGCTCCACACTAGTCGGTCGTGGCCTTTTGATCGCGAACGAAGTAGAAGACGACGGCAAAGGCGGGGTGGATTCGCGATACTTTGGACGAGCATCGTACCTTGAAGGAGAAGAGTGTTGTTCGTGCGGGTGTGGACCATGCGATGAGGATGCTGCTGACAACGGCCTTGCTGGTGGAGGTTGTGGTGATTGCGGAGGTGCGGGGCGATATGATCCACTCGGATGAGAATCCCTTCGTGCCAAGGCTTGCGGTAAGCCTCCGTCGTTAGGATACCTTTCCGCACCTCTCTGAGGTGAAATGTTTGCTGTTCTCGCTCCTCCAACAGCTGCCGGCGGAGGCGAAGGAGAAGCATACCCCTATTCATTCCGTTTCCAAATGCATGATAGCTAGGCTCAGTATACCTCTCCGAATACGACCTGTACTCCTCCTCGCCATTGTACCCTCTATGCGCACCCCTCTCATCATACACAGCATGCTCGTGAGCAGCCTCAGCCGCCTCAGCCTCGCGCTCTAATTCGAGCGCCTGATCGTGATGCAATTGCTCGATATATGCGCGTTGCGCCCGCTGAGCAGCAACAGCATCGAGCAGATAGTCGAGCTCTTCGCGCAGCTTTTCTTGCTTCGCCGTAGATCTGGCGACGCTGGCTTGTAGTTCAGCGTGGTCGGCCGAGACGCGATCGTATTTGTCCTTGCACTTGAGGAAGAGCGACTTGTAGTCGGTGGTTGGGTTGGCACCGCGCGATTTGCGGGCAGGAGGGGCTGGAGCAGAGGTGCTCGCCACTTCAGAAGACATGATTGCCGCCGATGTCGATGGGTGTGTGTGCGGTCGTGGTCGCTATTTGTATGATGACGAGGAAGAGAAGAAGCTCGTCGCGATCATGGCTTGACAGCTCAAAACTCAGCTTCATTCGCACGGTTCCGATTTTTGGTGCGCCTTTGGCAATGTTACATCGACATAACTCGAAGGACGAAAGTAAAAACTGAGTTGCCCGAAAGCCGAACTAAAAATTTGGCGAATTTTTGAGAAGGAAAAAAAAAAAAAAAAGGGAAAAATTGACAATTTTTGGTTGGCTGAAATTGAAATGTCAAACAGCGAACGACGAATCTTGTTCGACAAGATCAACTCCTACACTCCATCCCATCTACCAGATGCTCGCTAGATGCGGCTGAGACCTCTTACTGTATACCGACAAGCCCTTTTCACACAAGCCCAGTCAATCCGTGTCAAGCCCTTGACTGCCTCCTGGTTCCGCCAGCAACCACAAGTCAAAATGCCGACGGCAGCCCCATCTTCGCCCGAGCTGCCACCAGCCAAACGAATGCGCTCCCGATCTCCAGAGCAGGCCTCAACAGCCGCAACCAGCGCAGACGCATCAGCCTCGACATCCACCGCCGTTGCTGCTTCTGCTCAAGATAGGCAAGCTCGCAAAGCCGAAGCACGTCGACTGCGCCAAAAACGCAAAGACTATGCCAAACAGCTCACAAAGACCGGTCGCGAACCCATCGAGTTTGACATCGAGGACCTCCTCGGCATTCGCAAAGTCACCGACATCCTTTCGGAAGGTCTGGAGCATCAATACAAGTTTGAACGCGGTACACGTCTCACTTTTCAAATCGAGCGTCTCGATGCGCACGGTGATGGTCTCGCCATTGCACCTGAGCGCGATTGGATCATTGCTGTGCCGCACACTCTGCCAGGAGAGAAAGTAACGCTCGAGATCACCAGCAACGAGCGATTATATTCCAAGGCTAAGGTGGTGGAAATTTTGGAAAAGAGTGCGGAGAGGAACAACGAGCTGGTTCGATGCAAGTACTTTGGCGACTGCGGTGGATGCCAGTATCAGATGATCGATTACGCCAAGCAGCTCGAGATCAAGCGTGGTGTTGTGGAAAGGGCGTTTGCTCGCTTCTCAGGGTTGGATCCGACATTGGTTCCTAAAGTTTTGCCGACGATCGCCTCGCCCAACCAATACAACTACCGAACCAAGCTCACTCCGCACTTTGAACTACCCTACGGGCTGCGACGAGGCAGAAAAGGCGTCAACGGCCAAAATGGTGAAAAGCCGCATTACTCGGTACCCATCGGCTTTGACTGCATCGGAACAAAGAGGGTCATGGACATCGAAGAGTGCCCCATTGCAACAAAGACGATCAACAAGGCGCTCCCCGCTGCCAAGAAAAAAGTCAGGGATACGATCGAATCGTACAAGAACGGTGCCACCATTCTCCTCCGCGACTCTCTGCGCACCTACGACAGCTTTGCGGAAGATTTGCTCGTTACCCAACAACCTGCTAATGGACAAGTGGAAAAGGAACTCGATACCGAGGTCGTCATGGACCACAAGGCCACAGTCAAAGAACGTGTGCTCACCACCAAATTCGAATCTCCTGCAGGCACCTTCTTCCAAAACAACCGCAGCATCCTCCCCAGCCTGCTCGACTACGTCCGCGAAGCCATAACCTCATCCTCCCCCACCGGTGCTGCACACGACCGCTACCTCGTCGACGCCTACTGCGGATCAGGCCTATTCAGTCTCTGCCTCGCCTCGCTCTTCCGCGAAGTGTCCGGTGTCGAAATCTCGTCCGAATCCATCAAGTACGCTACCAAAAACGCAGAGCTCAACGGCATCACCAACGCCAAATTCCTCGCTGGAAACGCTGAAGACATCTTTGCAAAGATCGAATACCCCGCAGAGCAGACGACGGTTATCATCGACCCGCCTAGAAGGGGTTGCGATGAAGAGTTCATTCGACAACTGGTCAAGTTGGGTCCTAAGCACATTGTGTACGTTTCGTGCAATGTGCATACCCAGGCGAGGGATGTGGGCCAGTTGATTGGTAGAGATGCGAGGTACAGGATCAAGAGCGTTAGGGGGGCTGATTTGTTCCCTCAGACCCATCATGTTGAGGGTGTGGCCGTGCTTGAACGTGTGGATGCCTAGGAATCTCTTCACACAATGCAATACTGTGTTTTCTAGATGTATCGAGTTGCGGACTTTTGTGTGTCTGTTTTGGCAGGTTGTGATACAGCGTGAGAGTCTGTGCAAAAGGGTTGTGAGTGCTCGGAAGTCGGAAGCTAATTCAAGTGGAGTCGAGGAAAAAAAAATTTGGGTCAGGAGAAAGGCAAAAAAAAAAAAAGAAAAAAAAAAAAAAAAAAAAAGGGAAATAAATTATGCACTTGAATCTTCTTTTTGTACGACCTTCCTTTCATCACATCAACCATTCCTTTTCCCTCGACCATTCATTCGCGATGGTGTCTGCACTGAGTCGTTCTACAGGCAGGCTAAGACTCGCCGTCGCTTCGGTGGCCAATCCATCCTTTGCAGGAACATCGTATGCAGCAAGTCGAAGTCTTTCAGCCAGCGTTCGACGATTCGAAGACGAGAAACCACAGCAGCCATCATCATCAGACGATCCTTCCAGCTCTGCTTCATCCAACAACAGTCAGACTGAATCACGCGATCAGTCGGGGGCTGACAGCACCAGCTACAAACCGCCTTCCAAATCTTCTGGAGCATGGCCGTCTGACTCAGCCTCTTCTTCTGAACCTCAAACTGCTCCCTCGACGTCAGATGTTCCTTCCTCTACGAGCTCCGACTCAAACCCTTACCGAGGACTCTTCGACGGCAGCGATCCGTTCCCCACAGTGACAGTGCCCAAGCTCGGCGCCGGCAGCTCTTCACTCGACCCATCTTCAACGTCGGACAAAGCTACCTGGCTCTCAGACCAGTTAGACTCGCTCACGACTCCGCGCCCGCCTCGTGCCAACAGTCGCTCCTCAGTACCCGACGAGAGGAAGAAGCACTCGATCCCTCGATCAGTCCTCTTTGCGGGCTCGGAAAACGCTCGTCAGTCGGACGATTTCAGACCACGCAAGACCCCAATCACACGCAAGCGATTCGACCGTTCCCCGCTCACCCAACAAGAAGCAAACGCTTTCATGTCGCTGCTCAACTCTGCACTTGCCGGCACCTCCTCCTCCAACACCACTGGCACCACTGGAACGAGCGAGGCAGAACACACGCCGTTCGGCAGCTACACATCGCTCATCAGCAACCCAAAAACGCAATCGGGCAGTCGAGCGCTTTTGCAAGCTTTTGCCAAACGCAACCGGCTCAAGCGGTTTGAGGAAGCCAGAGCGCAACGAACCAAGCGGTTCGTTCGCGAAGGTTTGGCGGCGCAGATCGACCCTCTGCAGTTGGAGGCGGGCA
This sequence comes from Sporisorium scitamineum, assembly GCA_001010845.1. Taxonomy (NCBI): domain Eukaryota; kingdom Fungi; phylum Basidiomycota; class Ustilaginomycetes; order Ustilaginales; family Ustilaginaceae; genus Sporisorium; species Sporisorium scitamineum. Next base: position 174,657 of record CP010919.1, on the reverse strand, counting down.
TCGACGAGGCGCGCGAGCAAATCGCCATGTGCGAGAACCTCGCCGAGCTGCTCGAATGGACCAAACGCGAAGTGTGGGGTATCACTCCCTCAACCACCGCAGCCAACCAACCCGAGCAACTTTCAGACATGCTCTCCGAAACAACGCTCGACACCCCCACCACCACCCCTCAAACAAAAACCCTCAGTCCGAAGTACGGCAAAGACACCCCCTACTACGCCTCCGTCCTCCACCTCGTCTTCCTCGCCATCCGAGATCGACACCGCTCCCCCTCCACCGCGCTCTCCATCCCGCACATCACCCGCTCCCTCGGCATCGAAAGCTACGTCCTCGGCGTCACAGCCTCCCTCTACAACGAAGTGCTCAAAACCCAATGGGACTGGCTCGGCGATCTACCCGGCGTCGTCTCCACCTTACGCCAAGCGCGCGAAACAGGCATCCTCGCCGCCCCCCCACCACCACCACCTCCTCCAACACCCGACTCTCCACCAGCGAAGACGATACCATCAGAGAAAGTGTCGATCGTATAGCGAACGATGTTCGGAAGTACGTGCTTGATTCACAGACAACGCGGGGTGGGGGAGGGGTGGATGTGCTGTCTGCGGGAGGGAGGGGTGGGAGGAGGGATTGGAGTATGGATTGGTTGTTGAAGAATGCGGAGGAGGCGACCGGGTTGGCTGGTCAGCCGCAGAGGTTGATGGAGAGAAAGTCGAGGTTTGGGAAGGAGGTGGGTGGGGAGGAAAGGATGAAGGGTGGTGGTGGTGGTGGTGGTGGGTTTGGGAGGATGGGGGCAGGTTTGGTGGGAGAAGCGAAGGTGATGGTAGAGACAAGGAGGTAAGGTCGAGTTCGAGGTACGACTCCCCGTCTTTGACTTCTCGCCCGACGAGAAGCTGGTAAACTTACACACTTCCCTTAACCTTGAGCATAAGCAATCTCACACACTTGTGTGACATCACATTCACTTCTCAGTCCGACAGAAAGAGAGGAAGAGAGAAAGAGAGTGAAAGAAAGGGAAAGAAACTTCGATTACGGCGACGAAAAGACTAAAAAGAGAAAGCGAAGTGAGAATGAGAGAGAAAGAGCAGGGCAAGCAAAACAACGATCACAAACCACACGACGAGCAATCAAAGCTATCCAAAGACCGAGCGAACCAACCAGACACCGCTACCTAAGGCAGAGCCTTAACCGTCTTCTCAGCCAACTTCCCAATTCTCTCCACCTCCTTCTCCAATCCAGGCGCCTGCACCCTCACCACCCCATCCAACACCCTCCCCACCGCTGCCACCAACGGAACCACCTTCTCCCTTACATCCACCCTAACCGCATCCACATCGATAACATCCGTAACCCGCACCACTCTCGTCAGCAAAGTCGAAACTGTAGGCAGCAGAGTCTGCACAGCCTCGGTGAGCAGAGCGCCTGCAGAGTGGCGGGTGTGCAGGGTGGTGGTGTAGTCCACGGTGTGCGGTGGGTGGTGAGCTGCTGCGGTGAGAGCACGTCGGAGCGGGGGAAGGATGTGGACGAGGTCGAGGGGGGTAACGTCGTCGAGGGTGGAGAGGTGGGGAGCGGGGGAGCGTTTGAGGACGGAGAGGAGGAGGGGTAGGTCGATGAGTTCGTTTGAGTTCGAGACGACTTGACGCTTGAGGAGGGAGAGGACGCTGTCGAGTTTGATGAGTGAGTTCTTCTTGTTTTCGACGGCGTCTCGTTTGGCGGTTTCGACGGTGTTGAGGGTGGAGGCAGTTGCGAATCCTGTGGCGCCTCCGGTGGATGAGAGTGCTCCACCAGCGATACCTGCGGCAGTGTCGAGCGTGTGCACATCGCGCTTGACAAGGTCACCCACCAGTTGGTCCACTTCCTTGGCGTCGACAACGGAAGAAACATCGACAACGGATCGCTTGAGAAGTCCGACCTTGGCAATGTCGACGTCGTTGAGCAGGCTGCTTACTTCAACGCTGTCGATCATGCCGCGCTTGAGAAGTCCGATCTTGGCGATATCAACATCGTTGAGGAGACTGCTGACGTCAACTTTGTCGATCAAGCCGCGCTTGACAACATCGTCCACAATCTCGTCGACTTCCTTAGCGTTGATCACCGAGGAGAGGTCGAGAATCGAACGCTTGAGCAGCCCGATCTTGGCAATATCGACGTTGTTGAGCAAGCTGCTAACGTCGACGTTGTCGATCAGCGAGCGCTTGACGGCTTCGTCGATCGTGACGAGGTCTGAATCGGGAAGGGCCGAGATGTGCGCGATGGCGCGCTTGAGCTTGAGCACCTTCTGAAGACCCAGAGTCGAGCTAAGGCCGGAGAGGGTACCACTGACGTTGTCGAGCAGCTCGGGCTCGGCGCGCTTGACCAGGCTGAGCACCTGGTTGGCGTCGATAGCGGATTCAACACCGGAAAGTGTACCGTCGACGCTCTGCAGCAGCTCGGCGCGCTTGCTAAGCGCTTTACCAACAACGTTGAGCACGACATTGGTCAGAACAGCAACGTCATCGACCGCCTTGATCGACTCGACGAACGCGACCGCATTGAGCACGTGAAGGCCCGAAACCAGCGCAGACACATCCACCACCGACTTGACCGCTTCGAGTAGCTTAACCGAGCTAGGCAGTGCAACAACCGCTTTGAGCACAGATTCGACACCGACAGTCTCAAAGATGCGAGCGACAGTGTTGAAGCCGTACTTGCCTACGTAGTCGACCAGCTTTGCAGCGCCTTCGACCTTGACGATCTCGCCCACACCGGCGGGGACAGCGGCGACCAGAGCGGTGAGGTCGTGAACGTCCACCAGCGCATCGACAAAGCGGACAGGGTCATCGAGCTGCTTGATGTTCTCGAGAAGCGTAACGGAATCGGGAACGGCGAGGACGGCGGACAGAACGGTGTCGACACCAACGACGTCGTGCAAAACCTTGAGCACCTCCACATCGGCCAACACGGAGACAACATCGCTCTCGAGCACCGCATCCACCTTAACCCCCTCCAAAAGCGAAACCAACCACCACCACCCCAACCTCAGCACCAACAGCATCAACTACAGCTTTAAGCTCCTCCACACTCCTACCCTTCACACCCACCTTCGCAACCTCCCCCATCCTTACCCAACCCATCAATGTCAACATACGCATGAGCCAGATCCACTTCAACACCGCGCAGCAACCTCTTCGTCCTACCCACCGCCACCTTGTGATCCTTCAACTTGAGAATCCTATCAGCTTCGGTGGTGTGACCTTCAAGAGAGGCCGAAAGCGTGTGGACGATCCCAGCAACGTGCTTGAGATCGACCGTCTTCGCCGCGGCGTGGGCGGCACCGAGAGCGGAAACGTCGACACCGCGTGCAGCGATGGAAACGAGATGGTGAAGGTCGAGCTTGTCAGTATTGAGGTTGGTTTTGGCCGTGTTGAGAGCGTTGATGTGAGCAGCACCGTTTTTGACCCGGACGAGCTTGTGGTTGGGGTGTGCGACGCTGTCAGGGGTCACTGCGTTGGCCATCGTGATGGCAGCGAGGATGAGAAGGAGCGAGGATGAGATACGCATCGTTGCAAGAGAGAGAGAGAGAGAGAGGTGGTGTGGAGCTGTTTGGAGAGAAGATAGGAACGTGGGAAGGGTGTGAGAGTTAGAGAGGAGGAGTGTGAGGGGGGAAAGGCACAAGGGAAAGTGGGAAAGAGACTGTGGAGTGGAAGGGAGTGGAGTGGAGTGAGAGTATGATAGAGAGATGAACAAAAAGAGGAAACCTCGAAAGAGCTCGATATAAGTAGTCTTTCCAACATGGACCAACTTCACACGTCGTCGGAACACCATCAGCAGCGCCACTGCCCAGTCTTGGCAACCTTTACACCTCGTGCAACAAGCACTCGCCCATTCAGCGTCCTCCTAAGCACTTCTACCACCCTGACTCCCCTAAACCGCTCTTCTTCTTGGCGAGACCTTCCACTGACTCGCGCTAAAGTCCCTGATAAGCGGCAACAAAAGCCCCTGTCTTCAAGAGCGCTCTTAGCGAGGGTCCAAGAGTCTAGCGAAAGGGAACCGCTTTTCTTGTTACCAACCGCGCATATTCGCAACGCTACTGCAAGTAGGAAAAAAGATCGACTTGATATGGTGCTAGCCGTGAGCGCAATCACGACCTCGACAGCTCGATTCCAAACATCATGAACGTGCTCACTATCGAGCTCGAGCTCGCATTCAACTCTCAGACGTCAAAAAGTTCCAGAAAGATTGCAAGAACCAGATCACCGTGCATCAACCCTTCCAACCGCAAGCGCTTGCATGTGAGTTCATGCACACTCTAAACCCCCATTCACCGTCCACAAACAATGTCATGCTGGCATGTATGGCGACAATTTTCATCCACGGCCTTTCCTAGTTCGCAATCGGGGGGGCAGCTTTTTCCGCATCCTCTGCACGCAACCTAGAAGCAAGTCGCTTCGAAAAGAACGTGTTCTAGCGTCCAAAACGTAAGCGCTTTGAGCTGGCGAGAAAAGTTTTTTTTCCAGAAGCGACCCGTGCGGGCAAGGTCTATTGTTCTTACATGTATGACAGTAATGTTTGCGAGGAGCGATGGAATTGTTGCAGAAATCGCGGGGCCCGTTCATGCGTACGTGGTGTCGGCTAGTGTTGCGCTTCGACCCCCCTTTCTGCAAAACCCCTGATTGAAGTTCGGTATGGTGGTGTTTCATGCGGCAGAAGAGGCGAACGGTGTGTGAGGTAGTTGTCATGACCTCGAGCTTGTCGGGGTTCGGAACTTTTTTTTGTTTACGCGCAAGTTGACAGATGTCAAGTCTCCGGTAAATCCCGAGATCGTTCCGAACGTTGACAGCGCTTGACCCTCGGATCTCGATCAACCTAACTCTAGCGCAGGGGGTGAGCGCTTGAATCACGATAAGCAGCATCCTTAGCCCGGTGACCATCACGTCTTGTGCTGTTGACACACCTCGGCTCTCCTGTCCGAACAACGCTTTGACCCCGCCGCACCACCCTCCCCCTTCCTCGCTTGGATTCTAGGCAGCAAGAAGTGACATCAAAGGGGGTCACTCACATGCAGCAGTTCGACATGTCACAACAAACGATGTTTCAAGCTAGAACATTTCCAGCAGACAGAAACGAAAGATACGAAGCCGAACAAGACGGGAGAGCTCGCCGGTTCTGAAACACCATTCAGACCGGCGGGCCGTCGACCGTCTCTAGCCTCTCATACCAGCCGCGGTAGCGAAGAGCGCCAAACACCGATCGCCCGCACATATCGCTACAAAACTTCACAGAAGCATACCAAGAAAGATTTTCCTAACACTCCCCAGAGAGAAACCCAGCCAGACAAGTGCGTCCCTTTTCACAAACATTCCGCAAAATCGATAGCACTCGAGCGCGACAAGCAGCACCCATCAACCCACCTTCCACGACGCCACATTCTCGTTCCCCCCGCCGCCTAACCCTGCCTGCCAAGCAACAATATCCGGTAATGTATAACCCAACTTCGACTTCCTCTTACCCATCTTCACCGAACCATCCAAGCTATACGATCGATCGCCGTCCAAGCTGTGACCAATCGAGTTTTCCAACTGCAACACTTTATCGTGCAGCAGCAGCAGCAGTTCTGCGATCTGAGCGTCGTAGCGGGTTTTGTGAGTGTCGCGACGTGTTGATCTGTGCGAGGTGGCGAGTTTGGTGCTACGTGAGCTGGATGGGTGGGCGTCGCTGCATGATCGGTGGCGGTGGTGTTGGGTGGTGCGAAGAGGGGTGGTTTGGTTGTGAAGGGGGGAAGGGGGAGGCGGTGGGAGTGTTAGGATTGGTGGAAGGGTTGTGGGTGGGGAATGGTAGGAGTGGTGTTGATGGAGGGTGTGTGGTGCGGTGTTGAGCAGAAGGTGGGTGAGTGGTGAGTGGTTCTGATGGCGAGGTGGAGGTGGGGAGATGGGGAGGAGCGAGCTCGTGCTTCTGTCCTGTTGTTGAGGTGGGTGAGAATCCATCGGTCTGCCTATCGCCGGTACTGTCGATGAACCGACTGGACTCGGGCGCATCGACCCTGCTCAAAGGTACGTCGTCTTTTCGCGCATCAGCACCCGTCAAATCGGTATATGAACGAGCCGTCACATACCTTTGATGACGAGGTCGCTGTCTGCTTACACCACATCCCAACCCCTCACCATCCCCATCCACAGCCTTCCTCGCCCGCCCCTCCACCCACCGCACATTCGCAAGCGTCGCACTCTCCGCATCCGACCCACCCCACTCATCTCCGCACATCCACTACTAGACGCCTCTGCCATCCCACTATAATCCCTCCTCCTCCCCCACCTCCTCCTCCTCCCCACCTCCTCCTCCTCCCCCCTCCTCCTCCTCCCCACCTCCTCCTCCTCGCCACCCCACCTTTCCTCGCGCACAAACCCTACCACTAGACGACAACTCATCCGACAAAGTCGGATACGGAACAGCCCTCCTCCTCCTCCTCGGCCCACTTATTGCCAGCACCTCTTCATCATCAACCTTATCCCCTACAATGCTCGACCCCCTCAGCAGCTCGGTCATCGACACCTCTGGCTCTCCAAACATTCTCTGACGAGCAAACATAGTCCTCAGACTATTGCCTGGAGACTCGAGAGCGCGGAGGGCGGCTAGACTCGCTTGAACGCCGGTATCGGCGTAATGCGCGCGTTCGAGGCTGTCTGGGAGATGTACAGTTTGCGGAGGGGGAAGCAGTTGACTTCCTGAGCGGGATTGTTCGAGTCGCGTTAGGTCGGCGTCTGAGTCGGTGATGGTTTGGTCGTCGTTGTGGAGGTGGGGTGTTGGTTGGGGTAGGGGTTGGTGGAGGGGAGTTGTGGTTGATTGTAAGAACGGGGTGGGTGAGGTGTGCAGCGGGGGAAGTGGAAGAGCGTGTCGTGAAGGTTGCGAAAAATGGCTCGTCAGAGGATGTCCAGCTGTGCCTGGGTGCGGTCGGAGGCGAAGGTGCGGGGAGGAATGGCATCGAATTGTTCTCGTAGAAGGCTGATGGCGATAGAGGTGGGCCTTCACCAGCACCACCCGAGACGAAGCTAGTTCTTTTGTTTTTTGCCTTTCCACTGCGCATGGGCGGACTCGACAGCTGTATCCACAGGTTTAGATGGGATCGACGGTAGAGGACGTGGACCGCTTATAGGAGACACTAATGAGCCTCTACTTGTCCTTGAGAAACGGCGTCCACATCGATCATCACCTGTTGCAGATTGATCATGGCTGCTGTGCGTGTACTGCGTCGGCGGGGTAGCAGCCGCCACCATTCCCATTCCCATGAAGGGCGGATGCTGCGTATCGCTTACCGGAAGACCGTCGATCCTTTGAGCCACCGGCTGATCCACAATATCAGCATCTGCAGTGACATACGACTCTTCCCCATACGACGGATCACTTCTATCCGTCGCAAGACCAACCGAATAACCCCGACTTCTAACGGGCACAGCAGGCAGCGGCCGATACGGCCTAACATTACCATCGCTAGTCGACCTAAACGATCGCACAGAACGGAAAGACTCCGTCGCACTATCCAGCTGCCCATGAACTGTACCTCTACCTCTTCCAAGACTCTCATACTGACCCGAGGCAGGACGAGCAGAAAGGTCCGGAACCGCTCCAACGTGCCTCGGTGGAGGTGACTCCGCTCTAAGCTCTGTCATTCTCGACAGAGGCGAGGGGACGGTGGTGGGTACAGTATATCCGATCGGTCTGGTGAGAGCAGTGCCGGCAGGGTAGAAGCTGTGCAAATCCGGATGCTGTTCGTCGAAGGGTCCGCGAATGAACGAGTCGGAGCTCATCTTGGGACCAGCTGATGAGTCGCGATCTGAAAGAAGGATCTCCTTTGTGCCAGAGTCCGAAGCTTCTGATAGGCGTCCTGATGCGGTCAGTGCAGGTGACAGCGTCAGATGTACTGGACTTCCACCCGCACCTTTTCTGGCAGGAGTTGGTTGAGAAGTTGATGTCGCGTTGACACTCGTCGCCGCAGTAGAAGACTCTCCCACGGCCGATAGAGTACCCATCGAGCTTGGTACGGTGCCAGCCCCCGCAGATACCGTTGCAGCACTTGCGGGAGGAACAAGTTGGCCGGCAGCCAAGTTCTGCTGAAGATTCTGGGTGCTCGATCCGTTCTTAATATCGGCCAAGCTGACGGTGAAGCTAGAGTCTGCCGAGTCGGATCTGTCCTGTCTCGTCACGGCCTGCGCTGACGGACGACGTTGCTTGCGAAGCGGTGGAACGGGCGAGGGAGGCACTGGCGGTGCCAGAGACGTGAATGAAGACTGTGATAGGTTGCCAGTGTCCAAGCCCCCGCCGAAAGAACGACTTGGTGTGGTAGAAGAAGAGTCGATCGCCATCCCTACCACGTCGACAGGCACACGACGTTGCTTCTGCCCCTCGATCGGGATAGCTCTACTTGACCGATGTTCTTGAATACGCACAGTGGGTGGCAGAGAGGACGAGGGCGGCGGTTCGCGTCTAAGACCGTACTCGGAGGGTTCTGGTCGACTGCGAATAGGTCCGACTGAACGCTGGTACTGTTGCTTTGGAATGAAACGGCGATAGGTTTGAGGAACGACATTGTTGGATGAAACATCGTGTCGATTCTTGCCAGTGAATCGAGAACGAGGGAGTTTGATCCAGCTTGATGTCGAGGTGGGATTGGGACGTGGTGTTTGGGATGGATCTGCGTCGCGGCTAGTGTGGCTCTGAGCATGATGAGAAGGTGCTTTGGAGTGAGACTGACCCATGCTGCTCGATGTGCTGCTCGCCCTTTACGAGGCCGCGGCTGGTTGTCAGAGCGAAAAGCTCAGTCGCGCCTTGTCAATGGCATGAGCAAGTAATCGAGCTCAAAAGTACATCTGGCTGTGACGCGGATGTCTCGACGCCGGTGGACCAGCCTGAAAGCGATGTGGTGGTAACGCTGGAAGCACGTCGATACAGTCGAGAGCTGAGACAGTCGCTCAAAGCGTCCGTGCGTCGAGCAGATCCGATAAGGTGACAGGGGGTGATGAAGGGGCAAAACCTAAGGATACCTACAGTATGAACAGTTGCGGCTCATGAAGCAAACATAAGAAGAAAGAATCAGTCGATATGAAAGCAGACCGAACGAAGCCGAATGAGTTTGACATCCACCCGAAGGATCAACAGCCTCACCTTCAAATCACGACCTCGTGACTCAGTCCAACCCGCGTCTCGCCGCTAAAGTCGATCGTGCTCATACAAGCTTCAAGAACCTAACCGAGCAGAGCAGAGCAGCATCAGAAAGCCACACTATGCCGAAAGAGGAAAGGCGGCAACGTCAGGCGTAGCCGAGAGCGGAAGCCAAAGATGGTTCCATAAGCACCACTTGATTGAGGAGGGGCGGGATTTCATGCAAAGGGTCTACCGCCTCCCTCTCGCTCTCTCGCTCTCTCTCTCTCTCACACACACACACACACGCCGTCCCGTGTTTTATTTTGATAAGTCGACAGCCTTATCCACTGCTATGAAACCTCCAAAAGGGATGTTGAAATGCCCAGGTGCTTGATTGCGTGCCGAAGGTGCAGGTGCACTTTGCATCAAAGACCTTTTATGTTGCTGCATTTGGTTCTGCTGCGGCCTGCTTCAGCGATGGTGAGGTCCGAAGAAGAATGTGTTTTTGTTTGTTCATCTCTGCTTTCTCGCTTAGCACCCTCATGCAGTCGGCTACGGGCATGCGTACTTGATCGCCCAATGCGTCGATCTCGCCCTCTCTCTCGACAATCTTCTCCCTTGCGCTTGCCATCTGAATCTCGGCTTCGTCGGCAATAGCTGGAGGATGAACAACATCTACCCGTGTTGTCGCGATTGCAAGACTCACAGCTGTCCGTTCAGATTCGGCACGATGAAAGGCATCCGATCCAGACAAGACCTCCGTGCACAGACAGACATGTGCATGTTTCACATCCGAGACATCAACGAAAGGAGAAAAGCACGTTGGGAATTGAAAACTAGCGGTTTGTTCGGGCTTGAAAAGATCCACCACCACCACTCTGAAGCAACACCTGCTATCCGTGGTCTTGGGATAGTTACAAGCACTCGCCCGCTTTCAGTTTGGGCAGCGTATCAAAACTCGGCGATACGCATCCAAAAGCTCGTCTGCTGCCAAGCTTCAAAGGACCAGATCAGTCCGCATGGTTCCCATGCACACTAAAACAGAGGGCAAATGACAGGCTGGGCTTGAAAATAAAGCAAGGATAGTTAGCGGCAAAGCGCCAACCCGCGACGCCGACCAGAACATTCAAATCTGTGCAGATGGCTGCATGCTGCAGGATGCTGGACCTCCAAGGGAGATGGTCTCTCAACATGAGTAGGCGTCCCGATCTGAGGACAGTCAATCGAAGCCGATTCGATTCGATCTTTTTTTTTTTTCTTTTGTTTGTTGCCGCCGCGGAGAATGACATGTCACTTTGGACGGGGCGTGTCAAACATGGCTGGTGACGCACGCTTGCCAGCTTTATCCACCTTTGTGGCACATGCTAGATCCTTAGTTGCCGTCCAAATCAAGGTTGCTCCTTTGTATTCTCCCGCCTCAACCCGCTCTGAAGTACTGTACAGTTGAAGTTTGAAGAGAGAGATAAAGTTATATCTGCTTTCGTACTGAAGTGTGTCCCGGTCCGGGCGTTGAGCGAGCAAGTTTGGACAGAGCGAGTGTTTATGGCAGGTTAGAGTGTCAAGCGTTGGAAACGTCAATCAGGATGGCCGCACGCACGTCGAAAACGCATGCCTTGCAGCTCTCTCTCTCTTGACGTCTGTTTTGCGTCCCCCTTTCTGCTCAGAGCTGGCGTTCCACGCCAAGCCCAGCCAAGGCAGAACAACACATGCATGCCGAACAACAGCCCATTCCCTGTTTTCCCTTGACGACTTTGGCTCGGCATCACATAGCGCAAACATGTGAAGATCGCCATTTTGCCGCGCGCTGCTTTCGCATACACGCATCCTCCTGCAGAAAAAACAAACACTTGCCTGCTCAGCTGTCGGCAGCACCTTTCTGTTTTTTGTGATTGTCTCATTGGGAATGCACGCAGCTGTTGTGGTGGGTAAACCCAGTGCGCGGTTGCGTGGGGGGTGACGGCCTTCACCGCGCCACCGAAACCTTTTGTTTTGTGGTCGCAAAGGCCTTGCCCGCGCTTGAAAGGGGTCTGTGTCTCACCACCCCACTCTGCTGCAGATCCTTGTTGCTCAACGCCTCACAACCTCGTTGGTGCACTCAGATCTTCAACTCCACCAACACAGGTAGCATTTCATCTTTCCACCAACTTTGCTCCCCCCCCCTCTCTTCACTTCAGCCACCTGGTGAGATCTTCCAACTCACTCTCAACGCTCCTTCCTTTCAAGCCACCTTTCGACTTTTGGCTTCTCACCGTCGTCGGGCAACAAGAGAGGGATGACTTCGACAAGCCTGCGCAGGATGCCTCTGCGGAGCGTGGAGGCAAACCAGCAGGACGAGAACGCTCTCCTACCCACCACCTCGTGCTCGAGTCAGATGACGTTGACTGCATCCTCGTCGTCGCCGTCAGCTGCGACTAGCTTGGGTAGGATGCGTTCGCCTTCAAAGCTGCCTACGCTCAGCGATATCGCTGCTCGACTCAACAGGGATAGAGAGACCACTCCGAGCAACTCTCCCGCCAAGGGGCAGCCTCCTCCTGCCCCCGCCACGACTGTTGACGCTACCAATGGTGCTGGAGGGGAGGTGGCGAGGCCGAGGCTGGAGCTGACGGGCAGGATCACGGGCTCGCCTAAGCCTCCCTCTCAGCAGAACAGCGATCGTAAAATGATTTCGACCTCTTCGGTTGGGTCTCCTTCGAAACTTGCAGACGCAGTCAAAGTCGACGAGACGTTGTGCGTAAGTCCTAAAGCGGGTAGTTCGGGCAGCTGCTCTCCGACGAAGAGGATGTTGGCGAAAGGTCTGCCTAGCTTAGAGGAGATTAGGGATAGGATGTCTCGTAAAGGTTTGGCTGATGAGGGTCCGAAGTTGACTTCGGGTTCGTCGTCGCCTGTCACGCTGGTGGAGAAATCTCCCGAGGTGAAGCAGGCACCAGCACCGGCGTCGGTGGTGTCGAAGCCTGCTGTCGAGCAGAAACCGATTGTCCAAACAGCCAAGCCTGGTTTGAGGGTATCTACGAATATCCCTGCCAACGGACCTCGACTCAACCACCCCCTCCCCGCACCCCCTGCCAAATCCCCAACCTACCCCCTCCGACACGAATGGACCTTATTCTTCGACACCCGTTCCACCCCCATCCTCCCCTCCCACCACCCCCACTACCACCACCACCCTCACCTCCTGGGAAGCCAACCTGCGCACCATCGGCACCTACTCTCACGTCGCCACCTTCCTCAACTGCTTCTCCAAACTTCACCGTCCATCCCAACTCCCCGCGCACTCCTCCTACCACCTCTTCAAAGACGCCATCAAACCCATGTGGGAAGATCCACGTAACACTTCGGGAGGGAAATGGACCATCATGTTCAGGCAACGCAATCCGGCGCTGGTGGATCGCAGCTGGTTGTGGCTGGTGTTGGGGTTGATTGGGGAGGAGATGGATGCGGGGGATGAGTGTTGTGGTGCGGTTTGTAGTGTGAGGCCGCGGGGGGATCGGATAGCGTTGTGGACGAGGGGAGGGGCGGGAGGGGGTGGAGGGGTGGGGAGGAGGTTGGTGAGGTTGTTGGAGTTGGAGGGGAGGCGGGGTGGTGGTGGAGTTTAGTGGACATGAGGATAGGGTGGGGTGGACGATGTTGAGTAATCCGGTGGCGGTGAGTAGGACGCCTACGATGGGTTCGTTTCCCAGTGTTGGGGAGAAGCTTTCTCCGGGGAGTGGCAAGGCGCCGAGTTCGCCGAATGATAAGAATAGGTCGATCAGCCCTAACCCTGCGGCGGGGAATCGTATGGAAGGTTGAGTGGCCAACACTCCAGCACCAGCGGCGTGTTTGGTCGTTCTTCGCCCAACCCCCAAATCGGCGCTTTGGGTCAGTCGCTGGGTTTGGGCATTGGCAACTCTTCGCCTGGATCTTCGCCTAATCCGAACGATTTGGGGGCAAAAAAGTTGGTCGGTAAGAAGAGCTTCTCTCCGCAAACCGGCGACATGGCGTTCAGTTGGAGGAGCGGCAACCGCAGCACCAGCCCTCAACGTAAGGATGGCGAGAGGAGTAGGAGCTCTTCGCCTTTCAAACCGTGATCATCTGCATCAACATCTCACCGAGTTCACTGCACGCTGTTCTGAAATCCGCTCTACACCTCAACCATCACTGTCAATTCTTGTTTTCTTTCATCTTGCATTGCATATACATTCGTACTAGTCTCTTCTCGCTCGAACAATCACTCCGCCCACACTCGTCAGTCTCTCGTTCCACGTCGTTCCACCCATGCATCCGTCTCTCTCTTGCGCGCAATCAAATCTTAACAACCAACTTACCCGTCGTCTTCCTACTCTTAATATCCGCAAACGCCCTCTTCATCTCCTCCGTAGTAAAACCATACTCATCGTGAACATTGATCTTGACCTTGCCCGATTCGATCAGCTCGAACAGCTGCTGGGAATACTTTTCCCTCTCCTCCCTGGTGGTGACATAGTTGAACAGAGTCGGTCTGCAGACCTTGAGGTTTTTGGGGGCAAGCTTGAGGGGTGGGAAGGCGGGGACGGGGCCGCTGGCGTTACCGAAGGTGGCGATGGTGGCTTTGCGAGCGGCGATTTCAAAGTTGCTCTCCCAGGTGTCTGCGCCTACGCCGTCGAAGATGCCGTCTACGCCGTGGTTGTTTGTGATCTTGCGGATTTCGGCGATGTAGGCGGAGGGGTTTTCTTTGTTGTAGAGTAGAGCGTGGTGTGCGCCGTGAGCTTTGGCGAGGTCGCATTTGGCGGGCGTGGAGGTGACGGCGATGACGTTTGCTCCGAAGGCTTTACCCATCTGGCAGAGGAGGAGGCCGACGCCACCGGCAGCGGCGGTGACGAGGATCCAGTCTCCCTTTTTGACCGGGTGGGCTTCTTTGAGCAGCGTCAAAGCTGTCAGACCTTGTAGGTAGGATGCTGCCGCCGTTCGCGTAGAGATGCTCGAGGGCAGCTTGATAACACGCTCAGCGTCGAGGAGTTGCTTTTCGGTGTATGAGCCTCCACCGTACTGGACTACTTTGTCGCCGACGGAGACAGAGGTAACGTCTGGGTCGACGGCTTCGACGACTCCAGCGCTTTCTTGGCCGATGATGACGGGACACTGGAGTGGGTACAGTCCACCAAAGTGGTAGGTGTCGATCATGTTGACTCCGGCGTATTCGTTGCGGACGATGACCTTGCCCGAACCGGGCAGAGTGGGTGGCTGCACAGAAACTACTTGGACCACTTCAGGTCCGCCTTGGGACTGGATTTGAAGCGCTTGGATCGTCGACATTGTGCGAGTGGGAGTGGAAGAGAGACTGCGGGCAGCGGTGGAGATGGTGGGAAAGTGACGTGCGTACAGCGCGAGTCGATGCGACATTAGCAAGGTGTGCTCGTGTTGCAGGTGAAGGCAAGTTTGGAAGGGAGTCAAGCAGCGAAGAGAGGCGGGTATATATATCCTTCCCAACGTTCGCTGGCTTAGCCCCTTCTCCACGGCCCATACCCTCTACACGCCAAACCTCCTGTTGGAATTTAAGAAGCTCTTCTCGCTCAACTCCGCGGCTTTCCCCCTTTCACCAACTCACACTCCACCTCCACGCTCCAACATCCATCTCACTCGTGTTTGTCTGTGTCTGTGGAGATAGCATCACGATTGAGTAAATCGCTCCATGGAAACGAATGTCGAAGACTGTTGCATAGAAACTCACGTCGACATCGAACAAAGGAAAGGCAACAACTCTTCAGCTCGACCGTCGGCAAGAAGCACGTCATGCTACGCGTTGCCCCGTGCGCAGACGCCGGCTAAGTAAAATTCCGCGTTTTCCCTCTGCACATCTCAGCTCGACGCTCTCTATCCCCGCACAAACCGATACTCGCAACGGAAACACAATCATATTACGATGGGACAATCCATAAGAGCGGAACAAACGAACCTCGAGAAGCATTTGGCAAGCGTTGATCTTATCACTTCTTGTCAAAGGCATTCGTCTTCTCCTTAAGGTGGTCAATCACCGAAGGATCAGCCAAACTGCTCAAGTCGCCCAAGTTGTCCGTGTCGTGCGAGGCGCACTTGCGCAGCAGACGACGCATGATCTTACCCGACCTCGTCTTGGGCAGGTCCGAGACGATAATGATCTTCTTGGGAGCAGCAAAGGGGCCGATGTTCCTCCTGACCTGGATAACGAGTTCCTTGGTGAGCGCCTGCTCCGAATCGTACGAAAACTCGGGCTTGAGCGTGACGTAGGCAGCGATGGTCTGACCCGTGACCTCGTCTGGAATGCCCACGACGGCGGTCTCGGCGACACCGGGGTGCTGGATGAGCGCAGACTCGATCTCGGCAGTGGAAAGACGGTGACCAGACACGTTGATGACATCGTCGACACGACCCTTGATCCAAATGTAGCCGTCCTTGTCGCGCGCAGCACCGTCGCCCGTGAAGAAGTAGCCCTTGTAGGCGCGCATGTACGTGTCCAGGAAACGCTGGTGGTCGTTGTACACGGTACGCGCCACCGAAGGCCATGGCTGAGCAATGGCAAGCACACCTTCGACGTTGTTGCCCTCGAGCACCTTGCCCGAGGTAGGATCGAGCAGAACGGGTTTGATACCCCAGAAGGGGAACGTAGCCGAACCAGGCTTGGTCTTGGTGGCACCGGGCAAGGGGGTGATCATGATCGAACCCGACTCGGTCATCCAGTACGTGTCGACAATGGCGCATTGCTGTCGGCCGACGTTGTCGTTGTACCAGTGCCACGCTTCGGGGTTGATGGGCTCGCCGACGGATCCGATGACACGGAGCGAAGAGAGGTCGTGCTTCTTGACGTGCTCGTCGCCCAGTCGTCGCAGCAGACGGATCGAGGTGGGCGCCGTGTAGAACTGAGTGAGCTTGTGCGTGTCGACAATCTCCCAGTAGCGCGAAGGCGAAGGGTAGACGGGCGTCGACTCGAAAATGAGCGTAGTGACACCGTTCATGAGAGGGCCGTAGACAATGTACGAGTGACCCGTGATCCAGCCGACGTCGGCCATGCAGGCGTAGCGGTCGCCCCTGTCCGGGTGCACATCAAACACGTGTCGCAGTGTCAGCGCGGTACCGAGCAAGTAGCCCGCGGTGGCGTGCACGACACCCTTGGGCTTGCCCGTGGAACCAGAAGTGTAGAGGATGAACAGCGGGTCCTCGGAGCTGACAGACTCGGGAGGGCAGAAGGCACGCTCACGCGAGCAAGCCTCGTGCCACCAAATGTCGCGTTTCTCGTCGATGTTGACTTGGCCTCCGGTGCGCTTGACAACGACGACGTGCTCGACGTTGGGGCACTCGTTGAGAGCGGCGTCGACGATGCTCTTGGTAGCAATGGTGCGGCCACCACGCTTGCCCTCGTCGGTGGTGATGACGACGCGAGCGCCACAGTCGTTGGTTCGGTCGCGGAGCGAGTCGGCAGAGAAACCGGCAAAGACGACCGAGTGGATGGCACCGATACGCGCACAGGCGAGGAGCGCAACGGCCGCCGCTGGAATCATGGGAAGGTAGACAATGACCGTGTCGCCCTTCTTGACGCCGAGGCTTTTGAGCATGTTGGCGGCCTGTGAGACCTGGACGAGGAGCTGCGAATAGGTGATCTCCTGGTGCTGACCGGGCTCGTCAGCTTCGTAGATGATGGCGACGCGGTCGGGGTACTTGCGGGCCCATCGGTCGACACAGTTGTAGGCAGCGTTGAGACGGCCCTCGTTGAACCAGGCGACGTCGCCGTTCTCGAATCCACCGGATCGGACGGTGTTGAAGGGAACGTCCCAGTCGATCAACTCTCTGCCCATCTGTCGCAGTCAAAGAGGGAGAAGAGAGAAGCGGTCTGACAGTCAGTAAGGCGGTCCTGGCTGTCACTGCAAGGCTGAGCTGCGGCTCGTCGGGTGCTGCTGGCCTGAAGGCAGCGGAGATGCCGAAAGCTGACACGCCATTCGGATCGTCGCAGGGGAGCAGCACCTGTCACCTTGTTGCTTCGCTGCAAAATTGCATCTGAACGAGATTTTCCCACTCACCTTGCCAAAGAACTCGTCAGTGTTATTGATCGACTCGGGATAGTCGGTCTTGTACTTTTCAGCATTAACGTGAGGAGTGGGACGGCCGTCCTTTCCCAAGAGACGGGAAGGGACGTCGTAGGTGGGGACCTCGGGGACGTCGGCTTCAGCCATGATTGCGGCGTGAACTTGAGATATGAAAGAGAGAGAGAGAGAGAGAGAGAGAGAGAGAGGAGGAGGAGGAGGAAGAAGAAGCAGGAGCAAAAAGAGGTCCTGTCTGTTCGTGTGTCTGTGTGTCTAGTCGGTGGTGAAGGGGAAAGTGGGCCGCAGCGATGGAAAGGTGGGGTGCGAGATGCGGTTTGGGAGAAGAAAGCAAAGATCGTGTCGGTTGGATCCGACCAAGAGGCAGGCGGGTCTTTATAGGAACAGGCGAGTTGACCTTCAGGGCAGAAGGCGGACGACGTCGGCAGCAAGCCAAAAGGGTTGGTCACGAGCAAGTCCGCCCAGCGGACAAGACACTGGTGGAGCACGGACGCTGCTTTGAGCAGGTGGACTATCTGTACCGAGAAAGACTGCACATTTTTTAGAAAAAGAAGCGGCAGAGACGCGAAGGTTGCCAAGCCAGTCGGTGCCTCCGTCCGTCCGTCAGTCAGCCAGCCAGCCAGCCACTGAAACGGCGTTGAGTGGAAATGGATTTACAGTTGAAAAGTGGCTCTCTCGCCTCGTCTCGGCCCATCGGACAAGCCTACCGACCAAACAGCTCTCTCCCTCCCGCCAGCCTTTGCCGTCTGTGCATACGCCTCTATTCCTGCCTCTTGTCGCTGCTCTCTTTACTGCCTGAGACAGATAGACCAGCCACGCACACAACCGAGCTTACAAGTGCGAGAGATCATGTCGATCCACCTTGTCCCCCGTGTGGCTTTGTCTCGTTCTTCTTCAAGTCTTGCCCTTAAGAATGCAATTTTTACAGATTTATTCATTTATTTATTTATTTATTTTTAAACCGTAGTATCGGTGAATGGCTCTTTTGCATGGCAGTGTGTGTGGCCTTCTGAGCGGGCGAGCGAGTGGGCGGGGAAAATACCGATGCTTGGACCTGGAACCAGATCCGAAACAACAGACGCAGAGGAGGTCCTTTCTCTCTCTCTCTCTTCTCTCCTCCTCCCCCCTCAGCACAGCTTGCCTCGGCAGACAAGATTCTACTTCTGTTTTTTCTCTCTCTCTCAAAATCTGCTTTGCATGATCACAGCCAGCGTCGTCGGCGACCTTTTGTCTGTTTCGATGCATTTCTCCGCGTCTGTCCCCCCTCTCTCTGTGTCACCGTTAGGCAGTCCTCGAGAGTCATACAAACGAGATCTCAGCCTTCTGCTTGGCGTGGCCGGGCATGTTGATCGACTGACTGAGTTCCAAGTCTGATTCCCCGGCCGCACACCCGCTGAGTGGTGCCGAGATGCGCCTAGCAGCGAACAGCATCCCAACCCCGCTCTCTTCTCTGTCTCCTCCCCACAGTACCGTTTTTTCGTTATACTGCAGACGTACTGTATGTGGGGAGCCGGCCTTCTTGCTTAGATCCTGCAGCTCCGTTCTCTTCCAAGGAGCTGTCGCTCGGGCGATCGTGTGTCACCAGCATTAGCTTTCGCATTCCTCCTTCTGACGTTCTATCCCCAAACTCTTTGCACGCCTTTCGGCCCAACGCGGCGTTCTGCTCCTTCAATCATCAAATTCAACACCAGCATGCAGATTCAGTCTAGGCCGCCTCGATCCGATGCCCTTTGTTTGCACAACAATGCAAGCTCGAGGGATCCATAGCCCTCTGCAAACAGAAATGAGTTGTGTCTTGAAGCTTCTCGGCTGTGAGCAGAGGCCAAGTGGAAAAAGTTCTCGGCGTACGTCACTACCTTTTTATTTTGTATTTTTTCCACACACCGCTCTCCCTCTTTCTCTCTCTTCACTAGCCTTGTCACTACAAACACTCGCTGCTCATTGGCAAGTCTCTTGCACGATACAACTAAGCTGCTCAATCGCTCATGCTAGACATCGGGTGATCCGTGTCTTTTCCGAACTTTGTCGTCTCTCGAAAACTGGCAAAAAATCACCGAAACTGCCGAGTGACGCACAGGCCTTCTGCTTGCCCACGGTGACAAAGCGTCGACTGTTGACAATCACAATTCAGTTAACGCCTGATCCGCCATAATCGGGATCCACCGCTCTCTCTGTCCTTTCACTGCCATTCGGGCCATGAGAAGCGCTAAGCCTGGCTTTCAGTCCATGCCAACGTCAAGCCCACTCCGTAATCTTCCTATCTGTGCACCTTTGTTTTAGCAGCAACAGCGCACACGTGCTTTTGATGCATTCGGCAGAAAGGCGACATTGATGCATTTGATGCGGGAGCTGCCGACTCGAGAACAACAGTTCCGCAATCGAAGTTGATCACCAAACAAGCAAATCGCCGATCTCTACTCGCACAAAAAAATACGCGGAATTCGGGTAGAATTTCTCTGCAACGCGTTGATTTTGGCAGGGTCCACCAAACTGTCATCCTTTCTCAACACTCTCCACCATTCAACAACAACATCAACTCAGCAATGGACGGTCAAGCAGAGCGATCCACCCAACACAGGCGTGTATTTCTGCCCCCACGCTCCGAATACCGTTTCGAGCTCGAACCGCACGAACGGCTTTCGATCCGACTTGTTCAGTCTCGCACCCAAGCGGGAGAAGAGCCCGACGCCGAGATCTTTGGCGCGGAGCTCGTCGGTAGCACACAGGAACGATGGTACCCGTTTGGAGACGAAGCGAAAGCGGCGGTGTCGTCGTGGAGAGGTGCAGAGATTGAGATTGCTGGGAGCGCGTCTACCGAGTATCTTGCCGATGAACCGTCGCCCGTCTACACGGCGTATTCGAACCTGCATCTGTATCTCGAGCGCAAGAGGATTCTGGCACGTCAGGCGTTGCGAGGAGATGCAAAACTACTTTCATCGCTGGCTGGGTCGGTACTGGATCCGAGTTATATTGCGCCGCGAACCACGGATCCCAGCACGGAGACGGAGTCGGATCCTAGTGGCACGGCTGCGTCGACCGTGTACAGACCCGAGGGGCAAGGTCCGAGAGTCATGGTGCTGGGCCCAGAGTCGGCGGGCAAGACGAGCTTGGTTAAATTTTTGGCCAACTATGCCCTGCGTTCACCCGCTGTGGCTAGCTTGGGTAAAGGCGAGGCGGGCAAAGTGGCAGAGAGTCTTCGCTCGGGTGGAGATGGCATCATCTACCCAAACATGGAAGCCAACCTGTCAGAAGAGGCGAAGAAGGAGAAGCGAGAAGAGCAAAAGAAGAGCGACATCACCGGCTGGTGGCCTGTAGTGGTCAACCTCGACCCTAGCGACGGTGCACCTCCCCTCCCATGCTGTCTCTCCGCTCTACCCCTCTCCCCCTCCCACTCGCATCCCTACCCTCCCCTCGCCCGCCTTCGCCTTCGGAACCAACACAAGCACCACCGGCGCCATCCCACCCGGCACATCTACCGCACACGGTGTAGCTCCACTCTCGCTCTGGCTCGGCAAGGAAAACGTGCGCGAAAACGAGCGTCACTTCCGCCGTGTAGTCGATTGGCTCGCGGAAGGTGTGGAGCGACGATTGGCACGCGACTTCCGCTCGCGCATGTCTGGTCTCATCATCGACACTCCCGGCGTCATCACTTCCGACGCGCGCAACAAGTACGCGTTCATCCAGCACTGCGTCAAAGCGTTCAAGATCGATACCATTGTCGTGCTGGGTCATGAAAAACTCAACTTGGAGATGACCAAGCTGTTCGCATCTGTGGCCGAGACATCCGAGATTCCAGGATCCGCAGGTCAAAAGTTGCCCAGAGTCAACGTGATCAAGCTGCCCAAGAGTGGTGGCGTGGTGGAGTTGGACGAGACGTATAGATCGCGTTTGAAGGCGTTGCAGGTCAAGACGTATTTCTATGGTGGATCGAGTGTGGGCAGTGCAACCGCGGAAGGTGGTGTTCTCAAAACGGTGCTTCCCGGGCACGCTGATCCGTTGGGCGGAATTCCTTCTCTCAGCCCTTACAGTACGACGATTCCCTTTGACCTGCTGGAGATCTACAAGGTAGGGCAGGAAAGCTTGGCTCCTTCCTCAGCGTTACCCATTGGTGCGTCTAGGACAGTCACCGAGACGCAGCTGGTCAAGCTGGATCCGACCAACTCTGCAGCAGATCAGACGAGTCTACTGCACAGCGTGCTAGCGTTGATTCAACCGCCAAGAGGTGGTGGTGGTGCGGGTCAACCGGACTCATCGACGAATCCGACGGATGACGAGATCATCGGCGCTCCCATTTTGGGCTTCGTTCATGTGTAAGTCGACTGTATCCAAGTCCAAGTAGAGAGAGAGAGAGGGACATACTGACCATCGATGACTTGTGGTACGGTAAACAGTGCGGATATCGATACGGTGCGCAAAAAAATCACAGTCTTGTCTCCAAGCACCAGAAGACTGCCCTCGAAAACTGCCATCCTTGGTGTAAGTGCGACGTCCACCCCCCTTTCGGTTGACAATAAAAGATAAACTGATGGCTCTTTGCACTTTGATGTGTCGACGGTAGTCTTTGGATTGGCAAGACGTGTAA
Source organism: Sporisorium scitamineum (assembly GCA_001010845.1). Classification (NCBI taxonomy): domain Eukaryota; kingdom Fungi; phylum Basidiomycota; class Ustilaginomycetes; order Ustilaginales; family Ustilaginaceae; genus Sporisorium; species Sporisorium scitamineum. The sequence goes on along the minus strand of CP010919.1, from coordinate 152,940 downwards.
GCGTTCGAGAATCGCTCCTGTTTTACGCATCAAATCAGACAATGTACTCTATTCCCAAGCCCTGTCTTCGACACAACGTCGGTTCAAGCAGTGAACCAGCGAATGGACTGGGCAGAATCTTTATGTCCGTTGATTTACACACTGTATTTGTGTGGTCTTGTCTTCTCGTGATATATAAATTATATAGTTAGATACTCCTACAACGATAGTAGTGCGCGCCTGTAGTATAATGGTCATTATACCTGCCTTCCAAATTCCCCACCTCCCGTACTTGGGGAGCAGATTTGATAGCAGGTGACAGGGGTTCGATTCCCCTCGGGCGCATTTGGGTTCGTTTTTCTTTCCTTTTTTTTTTTTTTGGCGGGGGGGGGGGGAAACTACATCTTCCCTCTCGAGAGAAGGGGATTGCTCTTTGGTGTTGATGCTTTTTTACACTTTGGTGAGAGAGCAGTGTCATCCCGGTGTTGAGAGTGGGGAGCGTTGACGCAGGGTGTAGGAAAGGATGGAGATAGACGGTGCGATCGGCGTTACGAGGGCAAGGCGCACCTATCGACCAGCAGTCACCACCTCAACGAGCATATACCACACACCTTCACAAATCGCCCGAAAGCAACACGACAATCTCTTCATTTCCAACAAACGTCACCAACAGACACAATTCCAACAAACACACATCTCTACTCCTTGCTCCTCCTCCTCTCAACCCTTCCCACCCAATCCTGAACCTTAAACTCCAACCCGGGCAAATCGCCCTTATGCCTCTTCAGACACTCGACCAACTCACCGCTATCCGGCACCACCGCCGCAGCCGCAGGATGGCTGCCCTCCAACAACGCCGCGCACTCCGCCTCGCTAGGCAGGGCAAACACGTTGTGGCTCTGTTCCCACTTCAACGGACCGCGTCCTCTCAACAGGCTGTCCCTTGCCTGTCGAGCTTCCTTGTTGGTTGCGGGTTGCGGGATGCTGGGTAGCTCTGGTGGGTTGAGCTTCAACCCTGCGTTGCGGGCTGTTTCGAGATCGGCAAAGAAGAGAGCGCGGATCTGTGTGTCGGAGGCTTTGTCGAGGGAAGAGGGTGACCAGTCTGCGACGCCTGTTCTACGCTTACCCGTCGCGGGGTCTCGTTCCAACACGTGCGTTACACCCGTATAGAAGTCCCTCCCCACGGACAAATCGCAGAAAGCAGTGGCCAAACGCATATCGAATCTAAACGCCTCCTCGACGTCAAAACGTCTTGCTTCGAGGATCGCCTGGTGCGTGATCTTGAGCGATCGCGGAGATTTCGTCTTTAAATCCTTGAGTGTCTGACTCGCCCACTGCTGCACATCGGGTGTGATCGAGGAAAGGCCGAGTTGGGCCAGTTCGGAGGCGGCTTGTGAGTCGGCGTTTGCGGAGGAGATTTCTTCGAGACAGCTGAAGATGGATTCGCATGACAATTGGCCGAAGACGTAGTCGAGGGCGATGCGGCGATCTCCGAAAAAGGCAGACTTTGCTAGGGTGTCCTTTGCGGCGAGAGGGTCGGCGGAGAATTCGTGCAGCGCTGAGGAGACGAGGGCCGGGTTGAGCGCCGAGTCGGCGGGCAGGGTGCTCAAGCGATGGGCGATAGCGTCGATGCTGGTGGAAGAGACGTAGTGCGTAGCGAGACCAATCAAGTAAGCTTCTTCACCAGAGATTCGAGCACCAGTCATGCCGAGGTACTGTCCCACCCTACCATCCAACCGCGCGAGCACCCTAGTCACACCCACATCCGGAAAGTATCCAATCCCCGTCTCAGGCATGGCAAACAGCGTGCGTTCGGTCGCAATCCTAAACGGAGCATGAACACTCAACCCCACCCCGCCACCCATCGTAATCCCGTCCATGACCGAAACAAACGTTTTGGGCTTCTTGACATCTCCACCTTTACTCTTGGCCAGCGTCCTCGCATCTTCAGCGCCGTGTCCCGCACTGTGGGCATTGGCAGCCTCGCCCAAGCAGGCGATCTTGTAGTCGAGCTGAAACTCGGAGCTGAAAAAGTCCAAGGCGGTATTGCGGATGTTTGGATCGGGAGAATGGGCAGCTTTGACGACGGCGAGGACGTCTCCACCGGAGCAGAGGGCACGACCGACGCCGCGGAGAAGGATGACGTTGCAGTTGGATGATTGGATGCATTCGTCGAGCGCGCGATCGATGAGGTTGACCATTTTCTGGTTGAGCGCGTTGAGCGCCTTTTCGCGGTTGAGCAGGATGGTGCGCAGTCCGCCTTCCGAGAGGAGCTTGACGAGTTTGTCGCCGCCGCCGATGGTAGCGCCGCGTGCAGAGGAAGCGCGGCTGGGCGGGGAGGCGCTCATAGCAGCGGGATGGGTGGTTGAGAATTGGCGAGAGACTTGGGACAGCCGGGCGTTGGCAGCGTTGACGCGCTTGTGGGACATGGTTCCTGTAGCCAGGGGGGAAAGGCGAGTTGCGGCGATTGGGGTAGACGCTACTTTTGGTGTTGCGGTTGGGAGAGAACGCACGAGAAGGGAAGAGGATGTGCGGAGGAGTGAAGACGTCCTCATGTCGGAATTGTCGATGAGAGGGATGATCGAAAGGGGGCGCTACGTTAGAGAAGGGCTAAGAAGGTCGAGTAGAACAAGTGTCACAGTCACAGAGTGAGATGCGGTGTGAATGCTCGTGCACCAGAGACGGGGAGGGTAACAGCAACAGAAAGGCTCAGACCCGGTTAAGTTGGCATGAGCGACTTCCGGGTCAATTTTTGGCAATGTTAGATTCGGTTCGATTCGCTTTCAAGCGCATGGGCCATCGAGCAATGCCCCTTCCTTTGTCTGCTCTTGGTCGGATGAAGCCCGATGGGACGCAAGACAAGTGATTTACAATACAACAACGTCAGCATTATTAATATCTCCGTCTCTCGGTGCTTTTTCCAGAAATATGGCCGGAAAAATGGTGGCTCTTTAAATCCAAAGAAATAAAGAAAAGCTTGCCGATGCAGTATCCTCCCACCAACTCCATCGGGCCACCTTCAAAACCCCGATCACAATCTCTCTACTCTCAAGCCCTTTCGCTCGGAATCCGCGGTAAATGTGGCAGATCGTCTGACGCTTTCAAGTGTTAAAATGCACGGACAAACAGCAAGCGACACTCTTGTAAATTCACACCACCACCACCACCACCACCACCTTCAACTCCGTACAACATGGCAAGCATCAAAGGCCCCGCTCCCGCCCCGACCTCTTTCCCAGGCGCCGAAAAGCTGCGCATCGGAATCGTCCACGCACGATGGAACGAAGAATGCATCACCCCTCTCGTAACCGGATGCGTTGAAACCATCACCAAAGCCGGTGTCAAACCTGAAAACATCGTCATCGAAAGCGTCCCCGGCTCGTGGGAACTTCCCTTTGGCGTATCCCGCTTGATCTCAGCATCCCAAGTGCAAGCCTCGTCGAACGTGTCCGATCTCATGGGGGCCACTTCGCTTTTGGACGATAGCAAACCCTCGACTCCCACTACCGGCAGCGGAGCAAAGGCGAGCAAGGCAGCGCTCGACGCGGTGATTGGCATTGGAGTGCTGATTAAGGGCTCGACGATGCACTTTGAGTACATTTCGGAGAGTTGTTGTTCCGGACTGATGCGTGTCGGTTTGGATACGGGCGTGCCTGTTATTTTGGGTGTTTTGACGGCGTTGACCGAGGATCAGGCGTTGGAGAGGAGTGGAGTTGGTAGGGGCGAGAAGAAGGGTCATAACCATGGGCTGGATTGGGGTTCGGCTGCTGTCGAGTAAGTATCATTTCTCCAACGTGTGTTCCTACCGCAGGCGAGAGAGCTTCTTTACTGACCACTGTTTCTCTTTGCTTTCCGATCTTCTTTCGACCAATCATAGGATGGCCCTCAAGACCAACCGATGGGCCGAGGGCAAACTCGCCTGAACGCAAAGTCCAACAGTTACCTGACCTCGCTGTATATACAGAAATGGAGAAAGAAAAGAATACGGCCGTCACTGTTTCTCTTCGCTCAATACCGAGAAGGCCACTAATCCGGCGTGCAATGAATCGCCTAGACTGCGCTATGCAGTGTGGTATGGCGGCATCGTTTAGCTTGCCATCGTGACTGCTATCCGGAAGGCAAATCGCTTCGTAAAGTAGGATCGCAAGCGTTGTGTTGCCCGATTCGAGCTTCGATCGGGTAAACTACTCTCTTGCTTTGCGACGTTCGTTTGGGTGAGCGTCAGCCTTACAGCGAACATCTCCAAGATAAGGATCTGAGCAACCAAACGCTGCATTTCGCAGAATGTATATTGCGACGAGCGAGCGCGAGAGTGGTGTTGGGCAAGCAATTCTGGGTTTTCCGAGCTTGCGCTGGTCGTAAATAAGTACGCGGTCGGTCAAAGTGTTGACTTCGCCGCATTGAGATCCAGACGGCGGTTCGGCGACTCGTTGCTCATACCTTGCTCAGCCTTTCCCCCCTCTCATCCCCTTATCCCACTTCACCGTCCAACCATACACTCTTGACCAAGCACCACCATCATATTCGCATCCCCACCCTTTACATCGAGCTGCAACAATGTCCACCGACACCACCTTTTCTCCAAGCAACCCCGAGCGGGTGCTGTACTACCTGGAAAACTCACGAGCCTTTCGCGTTGCCTGGTTGCTCGAAGAACTCTCCCTCCCCTACACGCTCAAGCACTACCGTCGTCTCGAAGGCAAACGAGCGGAACCAACCCTAAAAGCACGACTCGGGCAACCCACTCGGCAAATTGCCCTACCTCATCGACAGCACCATACGCATCAGTGAATCCTCAGCGATCGTCAAGTACCTCATTGAGCGCTACGGGACTCAACGGGGGCGTCTCGATCTGCTGGGCACTTCGGACGACTGGCAAGAGCGCGCGGACGTTGAATCGTGGATCTCGTTCAGCGAAGGAATGATGGTTCACACCCTCGCCGCTGTCTACCCCCGTTGGTTCGCCGACGCGGAAACAGCTCAGGCGATCGAAGCCAAAATGGCCGCGAATGTGCACAACCTCCTCAACCTCCTCGAACAAGCCCTGCAGAAGGGAGAGTTCTTGGTAGCGGGGAGGCTGACAGCGGCGGATATCATGTGCGCGTTCTCAGTAGAGTACACTTTCGGCATGGATGTAGCAATCACGGGAGTGGGGAAAAGCATGCAGGATTGGCCAAAGGTTGTCGAGTGGCTGAAGAGGTGCGCAAGGTTGCCGTCGTATCAGAGGGTGCTGCAGAGGGGGGCGACGCATAGGTTTACCATTGCTGATTGATGTGGTGCGAGGCGAGCGAAGCGGGTGCGATGTTTTGTTCAGTGTAGAGGTCAAGCTTTCATGTGTCCACCTCCTTCGACTTTGCAGCAGATTTTTGCACTGAGAGCGTAGATCTGAGCGTCACGAGGAGCACACTGGGAAAAGAAGTCTTGTGCAACAACGTTTGTGTGTCATTTTTTGGGTGTGTGGGGGGGAAAGATGAGAGTTGGGCGAAGGAAAGAACAACGGATGCCTAGCATACGGCCGTTGCTCTCTCTCTCTCTCTTGCTCACGAGAAGACAACCGCAGCTAAGATAGTACAGAGAAGTGCAATGGCGCTAAAGGCTGCAACTGCGACTGCGGCTGGCAATCTAGTCGAGCTTGTCGGCCTCGGTCTCCTTCTTGTCGGCCTCGTCAAAGTTCTCGACGACGTCGGGAACATCGTCGTCGTCCTTGGAGCCAGCGGCACCGGCAGCAGCTTGCGAAGCGGCGTGTTGAGCGTTCATGGCCTGGTACGATTCGGCGAGCTTGCGCAGCGAGGCGAGCGAGTCAGGGCCGAGCTGGTTGAGGATACCGGGAACAAGTTCGGTGAGCTCCTTGTCGACACCGTTGCCGTACACGGCGAAGGTGTTGCTCGAGGCAAGACCGTGGACTGTTGCGTGACAAAAGCAATGGAAGCGTCAGTTGGTGATGTCTCGACGTAATGCTGAAGAGCCAAAGTGATACCGTCTCGAGCGCCGGAACATCCGAAATGAGAAGGCTTTTGTGCAATGTTGCGATTGAGCGGCATGCTTCCGAAACGCGATCCAACCCTGCCTCCGATCTGCATTTGTCGCTAATCATCCCACGTCGATGAGAAGGCCTTTCCGACAGCACGCAATCACTCGCCTCCAACCTGAGTGACCAGATGCCTGTCGTCACTACGACTGAGCCTTGACAGCGTCTTTCGCTTTTGTCGAGGCGGTCGAGCTCCTTCAAATCCAGATCAGCTGTGGTGCAATAGTTGTTGTTGGAACTGATCCGCCGTTGGCCATTGACACCTTGGCCTTTGAAATCGGTGCAAGAGCAAGATCCAAAGAGATTGTCCAATGCTGCCAATGCCGGCAAAGTTGACCGCAATGATAGCCTCCTTGACCGAGTCGGTGCACTCAAGACCATGGAAGAGCTTCTTGTGCTCGCCTGTTCTATGAAAAACTCACCCTTGGGAGCAGCAAAGTGGAGGACGTTGCCGTCCTCCTTAAACATGTTGACCTCCTCGATACCAGAGACGGGCTCCACCTGGAGCTTCTTGAGCGCAGCCTGGAGCTTGGGGTCCTCACCACCGGGGCCCCTGGGCTTGGACATCACCTTACGACGAGGGGTACCCTTGCCGCCTGTGTTGGATGATGGAATGTGTCGAGATGGTGTTTGCATGTCACATGGTGATGTGTAATCCAGCGAGAGAGAACGTGGGTCGGCAGTGTATTAAGCCATGTCGATTTGCATTCCGGCGGAGAAGAGCAATGCAATCACGATGATGCAGATCAAGTCGATCCAAGTAGTAGTTGCATGGGAGCGATAAGGTGACGAAGAAGAAAGATAGTGGAGTCAGTAATGTTCACGGATAGCGTCTAGAGCTGGATGTTATGTCCGACGCTGGTCGAAAGAATTGGTATCGAGCGAGAGGAGTAGATGGTGCCTAGCTGCGAACCTGCTCGTCGAGGCGGAAGTGAAACGAAGTCGACAGCAAGAGACACGTACCAGTTCGGCTGGCAGCCTGGAGCTTTGCGAGCTTTTCAGGGTTGAGAACCATGTTGAAGTGAGAAGGAGAAGAGAATCGAACGGAAGAAGCCGAACGCAAGGAGAGAGAGAGAGAGAGAGAGAGAGAGAGAGAGAGAAGGTATCGTAACGGTGATGGTAGAGCAGAGTATTCGACGACGATGACAACGATGACAACGACCCAATGCGCACTTTCGAGTGCAACGGCGTGGCCAAGAACACTTTTTGCCTTTGCTTCTCTGTGCTTCGGCCTGACACTGCGAGGGAGCGCAACTGAGTGTGCGCTTCTTCGCTCTGCCTTGGCCCCCCACTCTGCATACAGTATGCTGTCTGCGCCAGCTTCTTCTCGGCCGTCTGCCTGCCTGCCTGCCATTTTCGATTTTCGCAATTTCTCGCTGCAACCACTTTCTTTTCAGCCAGAGACAGAGACATAGAGGTGGTGATCAGAAGCAGAGCCTTGCTCGACTCAAGCTGTCCACTTTTGGTCGTTTGACCTGTCTCGAGGGCATCTCGCTGCTTGCTTGTGTCGACTCTGTGAACCAGCTGCATGCAGGTCAAGTGAGCTTGTAAATACAAAGGAGTTTGCGTGCTCACGATCATCTGTCAATTCCGAGACAGCAGAATTGCTCGACTTTTTGAATGAGACTTTGGCTTGTTGCTGATTGGAGGACGCCGCAGCTCACTTTCAGCAACGGCCTTGACCCCAACTTTGACACCGCTCTAACAAAGATGTCTCTGGAACCTTTGATGTTGCTTCAAGTCGACCTCACACCTTTGTGTTTTCGAAAAATCTCGTTTTCGAACTTTTTTTTTTTGAATTTCGACATGCGATGGTCGACAACCTGACTTGAATTTTTGTAATCAAATTTCAAGATTAACGGAAAGAACAGGCAGGGAGGCTCTTACGAGAAGAAATCGAGGGCAAAAAAAAAAGCGCTATTGTAAAATCGGAAGCGGGCCGTTGACGAGAACAGGTTGGAGTTTCGAGCGCAAGGAGAGGCTTTAGAAATCACATTGTCTGCCTCTGGCGCTTGCTTCTGCTCTCTCAGAGCGAATTGAGATGGTCTGGTCGCCGTTTGTTCGATCTTCCCCACACCCACAACCTTGTCACTTTCATCTACTTGGGATCATCCTTTTCGTCGTCGGCGTCCTCGAAAAGCACACTCGATCGTGCTCTCGCATTCGTTTACGGTCGTCCTTCTTTCCGCTTTCGTTCTTCCGGGCATCTTTGCTTCGTTCGGTCTTCCTCTTCACATTCATACATCATGTCGAGCTCTCCAGTCTTGAACGTAGGTATCGCTACCATCGACTCTTCGGCGCCCGGCCTCCCGGCAGCAATGAGGGAGTCGCAAGCATGCATCGATGCGAGATACGACTCGACTTGATCCCGTCCTGCCGTGGCAACCCTAAGCCTGCCCCCTTTCCTAGATTCCAGCCTGCTAACCAAAGTTCTCTTTGCTTGTCTCTCGACAATTGATTCTCGATCACGTCGCTCATCCGAAATGCACACCTCAACTATCGACCCCGCATGGACGCTTACGCTGCGCCTCGGTTCATCCTCTTCTCGCACCGCCGCCTTTCCAATCACAGGTGGTCCGCTACTCGGCCCTCGTCGGTGGTATCGGATACGGCATTCTGCACCGCAGGACATTGCAAGCAAAGGCAGACGTCAAGGCTGCTCACGCCGAGTACAAGCACAAGGAGCAGCTCATCCAAAAGGCAAAGGAGGCGTACAAGAACCGTCTCGTCGCGAAGCAGAGCGATTCTGGAAGTGAGTATACACACGCCTCAGCAGCATCACCGAGATCGAGCAGCAGCAGGCGATGGGAGGGTACCGTTGGGATTGGACTCGCGCCTCGCTTACCGGTGGAAGACTGAGGCGGCCGAGAATGATGTTGAAATCCTTGAAAGGGCTACGGTGGAAGCGTGGACGTGATTCGAGAGGGAGAGCCGAAATGGGCGATTCGGTTACGAAAGGGAGTGTTGGTCGCATTGCTTCATGTCGCTGTGACCGAGCTTTGGCTCTGTCATGAATGACGGCAAGCAAAGGTCATGATGCGACTAAAAAGAGACGCGCTCGGGCAAGCCGATATACGATTTTGGCATCACACGTAGGACAGCACTGCAGTTGTCCCGACGTTCTGCCTGGACATCTGGCTCCGGTTGCCGCCGCCGACGTTAGTCGCTCAGCACACTTGCGCTCCACCAAAAGGCTTTGGCTGGCACTCTTGGCATCTTTGCTGCCTCAGCCCCATTCGAACGTCCCGGCTTGCACCTTGTGCCATCGCTGCTCTCTCCTCTCATGCTCTCGATCTCGACCGTTGCATCGACATTGGTCACCACTTCTCCAAACTTATTACTGACTTAACTTCTCTTTGCCATCTTGCTTTCCTCAATGACAGTTGTCACGGATCCCGAGAACCCAGCTTTCGACTTGGAAAAGTTCTTGACCAAGCTCGAACAGGACAGCAAGTGAAACTAGCTACCCTGTCAAACTTGCACATATGCACGCACACGTGCCACACTCTTAGATTCGCGGTAGCAATCTCCAAAACCGTTATTCGCCCTGATGGGCTTTCTGCTTTGCCAACATTTGGCTCTGGCTGATGAGAACCCGAGGTTATGGTGCGACCAAAAGATCAAACAAGCCTGCCACGGTTCAAGGCATTTACGAGCGCAAGTCTTGAGAAGAGATGCTGGTGTATAAATGTGAAACCTGAGTGACAGCCAAAAGAAAGGACGACGAGGATAAGCAAAGAAAAAGAACAACTGCAGCACCTAGGATTCCCGCGTGGTCCCCCACCGCAGTACCAACTAGGCAATACCTTGCTTAACTTCGCAGATCGGACGGGATGCGGTGCTTTCAAGATTCTATGGCCGCAGATGTCGAGAGTAAACTGCAACACAAATACAAGCAGCTGAGTTGGTCAGTTGGTATCGTATATGGCGTGCTGGGCTTAGATTGATCACGATGATCGAAGTGCCTATCGGTTACTGATCGGGCAAGTGGTCGGCTAGAATGAGAAGCGCTGTTCGCCACTCGGACCCTGAGGCTCAGGGCCAGGCTCTTGCCAGGAAACCCACGCCAATCTGCAGCAAGATGGGCCAAAGTGGGTTTTGGTTGCAGCTCCGAGTTTGCTCCGTGTCTTTCGTATCAGGGCAAGATATACGACAACGGCCATCTCCGGGCCATGTTCCGAGAAGATCATGTCTTGACCCTCGTCAAGAATGTACATACAGTACACACCCTTTTTTTTTTTTTTTTTTTTTTTTTTTTTTTTTGTTTTTGTTTTTGATGGAACGTGTTGCCTCCCTTTTCCCTGACTCTGTCGTTCCAAGAGCGTGCACGTTTTCGACCCGCCGGCAACTACATCCCTTTCCGCCCACTTTTGCCGCACTCGACGTCAAACGACAGTGTCAAGTATCGCCGCTCATTCACCAAGACCAAGTGAGGAGGACGCTTTTGATCGTTAGACGACTCTACGGTTAGAAGAAGTGATACAGCTTTTGCATGATAACAAGCTATTATCAAGCTATGCCTCCGAACATCCGTTATCACTCATGTCTGCAGCTTTGCTGTGTTGTCAAAGATTGGAGCTGCGTGTTGTGCATTACCGCTTCAAGTTATGGCAGAAAGGAGATACTGTAACACGTTTTCATGCACTTCGGTTCTCGCTTAGCGCACTAGCTTGAACAGCAAAACTCTTCCTCGGAAGACCATCTTCCATTCGATTTCCCTCTTTCCCCACCTGCACTAGAATGTTCCTGTCGGCTGCCCACTGTGTGGCAATCAAATGAAGCTGGGGCAAATCGTTCCTGACTTTGGATGAGGGTATAAGAACTTGCTTGGTCTCGCACACGACATCGCTGATCACTCCATCGATCCCTCCTTACCTACATCCTACTACAGTAGCGAGCATAATCCTTCAATATGTTGGTCAAATGCCTTTTCTCAGCGGCCGTGGCGCTCGCTGGCGCGGTTTCCGCCTGCCCAGGCATCGATCACGCCCAGGGTCTTGCTCCTCGTCATCCTGAGCATTCCATTCAGCCTAGCGGTGCCGACAGTTTGCTTCGTGACCTGACTTGGGGAGATGTCGCTGTCATCGCCACCACAGATATACATGGGTTCTATTTGGGCTACATGAAGAAGAGCGAGCCTGAACCCAACTATTCCGGCGATTGGGGCGACTTTGCATCGTTTGTCGCTCACATGCGAAAGCTCGCCAAGAAAAAGGGCGTCGATCTGCTCCTCGTCGACTCGGGTGATCTGCACGACGGTGCCGGTCTCAGCGACGGCTACCCCGCCGGTCAGGTCGATGGTCAGACTTCGAACCAGTTCCATGCCAAGGTCGACTTCGACGTCTTGACCGTGGGCAACCACGAGCTGTACAAGTACGAAAACGCATGGAACACCTTGACCGAGTTTGTGCCCGAGACGCACGGCCGCTACCTCGGCTCCAACGTCAACATCAGCCACGCTGGCCCACGCGGAGGCGCCAACGTCACCTACACGTTTGGCGAGCGCTTCGTCAAGTTCAAGACCGACAGCGGTCGAAAGGTGACTTCGCTCGGTGTCCTTTTCAACTTCACGGGCGCGGACAACGGTATCACTGTTCAGGACCCGGCCAAGGTGGTGCTCGAGCCGTGGTTTGCTGAGGCTATCAAGGAGGAGCCCGATTTCTTCTTGATCGCTGGACACATGCCCGTGCGCAAGGACCAGTTCCCCACCGTCGTCAACGCTGTTCGCAAAGTCCACCCTACCACGCCCATCTTGGTGCTCGGTGGACACTCGCACATCCGCGACTGCACCCAGTACGACAAGTACTCGATGGGTCTTGAGTCTGGTCGTTACCTCGAGACCATCGGATGGATGTCGATGAACTTCACCCAGGATGGACCCACTTTCAGCCGTAGCTACATCGATGCCAACCGACGCAACTACGCCTACCATGCTGGACTCGCTTCCAAGCCCGAAAAGTTCGACACGGCGTTGGGCAAGAAGATCACCAAGCAGATGAACCAGGTCGCGGAGGCATGGAACCTCTCCCACGTCTACGGCGTCGCTCCTCAGGATTACTACCTGCAGCGTGTGCCCATCAACGACTCTTCGTCGCTCATCAACTTTATGACCAACAAAGTGCTGCCCACCATCATCTCGACGTCCAACCCTGACCGAAAGGGTGTACCTAACATTGTCATTGCCAACTCGGGTTCGCAGCGATTCGATCTCTACGCTGGACCTTTTACCAAGAACGATCAGTACATTGTCTCGCCTTTCACTGACGCTTTCCAGTACATCAAGGATGTGCCTTACAAGTACGCCAGTCAGATCATCCACAAGCTCAACGGCGACAAGGTGGCACAGGCTACCAGCCGCAGACGCGATGTCGAGGGTGAAGAGAGCGAAAAGGAGCTCTACGCCAAGGGACATGTTTCTCACATTTACAACCGATGGATGAAGGACCAGCATGTGTTTGCCACCGCCAACAGCGCTGCAGCTAGGGACTTGGCCAAGCTCGATGCAAGGGCCGCTGAGGCTCAGGCCAACCGCACTCTGGGCTACGTAACCAAGGACCAGTGCCCCGGTGATGGCGACGACACGGTGCACACTGCGATTCCTTACACTTCGGTGCCCGACTACGTTCAGAGCCCTGTCACCGGTAAGAAGGTCAGCGATAGCGATACCATCGACATCATCTTCCTCGACTTCATCGCCAAGAACGTGGTGAGGATCCTCAACAGTGTGCAGACGGACAAGACTTACTCGCTCAGCGATGTGACAGCCTACAACCAGTACACCACGCAGGATATCTACCCGCTCTACGCCGAGCAGGTCTGGGCCAAGAACTCCACCACTTCCAGCTAAAAGGAGGTGCTCCCACCTCGATCTTTCTGAGATGTCGTTTGTAAACTTTGTCCCAAGTCACAGGGCAAGATGTCTTGGAAGAAACACAATGCAAGTTTGAGCCCCTTTCGTCTTTTTAGCGTGAGCCAGCAGCAGTGAATGAGGTTGAGGAATGGCCTCTTGAAGCATGCTCAATCTTGGCTTGTCGAATAAGGCCTTTCATATCGTCGCCTCAATTGGAATTTCGGAACGCGGAAACGCCTTTTTCTTTGTAAAAATTGGAACGCAACTGGATTCTCGAAATCGGGGACACAGTGAAAGATCCTCTTATATACATGTGGTCCAGCTACATGAAAGATAAGGATTTCGCTGTTGAAGCGAGTTCGGTAGAGTGGATCGGGAGCGCTAAATGTGAGACCGGACTAAAAATGGGAAAACTATTTTCTTTTGTGTATTTTGTATTTTTCTCGACCGAGACAAGTTTCTCCAAAACTAACATTCTTTGTCTCGACAATCCTTTCGTCTTACAGATTAACTCTCGATCGAAGCGCTTCATTGCCTGTTCACAACTCCCCACCATCCTCCTCGACCTCTCCTCCATTCCGTCTTTCCATTTCATCTGTGCTCTTCCTCACCCAATCTTTGCTTCTCAAAGATGGACGGCGCACCGACTGATGCAGCGAATGCTGGCGGCACCACATCCACAGCTCCGCCAACAGCTTCATCCACAACCGCATCTGGATCATCTCCCAACAGCACCGAACTCATGATCGCACTATCGCAAATTCAACAGCTCATCCCACTTCTCGACTATCGACCTGGCGGACTTACCCACTTGCTCCCCACACTGTTGACGCCACTTTTGCCCGTCCAAGACGCCGTGCAGGGCGAAAGCATGCAACGGTACCGTGCGAATGTGGATCACGCCTTTCGCGTTGCGGGCGAGTTGGTGGGGAGGGTGCAGGATGGCGCTTCGGTGGGGAGCGCGCTCGAGCTGGCAGAGCGGCTGATGCAGCAGGGTGATGAAAAGGCGCGGCTGTTGAGGGTGAGGAAGAAGAGGAGGCTTTTTGTGGAACAGGAAAAGGTGCTCGAGGTTAATAGTTGGGGTCCACCTGTCCCGCCACGTTCTGCCGCGGTTGTCAAGCCAGCTGTATCCGCAGACAAGAGCGAAGAGGCGAAGAGCAATGAGGTGAAGCAGCAGGTGGATGTTTCCGCCTTTTTGCCATCTCAAAATCCTTCCAACACCATCTTGACTTCATCGCAGCGAGATCTTCCACCGCCAACCACGCCCCAAGCAGTGCAGAGCTTCCTAGCCGCCCTGCAAAGCTACCTCAAAATCACCGTCGACAAAGGATTCTTTCCGCCAGCGGTGCAGTTGAAACACGTCAAGGCGCGCCTGGTCACCTTCACATCAGAAGGATTCACGCTCGAAGTGCAGGTAGCACAGGTGGTGAAAGCGCTCATCGATGCGTCTCTCACCTACGCCCCTCGGTCAGCAGAGCCGTCAGAAGCACCAGAGACGGAGCTGAAGAGTGTCGATTTGGCAGCACTCACGCTAGGCGGCGTTGATGAATCAATTTCATCAACAACTCCAAGCACATACCCGATCTTTCGTTCTCTATCCACCGACATTCTCGCGCAAACGCATCGCGCCGTCTCTTCCGCTCGTCAAGCCAACACAGTGACGGACGCATGGACAGCGTACAAGCCGATCACAGAGACAATCGCGCGGCTCATCCTCGCTGCAGCACAGTTCCAAACGTAGACCTCGACAAGCGATGTGGGTATCCAATTCGTGCCATTTCCACTGTATCAATCCAAACGGGACATCGAAAACGCTCTACTCTTGCTTCTTCTCATTGTCAGCAGCGGCGCCTGAACTAGAAGCAGCGGTCGACGAACCAGACGAAGCACTCCCACTAGACCTCCTCCTCTTCGCGCTGCTCGCATCCGATGCATCCGACGCACGCGAACTCGACCTCTTCACCCTCTCCCCCTGCTCAGACCCAGTCTGCTGGATCAACCTCCGACTTGTCTCGACGTACTCGCTCCACCTCTCGAACTTCTCCGTCAACCTAGCCGCGACACCCTCGCTACCCTCGACCCTATCCGCCGAAATGGAAATGCTAAAATCGCCACCATACGAGCAAATGCCAATCCCCAACGTGCCTTTACCGGCCTGAGGCGGCAGAGCGGTCCACCTGACCACTTCCTGACCGGCTAGCTTGATGCGCTGCTTACTCGGGCACGGTACATTGGTCACTACCGCAGTGAAACACGTCAAAATACGCTCTGTCACCCACACGGTCGGCCAGCGCAGCACGTTCCAATCGTGCTTGGGAAGCAGGCCAAAGGGGATAGGGAAGACGGCGGGGAGTTGACCTGTGAGTTGGATCGCGTGGAAGAAGAGTTTGGGCAGCAGGGAGTTTTTGAGAATGTTGAGGCGACGGTGGGTGGTGTGCAGACGACGGTGGAGAATCTTGACGTCTGTGGGGAGGCCCTTGGTGGTGGGGAGGTAAGCGATGCCGCCGGTAGACAGGTTGCGCAACGACCAATCGCCCGGTTCGCGGATCGAGATGGGGATCATGATGCCGATGGGGGAAGGGAGGATCTTGTGCGAAAAGTGTCGGATCTTGTTGAGCAACCCCGGTTGTTGAGCTTGCCGTTCGAGCTCGTCGTTGATCATGTCGGCGATGACGGTGCAGATGATATCGTTGACCGTCAGATGCGTCCCGATGAGAGGGCGAGAGTATCGCTTGCCTCCTTGCACCTTGTCGAGCAGTGTACCCGGCTGAACACCCGAGAATGCCTTGGAGACGATCTTGACATCGCTCAACGAAAAGCTTTTCGAAATGCTAAACTCCTTTTCGTCCTTTCGCGGGCCAGGAGAACTCGCCGTAACGTACCGCTGTCGCCAGAACGTAGCCAGGAAGAAAAAGCTCGTAGACACAGCCAACGTAAAACACCCGGCCACATCCTTGACCAGCGACACAAACCAGCTAGTCCAGTACAACGCCAGCATGACGAGCTGCAGCGCGATAGTGCCGTGGAACCGATCCAACCCAGCCAGCTTCTTATTCATCCTCGACGGCAACGCCTTTCCCTGTTTAGCGTCGCTCAGCAGCTACGCCCCATCGGACATCATACTCTCGAGCTTGGGTCCAAGCGAGGTGATAAACAGCTGGCTCATGATAAACCCCTGTCCATCAGCCAACGTATGATGACCTCGAATAACGCACGCTCCCTTCGCACCCATTTCTTCGTCCACAAAGTTTTCCAGCACCACCGCTTCCCACAGCGGCTTCGTATAGTCCCACTTCCTCGCGATAAACTCGGAAGCGAAACTCTCGAGCTCGCTCTTCCCCGCTTTACCCGGCAGAGTGTGGGCGCGCATGTGGTTGTCAATCTCAAACTGGTCGTCGTCGATGAACACTGTGCCGTGGAAGAAGCGTCCGACATCGGCCAGCTTTTGAGTGTACTTCGGGAAGTGAGATTGCATCTTGAGCATGGCGTCTTTGAGGTCTTGTAGTTTAGCGGGTTGCTTGAAAGTGTACGTGGCGACGCAGACGGGGTTGAAGGCGCTGATGCCGTCGATGAGGAGCCACATGTTGTCGATGCCGCCGATAGCGTTTGCGCGGCTGAAGATTTCCCACTGCAGCAGACGTTCGATGTAGTCTGCTAGACCCAGAGTTTGACGTGCAGCGCGGGAGAGCAGACCGCTCTGCTGCTGCTCGGTGACACGCTGGAGGGCTGATTCGGTGCGCTCGGCTACGTTGTGGATAGCAGTGCCGATGGTTGGGGTCTTGTATCCTGATGCCCAAGGACTTTCGTCGAATGCAGAGACGATGCCAGGGAATAAGGGGTAGAAGATCTTGCTCGTGAGGGATGGGCTTGCGCTGCCATTATCGTTAGCGTTGCCGCTGCCGTTGCCGTTGAGGTTGGAAATACCGTTCATCCGGGCAAAGCGAGACGAGGATTGCAGCTTTGGACTGCCATTCGCGCTGTCGAATTTGACCGACTTGGTCGCTTCTCCATTTGCATCACTGCCAGAGCCTTTGACTTTGGCAGCAGGAGATGCGGTGGCCGCGTTGCTCGCTGTCGTCGACATGTTGGGCGAGGATGGAAGGCTCGTGACAGTATTGTACAGATGCAATCAGGGTCGTACTTACAGTATGAGAGCTGCAAGGTTCTGTCTGGGACGAGGAGAGATAGGTCGTGACGATGGAGGTTGTGACGAAGGACACACACAGGAATGCAAGGTTCAATGACCAACGCAAAAACGTGACAAGGGGAAACTCTTGGCTGATGATATACTGTACTGTATACTGTAATCTCTGTGAAACGCTCAAACGTCATCGTGCCAAATTGGACAGTTCTGCCCTTCGGCTCTCCCTTTTAGCCGCTTTTCAGCAGCCTTGTTTTTGTGGAGTGGATTTTCTGAAGCTGTTAAATCCTTGAAAGCAAATTTATTGCGAAAAGGACGCCAAAATTGCCCGAGTTCCGCGTTCGACTCAAAAGGCGCGTTGTCCATCTTCTTGTCCTCATCCATGGTCTTAGAGCCATCTTGCCAATCGCGCTTCCATTCTCATACCAGCTCACATCCAAGCCCGCGCGGGTTCGACACTGTAAACACTGGAGAATACGCTGTACCGCACACATCCATACAAAAGCACCTGCAGCGACGGAGACAAGACCAGGATGCCCGGCCCAACAGCTGCTGCCGCCGCATCGGCAGCGGATGACAAGGCAGCGTCCAACGACAAAGACAAGCAAGCAGCATCAGGAAAGCCTGCCGACTCGACGATCAACACACCAAAGGATGCTACAACACCCTTGCCATCCACATCCGGACCAGCAGCAGGCTCAGCCGCACCTGCCAACGACGCCTCTGCTGGTAGCGTGTTTAGCAGCCCAGATATGACGGCTGCTGTGCTGGCCTATCTCCAAAGGCGCGGATTTGATCGTGTCGAAGCTGCTTTCAAATCCGAGCTCGACGCGCTGGCTTCCGGTGCGACCGCAGAGCAAGCAGCTGCAGCCGCTGATGTGCTCGGACGTGCACCTACCGTCGGTCTCGAGGACCTCGCTGCCAAGAATGCACCACGTACGCCCGCAGACAAGGATGGCGACAAGGACAAGGATGGTGCAGATGCCACCAACAATAAGGGCAAGGGCTCAGCTGCAGTTGCAGATGCAGACATCACTTTCGCCGAAGACGGCGACGTGTCGGCTGCTGCGACGCAGGCACTCCTTCTCGACCCTACAGATCGCGCAAGAGGATTCGCCATGCTCAGGTCGTGGTGTCAGGGAAGTCTCGACATTTACCAGCCCGAACTACTACCCATCCTGCTGCCGCTCTTTGTGCACTCTTTCCTCGACCTCGTCTTAATGGGACAAGGTCCCGCTGCCTCAGCGCTCTACGCAGCACACGCTGCGTCTTTCCTTCCCACTCACACTGCGTTGCTCTCTCAGATTCGATCCCTGGCACTCCCATCACACATCCAGTCGGATCCACTCGCACAGCGCTTCCGTACCGAGCGTTACGTCGTCAAGATGTCCAATACCGTCTTCAGCCTTCTGCTCGGCTGGCTGACCGACGGAGGTGGACCGGTCTCTGGCTCTGCAAACGGCTTGGACGAAGCAGAAGGTCCCGCGAGGCGTGGCAGAGAAGCCATGCTCAAGATCATCAACGAGCGTTGCAGGATTCAGGTGCTCCAAGCTCAGCCGTACCAGATTGATGCTGCAGTACTGGAAGAAGGCACGGGTCTCACAGGGGCTGGCCCGACCTACTCGAGCGTCACCGCCAGTGCATCGGGTCGAAGCCGCATCCATCCCTCCTTGGCCAAGAACGCGGTCTCGGACGGCGACGCACTCGCCGAGTTTAACGCCAAAGCTGCAGGACCTCAGCTCAAGCTTCACCCTACGGTTCCACTGAGCGAGAGGCTGGAGAACGAGGTGGCAAAGGAGCTACAAGAAGTCGAACGGCGTGAAAAGGAGACCATCGCTGCTGTGCAAGCAGACGAAGCCAAGAGTAAGGATGCTGAAGCCTCGAACGGTGCTAGTGAAGGCGCGTCGCAACAAGAAGGTGGAGAGGGAGCCGACTCAAGCCAGCCGCAAGATGGCGATACGACGATGCAGGATGCTACTGCAACCGAGGCGGGCGAAGACGAAGGTGCTGCCTCGAGGGCGAGGACGGCGTCGGTGTGTCCATCGGAGCCATCGTCGTCGGCTGCGGGCACAGCTCCTCCGACCAGTGCTGCTGAAGCTCGCGCCGCAGCTAGTTCGTCCAGTCCCGACTTTTCAGCAGGGCTGTTGGCAGCCAGCATTACCGACCTTCCCCCACAAGCTCCCACATTCCGAACCGTCGACGTCAAGCGCGAGGTTCAACGCATCCGTGATGCCCGTAAACGCATCCGTCTCGACCCATCCCTGCTCAACGGATCCGCAACCTCCACCTCATCCGCTTTTACCTCCGGCGTGCGCGATCCCACCATCAACGCGCTGGGCGAGCACGGAGCCAATGCAGCACGCGTCGCCGCTCTCCCCTCCGTATGCGCCTACACATTCCACGATGCCGATGACGGCATCACGTGCTCAACGTTTTCGGACGACATTACGCTCATGGCGGCCGGGTTCGAAGAGTCCTTTGTGCAAGTCTGGTCGCTCAAGGGCGAGAAGCTGCGCGGGATTCGGGGTAATCCGAACCTCTCGTCGATTCGAGATGGTAGGACGCTGGCGAAACAGCGGGAGGCTGAGGGGTATTCTACGCGTCGGTTGATTGGTCACTCTGGACCCGTGTATGGGGTGGACTTCGACCCGGTGGGGGGATCAGCGAGCGCGCCGAGACATCTGCTCAGTTGTTCGGCGGACGCTACTGCGCGACTGTGGAGCTTGGATACGTACAGCGCGCTTGTTGCTTATCGCGGGCATCAGCACCCTCTGTGGGATGTCAAGTGGAGCCCTATTGGAACCTACTTTGCCACGGCGAGCGCGGATAAGACCGCGCGGCTGTGGAGTACTGAACGCGTCAATCCGCTGCGCATGTACGCGGGGCATTTGTCGGATGTGGATTGTCTGACTTTCCATCCCAACAGTCTTTACCTCGCTACAGGTAGTTCGGACAGGAGTTGTCGGTTGTGGGACGTCCAACGCGGAGCGTGCGTGCGACTGTTCGTCGGACATCAATCGGCCATCTCCTGTCTTAAAATCAGCCCCGATGGGAGGTACCTCGCCTCGGCCGCAAGTGGCAACGGAACGTCGTCTCAATTCGCTGGAGTGGATGGGATCGACCCCGTTTCTGCGAGAACGCACGTCAACGACGTGAGCATCTCTCTGTGGGACTTGGCAAGTGGAAGGAGGATTAAGAAGATGTGGGGTCATAGCGAGCGTGTGTATTCGATGGATTTCTCAGCGGATGGGTCGTTGTTGGTCACGGGAGGTGAAGACTGCAGTGTGAGGTGTTGGGATGTTAGGGCGGTGGGGGGCGCGAGAAAGACGGTGGCGAAGGGGTCGTTGGAGGGTCAGCAGGCGGCGGCAGTGGGAGGAGGAGGAGGAGTGGCGAGGGCAGTGGGAGGAGGAGGAGGAGTGGCGAGGGCAACGGTGGGTCAGTTGGCAGGTGCCGGGTTGACAGCCGCTGCGGCCGCCCAGATGAGCAGCGTGGATTTGGCTGGTTCGAGCGCGGATTGCGTGGCGACTTTCCATACAAAGAGAACGCCAGTGCTGGACGTTCATTTCACCCCGAGGAACTTGTGTCTCGTTGCCGGGGTTTACGAGGATTGATCGCAATGTCTTTATATCACCATCCAGAAATCAAATGGTACACCTTTGCATGACCAGGCCCATCATTCCGTGTGAGATTGCAAGATAACACTTGTATACCACTTCAGCACCATGAGTGATACAGCAAGCATCTCATCTACAAGTGCAAAAGAACGCTTGCATACCAGTCCAGCACCTCGTCTGGTCTTGCGCTTGAGAACCAAAACAGAGCGATCGATGACCATGAAGCCAAAAAAAAAAGAGAAAAAGAAAATAAAAAGAAAGAAAGCAAAAGAAACTGCGCCCGAGGGGAATCGAACCCCTGTCACCTGCTATCAGAATGGAAGGCAGGTATAATGACCATTATACTACAGGCGCGCGCTCTGCTAACGGGGCAATCAGGTGAAGAGTTGCAATTATATACGCTATTATCCATTTGAAAATACAGGCAAAGAAAAAGCTCGGGCCTCCACGACGAGAGAGAGAGACGCGAGATCGTTTTCTTCTTAAGGCTGCGCAGCTGCGAGATGACTTGTTGGTCAACGCGTTGCCTGTCACGAAAAAAAAAGAAAAAGATTTGAAATTCTTCACTTGCCAAATCCCGTGAATTCTAAAGGTTGTTGTGGTGAATACAAATGGTTGAAATTGAGCAAAGATGATCACTAACCAACGATAAGAGCGTCGGATCCACCGAATTCAAATTGGTTAAAAAGCTCCAACACTCTGATCGCGTCGTCTGATATTGGATTTTTGAAATCCTCGGCTCAGCTGCCCGCTTTTTTGGCTTGCCCCGGTTCAAGTGATTGTCTCGCGCTGGCTGCAGAGAGACACACGCTGGCCAAGTTGTCGTATGCCTGCTGTAAGAGGTGTGTGAGAGAGAGTGTGTGTGTCCGTGCCGCGCGCTGCTGCCTCTCTTTCCCTCGCCTTTTTCTTGATTGATTTGTGATTTTTGATTTGCCAGTCTGCCATGGCTTGCCTTTGGCCTGACCCATTTTCGCCCGTTTTTGCTCTGCCAAATTCGCCAACTGGCAACCAACAACGAACTCGAGGCAGAGCCAGAGCCACAGAATCGCATGCTCAGCTTTCTGCTCGCCATCGCATCCGAGTCTATCGCCGGCTCCTTCAGCTCTCAACACCATCCATCACCTTTCACCCTTGCAACCTCAGCTGGTGTTTGTCCTCGTCGCTCTTCCGCATACTCTCAGCTGCGGTCAACAACACGGTTCCTTGTTTCGGTCTTTCTCAAAAAAAAAAAAATTTCCCTTCAGCTCAGTCGCGCGGTCTCGTTTGGAGTTCTCCACTTTCTACCACTCTTCCCTTGCCTTGCGTCTACGACCTCTTTTCTCTTACGACGATCAAGCTAAAACGATCATCTCAACCACGCGCGCTCGGATCCACGACTTTTGCACGCGACCTTCGCTCGAACAGCCTGCTATCTCGAGCTCACACCGAACGCACC
Source organism: Sporisorium scitamineum (assembly GCA_001010845.1). Classification (NCBI taxonomy): domain Eukaryota; kingdom Fungi; phylum Basidiomycota; class Ustilaginomycetes; order Ustilaginales; family Ustilaginaceae; genus Sporisorium; species Sporisorium scitamineum. The sequence goes on along the minus strand of CP010919.1, from coordinate 130,893 downwards.
TTCTTCGGTGTTGATCACTCACTCCAGCCGCGATCTTGACATCAGCGCTTCTTTGCTTTGCCCAACTCAGCTCAGCATCGCCAGCAATATCGTTGGCATCTTCGACAAAGGTCCGATCGCATCTTTTGCAGAGATTCGTTCACATTCACCGAGTGCTCGTCCACCGCAAGCAACGCAACCACTAAGCATTTACGTTTGTCCGTAAGTATTCATTCGCAGGAGCGACCCGGCATATCTGGATGGCAAGGAGCTGCGATGGATCCGACCACACTCGACTAGTACGCATTCGACACGACCATTGTTTTCAAGTTGGAAGTCGCGCATCATCACATCCAAGTGGAGGAGAAGATAAAGGAGGCGAGGGCCACTACACGCCACTCCTCTTGCCTTCGTCGAGCTTGTCTGTACGCGATCCAGATGATGCGGATCAAATGGGATCAGCAGCTCCAGTGAAACCGGCAGCAGCCAATTTATTCGACCTCCACCGACAACATCGAGCAGCTCCTTTGCAAAGCTGCAGCATCGCTGCGCCTGACATTGCAACGCCAAACGCTTTGACTTGCTGACAATCATTCTCCATTTCGTTCCTCTCCCCCATTCGAACTCTCCGCACCAATTCATCCTAACCATCGACTCTGCACCCCGTATATGCACTCGACCCCCACCTGGCCACACCTTTGATCTTGCGTTTGACACCTCAGGCCGCTTCTCACACAATAGCACAATGGCCGACAACACTACCCCAGAGGTAGATCTCGACAATGTCATCGACCGTCTCCTAGAGGTACGAGGCTCGCGTCCAGGCAAGCCCGTCCACCTCGAAGAGTACGAAATCAAGTACCTCTGCTTGAAGGCGAGGGACATTTTCATCAACCAACCCATCCTCCTCGAGCTCGAGGCGCCCATCAAGATCTGCGGTGATATTCATGGGCAATACTATGATTTGTTACGTTTGTTCGAATACGGCGGCTTCCCGCCCGAGGCGAATTACCTCTTCCTCGGCGACTACGTCGACCGTGGCAAGCAGTCGCTCGAGACCATCTGCCTCTTGCTCGCATACAAGATCAAGTACCCCGAAAACTTCTTCATTCTCCGCGGCAACCACGAGTGCGCCAGCATCAACCGCATCTACGGCTTCTACGACGAGTGCAAACGTCGCTTCAACATCAAGCTCTGGAAGACATTTACCGACTGCTTCAACTGCCTCCCCATCGCCGCCATCATTGACGAAAAGATCTTCACCATGCACGGCGGCCTTTCGCCCGACCTGCAGAGCATGGAGCAGATCCGTCGTGTCATGCGACCCACCGACGTACCAGACACGGGTTTGCTCTGCGACTTGCTCTGGTCGGACCCCGACAAGGACATTTCGGGTTGGTCGGAAAACGACCGTGGTGTTTCGTTCACTTTTGGCCCCGACGTGGTGTCTCGGTTCTTGCAAAAACACGATATGGATCTCATCTGCCGAGCGCATCAAGTCGTCGAGGACGGCTACGAGTTTTTTGCAAAGCGTCAACTCGTCACGCTCTTCTCGGCACCCAACTACTGTGGAGAGTTTGACAATGCAGGTGCTATGATGAGCGTCGACGAGACGCTGCTCTGTTCTTTCCAGATCCTCAAGCCAGCGGAGAAGAAGCAAAAATACGCATACGGTGGGATCAACATGGGCCGCCCCGTCACGCCACCCAGGAAGCAAAAGAAGAAGTCGGATGGCAAGTGAGCCGTGTCGTCCTAGTTTGTGGAGGCTTTGGGCTCGGGAATAGGGTGGGGGGGGGGGGAGGATGCAGTGTATGGCCTGTTCTTACACGCATGGAGCAAGAAGGGAGGGAGGGAGCAAACGCGGGTTTAGGACGAAGGCTTCAGGGGCAACACCTTCAGCGAGATCCGAATCGGTTAGCATACTCAGCAAGCGGGCGACGAGTCGATTGTCATGGCGGCCTTTCTCTCGACTGCACGTCCAAATGAGGCAGGGCTTGTCTCGCTCGTCGGCGCGAAAATGGCTACCACCAAGCCCGTCCTTCAAAGTGCTTCCTGTTACATGCAGAGCAGCCGGCCATGGACGACTCTTTCCATCTTTAGAGCTGTCGACGACACAGCCGTCGTCAGGAAAGTGCGTCTTCGAATCCTTGGATTGTTCTGATCTGCAGATCACACGATCCTGTCACTGGGTCGCGCAGATCATCGCATGAATCTCAACTTCCGCCTTGTCAGCCTAGAAAAACTCGCCCTTGGCCGCTCTTGTCGCCATTCACCGCTCTATCCCGCGTTGTCTCTCTTCCCAACTCCTCCACCCTGACGATCTGTCACCATCGCCACCGCTTCTCCTCCCACCTCTTTCACCTCATGTTTCCTTCCTCACCCTTTCTTCTTTTCACGGTGATCGCTCTCTTCTCTCTCTCGCTCTCTGCTCTTCTTCCCCTTTCCTCTCTCTCTCCCCCTCCCTCCTTTCTCATCTTGTCAGTTTCTCTCTCTCTTTTCATTTTTGTGATACTTTTTTGATACGATGCAAATGTGAATGTGTGATTTTGTTCGATAACGTTAACGTATTTACAGTAGTACCGACGCGTTTTTGAGCTTAAATTTAAATCTGATGGTAGCACTTGTCTTGATCATGAACTCAGCCATCTGTGATCATAAGCAACTGAGACTGACATTCCAAGATAGGTGTGATGCTATGGTACATGATAAGATAAACAAATTCAATGCTTGATACATGAAGAGCTCACTACTGGAACTGTGTCAAAGAAACCAAAGCCACTGGGGTCATTGTCACTGATCATACTGAGAGGGTCATCATTGTCAAGCTCATCCAGGAAGGTATGCATGGGAGGTGGAGATGGTGTCATTGCTGATGCCAAAAGGGCTTCATCACCATCCTCTGATGCCTCATCCCCATCAAAGACAGCATTGAGGTGCCCTTTGCCACCAATTCTTGCTTGGCAAACTCTCGGGTGATCATGCGATCCATCCCTGGGATCAGTTTCCTGGCAGTAAGCATCAACAGTGGTGTTGAATGCCAAAGCTGTGTGTGGTACAGCGAGTTCCTGCAGCGGTGGGCATTGTAGCATTCCTGATCACTTTCCTACAGTGGAAGACCTGGCAAGTTGGTTCAGAACCTTCTCTGGACTTGGATTAAGGGTGATCCTGCAGTCTGAGAAGGCTTTTCAAGCACATGCTTGCATCAGGACCTCTCCTCATGCTTTGGTGTAAAGGGACCCAAATTGTACCTTGTCAATGGCATCTATGTGCTCTGCAGCATGTGCAACTAAATGCCAATAAGCTCCAGTCAATGGGCCAAAGTTCGAAACATCCAATGGTTGCATTATGTGGGTGGAGTGGGCTGGAAGCAGGAGAGGAATGATTCACCATGACCAAGCAGCATCACAAAATGCTTCTGTTGTATGAGATCCATGACTGTCAATGATGAGTAAGTGATACTCTGATGGCATTGATGGCCTTGTGTTTGCATCAAAGATGGTTTCCAGCCATTTGACAGTGAGCTCATTATTGATCCAGCTGTTGCTAGACTTTGTGAAATGAAATGTGCTTGAAATGCCAGCCATTCTCTGCTGTTCCCTGACTGTGTGGTGTACACCCTTGGTGATGATAAGTGGCAGTGTTGGAAATCGTAGCAATTTACCTTCACCATTTCCAGTGGTAAACTATCCTCCATGCATACTTCACATTGTTGGCACAGACAATGGATCACACATGCTGCTCACCCATTTACCTCACCAAGGCAATGGACACAGCAATGACAACCCATTCCCTTGACAGAGTCAGGACAATGGGCACTCACAGCCAATAGCATGCCAAGATGACAGCCAGCCCAAGTTGCCCTGAGAATGAACAACTAAGGGAGTGGCTGATTGGCTATTGTAGGTACTGACAACACATCATCCTTGCAGGGATGCATGACAAAGCATCTACTATGCACCCAAACAGATGAGACCAGCAAATGGGACAAGATGATTGGCACAGTACTAAGATGGGTATGACAGATGCCTCAACCAATTGGGTGCAAGGCATGGAGCAACCAATAGGAGAAGACAGAATTGAGTCAGGATGTTGGGTAGCACATGACCACTTGGAGAGATCTGCAACAAGAGGTCCAAGTCCATGCTCACCACAGATTGTCCATACCAACAATGATGGGTCAATACAGAGAGACCAGAGGGTACACCAGATGGACAGAGTCACTCATATATAAGACAATCATGTATTATAACTATGGACTTGTCTATTATTGAATTTAGTTCCCATTTCCTCTACCAAGAACTTATCATAGGCACAGAGAACATCCACTCTGTGCAGACCAGCTAGTTCCTCACATATCAGTAATCTGCACAAGTCCAAGCTACTGAGCCTCTGACAGTTGTTACCTCCAGGAGTACACTCTCCCTGCATTACCAAGCTGCTGATATCAGAACAGTGATACATGCCCAAGATCATTCACTCCTCATTAAGGTTATCTATTATCTGCACTGATAATCAATAATCACTTCAGACACTAAATATGCCAATCCTTCAATTGACACTCAACCTAACCCACATTCATACCCTCCCACAGGCAGCAGCACCTGGCCACCGCTTCCAATGCATTTGACAACTGTAGCCAACTCTCGAGTTCCTGGCTGCACTCTGAATCAAGATGCTGGATTGCCAGATGGTACAACCACATGCTCACTACCAGCTTGGCCAAACATGAAGCCAGTTTCATCCATGTTAAACACATTCATTGATGCCAAGCAATACTCACACATGATTTTGTTGAGCTGAATGTACCATTGACAAATGATTTCATTGGTGGCACTGGTGAGGTGAGTGTTGTCCAAGCAGCAAGACCAATGGGTCCAAATTGCTGGGTGTCAAAGCAGGAACACTTGAAGCCAAGTGTGAGTAACATCCAGTGGCTGATTGTGCCCAGGAACAGGGTGTGTAATTGTGTTGGCATACTGTCAGAGAAGTGTCAGCATCAGGGGGTATCTGCTGACTGCACAATGCCAGATATGCTCAACCAAGGTGGTTTCTGCTGCCAGCATTAGGCACTGCTGATCAATTTGAGCATCTTTTTTTGGATGGCAACCTTCCATTTGGTGGCATAGGGTCGCTTCCGGAATGTTGTTGGCCACAGCTGCCTTTCAGATGCTGTTATTGTGAAAGACTAAGGCGAAGCAGTTGGGTCAAGCATCAATTGGGAGATTGGCATGTCTATTATTCAATGTACAATTTGGTGATTATCAGCACCAATAATGGATAACCTAAAATGAGAGTGGACAATCTTGAGCATGTCCTGCTGTTCTGATACTAGCAGCCTAGTAACATGGGGAGAATGGACTCTCATTCACTATCATTGAAGGCAGATTGGTAGCTTGGACTTGTGCAGATGAACAATATGTAGAACTGAAAGGTCCACATGGAGTGGGTATTCTCCACATCTACAATGAGTTTGTGGTAGAGGAAATTGGAAGTAGATTTGATGAGGGGCAGGGTTTGTCACTACAATACATAGTTATCTTATATATGACAGAAGTCTGCCTGTTGGGTGTCCTTCCCAGTTTCCCTTTGTATGTTAATCCTCTTGCCCTTTCTAAGTCCTTCTGTGCTGACATGCCATTGTTGGCACAGACAATCCATGTCAGGCACAGATCTGGGCTCTTCCCCAGGGATCTCCTGAGTGTTCACATGCTTTTCCATCCTCTAGTTTGATTCTCTCTTCTCCCATTGGTTGTTCCATCTTTTGCACCCAATTGGTTGATACATGAGTTTGCTTCTGCTTGACACTGTACCAATCATCTTGCTCAGTCATGCAGTCTTGACCATTCCAAACTCCTTGTGTGCATAGTCAAGTCACTGTTGTGCATCCATGTACCTATGATGTGTTGTTGGTGCCTATAATGCACCAATCAAGATGATTGGCCTGCACCTTTGTCCTCAGAGTTGTCTGGGTCCTTCACCACACCTGTCTCCTTATTGGCTGTTGTCACAGGTTTGTGCTAATCTGTGGTGAATGTCAATTGTTGTTGCCATGTGTGCTAACTTGATGTGTTGAATGACTAGACCACATGTATGTCATGTTGTCTGTACTGACAATGCAAAGTGCATAATGAGGTTAGTTTTGCTACTGAAACAGTGAAGGCAAATCGCTCGGATTTCCAACAGTTATGCTGTCCATTGCCAAGCTCGGCAGCGGCTTGCTGTAGACGAGCCTCCTTCTGGTCTCGCTTTGCAGCCGATTTTGCCCGAGCTCATACAGAGTGCTTGGATGAGGAGCATCGAGGCATGCAGATATACTGGAAGGTGGTAAAACTGGGCTAGATTACAGGCTTAGGTGGTGAAAACGGCAGGGATGATGATGAAGACGGAGTTGAGAAAGCTGGGATGGTGGGACTCAGAAACAGAGCAAACAACCCTGGCACGATCATGCACACAGACTCCTTCAAAACGGTGGGGAACTCAAATGTTAAATTCGTGTCGGTACTACATATGTGTCGGTACTACTGTAAATATGTTACAGCTCCTTGAACTGGCGTGGCGTGGCGTGGCGTTGTGGCGTTGTGAGTTTGGAGAGGTTGAGCGAAAGGGAGGTTTCTCTGTTAAGGGGGTTGGGATGGCGGGAGGGAGATGGACGTCGAATGAGCGGGGGGAGGGTTCGGACTGGGTTTGGGGGTTTTGTGTCAGGCTGGGGAGGAAGTGGGATGTGATGAGATTGGCAGATGGGTGTTTTACTGAAAGGGTTACAGAGATGGACTCGAATCGAAAAATGCAAGAAAAACCGGATCGAAGAGGGTCTAATGAGCGTTTGCAGATGCAGACTTGTCGCGCACCAACCCGGCAGCCTGATTGGCGACTTTAGGTCCCATCCCAGCCCTCCCCTCACCACCACCGATCCTGCCCCAACCAGGAGCGTTCGATTCAACGTTCTGCTGCCAACGAGAAATAAGGCTCGACACGCCTTTGAACCTATCATCTTCCCCCCCTCCTCCTGCACCGTTGACACTGGAAGCCGAAGAGTCGTCTTGATCTTCATCCGTGCAAAGTCGCGTAGTAGACGCAGCGGGCAAGGCGGAATTCTTGACAATGCCGTTCTTGGACGCTGCAGCTGATTGCGCCGCTTCTCGCTCCCACGGTTTCAGCCCGCCGACGCTGGTGGAGGATGCTACGCGTAGGTGGGCGGACTTGTGCGGTCGGATCGGTGTGGGCCGCTTGGGTTGGATCACTGCCGATTCCGATGGTCGAGTCAAGGCGGAAGAATCGTATTGGTGCGAACGCTGAGATACGATGCTCGAGGGCTTGATGGCGCCACTTGACACCGTAGGGTCAGAGGCGTTGCGGAGCGAAATCGAGTTGAACCTGTCCTTGACCGCGTCGACATTGCTAGATGCGGGTGTGGGCGATGTTGCGACGTCCACGAGCTGTTTCTCCTTGGCGGGCTGGGATGGTGCTTCACGCTGCGACTCCCACCTCGAGGCGATGTTCGAGAATGACGACGACGAAGATGGTTTGCTTGCCGCTGAAATGACGGGCGGAGAAGATGGCTTATGCACCTTAATGCTACCATTCTGAGCACCGCCGCTGCTCGACTTTTCAATCCCTTCGGCCTGCAAATCAGGCTTAGGCAGGGCACTCATCTCCCTCTCATCCTCTTCATCATCATCGTCCCACGCAGGCGCTTTCACCTGGGCAGCCGAGCCCAAAACCGGGCTTGGATCCTTCACCTCCTGCTTTTGTACCGAAACATTCTCCGAAACTGACTCTTCCTCAGCAGGCCCACGCAAGAGCGCCTCGAGTTGATCCTGCGCCTTTCTCGCTGCTTCATCGAGCTGTTCTGCTGCTGTTGCGTCCGTCACAGGCGAAACGAGCGGTTCAGCTGTACTAGGCGACTTGAGACTGTTGTCACCCGCGCCACCTTGGCTCGTGATCGATGACGACGACATGAGCCGTTCAACAGCAGTGGGCGAATTGACCGCATCGACCAGCCAAGAGGGAGCTTTGACTCGGCCTGGCGTAATGCACGGTCGTTCCGGTCTGCTTGATTTGCCATTGACAGCCTCATCATCTGTCTGCGTTGCTGAAGTAGATGAGACAGAATGGCCAGCAGAAGCAGTAAAGGAGGAAAGTCGATCGGCAGAAAGACGTGGCGGCAGCGCAGGTCGCTGAGCCACAGCTTCTTCCGGCTGAGTCGGTTCGTCTTCGTCCGAGGAAGGTTCCTCCACTTCCACCTCCTGGGCCACACCAAGCTGGGCCCCAGGTGAACCACTGCTCGGGGCTCGCGGTTGAGTAGCGTAGATCTTTGCGCCTTTCCCTCCAGCAGACTCGGCGCGTTGCTCATCTTCCTGATCGGACACGTCGCCGGTGAGCCAGTCTTTGGAAGCAGGCGTCTTTTTGATAGAAGTTGCACCAGAGACTTTGGGGTCCTGCTCTTTGCCGACGCGATCGTGTGCGATAACAGACGGCTGCCAACGTTTGGACACGCTGTCGGACCGAGGTTTGGAGGCGCTGTCACCCATGGAAAAGCTAGAGATGGTGGCGGATTTGTTGAGCGATGCTCTGCCCGAACCATGCCTTTGCGGTTCGAAAGGTCGCTCGAACCTGCCAGCCATGGCGCCGACGCTTGCGCGGTTTGCGAGGCCGGGTACGTTCACCTGTCCTCCAGCGCCCGAGGGCAGACTCGAAGATGCGGACACTGGTGCACTCGAACTCGGCGAGCTCGAAGCCGTGGGAGTGGCGTACCTTGCATCGAGTTCTTCCAAGCTTGGGAATCGGTCGGTGAGCTCGTCACGAGGCGTTCCGCTCTTTTGGGCTGGTGCGAGAGCAGGCGCATCCTTTGCAACGGTAATCGGCAGAGGTGAGGCGGTTGGGCTGGGAGCTACACTGAATCCAGGCAGAGCGGGACTGTGCCTCAACGGTGAGAGTGCCGGTGAAGGAGCATTTGATGAAGAGGCACGGAGCAAATTCTTGTCAATGGCTCGCTCAGAAGTGTTGGCAGCGTTGCTACTGGCTTCAGGCGAGACCGAGGATGGCGTTGGTCGTTTGGGAAGGACTGGTGGGCTTTCTGGGCCTACACTGGTGGGTGTAGGAGCGAAAGAGTCTCCAAAACCTTCGATGAGGGGCCCAGTCTTGACCGACGATGGCTTCGAGTCTGGTACCTTCCACAAAGGTGCGCTCTTGGCTGGCACTTCGGATGCCAACGGTGCAGGAGAGCTGCTGTTTTTTAGCATACTCTCATCCAGCTTCTTGTCAGGCGAATCGGCGTTTTCAGTGGAAGCTTTGGTCGGTCGGCCGCGACGCATGGGTGTGATGTTTTGTGCCTGTAGCTCGAGTTGTCGTGCCTCGGCCTGTTCGAGCTCCTTCTTGGATGGGCCCATAGAAATGAGATTGGCGTCGATGCCACCGGTGGTCTTCGACTTGGCGCCGTCAGATGCAGACGAGGTCTTGGAGCCACTGACCAAGGTGGAAGGAGGAGCGGCGATCTTGCCGCTGGCAGCGGCGTGAGCATAGTGTACTGCAGTTTGGGGAGGGCGTGTGCCGAGAATCTGGTGAACATTGAGAATGACCTGGTCGATGGTGGGACGGTCGGTGCTTTGCTCTTTGAGCATCGAGTGGATGAGCTGCTTGAGTCGGTCCGAATAGACTGGCTGAGGTGGAATGCGGTACTGTACGTTGAGGATGGCCAAGGGACCGCCTCCGTTCTCCTCAAAGGGTGTTGTGTAGTAGCAGAGCTTGTATAGAAGCACACCGAGTGCCCAGATGTCGGCCTTCTCGTCAATGACGCGGCGCTGGTAGACGTCGACCATCTCGGGAGCTCTGTACTGCAAGGTGGTATGCTTGTTGAGGTCGGCTTCGACACGCTTGACCTCGTCCATGCTCTTTGCGGGCTTGCGTGAGAGAACAGGGGCAGCTGAGCCGAAATCGCAGAGCTTGAAGGTGGCTTTGAGGTTGGACGAGGTGGAGCGTGAGCCAGGAATGGTGCCGGGATCGGTGGAGGGCGCCATGAGGATATTTTCGACCTTGAGATCGCGATGCATGAGGGGTGGGTCGAGGTGATGCATGACGGCGACACCTGCGCAGACGTCGCCAAAGATCTTGAGCACCTCTTCTTCACGCAGACGATCGCGCAAGCGAGCATTCATGAGACTGATGATTCCACCGCCAGAGCAGTACTCCATGAGGATGAAGATCTCGTATCCGCCTCCTTGCAACGATGTGGCAGAAGCTTCGATAAAGTGAACAATGTTGGCTTGGTTGCGAAGCAGTTTGTGAACCTCAACCTCTCTTCTGACGTCGGCGAGGGCTGCTTTGTCCGGTACAGCCATCCTCTTGAGCACATGGACGGTTTCGCCGCGCTCTGCGGTTGCGCTGTTTGCCATGGATGCGCTGACGGCGCCGGTGACGGAGGAAGGCATAGGAATAGGCTGGGAGGTGGTGACGAGGTAGACGTGTGCAAAACCACCTTCTGAAAGGTATCGCTTGACGGTGACGGTGATGTTGCCAACCTTGACTCTAGTGCCTGGAGCCAGCGTGCCCTTGTATGGCTGCTGGTAGGCGGCTGCCATGGGTGGGATGGGCTGCTGCTGCTGCATTTGCGGTGGTGCGTATCCTGACTGAGGCGTCGACAAACGCTGGTGTCCAGCCTGTGGATAGGCATTAGCTTGGTAAGCCTGCCCATAGTGCGACATGATCCCGCGTGGCTGCGGCTGTGTCCAGCCCCAGCTCGATGCTATGAATTCTGCTGCTGTTTTTGGATCGTGCGCCAAAAGCCCCTCCGATGAAGCGGTGGCAGGCGAGTCTGGGAGGATCCGAGTGGGCCTTGTGATGGGTTTAGTGATCGATGAGCACCGGAAAAGCCGTGAGTCTAAGGGGATAGGAGTCAATCGAGGATGGCTTGTGTGTTGGATTTCAGTCTCAGACTTTGGCTCTGTTGGAATCGAACCCTCTCTCAATGTCATCACCACACGGGACAGCCGAGAGTGTACAATTTCTGCGTGTGCGGCAGGGTGCGTCTGTGCGAGAGGCTCCTGCATATCCACCCCGGAAAGACGCAGCAAGGGTGACATATACTATATTTGGACACTCAGTCGCGTGAGCATTGATAGTGTAGGGGTATCATGAGTCGTTGCCACTCATCGCTCGTCTAAAGTGCGACTACCGATTCGACTCGACCGGGGTTCGAGTCCCCGTCAATGCATTTCTTTCTTGCTTTTTTTATTTTTATTTTTATTTTGGGCGAAAAATGGCGGATCCGATGTTGTGCGCCAATTACGGCTGACTAACAACCTGCAGGGTCGCTTCCTTCTTCCGCAACCAACACCATCTACTGGCAACGCAACACTGCCATTGACGACTGTCACATCATCTATATTTACAACGCCATCACCACGACAGGAAAGTTCCACCATGTCCGAAGGTAAGCTGCAATTGTGCGCACTGGCACCCCGTTTGCAATCGTCGAGTGCTGACATATCGTATCAACTCCTTTGTCTGCTCGGTTGCTCACGCACACCAGCAGGAGACCGCAACGACGACACGCCGCACTACGCAGACAGCTATGACCGCGACGCCATGTCGCACGACCGAGCTCGTTCGCGCTCGCCCGTCGCTGGCGGTGCGCCTTCGTCCGACCGCAGGGATTCGCATCGCGACCGATCCGACCGTCCTCGCAACTTTCACGACCGTGCCATCGCATCCCAGCATGCTGCCAACGAAGCTTCAAGAAAGAGTCAGAAGAACTGCAGGGTCTACGTTGGAAACCTAAGCTACGGCGTCAAGTGGAACACGCTCAAGGACTTTATGAGGGAGGGTGGGTAGTATTTGCTTGGTTTTCCGGCATGCTTTATATTGAATTGATCTACAGTCTAGGATGCGCTTGACATCTCCAAGACATGAGTCTTAAGACATCCAGTCAAGACGCAGCTGGTCAAGAAGTGATCGGGCGGTAGTATGGATGGATTGCTGATGGGAAGGTTTTGCGCTTTTATCCTTGGTTGGGTTATTGGGGGCTCTTTCTACAATCAACCGCTTCGTGCGTTGCCATCGTCCATCCGACTCGACGTTTCCGCCATCAATGACAACTGTCGCTCACTACAGCTGGCAACGTCGTGTTTTCGGAAGTGCTCACTCTTCCCAACGGAAGCTCCAAGGGCTGCGGTAAGTATCGAGATACCTTGCAAGAATCCTGCTACTTTGAATGATGGTTCTGACATTTTCATACCACGGTCCCGCTCTCCTTTGCGGCAATCTCGCTGCGACAATAGTATCGTTGAATAGCTCTCCCGAGGAGGCGCAGAAGGCCATCAGCGAAATGACCAACAAGCAGCTCGAGGGTCGTCAAGTATTTGTTCGAGAGGTACGTATCATATCAAACTGCTAGCAGTGAAAGCATGGCCAAGAACAGCTGACGCTTTGTATCATTGCTTGAACAGGACCGAGAAGACGAAGTGTGTTACGGCAGCACTCCAGGCGCTCCTCGTGGTGGTGACGCGCGGCTTTGGCGGTCTCGGAGGTCGTGGAGGCTACGGTCCTCCTGGCCGAGGCGGCTTCTTTGGTGGTCCTCCTCCCCCTCCCTACGGCGGATTTGCCGGAGGCGCACCCACGCAGCTCTTTGTTTCGAATCTTCCTTACGATGTCAGCTGGCAGGATCTCAAGGATCTCTTCAGGTCGGCAGGCAGTGTGACGCGTGCCGACGTCAACATGGGCCCGATGGACGCTCTAAGGGTACCGGTATCGTCGCCTTTGGCAACTCGAATGACGCCTCCAACGCCATCGCAATGTACCACGGCTACGACTTCCGCGGACGCATGCTCGAGGTGAGGCTGGACAAATTTGCCGGCGCTCCCCCCATGGACCCTTACGGCCGAGGCGGTTACGGACCTCCTCCCCGTGGCGGACGTGGCGGCTTTGGCGGTGCGTTTGGCGGCCGAGGTGGCTTCGGTGGTCGAGGTGGCTACGGCGGTGGCTACGGTGACCCTTACGGAGGTGGTTACGGCGGTGACCCTTACGGCGGTGGATACGGAGGCGGCTACGGTGGAGGCTACGGCGATCGCTACGCGGCTGCTCCTGGCTTCGGTGGCCGACCTACGGGACCTGCCAGTGCTCGTACCCCTGCAGCCCCGGCCGCTCCTTCGCAGCAGATCTTTGTCAAGAACCTCCCTTGGTCGACATCGAACGAAGACCTGGTGGAGCTGTTCCAGACGACAGGTAAAGTGGACGAGGCCGAGATCGTGTTTGAGCACGGTAGGAGCAAGGGCGTGGGTGTGGTGCAGTTTGCCACTGTGGAAGATGCCGAGACGGCAATTGCTAAGTTCAACAACTACGTCTATGGTGGCAGGCCGCTCGACATTGAATTTAACCGTCGCTGGACCAACTTCCGACAGGGCGGCGGCAGCAGCGTCAATGGCGGCAACGATGGAGACGTGCCTATCGCTGAGGCTTCTGCGCAGGATGCTCACCAGAGCGATGTCGACGCTGCTGATGTGCCCGTTCCCATGCAGGGCTAAAAGTTGCGTTGTCTGTAGGATACTACATGGAAGCACAGTCTATTCCCGGGTGTTACAACCAGCTGTCCCAGAAGGCTCTACAGTCTAGTGATCGGCACGAGATCGGATTTCGATCCTTTTTTTCATCGGGTCTGGAAATCGATTACTTTTTGGCAAACGTGCGCTGAAAGAAGCCCTTTGAATTTCGAGCGATTGAAAATGCTTGCCACTGCAGCATGACGTGGGTTGCGTGGGGTTTGCTTGGCTTCACATGGTTCGCATCGCTCTCGAAGCGGTCCGGTCTTTGATCGTTTCTTGAGCTTTGATTCGAAACAGTTTGTTCGCTTCGGATCCAAATCGCAAATCTTTACAGCGAGCAACACTGTAACGGAGATTCATCCGATGGTCTGACAAGGGCTGAGAAGCCTAATAGCAAACGAGGCCACGTCTCTTATACAGTAGAGCGATTGAAGAGCTGGGGTGCGCACCCACTTCACAGAATGACATCCTTGCGCCTGCCGTACTTAACCTCATTCGGAACAAAGTAACAGCTGCGGCGCATTCCGGTGGAACCGATTGCATTTTGCAGGAGACAACTTATCGATCGGTCACCGTGCCAGAGCAAAAGCAAGAGTCGAGCAGACTGTCATGCTGGGCGCTTCGCTCGACGCCGACGTACCGAAGCTAGGATGCTGGATCTCATTCTTCTCAGTCAAGCGCCTGTTCCGAGGTCAAAGCCGTGTGCAGCAGAATCGAGGGAATGGATGAGGAAATGGAAACGAGGCACGATTGCGCAGCTTGCGTAGCAAACACGCGCTGCTGCAACAAACACACCAGCCAAAAAAAGACAGAGGAAAAGTGCATGCAACCGAGCAGCACCCTCGATAGATTTCCAGGGTGCATTCTTTTCTTTCTTCGGCCCTTGACGCCGATCTACAGTAGACAGGCCAAGCCAACTTCCAACACTTGATCAAGATTAACTTATTCTGAATCACACGCAGCACGCACTTGCTCACTCTAAAGTCACAAGTGCCTTGCCAGCTCGATCTTGTAACGCTCCCCTTGCTTGCGGCGCCGATGGTATATAGTACTCTGCGTTCACACGTTCCATTCCATCGTCCCGACCAACACCATCATCCCATCCTCTCTCGTCTCACTTCCGCCGGGAACACATATACTCTAGCAAACATGTCGCACCTCAAGTACGCAGACGCCAAGTACGTCTTCCTCACCGACTTTGACGGTACCATCACCCTCCTCGTGAGTAATCTTCGCAAACAAATGCCACGATAACAAAGGAAGAATTGTTCTTGCTGACTTCTCTAACCTTTGACGTTTGCGTATTATAGGACTCGAACGACCACATGGTCGACACGGTCGGTATGGGTTACACCGAGCGCAGAAAGCTCAACGTCGAGATTGTCGAGGAGCGTCTCAGCTACCGCGAGGGCTTCAAGAAGATGATCGAGTCCGTCCACCGTCCCTTTGCCGAGATGGAGGAGCTCGTCCGACGAGACGTCACCCTCGACCCTGGTTTCAAGGAGTTCTACGCCTTTGCCAAGGCCAACAACATCCCCGTCATCATCGTCTCCTCCGGTATGACCCCCATCATCCGCAGCATTCTCTCCAACCTCATCGGCGAGAAGGACGCCAACGAGATTGACGTCATCTCCAACGAGGTCAAGTTCACCGACCCCGAACAGAAGGGCAACACCTGGGAGCTCGTCTACCGTCACCCCGACAACCACTTTGGCCACGACAAGTCGCTCTCCATCGCCCCTTACCGTGAGCTCAAGAACAGGCCCACCCTCTTCTTTGCCGGTGACGGTATCTCGGACATGTCGGCCGCCCGTCACGCCGACGTGCTCTTTGTCAAGGACAAGGAGGACAACGACCTTGCCACTTACTGCAGGACCAACAACATCCCCCACCACATGTTCAAGGACTGGACCATCCCCAAGAAGATGCTCGAAAAGATCATCTCGGGCGAGCTCAAGATCGAGGATGTCGCTGGCAAGAGCTCCGACAACGGTGACTTTAAGCCCGCTTCCCAGGCATAGGCTGGCACCTTGATTGCCACGCCCTTTAAGCTTAGTTCCTAGTCGCTCTGTAATCATACCAACCTCCTTTTGGAAAAACAAAAAATCTACATAGATTCGAGCATGCCGATCCTGCGTGGCCTCAAAACCCCAGTTCACAAGCTTTAGAAACACAATCCGACACTATAGACGCCAAAAGAATGAGCAAAAGCAAACCAAAAGGTGAATTCCCTTGCCGTGTGTACGACAAAACCTCCCTATAACCCATCAACGTTACTTGTTCTTATCCTTCTCAGTAATAACCAGCGCTGTAAGGACCAACAAGATAGTCGTGGGAGCGGCCAAGAACGTATACGCCGTAAAGATCGTCTTTGAGATCAACCTTTCGAAGCTGGGATTTCCCTGAGCCGACTGACTCGTGATCTGGGCCAGTGTCAACGCAGGAGGCGACCCGATGATCAAACAGGCGCAAGCGACAAAGACAGGATCGTCCATGACGTTGCTCGCCGTCACCATGGCGTACCACGCTACCAACGGTAGCAAGATCAGCGGTGTCAAGATCATGCGTGACGAGATGGCCACGGCGATGGTGCGTCTCTCCATGGTTGAAGCCGAGGCTTGTTTGGAGATGGCGTTTTGGAAGCGGCCCGCCGATCGGCGGCTGTTCAAGTCAGCGTTGCGTGCTGCTTCGTCGTCTGCCTCTTGCGCATCTGGTGCCGAAGAAGAGGTGGAGGGGTAGCTGTATGAGGATGGCTCTTCAGTGTATCTTGCTCCTCCTTCTTCAATGTCGGATCCACCGTTGGAGGATGAACTGCTGTTCCAGGGGTTTTTGCTCATCCATGAACCCAAGCCTTTGCGTTTGGTGTCTTTGCCCTGCACCAGCGTCGACTCTCCCGAAGTGACCGACGATTCGAGCGACGCCCTGCGCCAAGGATCGTCGAGGTCACTGTTGCCGCTACTTCCATTCACCGGCTTGCTCATCGAACCGGGCGCCGTGGGTTGAGGACCAGTAGCGGATGTAGATCCGTCTCCGGCAGGTGCGCTCGGAGGGACGGCTTTGGGGATAGAGTCTTGACTCTGTTGCACCGCCGAAGCATCGGCAACAAAGTAGGCACCGAGCACCACCATGGTGAGTGGGATACTGCAGGCACCCGCGGTCTCGAGCGCCCCAACAACAGGTTCGAGCGAGTCGACAAACTTTTGCAGCGGAGGGATGACGGCAACGATGAGCGAAATCACAGCCGCATATAGCGGTGCAGTCATGAAGCTGCCGATAGCACTCAGTGGACGAAGGATCAGGCTGTGGAACCACTTGTGCGTAGTCGTCTTGACAATCTTCCAGCAGGAGCGGTTCTCGCGACTGTTACTAGCACCGGGCAAGGTGATCTGACCTTCCTCCTCGTACGGCTCCAAGGGTTCGTCTTCGACATCCGAGTCGAAGCCGTCTTCGCCTCTGGCAGCACCAAAGTTGGCGCGTTGCGCGTCGGGCGAGTTGGGGAAGCTGCGTGCCCAAGCTGGAGGGCCGGAGCGCTTGGGATCTGGTCGGCGGCGCTCGCCGGTAGGTCTGCGAAGGGTGATCTGCGGGCGGGACTGATGAGCATCACCTTCGCTAGCCGACGAAGTGGGGCTCGAGTGCGGCTGGAGGTCGCCTTGATCGTCGGCGGTATCCTCTTCCACACTGCTGAGGAGTTTTGCGCCGACACTCCAGCGGAGGAACATGCCGAGGGTGCTAAAGAGGACGAGATAGGTAAGTGCTCGACCGAGCATACCGTCGACCGTGTCCTCAGGCTCTCCTTGCTCATCCCAGTGCAGTTGGGGCACTGTTACGACAAGCGACTGCATGAGCGCAACAGGAAGAGAGTTGGAATTGGGTGAAATGGCGCAGGCAATGGCGAAGTTGCGCTGAGCTGGCGAGAGTCTTGCCGTCCATGACAATACGAGTGCACTGAGGGTGGAGACGACGGTGACAATGACAAACCCAAGCGGCACGATGATGAGCTCTGCCAGTCGGGCTGGGTTGAGCGTGAATGCGACTTTGGAGAAGAGCAGCGCCGGGGTGAAGAAGGAGACGTTGAGCTTGTTGATCTTTGTCTGTGTGCGTTTATCGATGATGCCCCTTCGTGCGAGGATGAAACCGACGGAAGAGAGGATGACGACCTCGAGGATGGATGAAGCAGTGACCTTGATGAGTCCGATGATGGGTGCCCCGCTCTGGCCGTGCTCGATGTACTGGGCTGTGGGGAGGAGGATCGAGGAGTGCCTCATTGTGAGGAGTGTTCACGCACTGCCACCGTGGGCAGGCTCTGTGATGAGCGGTGAAGGATCCGCAATGGGGTGATGACCCTTCCGTAGTTGAGTTGGGTATATAAGCAAAGCAGATCCCCGCTAGTGATCTGGGTGGGTAGTGGGCTAACAGCGGCCCTGTCTTTCGAGGATGGTGGATGGTGGGCAACAAGGAGAGCAAGCGATAAGCAAACGGAGGGAAATGCTCCTTTTTTGCAAGGCCAAATTCGCGCTGAGTCCAAATCGCCTTTTGCGCACGCGTCATCGGCACATTCATCAACGATGCCGAGCATGACGGTCGAGACAACAAGCTCCAGCCTAGCCGCCCTTTTTCACCTTCTTTGACATGTCGGAGGGAACGATTGCCGCCAAGATAAAGCCAACGACAGCTACTCTAAGCTTCCGAGGAGTCGACAATTCGCTTGGCAAACCATCCGCCGAAAAGGCTAAAGCACTGTAATTACCGAGACTCAGCCAAAGTCGAGTGGAGGAAGAGAAACTCACACGTCCCTTCTATAACATCCTTGCCCTATCCACCTCGCAATCACAGATGCTAAACGAATCAGACCAGCGAATGGTGAGCAAGCAGAATTCTTGCGTGAATTGAGTTGAGAGCTCAGAAAAAAGAAGGGAACAAAAAAGGACAAAAAAACAATGCATTGACGGGGACTCGAACCCCGGTCGAGTCGAATCGGTAGTCGCACTTTAGACGAGCGATGAGTGGCAACGACTCATGATACCCCTACACTATCAATGCTCGTATACTGGACGCGCCAACTATTGCATATATATACCTTGAAATAATCTGATCAAGTAATGTAGGTGATGAGCACGGGCCAGTAGACGATGGTGTAACAAGCGCGCACTGATCGAGCAGCACCGAAGCCGTCAGAAATTCTTTTTTGGCCCGCTTCGCAAATTCGCAGCATGGCAGCGCGGAAAAGCCGGCTGAGAATAGATTCACGCTGAATCAAGTGCTCATCCACTCGAATCACGCATTGCGAGGTCGGAGATAGAGTAGAGTCTCAGTCACTGTAAGCTTCTCAGAGTGGTTAGGAGAGCGCAAGACTGTTGGCTCGTTCGCCATGGCAATTTTGCAATATATACTCTCGGTTCCCTGCTCCTCCTTCTCCACTCCACCACGCCACCACCACGCCATTACTTTCCCCACAACGTACAACACCAACTCTAGCCCAACATGTCTGAGCACACTCTCCCCCGCTCGCTTACGCTTACAATGCGCTCGAGCCCGCCATCTCCGAGGAGATCATGACCATCCACCACACCAAGCACCACCAGCTCTACGTCACCAACCTCAACAACGCCATCAAGGCCTACAACTCGGCCATCTCTGGCAACGACGTTCGCAAGCAGATCGAGCTGCAGAGCGCCATCAAGTTCAACGGTGGTGGTCACATCAACCACTCGCTCTTCTGGAAGAACCTTGCCCCCACCAGCCAGGGCGGTGGACAGCTCCAGGACGGTCCCTTCAAGCAGGCCGTCGAGCGTGACTTTGGCTCGCTCGACAACCTCAAGTCCACCTTCAACGCTACCATCGCCACCATCCAGGGCTCTGGTTGGGGCTGGCTCGGTTTCAACCCTAAGAACTCCAAGCTCGAGGTGGTCACTACCAAGGACCAGGACCCTCTCATCTCGCACCACCCCATCATTGGTGTCGACGCTTGGGAGCACGCTTTCTATCTCCAGTACAAGAACGTCAAGGCTGGTGAGTATCACGAGCACCACTCATCTATTCTCAAATTCCACTGCCACTCACACCCGTTTTGCTTATTACCGTCCCCTTTTCTTCTCTCTCGCAGACTACTTCAAGAACATCTGGTCGGTCATCAACTTCAAGGAGGCCGAGGAGCGTTTCAAGGCTGCCCAGACCGACGCCAAGGCTCACGTCTAAGCCGACGCTCGTCTCAATCGTGTAATAAATACCAAGGCGAGGATCTGAATGATGAAAATGCAAAGTCGTTTCCTCCGTCTATTGCTATACAACCGGTGCCGCCTCGACGTCTTGCACTTTACGACATACAAAGAATTCGGGCAGATAGTGGTACTGCAGCATACCATTGAGCATGCCCGTATACGGTGTGGGCGAAAGCGAGCGACGTTCCTGTCGATAGGGAAAGACACACATATAGACGGAAGGGTCAGTATCGTGTGCGCAGGTCGAACAGCTTGACACGGTTTTGGACTCACCTCGAGCTCAAAGCCCATTTGGGGCAAAAGTTGGATCAGCTCGTCGAGCGTGAGCTCGATGCTCAGACTGTCGCCGGCACCGCCTCGAGAGTTGCCCGAATTTTCGAAGTGCCACAGCAGCGGACCTGCGTTGATCCAGTGTCCGCCCACAGGTAGCAAATGGTTCAAGGTCTCGAGGTAGCGCAGCACGTTCTTGGCCGTATCGATGAAGAAGCAGGTGGCCACTACGTGCCATGCTCGCTTCTCGTCTAGTTTCGAGTAGACCTCGCAGAACTCTCCAGCGACCATGCTGAACTCGCTCGTTGGTGGAAGCGATGAAGGCAACACATCGGGAATGCGAATCGGACGTAGCATATCGTCTGCTGTTCTCCAGTTGCTGGATGAGTGTACGAACGGGTAAATGATGTGCTCCTCTACCTGGCTCGACTTGTTGAGGATGTAGTGCGAAGCGAGCAGCATGTAAAAGCTGAACTCGTTGCCCTGACATGTGTAGCCTTGAGCAGCGTATTCGAAAGCGAGTCGACCAAGTCCCGCACCTGGCACGAGGATCCGGACATGTCCGCGATCCTTGAACGCGATTTGCCCATACCGTTTGGTCACTGCATCCGTCAGCGGACCGTACACGACAGATCGTTCTGGCTCGCCCTCCCGGCTCCAGTCGCGTACGAATTGCTTGAGCGTGCTCTGGATCTTGTCGATCTCGTGACCCGAGATCTTTCTGCGCTTGCGACCGCCTTTGGAACTGGAGCTGTTGCTGCTGCTGTTGACGCCGTGTGCTGCTTCGTTGCCGGCTTGAGAATCTTCCATGGCAGCATCCTCTTCGTCTCCAAGCGCGTCTGGGCCGAGAAAGCCTCGTGATTCGTCAGCGATGAGCGAGAGCAGGTCAGCGTTTCGGCGTATTCGGTCATCGATTTCCTCCAACCTCGCCTTGAATCCGCGCGAGGGCGTTGGCTGCGTTGATCCGTTCGGCAGTTCCGGTAGCGAGAATGGCTGTCCTATCTCTGCGAGAAGCTGCTGATGCGCTCCTGGAAGCGAAAAGTAGGATCGACGTCGTGCATCGTTGGCTGATAAGCAGTATGGCAGATAGTCGTCAAAGGCTTTGAGCACGTTGGCAAAATGCAGCCTTTCCAGACGCTGCTCTTCGTCCTCGTGCGGTATTGTCCCGGGCTCCATTGGCGGAAATTTCTGGAGCCGGACTGTCCGATGAATCCAAGGAGGAGTTGGTGATGAAAGTGGTCGATGTTTGAATGCAACAAACCTTTATCTCGTCCAGAAGGATTTCCAAGATAACGAAGCGGCAGCTCAGCAGCTCTTCTTGAATCCGACTTCCGCAAAAGTAATTTGCCGCTTTTATTCTACAGTATTTAAATAAATTGAGTTGGCGCCTCCACAAAATCACACTGAAAGGGTCCTTTCGGCTTTCTGTTGTCACCTTCCTTTGGAGCCGCTACGATTACCATCACCCTCACTTCACACGCACATGACTCATCTCGGATGAAGGCCGATGACCTGAGCGGCGTTCAGCTGCCTGCTTGCAACGATTCACTAGGTGCACCTCACAATGCTTCGACCGCCTCAAATAGCGGCAGTCCCGATTCGAATCGACCCAATCAACTCAGCCAAGAGACATTACGGCGAGAGGCTTCCTTGCATGGCAGCTTGCTTCTTTCATCACCATCAAAGCTCGAGAACAATCCATCGGTCACCAATGATGCACTATATCAGTCTATCGAGATGGACGGCGCCGAGTCGCCTGAGCTCGCTTCGAAGGATCAGCTCTTGGGCTCGCACTCTCGAGAATCGACAGTGGGACCTGCAGACATTCGACGACACAACGGAGATGCCACCACATCAATAGACGACGATGACGATGTGTGGGAAGACGAGGAAGACAGTATCCTCATGGATGAGCATGGCAATATTGTTTATGAGGGTCCCGCCTATGAAGATTCCGCATCCGACTTTTCTGACGATGCCGATGCTGAAGAGCTCAAGCTGCACCGACGTGCGTATCGAGAGGCAACCCAGCAGTACCGCAGGAGCCGCCGTGCTCTCCTCCTATCTGGTCTTTCGTCCTTTGCATCTTCACCATCATCCGAAGAGCTGGGCACCGTCTCGCCCACGGAAAGAGACCATGCATCCGTCAGCCCACCAGCTTCTCCCTACGATTCAAACAGTCACGCACAACCCCACGACTCCTACTATCAGCCTCATCTTGCCGAATCAGTCGACAGCGTCAATGCACGAGGCCGAGCTAATGGGGTACGGTACGACCTCGATTCGGAAAGAGACATCAAAGACAACGTCAACGCCAAAGCCAATGACACCCATTCACCCAACTCAATCACAGTCAAACAGGAGCCTACAGACTATTCCGAGATTGGCCAGTCTTTTGCGAAGGGCGAGGAAGCATTCTCGACACGAAGGGGCTTGATCACGGATCCAAAGACACCCAACGGTCGGGACTTTGGGTTACAAACGAACGGGGCCACAGCCGAACAGCTCGCTTGTCCGCTCCTCTCGCCCCGCGCAAAAACCTCACCGCTCTCGGGTGCGATGTTTTTGACACCTTTGCCAGCTCGAGGCCCCGGCGAATCCGATCAGGATGGCCTCAGACATCGACGGTCCCACCGCGATTTGGCGCCATCACCTTTAATCTTAGATAGCGAGCTGCACGAGCCCGCGGAAGCCTATATGACCCCCAGGTTAAGCCTCGCCACACTGCACGAGGACACGGTACCCAATCAACCGTCCAAACACGAGCAGCCCGTTTCTGTGGCTCAAGAGCAAGCAAAGCAAGATGTCCTGTCCAGTCCAGATGTTGCTACCGCTCCAAGCCGCCAGGACAACACTCCGTTCAGCCTCTGGGACTACCTCAAAGAAGAAGTCCTCGCCACCGACTTTGATGCCACCCAAGAGATGAAATGGGAGAGGGTCACCAACTTTATCTCGATTCCCTTTTGGATGGAGAAGATCATCATGTTTGGATTCGTCGTTTGCCTCGACTCGTTCCTCTACACCTTCACCATACTGCCGCTCCGCTTCGGTGTTGCCATGTGGACTTGGCTCGGCAACACTGCCAGATGGATTCTAGGAGGCCAAAAGAGGTATCTGCATTCGTCCCATAAGTGCGACATTCTCAAAATGCTCCTCATCGTCCTCAGCTGCGTCATTCTGTCACGCATCACCGACGCAAGTAAAATGTATCACTCGGTCCGTGGCCAGGACGTGGTCAAGCTTTCCGTCATCTTCAACGTGCTCGAGATCGCAGATCGTCTCTGCTGTAGTTTCGGACTAGATCTGCTTGATTCACTCTTCTCTCGAAGCACGCTCGCACGTCGCAAAAATGGCAAGCAGCCGTATCTTCGACCCATTGGCTTTTTCTGCCTCAGTCTTTGCTACGTGCTTGCTCATACATTGGTCCTCTTCTACCAGCTTGTGACGCTCAATGTTGCCATCAACAGCTACGACAATGCTCTGCTCACCCTTTTGCTCTCAAACCAATTCGTAGAGATCAAGTCGAGCGTCTTTAAAAAGTTTGAAAAGGAGAACGTCTTCCAAATGACGTGCGCCGATATCGTCGAGCGCTTCCAACTCACCTTCATGCTTTCGGCCATCGGACTTCGCAACCTCATCGAGTTGTCAGGCGGATCCCTCGAGCCCTCAGCAAGCCCGCTTCCTGCCAGTTTCACGGTCTTTCCGAGTCTCAGTCTGCTCGAGACGGTGCTCACACCTGTCTGCATTGTGCTAGCAAGCGAGTGCATCGTCGACTGGCTCAAGCATGCTTTCATCACCAAGTTCAACCACATCCGACCCGCCGTCTATGGTCGATTCATGGACGTGCTTTGCCGCGACCTTGTTGTGGGCGGACCATCTACGAAA
This sequence comes from Sporisorium scitamineum, assembly GCA_001010845.1. Lineage (NCBI taxonomy): Eukaryota > Fungi > Basidiomycota > Ustilaginomycetes > Ustilaginales > Ustilaginaceae > Sporisorium > Sporisorium scitamineum. The sequence continues at coordinate 107,006 of CP010919.1, read as the reverse complement.
GAAAGTAGCCGCAAGCATACTTTTGTCGACCAGAGCCCCATCATCAGTCGACGTCTCGGCTTCGCCGCGCTGCCCCTTGCGTGCCTTCTCGTCCGTCTCATTCTGCAGATCATCGGCATGATTGGCGATGACAGCCACATTGACGAATGCATTGCCCCTGTCAGCCCGCGCATCTCCGAGACCGGCTGGATCGGTGTAGTTGCACGAAAACTTGGTGCCAACGACATTGACAACGACTGGGTGCGCGCGCTCGACCTCTTTGTCCGAGGCTCGGCGTGGGCCCTCACCCTCGTCATCGCATGGGCCTTTCTCGTGGCTATTAAACTACTCCTCGGCACCAACCTCGTCAGTTTTGCCTCACATCGCTATGCCACGATGCACGAGCGTGAAAACGAGGAAAACCTAAACGCTAGAGACAGAGCGCCCATCGGCACCAACAAGGACGAGAGGAGTTACGACAAGTCGCTGGGGCAATTCATCGATAAGCCTGACGACGATGCGATCCTGATCAAGCTAGACGGTACTCATGTGCTGCCCGCGGCAAAGGATAGAGACAAGGCCATGGATGGAGCAGAGCAGCAGAAGATCAAGAAGGAAAACTCGCTCATGGAGGTCAGTCGGTACAATATGGTTCGCTCGCGCATTTGGTAGAATGGTCAACGAGTTTGCATTTGTAACGCCATTCTGACTCTTCGATCCTAGTCTTGAGAACAAAGCCTAAGATGCAGATTCCGCGATGGTCATTGCTACTTGCGTGAGGCTTGTTTGCGATTCTTTGTGTTTGACTTTCCTCCAGCAGCAGCAGTCACAGCACGAGAGCTCGAGGCAACAGGTTTTGACACTGTGCTCATGGTCAAGGAGAGCACGGTCGCCTTTTCAGCGAGCAAAATGGATCCTAGAAGCAGCGAGCAGAAAGTGCGCACGTCTCTGTTGCTCAACTTATCAAGCCCTGTCGTCTCGACCACGCTGGCCACAAGTGGAAGCTGTGCCGAAGGCGAACCGCTGAGTGACAAATAGACAAACGCAAGCAGAGCTGCGCTGAGAGCGTCGTCGGTGCCCTTGAGCGGATGCTTTACCCAGAATGGGGTGCGAACGCCCCATTCACCTGTTGGAGAGTCGAGCTTGAACATGTCGATGAGCAGCGGTACACCGCCACCGATGATGGCCGAATTAAGTACTGCCGCAAAGAACGAGGTTGAGACTTGGGGCGAGGTATGTCGAAGCACCTGTGATGAGGATGACCGAGAGATGAAGATCGAGGAGTTGTTCAGCTCAATCTACACCAGGCACGTTGCGGAAACGTGGAGGGACTTACAGGCTCGACGCCGAGATCAATGATACCCTCTGCTCGGAGGACGCCATCGAGGAGCGCGAATGAGAGATCCATGCTAAGGACAGAGAAGCACGAGTGTCAGTCACGACACAATTTCGGACACTTGACAAGCTGAGCTGCCGTTCGTACTTACAAAATGCCGATGAACTCCAAATCCTGCGCCCGCAGCAGCAGCTTGCCAACCGGTGACACATCAAGCAGCACGTGCATCCCGCCATACAACACCACCACAGGCCAGGCTACCAATAGCGGCGACGGGATCCCCAGCAACACGCCACTGACCACAACGCCTCCAAACATGAGGATCTGGTTCAGCAGAAAGCCTTGCCATAGCGTCAAGCGGTACTTGTGACTACCGGCAACCTGTCGAGTAGCATGACTAACTCTGGCTGCATGGACGAGCGCCAAAGCTCCTACGGGTAGCAAAGTGGGATGCAGAGGCGATCGTGACCAGAACTCGAGCTGATCGCCGATCGAAGCGAGGGCGAGGCTGTCTTGGATCATTGCGTCGAGGGTGTTGAGATGGTGACGGGCGTAAGATAAGGGGAAAGCGTGAATGAACCCAGGGTTGTGTGCATGCATGGGGCAAGAAGAACACGGCAACCAAATCGGACACCGCAACGGCATTTTCCTGAAAAAGCAGTCGCGCGTCTCGCCCAGTCTCGACAATCCCATGAAAGATGCAGCTCTCTGCGCAGTTGGGGGTATACATGTTTTGCAATTTTGCAAGCTCCAAGTGATTGTACAAGTGATAGTTTTTTTTGTAGAATAAGCGGATATGTGATGCTTCTCGTCAGCGACGATGATCTCTGCTCCGCCTTTCATCTCGATCACGGTCCGATCTCCGGTCGCGATCCGATCTTGATGACGCATGCGAGCGCCTTTGGCCGCTGTCTCTGTCCCTGTCATCCTTTGGACGGTCGCGGTAACGATCTCGAACGTGGTCCTGACTTCTTGGAGGACTCCTGGACCGCTGTCGATGTGAAGAGCGTGACTGACTTCCGCTGCGGTTGTTTCTGTCCCGTCGATGATGGTCGCGGGACGGAGATGCGCCGCTTGAGCGTTGTTCGGAGTGTCTATCCTCACGTGCCCGATGCTCGGATGACCCAGATCGTCCATTCGACGAGTGGGTCTCGCTCTTGGCAACAGGGACGTATTTGTAGTCTCGCTTGTCTTTAGGCCGATAGTTACGTGACGAGGATGAGGGAGTAGGCAAGCTGGACGATCCTGAAGGCCTCTCCTTGGCGCCGAGACCGAGCAAAGCTGCGCGTTTTTTTGGTTCAGCGGCCTGCTGAGGACCCCTTCCGCCTTTGCCAGCACCCATTCCCTCTTTCCACCCCATTCCGCGCAGAAGCGCCATGCCGAATTGGTCGATGGGGGTGGCTGCGTAGTCGTCGAGCGTGGGTGCTTCAGGCCTCGAGTCAATGTCGTGTTGGAGTAGCTCAGATTCTGTTTCCTGGTGAATCACCAAGGGTTCTCCTGCGCCGCCGCTTGCTACTCCCTCGCCTGCTAAAAGAGCTTTGAGCGCTTCCTGGTCCACGCCTACCTCGTCTAAAGCTGTATTGGGGCCAGGCAAGGTATCGGCAACTTCCAAAGAGTTGGTCATATGATTCGGGCTGTCCAGGGTCGGGTGCTCCGACCGAGATTTCGACTTTCGAAGCTCGAGGCCACTTTTCTGTGCTTGCGTGTTGATTGCATCAGTGTGGGTATCGCCGTTTGCAGAATTGACGGGAGCGGATCCAGGCACGGCGGACGAGTCGGCACGGCGCATCGACACAAGAGGACCAAGAGACTGAAGGTTGGATGCTATGCCTAGACGCTGTTTGCGATCCTGTCGCCAATCCAGGTTGGACGCGACGGGAATGACACGCGGAGCAGCAGGTCTAGGTGATGGTTTGCTGCCCCTGGCGCCATCGCGACCGTACGAGACAATCTCCTCATGGTGGACAGCATCATGATCATCGTCCGAGTCGTCAAAGGCACGTGGCCTGGTGGATGGCCTTGACTGCTTGTCCTTGGAACCTACAACCATATCGAGACGATGAACACGCCGGCGATCGCCAGCTGCGCTTGTTTTGTGAACCAAAGAGAAGTGATGGTGGTGGATCAAAGCGTCGTTGAGCCAGCGAATTGCTGGATGCAGGGTCCCCGGAGAGAGTGGAGCTCAGCATAGTTAATTACGTGATCCTGACAAATAATGAAAGACGATAGAGACCGGCATGTCCATGGCGGACACAGGACTTGTTTTGCACTTGGCAATCTTTCATGGACCAACTGCAAGTCATGCTACCAGATGACATGCATGATCAGCCGGGGTCGCCGGCATGCCTTGTTGCTGAAATGCTTGCGTTGCGGTTGCATTGCGGAGAGGTTGCAGAAGATACAAATGGCTGCAATGCGCGGAACTGCTTCTCGTCGAGCAACGACTGATATTTAATATGCAAGCTGTGTTTGCAGACACAAGTTCGAAACTGAAGCAGACCAGTCTCGATCCTTTCGACCCGACTTGAACTCAACAGCCTTTCATTCGGAGAATTTCCGAGTTGAATTTTCTTCAAGATCTTCGGTTGTTTGGTCGGATCAAGCGGCTTCGGTGAATTTCCTGGCCCATTTCTCTCTCGTTTTTGGACAGCGGTCAACCTGCGGCATGGCTCATCATTGGCTCTCTAACCGCGGTAAAACTTGGTTTCCAGTTGCGCATGACCTCGGCTTTTTTTTTTTCAAGTGGAGCCAAGCCTAATTATTTCTCAGTTGCAGTCAGTCGGACGCACCCGAAAACTTTTTTTTTTCTGCGGGCCGACCAAATTCGATTCGAAGCCTCGAGTCAGAGAGCAAGCAAGCGAGCCAGCGAGCATCCAATCACGCGGCCATGCCGTTCCTCTCGGCTGTTGCTACCGTATTCGGTCATTTGACCTGGTCAATACTACAGTACGCCCATCACCGTGATCTCGTGGGATTGGTCCACCCGTCGGCTTTCGCCGCACAAAAGGTGATGTTATCAAAGTCCAATGAGACGTCTGCATCAGATATTGCAAGCCTTGTGAGCTTATTCTAAGTGATCTACTGTACTGTATAACTATCTTGTGACAGTGGGCGGCTGGCGAATCTGCATCAAATCCCGAAAATTATAATAATACCCTAACGAGCCGCTTCACCCTTTCGCCCTCGGTGTAGCCCTCACTTGCCCGGTCCCTGTCAAGGTACCTCGAATGTGATGTTATAGGAGAGCTGTTGGTTTCTTTTGCTCCGTGCTTATCTGAGTGGGTGGTCGTGGATACCACCGCAATCGCGGGTTTGCGAGTAGGTTCGGTTGTTGTCGAGAGAAAAAAGAAAGGAAAAAAAAAAAAAAAACAGAGGAGCTGTCAAAATTTGCGATGCAATCTACGCAAAACTTTTGTGCAAGGTCCATCGAAAGCAACGATTGATTCCTCAAGCTGGCTCTGTGAGCCAATCGTTTACATATACCACCGGCCCCTCATCCTCCAGCCGTCGCAATCTTCCTTCTCTTCCACATCTTGTCTCTCTGCCCCCACAATCGCTTGTCCAGCTAAGTCGTTGTGCCAATCTAATACCCAACACAATGGCTTCCATGGATGTTCAGGCCATCAGCGTCGCCTCCCCCGATCTGGAGAAGAGCTCCCTCCCTTCCTCGGACAATGTTGAGAAGGGCTATTCCGACGAAGATGCTGCAACCCTCGGTCGTCTCGGAATGGACGACGAATCCCCGGATGGAACCGTCCATCGAAACCTCAAGCAGAGGCACCTTTCTATGATCGCCCTGGGCGGTACCATTGGTACTGGTCTCTTTGTCGGTCTCGGCAGCTCCCTTGCCAGTGCCGGCCCCGTCAGCACCCTTCTTGCGTACATGATCATGGGTATTGTCGTTTACTCGATGTTGGTTGCTCTCGGCGAAGTTAGCACGCTCCTGGCCGTCCCCGGCGGATTTACACACCACGCCACCCGCTTCCTCGACCCAAGTCTCGGATTTGCACTGGGCTGGACCTACTGGTACTCGTACGGAATCACCATCCCCACCGAGATTTCAGCTTCCGCCATCCTCATCCAATACTGGGATACCGAAAAGTCCATCAATCCTGCCGTCTGGATCTCGATCCTCGTCGTCCTCGTCATCGGTGTCAACGCGCTCGGCGTCAAGTACTACGGCGAAACCGAATTCTGGTTCTGCTTGATCAAGGTTGTTGCTATTATCGTCCTCATCATCACGTCGCTCATCATTGACCTCGGCGGTGGTCCCCGCGGCGACCGTATCGGATTCCGCTACTGGAAAGACCCTGGCCCCATGGCGCAGCTCTTCTGGAGCCCTGACCCCGTTACTGGCAAGCCCACGGGAGGCATCAGCGGCTCTCTTGGCCGATTCCTCGCCTTCTCAAACATCTTTGTCCAGTCTGCCTTCTCGTTCGCGGGAACTGAGATCATTGGAGTGGCCGTAGGCGAGGCTGAGAACCCTCGCAAGAACGTACCAAAGGCTATCAAGCGAGTCTTCTGGCGAATTCTCCTCTTCTACGTCTTGGGTATCTTCATGGTTGGTCTTGTCGTCCCTTACAATGATCCACGCCTGCTCAACGGTAGCAGCGATGCTAGCGCCTCTCCCTTCGTCTTGGCCGTATCAAACGCAGACATCAGGGTCCTACCACATCTTGTAAACTCAGTATTGCTCATTACTACATGGTCTGCCGCCAACAGTGACCTCTACGCATCGTCCAGGACCATCTATGCGCTTGCTCTCGAGCACAAGGCGCCCGCTTTCCTCCGCAAATGCACCAAAAACGGTCTTCCCCTCTGGTCTCTCTTTGTGACCTCATTCTTTGCCCCCCTCGCTTATATGTCCTGTGGCACAGGTGGTGCAGCGCAGGCCTTCGAATATCTGTATGCGGTTAGCGCCATCTCGATCATCATTGCCTGGATCATCATTCTCTCAACTCACGCCCGTTTCTACCAAGGTCTCAAGTTCCACGATATCCCGCGTAACACCCTTCCGTACACTGCGCCTTTCCAACCATACCTCACCTACTTTGGCATCTTCTTCCTCTCTTTTGTGCTTCTGTTCGCCGGCTTTACCGTCTTCCTCAACGGCCAATGGAGCACGAGCAGCTTTGTCACCACCTACATTTGCATCCCCCTGTTCCTCGTCATGTGGCTCGGATGGAAGTTCTACCACAAGACCAAGTTCGTCAGCCTCTCCCAGATGGACTTCGACACTGGCCGCAGGCAGATCGACGAAAACGAGGAGGCAGAGAAGATCAAGGAATCCCAACAGACTCGCTCTACTCTTCAACACGTTTGGGACTGGTTGATGTAAAGCCCCAGCTTTCTCCCACCGGTTCATTTTGTTGCATTTCAATTTTACGTTTTACGTGGGAAGACTTGCAACCCCGCCTTCTCTACTGGAGCGGTCAGTAATCATCAGCAGCTTTCTGTCACCTGTACACTCTTCCGCTTTCTTTACCTTGTATTATTAGGGATCTTTTCCATTCAATCGAGAATGGCTTCACAGTATCTTGTCTTGTTGACATCTGTCCGTGCTTTCATTTAACGTATTATCGGTAGTACCGGCGCGTTTTTTAATCTCAATTTTGATTTGATGGTAGTACTTTGTATGATCGTGAGCACAGCTGTTCCTGAATGTGACTTGACCTGAAATTGACATTGAGTAAACGTGAGATGCTGCGCTACATGAGAAAGCCAATGGAACTAATGCTTGACATGAGAAGAGCTCGCTACCAGGACTGTGTCAAAGAAGCTGAAGCCACCGGGGTCGTCATCGCTGATCACGCCGAGGGGCTCATCGTCATCGAGCTCATCCAGGAAGGTATGCATGGGAGGGGGAGAAGGCGTCATTGCGAACGCCGGAACACCTTCATCGCTATCATTGTCGCGCGATCCGCTGTTAGTTGTAGCTTTAGTTTCGATTTCTCGTACGAGAGGTCGCGCGTGAGCGGTTCGCCGACTCAGCTAGCTAGCTAAAAGCTAGCTGGCCGCACGATCTCTCTTTCTCAGAATACCATCTGAGTGTGCAGGCACTGGGATGGTGAGTTGAGTCTGCCATCTGAGTGTGTCCCACTTGGTGGACTTGCATGAATTCGAGTTTTGGCTGACCACTGTGATCACCATGCTCAGCAGTAGCAAGGCACAGCCTTAGACAATAAGAGCTCCCACAGTATAGATGTGATCATACTATGATGTGAAGCTGTTAATAGGTACTGGTGTAGGTTCCAGGACCACAGTGGAGGTTCTGCCTGTGATGGAGGTTTCACAGCATCAGTGAGGGTTCTGATGGTGTTGACAAGTAGTATGCATGTGATATGATAGCAATCTACTGGATTGCTATCAGTCAAACACTTAACTGAGGAGTAGCAATATGTGTCTGACAATGATGAATGCTGAACTTAAACCTAAAGACTGAGATAAGAAGTGATAGAGTGGATGAGGATACCTCATCACACTCACTAATCGGTGACTGACCTATATAGTTTTTGTAAGCTCCAGTCAGAGTTCCAGCTCTGACTGGGTATACAAAGATAAGTTGAGACATGTGTCATTGCTGCTGCCTGATATGCTGCACATCAGGATGGCAAGACAACCTTGCTGTCTGAGTACCCTCTCATCAGGCTGTCAGCTATCTGACATCTCTGGCTCCAGTCAAGGGCATTGCTATCCCTTCTGTCAGTGTTGTGGTCACTGTCCAATTCTCCAGCTACTGGGATGGCAGGCCAGCCTTGCTGTCTGGATGGCTTGACAATGGGACAGCCAGTGACAAGTACCTTCTCCTCCTCCTCCTGTTGAGCTTGTGCCCTCTTTGTTGCCACTTTTGCATTTCCCTTCGCAATTAGCTCCCACTCAGCATGTTCCTGGGTGATCATGAGGTCCTTTGATAACACCCTTTGATCACCTGTTGCCACAGTCTGGCTCACCTTTTTAGCTGTTTTCCTGTTTTGCTCCTGTTAAGCCCAAAGAATCGAGTTTTCCGCTTCTAGAACAGTGATAGAAGCCTGTGCCTCCTATTGGAAGTTAAGATTGCGAGTTAGGTTGAGTGTCGATTGGGAGATCAGCATATCTTATGTCTGAACCAATTATTGATTATAGGTGCAGATAATAGATAACTCTATTAGAGGTGGAATATCTTGGGCACATATCGCTGTTCTGATACCAGTGGCCTAGTAACATGGGGAGAATGGACTCTCATTCACTATCATTGAAGGCAGATTGGTAGCTTGGACTTGTGCAGATGAACAATATGTAGAACTGAAAGGTCCACATGGAGTGGGTATTCTCCACATCTACAATGAGTTTGTGGTAGAGGAAATTGGAAGTAGATTTGATGAGGGGCAGGGTTTGTCACTACAATACATAGTTATCTTATATATGACAGAAGTCTGCCTGTTGGGTGTCCTTCCCAGTTTCCCTTTGTATGTTAATCCTCTTGCCCTTTCTAAGTCCTTCTGTGCTGACATGCCATTGTTGGCACAGACAATCCATGTCAGGCACAGATCTGGGCTCTTCCCCAGGGATCTCCTGAGTGTTCACATGCTTTTCCATCCTCTAGTTTGATTCTCTCTTCTCCCATTGGTTGTTCCATCTTTTGCACCCAATTGGTTGATACATGAGTTTGCTTCTGCTTGACACTGTACCAATCATCTTGCTCAGTCATGCAGTCTTGACCATTCCAAACTCCTTGTGTGCATAGTCAAGTCACTGTTGTGCATCCATGTACCTATGATGTGTTGTTGGTGCCTATAATGCACCAATCAAGATGATTGGCCTGCACCTTTGTCCTCAGAGTTGTCTGGGTCCTTCACCACACCTGTCTCCTTATTGGCTGTTGTCACAGGTTTGTGCTAATCTGTGGTGAATGTCAATTGTTGTTGCCATGTGTGCTAACTTGATGTGTTGAATGACTAGACCACATGTATGTCATGTTGTCTGTACTGACAATGCAAAGTGCATAATGAGGTTAGTTTTGCTACTGAAACAGTGAAGGCAAATCGCTCGGATTTCCAACAGTAGCAAGTGGGGGTGCAGGCATGAAACCCATGTGCACTTCATGACCGCCAGGCTGGCAGTTGAAGGAGGGAGAACCAGGCATGAGCAAAGTAAGGGCTAGGTGGGGGGTCTTAGCATATATATATACTGAAGCCCTGCTGTCATGGAAGAGTGGAAGCTCATCCACTCTACTCTATACTTGACATACTCATACTCTTGTTACTTAGTCACAATCATTGCAATTGACAGCAGAATTGCAATAACCTCATTGGTGTGTATCTCATTAGCAAAAGCATCTACATCAGGACCTACACTGACATGCAGAACCTCAACTGTGGTCTGGAACCTCCACCAGGCCTAACTAGCTTCAACCTCCCAGCTTTTGACTAGCTAGCAACTTCAGTAGCTCACTAAGAACACCTGTGGGCATATATGGGGTTGCCAATGTTGGAGGTTGCCAACTAAATGTGCAAACCAAGTGTGCCACACTGCCTCTGGACAGGGTGTTCTGAGGGGATAGCTGACCTCACAGCCTCACATACTGTATTTCTCTAACTTGCATGAATTCATAAATCAAGGCATCAAATTCTTTGAGCTCAGGTGTAAGTTGTAAACTGGGCATCACCTCAGGTATTGCCTGCATCAAGACTTCAAACTCAGCCAATCTTGAGACTAGCGCCAAGCTAAGTCTCGAGCTTACTCTGAGGTCAGGCACACATCCCTTACAGTTCCAAACTGTGTCTTATCAATGCTATTCACATGCTTGGCAGCTTCATTGACCAAATGCCTGTAGTTCCCAGTCAATGGTCCAAAGATTGAAACATCCAATGGTTGCATTACATGTGTGGCATGGGCAGGAAGCAGGAAAGGAATGATCTGTTGTGACCAGGCAGCACTGCAAAACACTTGACTTGTGTGCAATCTGTGCCCATCAATGATGAGCAAGTGATAATCCAATGGTGTCAATGGTTTTGTTTCTGGATCAAAGATGGCTTCAAGCCACTGGATTGTGAGCTCATTGTTTGTCCAACCATTGTCAGTCTTGGAAAAATGCCACAATGCCAGAATGCCTGCCATTTGCCACTGTTCCCTGATGGTATGGATGTGGCCTTTGGTGATCACAAGTGGTGGAAGTACCTGACCAGCACTTCCAATGCATTCAATCACTGTTGCCAATTCTCTGGTTCTGGGCTGTGATTTGAACCAAGAAGCTGGATCACTGGCAGGCATGACCACATGCTCTGTACTGCCAATACCAAACATGAAACTGGTTTCATTGATGTTGAAGATGTTTGTTGAGGCCATGTTGTACTCACATATGATCTTGCCAAGCTGAGTAAACCATTGATGAACATTATCCTCTGTGGCACCAGTGAGGCATTGATTATCAAGGCATCAAGACCAGTGAGACTGGATTGAGGGGTGTGTCAGGGGTCGCGCACCTAGCCTTCGGATATCGAGGACACTGATGCTCGAGACTTACACCAGTCTGATTCTCAAAGTCGTCAATTCTCGAGAACTTGCCTATTTCAATCCTCGAAGCTGACTGACCCCCATGAACACTCTGTTCAGAAGCAGCATGGCATGTTTGCTTGTATGCTAAGCTGTTGGGACACTCCTAGCACCAAGCCTGAGTGTCCTTGAGGCCTTGCCAAGGGTGGAGGACGATGTCGCCTCTGTCTGGAAGCGGGGTGATGTTTGCTGTTGATGTATATGGGCTGGTGGAGGGGCCAGGCCATGGTTGAGGTACTGCTACAGTTGAGGTGCCATATGCTAGTGGAGGTACTAGCATCAATAATGATGATCACACAAGTGTATACTGCAATGCAAGTCAGTTGCAGTGACAAACTATAAAGACTGTGAGAAAAGCTGAGCCTATGTATATGTAAAATGTAGTAGAGTGGATGGGCTTCTGCCCATACCACTGTTGTGCAGCCATTGACTATATATGCCCCCTCTGACCCAGCTGCATAGTACCCAGACCACTCTTCCTTCAAGACTGCCAGCATGTCCTTCATGAGAGAGTGTGGGCAGTATGCTTGGGCCCCCACCTCATCTTGCCCCACCTTACCAAGCATTGACATTGTCTGTGGTGGCTTCCAGCACCTCTTGACTGCTCCTCCTGCCTTTAGGACCCCTTGCCCTCCACTGCCTGCAGTGCAAGCTCCTCATGCCAACTTCTCTGGCTGTGGTTATGCAATGTCATGCACTTCAAGACTTGGCATGCTTGTATTCTCAAGGTCATGCGTCCTCATGAATTGGAGACTTCCAATTCTCAAGGTGCAACTTTGTAAGACCCTGACCCCTCCATGCCTTCTTGTTCACTCCAAGTGTAGCCACACTACTACCCTTGATCCCCACTCCAGCTCGCTATCGCCGTCGAGGCTATCCTCGAGCTGATCCTGTAACAGGGTGACAGATCAGGAATGACTGCAAGCAGCTGTGCATCACTTTGAAGGGCTTGCTAGCACCAGGAACAGGGCATGTAATAGTATTTGCATATTCCATGAGAAGTGCTGGCATCAGAGGGAAACTGCTGAGGGTGCAACACTGGATATGCTTGACAAGCACACTCTTGGCAGCAGGTGTCAATGACTGCTGGGTGTTTTGAGCAGTGGCTTTTGCTGGGCAGCCTTCCATCCAATGGCACAGGGTCAAGGCAGCTATGTTGTGTGCTGCTGCAGCCTTCCAGATGCTGACATGCTGTCTGCAGCCAAGCTCAGTAGCTGCTTGCTAGAAATGAGCCTCCTTCTCATCTTGCTTGGCAGCACTTGCTGCTTGGGATGATGCTGAGTGCTTGGAAGTTGATTGTGGAGGCATGTGGACATCTTGGAAGACATCAGAAGAAGCTTTGATAGTGGGGATAAGTGGAGTAGTGATAGATGTGATGGTAATGGCAGGGTTTATAAACTCAGATGGTGGGTCTCAGGCACAGAGTGGACTCAGGTCTCACAATCATGCATGCAGTTCACTCCATCAGAACGGTGGGACTTTTCTCAATTTCAAAAATGCGCTGGTACTACAGATGCGCCGGTACTACCGATAATACGTTAAGTGGCCAATTCCGGCAATGCAAAATTCCGACAATGAACTCTCACACTGATCGTCACTTTTCATTTCATTGTGCTGGTTCAGTAGGCTTGCACACGGGACTCCTAGCTTTTTGCCTTGACCCCGCACTCAGAAGATGTGCTCGTGCCATGACGGAGGACAGCCCGCTGAATTCAACAAAACGCCGCCATCCAGACAGTGAGAACATGCCAGAAATGGTCGACCAACAGTGCACGCCGAACATAGATTCGAATCAACGTTGAATCAGCTTCTTCATTCATGCGTGTAGATAAGCAGCTGCCTCGGTAGTACATAGGACCTTTCTTTGTCACTTTCACAGGTACCAGAAATTGACGCTTGCGCTTGTACTCAAGCTCTGCACGCAGTGGTACCAGCCCTGCGGTATGTAGAGGACATCACCTGGGCCGAGCTCAGCTACAAAGGAATTTTCGGAGGCAAGAGCGTTGGAGAGGAGCGGCCGATCTTGAGATGGAGCTAGCAGCTCTTGCTCGGATGCAATAGTAGAGGTGTTTCGCTGCACGCCACTCTTGTTGATGTAAAGGAATGGCGCCAAATCCGGCGCGAAAAGATGGACCCGCTTTCGACCGACCACCTGGGCAAACATGTTCTCGTGAGGATCGCGATGCAGTGGGGTATAAGTGCCGGCCGGTCCGATCCAGACATTGCTGCGCCATTGTTCTTGCGCGCCCTTTGGTCCTGCTCGCGTATGCGGCAGACCTGGAGCCTCTTCAGCTAGAGTGGGTGCTTTGGCCAGCAGGTCATATTGCGCCAGGTAGCCGACTGGTTGCTCTTCTCCGCTCGAAGAAGGAATCTTGCGTTGTATAAAGGCGTCGAGGAACAGAGAGAACGGCATCTCGATGCGATCCCACTTGCTGCCACCTGCATTGTAGCCAACATTCCGTTGCGATATCTCGACTGGCACGATCAAGCCTCTCGTTTCGGGTCGTCTGAGACCTTCGAGTGTCTCTCGACGATCAGATCCGAGAGACGACCATCTTGTCAAGGCTGGCCAAATGACCTTGTCCGGCGATGGGTGAGAGGAAAGAAGGCCCTGAAAGTGGCCTGGTCGTCCAGGCAGTTGGAAGCCGTTTATGAACCGAGAAACGGAGAGTCCATTGAGCTGAGATGCTAATGGTCTGACAGGCATGGCCGCCTCAGAAGGTCTGAGATGGTAGGAGGATGCAGTGTGTGGAGAGGAACAATGAAACTCACATGTGGGAAAACCGCCGGAAGCTCTGACACGTGACCCGGCTCCACAGTCGAGAGGAAAGAGTAAATCGAAGCAAGCGCTTTGAATCAGCAAAAGGCATCCGCAGACCCACAGCAAAACAAATTACAGTGGATACGGTAGCGCCTGCATACCTCAGAAACGAGTAGATTCGCACATGGACATGAGCAAACAGAACGATGTAAAAAAACAGATGTCACCGGTAAAATGTTGACTACGATCGACAATTATGAATAATCTTCACAAGGAAAAGCAATGCTCCGTGAAAAAGGTTCAATACGACAAGCACAATTCGATAGGTTTCCACGTCCGGAAAAAAACATAGCGGCAGAAAGCTCCGAACCTTGTGATGAAGGCGAAATTCCTCCTTGTCTGTGAAGCAGAGAAAGGTGCTCAGTGTTGAAATTGCCAAGAAAAGGTGTGCAAAGTGGTCTATGCGATCTAGAATGGCCCAAACAATTTTTGCGACCACAATTTTTCATCGAGTCTTCAAAAATCACAATATCGTGATTGTCTGCTTACTTGTAACAAAATTTAGACGACATCTCGGAGCACTTTCTGATAAGCCATTTAAGCTGGTGAAGAAACAAGAAACATAAATCTCCAAATGGTCAACACTTGTTTGATCAAACTAGTCATCGGAATAACTGATCAGTCCGCTAATTCCAGCTTTGCCATAAAGTTAGTCTTATCATTGACTTCGAACTTCACTGCTTCCTAATTCGGCCACGAATTTCATACTTTTATACGACAAAACAAGAATATGGCCCCGCTCAAGCTGATCAACACGTCATCATGTTTTTTTGTAGATGTATAAGGATTCACACAGGTAACGTAGTTCACGTAGATGCGAAATTCACGTAAATGAGAGACTTTTTGGAATTGTGGCCTTGGGTGGTACTCCCAAATTTTAAAATTTCAGGGCAGCAGCACCAGTATCAATTTAATACCACCCAAGGCCAATCCATGACACAAATTTCAGGCACAAGGTCAGTCAATTTTACATCTACCCTGCTGCACACCATCACCACCACTTCTGTCACTTCTAGCCTGCAATGGTCAACATTTCACCCTGCAAAAAGGTTGCTAGGACTCAGCTGAAGGCAGACCATGATGCTCAGGAACAGCAGATCCAGGCTGCTCTGTTGGAATTGAGCAGAGGCAGCTTCAAAACCATCAAGGCTGCAGCTGAACACTACAAGCTCCCATACAAGACTCTGCACCACTGCAAACAAGGGAGAAAGAGCTGCCCAGAAGCTTTCAAAGGCCTTCAAGCCCTACTGCCAGAGGCTGAGAATGCTCTAGTCCAACATATCCACAGGCAAGCAGACTTTGGCTTACTTGCCATGCCACAGGATCTCAAAAACTTAGCACTTCAGCTTTTATGGCAGCACACCAACAATAATAATGCTATACTAGGCCTAAATTGGGTTGCAAGCTTCAAACAGCATCACCTGGAGCTCACAAGCTACTATTCCTGCATTATGGAAGCACAGCAGGTGCTTGCAAGTGATCCAAATATTGTGGAAGCATACTTTGACTTGTTGGAGAAAACAATCAAGGAATACAACATTGCACCCAAGAATATCTACAACATGGATGAGACTGGTTTCCTCCTGGGACAAAGTCAGTCCTGCAACATCATTGTGCCAAAGGCAAACAGCAAGAACAGGTGCTTCTGATCCCATCCAGGCAACAGAGAAACAGTCACTGTGATTGAGTGCATCAGTGCATGCAGCCCACCACCTCCACCAATGGTCATCTTCAAGGGCAAGACTCACCAGCAAGGATGGTACCAGGACCACACTGCTGTTAAGGAATGGGTATTTGCAACAAGTCCTAATGGCTGGACTGACAATGATCTGGTGCTGGAATGGTTGCAGGATTGCTTCAACAAGCACACCCAGCAAAAAGCAGAAGGCAGGCATTGTCTCCTCATCCTTGATGGTCACAGCTCCCATGTTATGCTCAACTTCATTCAGCAAGCTTGGGAATCCTGCATTGTGTGCCTCTGCTTACTGCCACATGCCACTCACCTTCTCCAGCTGCTCAATGTCTCCATCTTTGGTCTGCTACAGAAGGCATTCACAACAGAGGTCAACAAGTTTGCCAGTGCCAACCTTTCCATCAGCAAGAAAGACTTCCTCAGCATGTACATCAAGGCACATCAAGTCATCACTGGAAGAGCCATCACAAAGGCTTTCAAAGATGTAGGCATTAACTCTATGCTTTGCCATGAAATTGTTTTATACTGCATGCCTATATTCAGCCAGGAGACCACTCTGCCAACTCCTTGTCCAGTTCCAGAAGAAACACCAACACCCTCAACACCAGCAGAAGCAAAGCAGCTTCTTGCACAGCTGTTCCAATTGTAGGCACAGCAAGAGCAATTGCAGGCCTCAATCCAGATGACCCAATGTGACCAGTGTGCATGGGCACACATGTTTGGAAGGTATGTCAATAGACTCTTTGATCAACACATCATCAATCAAGTTCAGATTCTGGAGTTGACTGCCACACACACACCAATGAGCAAAGAACAGGTGCAGGTGATTGGAATCAGCTTTCAAAAGCACAAGTGCTTCATCAAACTGATCTGCCACAGCTTCTGGCAGAGCAAGAAGAGCATGCTCAAAGAGAAGCCACAAAACAAAGCCACAAGCAAGCAAGGAAGAAGTCAAAGACCACATCACCAGCTCTTGAGCCACCTGCACAGGTGCCAGCACCAGAACAAGAGCTGCAAGCCACAGAAAGCAGGGTTCCTGCAAACATGTTCATGCTGTTGCCACCACCTTTCCCAGGTTATGACTATCTCATGGGGCTTTTGCCACTCTTGCTGCCACTCCCATCTTTTCCAAGCTCCAGCTCAGTGAACTATGACCTTCCTGGTCCTTCTCGACAGCCTGCTGGATCTCACATGCCACCCATGCTGCCATTCATGTAGGAGATGTGCTGCTGAATGAATCATTTCAAATGTGTTCTTGATGGGGAGGAGGATGTGCCTGTTTGAGCAAATCTTTTTGTTGATTCAGGCATGTCCCCCTCCTGGCTGTGTCCATCCTTCTCAAAGAGAAGGCTGAAATTTGTAAAAATTCACGTCCATCAAAGTCCAAAAAGTTTCTCATCTACGTGAATCTCACATCTACGTGAACTACGTTACTGCGAAGAAAACAGGATGGACCCGCCGAACCAGTGAAATGATTGTGAATTATCGTCGTAACATTCATATCGTGAATAAAGAAAAAAAACCGTCTTCTCAGCCACCCCCTGAGCCACCCGGGATGGTTGGTTGCTATTCCGCAGCCACCCTCCGAAGGCACACCCGATTTTCTGGCTACGCTGGGTGGCTGTGGCATAGCAACCACCCCGGGTGGCTCAGGGGGTGGCTGAGAAGACGACTTTTTTCACGATATGACTCTAGACCGTCCTCTTCATCGTCCGAGTCAAGTTCAGCCAAGTCGAGCCCTGCAAAGTCCATGCCTGGCACCTCAAGGGGCTCGCCAGTGAGGTTCGATTCGTCAGTGTCGAATTCTTCTGGTTCTGAGTCGCTGTCTGGGTCGTTGCCTGATACTTCTACGGGTACTTCTGCCTCGATTGTCGCGCGGTTCACTGTGTCATCGTCTGCGAGGGATGTGGTAAGTCTGAGAAGCAGGTTCCTAGTGCGTTCCGATCGTCGGACTGCGTGTAGGCCGGTTCTGTCGTTGTTGCTGGCTATTGCAATCGGTGTCGAGCCGCTTCTGGTAGTGCGATGGTCTGTCGGTGCCCGATTGTGTCCCGCCTCTGCCTCTTCGTCGCTGGAGCTGCTCTCCTCAATAGCCATCGCGCCTATACGCCCCCCCTCCACCCATGTTTGGTAAGGCAGTATCTGACTCTCTAGAGATGAGTCCTCCTCGAGCTCAACTGCTGCCTGCCTTTCGACAACTTCTGGCGCTCTTCGTGTTGTCGTGGAAGAGAGTTTTGGTCGTAAGCCGTCGCTGACTTCGCCACTGTCATCTAGTATCGCGCCCGTTTCACTGATCGCACCCCAAAGTGGCGACGACTGCGCTGCGGCTGTGCTTGCTTGCAAACTGATCGAAGAGTCGGATTCCAGGTAGACGACCCTTCCAGCTTCTCCCTCGACGATGGCGGCGGAGCCACTGCTGGTGTCGTTGCCTGCAGATAGGCTCGAATCCAGAGTGGTTAGATCGACAAGGTTTTCGGATTGATCCCGTAGTTTGGTGCGCCGCCATCTCCTGTTTCGCCACCCCTCGCTCTTCTTGCTGGGAGCCTTCCACGCTGTATCGCTGTGTTTGTCATTATGTCCTGTACGACCGCCAGAAAGAGGAAAAGCTTCTCCATATATTTCGGCCACTGTTCTTTGTCTTTGAAATGGCCTCCTTAGAGGATCGCGCTCATGTCCCGAGCCTCCTTTCTTTCCAGCATCAGAGTGACTCTCGTTCTAGCTGTTGCAGCTGGTGGACAATCCAGGACAAGGTGCTCTCGATCTTGTTTGTTATGCCCACAAATGCAGCTTGGGTCGTCCTTGTCGATGTTGGCGGCGGTCATGAGGTAGCCGGTTCTGAATCGTAATAGAAGGTGCGTAAGTCTGCGGTGCGAGTCTTCCAAGAGGGTCATGTCGTTCATCGTGAAAGTTGGGTGAAGCTTTAAGAGCGACTTTGCGCCTGTGCTGTGCCAATACGTGTTTTGCGTTCGGGCTGCCATGTCGAGTGCTACGTGCTTCAAACCCGGGTAGCTGCCGGCTGAAGTGACCTCTACCTCTCCTCTGATGCGAGTGAACTTTTTAGCGAGTGCATCCGCTGCATCGTTTCCTGGAACCTTGCTATG
Organism: Sporisorium scitamineum; assembly: GCA_001010845.1. Taxonomy (NCBI): domain Eukaryota; kingdom Fungi; phylum Basidiomycota; class Ustilaginomycetes; order Ustilaginales; family Ustilaginaceae; genus Sporisorium; species Sporisorium scitamineum. The sequence continues at coordinate 88,548 of CP010919.1, read as the reverse complement.
GGCGGGAATCCATCCGAAGGTGATCTCTTTAAGGCTTGTCTTGTTCAGGCTGGCGACCTCGTCTCTGATCCTCTGAGTGAGATGTTGAAGTGGCGATCTATGCGCAGCCCACGTCGTCTGCAAGCGTTGCAGAGCGTGTTGCGAGTCGCTGAAAATTTCTACCCGGCGCAGTTGTTTGTCTCTTGTCGATTGCAGAGCGAGGTACATCACGTAGAGTTCCGCTTCCATGACATCCCAGTGATTGGCGTCTAACTTGGCGCCTCCTTCCCCAGTTTCTGAACCGTCGAAAGAAAAGGCTTTGAAGGCAGAGCCTAGCTTGTCGGCTACTGCAGCTCCGTCCGTGTAAAGGCGGGCTAACCGTTTGTCTTTGCGACCTCTCATTTTGGCTTCCGTGCCCTTGGCAGTGTCACGATCCTCGATGATGACTTTGAGGGTTTGCCAGCGGTTAGGTGTCTCACGCGGCATGACCACCTTTTCGACGTCGTCGTAAGGGAAGGTCCTCGCTGCCAACAAGAGAGGGGAGGTCTTAGTTGCTGTCCCGCTCTTGTGTCGTGAAGTCGTTCCTACCATGTCCAAGAGACTCGCTTCCTCGCCTGGTGGGTCTTCGGTTTCGACGAGCTGGAGGCACTCTCTCGCCGTCTCGCTGGAGGCATGTGAGCTGTTCATCAGCACTCGGCCAAAGTGCAGGAGCGCCTGTTTGCGCCATCTGAAGGGTGACGAAAGTTGGCCCAATTCGTGCGCGAGATTATCTCCAGATGGAAGATGTCTGGGATGGCGGCTATCTAGCACAAAGGTGAGGATGGCTTTTTCAGCCAGTCCGATCTCCTTGTTGGTGTTGCGACCTCCTCGCCACCATGGGTGTAGAGCGCCAGCAGGATTGAGGACCGGATATAAGGTACTCTTCGCTATCCGCATCCTAATCTGAGGTGGTACTTCTGCGTGCTTCGATAGTGTCCACGAGGCGTGGTTGGCCGCTTTGATGACTTTGGCACATTTGTCCTTGATAAAGGTCGTGAGGTCTAGGTCATGGCCAAGTGTATTACCCAACACTTTGATGATTGGCTGTGCTTTAACCCTTGCGGAGTCTCTCACCGTGAGTTCGTCCCTGCTGATAATGTCTTTGTATCGAATGAGTTTGCGCTTGTTGTTGGCAATGAGGAAGGATGGTTTGTCTAATCCAATCCCTCGCCTTTGCGCCCACCTGATGATTCGGTCGAGCCATGGCTGGCAGTCACTGTACAGTGCTGAGATGGTCTCGGAACCTATGACAGTAAAGATATCATCTACATAAGCTCCTTCCATGAGGGGGGATGGAGTCGCTTCCAGGTAGGGTTCCTGAAAAATGGAGTCCGCATAGATCGCCCACAGCAGGTGTGACAGAGGAGAGCCCTGCGGGATGCCTTTTGTTCCCAAGCTGAACTTGTCGGAGAGTTCGCCTTCAAATTTGATGTGGAATGATCTTTTGGTCAGCCATGCACTTGTCCATTTGTCAAACGAGGCAAGTCCCATTTGGTTCAGGGTCTCTGCCAGTCGCATGTGTTCGACTTGTTTAAAGGCGCTGGCAACATCTATCGTTACGATCGCCACATACAGGCCATCCGTTATGCCTTTGTGGCCGTGATGCAGAATGTCGCCTACCGCATGTTCGACCGAGACGCCAGGAACCGTTCCATACTGTTTGGGAAGAAGCTTTTTTTTTCTTTTGAAGTGCTTGTTGGAGGCGTTGGCAGACGATGTTTTCGGCTACCTTACCTGCGACGCAGAGGAGCGAGATGGGTCGGTATGATTTTGGGAGCGCCATGTTTCGGTTTCCCAAACTTTGGTATCACGGTGATCTTGGCCTCCTTCCATTTGTCGGGAAAAATGCCCTTAGTGAGGCATGCATTGGTGATCTGGGTCGTTGACGTCTTCTGCCATGTTCGTGCTGGCCCATAGTCGAGAGTGAATATTGAAGTCTCCCGCGACGATAAGCTCGTAAGGTGGCTGGAGGCTGTCAAGCATGCGATCAATGTCTGCCAGCACTTTCTCCGTGTGCCCGCTGGCGTTGTGCCCGCGTTCGTCCGGTTTGATGTAGACTGAGATGAATGCGCGCTTGATGTTTTGCGTGTCGTTGGTCCAGAAGGCGAGAAATCGGCTGTGCCCATTCTGGCGTTTAAATTGCAGTGTGTGCGCTTCAACGGGGGACAGGTCTTCCGTCAAAGTAGGAGTTGAGTGAACTCGTTGACTTGCGGCCAAGCCAACGCAGACTGCTGTCGCGGTATGCACCAAGGACGAGCGGATCTGGTTAGAAGGTGTCGACGTGTCGGGTGATGGTTGGATGGCGACGGCGTGGTGGATGATCGGGATCGTGTCCCCGAGACCGGGGGTAAAGGAGGCAGAACGTGTCGATGGTGCAGCTTGCAAAAGCTTCTGACCGCACCTTGTTCACCACCGACACTTGGGACCCTACGGTCACCACTCACTTGAGTTTCATCCAGGCTGAGGCGGTTATTAGACTGTCACAGATGCTAGTACGACGACGACTTTGCGTCGCAGGACATTTTCACCTCTTGCACAAGCTCAGCACCAACCCACCATGTTGTCACAATTGAGAGCCGTCGCTTTGATCACACCCGCGCCGTTCAGAGCACACTCACACGCCTTCACACAACCATCATCAAAGACCACGTTCGTGTAACAGCAGCGGTATGTCATCATAAATTAAAAAAAGATCATGTAAGTTAATCAATCGTGCGCACCTAAGACTGCGGCACGCCATAACTCTCAAGGATCGAAAACGAAGCGTAACCCGAGTCGTCGTGCGTAGGCGGCGGCGGTTTTGACCAGCTCTTTGCACCCATGCCGAATGCCTGGGTGGCGTCTCTCGAAGCTGACGTGCTCGGCTCCGTCAGACCGCGAGCCGTTCCATCCGCCTCCTCACCAGCCGAGGCACAGTTGCTATGCGTATGATCGCTCATCCAGCTCGAATCCGGCGGCGAGATAGGTCGATCGTTGAGCAAGAACTTGGGCGGTGGAGGCAGCTCGTTCGCCTTCCTGGGCGTATCTTTCTCCCGCACTTCCGCCGATGTGCGCTTCTCAGTCCGCGAGTCCTTATACTCTACGGGAGACCCAAACGGCGACAACAGCGCCATATCCCTCGACCCGGAAGTATCGCAGCTTCCCCCACCCAGATCTGCAGCCATGATGCTGTCGAGCAAGCGTTGCAGCTCTTCGGAGTCCTCGAAACTCGAATTCGCCTCGGTGGAGACCAGACTTGCGATGCTGATCAACCGTTGACGCGCCGGAGAAGTGAGGTGGTGCGTGGGGGAGGGACGGCAGAAACTCTGCTCGTCTGCTTCCATGATGCCGTACAGCCCACGTGGAGTGCCTGTGACATGGCGATCTGGTGTATCCGTTTTCTTGTAGGGTGACGAATGAAGGCTCAGCGAACCGGAAGAACCAGAGAAAGTCTTGACGAGGTTCGAGAGCGTATGCGTCGCTTCGCTCATTTCGAGAAAGCCCGGGCGGATGGCAGGGAAGCTCTCTTCGAGTCGAGATCGACATGTTCCTGCCTCGTACATCTCCGTAGAAGCACCGTCGGGTCCCTCGTCCATCCACTCTTGCTCTTCTCCCATATCCGAGTCGTCTGTAAACGCACTAGAAGGTACCCTACGCAACGAGCCCGTTCTTCCCGCTCGACGTGGCGAGTATTTCGGCAAAAGTACCGTCGTCGGTGGACTTCGCACCCTCACCGTGTTGGGAGACCTCGTGATGTAGTAAGGCGACATGAGTTTGCGCATCCCCGGCGATCCCGGTGGCGACTCTGTGAATAGGATGGACGTTCCCACGGATCGGATACTTCCCGTGTCCTCGCGCGTGCTAGGAGACCGCAACCGCTGACCGTACGACCGACGCGAGACGATCACTTTGCCCGAAGGAGATGAGGTCGTCGAGCTTTGCGAGCTGATCGTGCTTGCTCGACTACGACCGCTGCGAGGCGGGATGGGGAGCGACTGTCCAAGCAACGAAGCGGGTGGACGGCGAGGCGACTGCTTCGCTGGGACATGCTGACTCAGGACAACGCTCGCCGCTGTCAAAGACACAGACGGGATGATGTTGCGCTGCGACACAGCTTCTTCCACGTCCATCTTTGGCCAAATTTGCCTAGTGCCTAGATCCGCGGCGATGGCTGTGCCAGCTGCAGCAGGCCGGGAAGAGGCAGGAAGCTGAAGCTGCTTCATCCAAGGATGTCTCTGATCCGAGATACGCGGCTGACTGCTCGGCGTCTGCTTCGCCGAGCTTTGAACATCCTTACGAGGGGGAGGCTCTTGAGGAAGAGGCTTGGCAAACGCATCCGGGATGGTCGGTCGTCGTTTGTAGCCAACACAAGCAGACGAACGTAGCGGTACCACTTTTGACGGCAGCTGGATACGATCGAGCTCGACGCTACGGCTTTTCTGCGCCATTGGAATCGAGTCACATACGCGCGGAGATGCTCGGGATAGCAAGTCCTCACTACGTCTCATTGGCTGCGTCCGTACTTCGCAGTCAGGCTGTTGTGGATCAGGAGCATCTTTTTGAGGAAGATCCTGACTACCTCGCGAAGGCCACCACGACTTTTCCATCTCTCGCATCTTCTTGCCAAACGCGTTGAAGGGCCGTCTGGCTAGAAGTTGTAGTGTCTTGAGCTTGGAAGGGCCAGGACCGGAAGCGGCCTGCTGGCCGTCATCTGCGCCAACATTAGCCGGCTCTGCTTGCGGAGCAGAGTCGGGCTTGTGCGGTGGCATGGGAGAAGATGAACGTGGTTGATGAGCCAGACCTTTTTCAACGGCTTGAGCAAAATCTTGCCCTGGCAGCCTCTGCGGTGGTTCGTAGAAATCGGGTGAGAAGGGAGCCCGGCGGCGGCTGCCAACAGCGCTGTCATGCTCTGCCTGCTTCTTTCCCTTTTTGGAAGAGCGACCTATCGTGGTGGCGTTTGGTACAACAAGGTAAGCGTTGCAGATGGAAGCCTCAGCTGGTTCCATTACCTCGCACTGGGCGCGGGATAGGCCGTCCCGACTAGCACGTCCGTCTGCATCGATCCAACCGGCGTCGTCGCTGCCATTTACCGTTGAAGCAGCCAAGCGTTCGACGATCACATCGTCCACCGTCAGCATGGCGCGCCGAGATGCAGCAAGACCACGCGTGCTTGAAACCTTTCTGGTTCGCCTCGACGGCGTGATAAACCTTCGAATGGAAGCGAGACTCGTCGCACTTCTCAACGAGCTTTTCGCTTTCTCTGGCGTGACGGCGAGCGTGTCGTTGACCTCTTGATGCACCTCGAGTGTCGCTTGATAGCTTTCGTCGGATGCCTTTCTCGGCAGAGCGCTTTTCTGGAGTTTTCTAGCGGCCATTCCAAGAGAGTGCGACCAGTTGCCCAACGCCGACCTTGCGTTGTCTTGACTCATAACGCCTTCGGGAAGCCGGTGAGCAGCGACGGTGGCACACATCCGATCCTCAGAGTTTCGAGCTTTGGACCGTTTCGACGGCTGGACGGGCGACATGCTAAATTTGCTCTTGAGCAAGTTGTCGGATGATCGTTGGCGACGGCTGGGCGTTTTGGGCTGCAGAGCGTTGTCCACTGTTGCTGCTCCCGATGTATATTGCGGCATGGTTGAGGCTCTCAACTTTGCACTCCCCGCAATTTTCTGGCTGGAATCTGCAGCAGAGCAAGGTGGGAATGCGTCGGCATGTTCTTGCTCGTTTTCATCTTCGTGAATGGTCGGACTGTCAAGATGGCGAGGCTCTTGAGGGAGAGGTTTGACGCCGATGCTGCTGTTGAGGAAGATGGGACTTGAAATGCGATGCCCCTTGAGGGTGGAGAGGGTATCGAGCGAGCTACGTGCATTGAGGGGAGTGGCCGCTTCGGAACGGAGCAAGTCGAGTGATTTGGACCGAGGCGTGTAAGGCGGAGTATCTTGCGGACAAGGCAGCGCTATCTGGCGGTGGGCAGACGACTGGACGGTGCGTGCGTCAGAGCTGTACTGATGGGCATGGCCCTGCCACGGCATCATACCTTGGTCACGAACGACTCTTGGATGGCCACAGGAGATGGACAGAGGTGGCAGGGGGAAGACAGAGAGGAAGGAAGAAGGAAAAAAAAGGATGTGAGAGGGTCTTTCGAAAAAGGGTTCAGCTGCTACGCTGCCTACGATATGCAATCCGCACTGACCCTACCGAACTCATCTTTTCAGGTCCTAAGCAACAGCAATGCGACTCTCGATGCAGGCCCTTGTTAATGTGACCCGCTATGTGGACCGCTGTGCGAAGAAAAACGAGCCGAGAGGGCTTAATGTGACTGAACCAAGAAAAGAAGAAAATACACACGCACAAGAATGTGGTGTGTGATACCTGTATGCATGATGTATGCACGATTGCCTACTCGGCGTTCAGAAGGGAAAACAAGATTTGGAATGACATCAAGTCCGTAAGTAAGAAAGAAAGCAAGCAAAACAAGCCGGGCTGTTGCGAGAGGAGCTTCATATGATCTCTCGAAAAAATGCCTGCTTAGAGTGGCCACTGGTGGTCACATGAAGCAAAAGCCAACGCGCGCGGGCGCGTGAGAGAATAGGATTTGGGAGAATGTGTAAGAGCAAGGGCTGCGTGCTGTGCAGCAAGGCTGGCGTGCCGTAGAGGTGTGCAGCCGATTTGTGGGCAGTGTGAAGAGTGTGGGAGGTTTAAGGGGTGGAAGGGGTAATCAGATGTGGACTCGAATTGATTGGTCTACGCTTTTGTCGGCAGTGGGGTGCGGTTGCTCAAAACTTGTCGAGCTGAGAACTTGCGGTGCATACAGTAGTGTCGATGGTCGTCCTTTTGACCTGCGTATCCACCACCATCTCAAAAGCTTTGGAGCGACCAAGCCTAGCCGCTGGTTTGCGACCCTTGCAGGTGCACTGATGTATGTATGGCGACATGTCACATAGACGCTTTTTGGCCTTGATCGTCGCCTCAAAACTTTCAAAAGAGCAATTTTACTCAGCTCGAAATGAAAAAAAAAAAACAAGGAAAAAAACGCCGAATTGCAGAACACAATAAGTTGGCAGGAAAGCAAAACCCAAGCATACCTGTGCAGTACTCATAGTTGCTCTGCTAAGGAACGGGGGGAATGCAGTCGCACAATAGGTATCCAGTGGATTGGGTCATTCGGTGTACGCTCGGTTTTCGAGCTTGACGCAGAGAGTGGCCGAGCAAGAGCGAATCAGGTAGACTGTAATAATTGTGTTGTGCTCGCTCCATCGTGGACACTGGCTTGGTGTTGCCAGTCTCTTGGCATGCACGTGCGAAACCTAAAACCGATGATTGGCCCACCTTTTGATGCTACTGGAGGTCGACAATGAATGAGGTTGCTGCCCTGCAACGAGTGGACAATGATGACGGCAGATGGAAACAATGCGGGACCCTCCTTATTCCGTCTTGCAACAAAAAACGTTCTGAGAAAGATGACAACGGCTCTCACGATGCTTTTGGTTAACACACACAGCAAGCCGCCAAGGGGATCGATATGGGATGTTGCACGCTTTTATTGTTGAGGGTGACGTTGAAGAGAACAAAGCATCGAAACCCAAGACGAACAATGTTAATTTTTCGGCTGTTTAATCAAGCCTGAGCAGCCTGAACCTTGTCGTTGTTGGTAGGGTGGTTAGCCTCGAAAATGTCGTACGAGGGAACGACGAGGTCGGACTGGTCGCAGACCTTCTTGGGGGTCTGTGCGAGGGCGCCCTTCTCAAGTTCGTCGAGCTCCTCGGGGGAAAGGTCGATGAGCTTGATGTTGTTCTCGATACGTGCGGGGGTGACCGACTTGGGGAGAGGGTTGCAGCCACGAGCGACCTGCCACGAGATGAGCACGTTGGCGCCCTGAACGCCGTGCTTCTTGGCAATGTTGTCGACGACGCTGAGCGAGGCCTGGCTGGCACCGGTGGAGCCGAGAGGCGAGTAAGCCTGGGGGAGAATGTCCTGCTTCTTGAGCCAAGCGACGAGCTCGGGCTGGGGGAAGGTGAAGGAGAGCTCGACCTGGTTGACCACGGGCTTGATGCGGCATGACTTGAGCAGCTCCTTGGTTCGGCGAATGGACAAGTTGGAGATACCGATGTTCTTGACGAGACCCTCGTCGACGAGCTTCTCCATCTCGGACCAAACCTTGGTGAAGTTCTCCGTGGTCTCGAGGTCGAGGAGGTGCTTGCCGGTAGCAGAGTCCTTTTTAGAGTTGCGGGGCAGCTGACCGGCGGGGACGTCCTCGGGCACAAAGGCGATGTTCCAGTGCATGAGGTAGAGGTCGAGGTACTTTACGCCGAGCTTGTCGAGGGTGTCCTGGCAAGCCTGACGAACGTGGTTGTGGTGAAACTCAAAGAGCTTGGAGGTGATCCAGATATCCTCGCGGGGCACGCCCGAGTTCTTGATGCCCTCTCCGACCTCGTCCTCGTTCTGGTATCCCCAGGCGCAGTCGATGTGGCGGTAGCCCGACTTGAGGGCGTGGCAGACGGCATCACGAACCTCACCCTTGGGCGACTGCCAGGTACCGAGACCGACAGAAGGGATGGAGGCGCCGGAGTTGAGCTTGAAGTGAGTGGTAGGCCTGCAAAAGACGAGAGGTAGTGAAAAGGAGACGAGATGCTTGTCAGTAAAGCACTTAGGAGACGATGACGAGCAACAGAAGCAGCAGTAGTGGTGATGGTGTTGGTCGTGCCACTTACATTTTGACGATGTATGAGACTCTATGTGTTAGCAGAGTAGATGGTGGGACGAAGCAGAAAGAGAATTCTGAAGCAGAGCAAGTTTATATAGAGACAGAGCGAGCCAGCTTGGTCTTCCGATGACCAACACAGAGAGAATGATTGAGCAATCAACGGGCGGATGGGCCCACGCAGACAGCTCACCCTCCGTCTGGCTGGGTGGCTGAGCGCGGATACTCCGAAAGGCACCAAGGACAACGCGGGGACAGACGCAAAGAGAGGCGCACCGGTCATTTGCCTCTATACACCTCTGTGTCACACACTGTCCTACGCGCTGTGGATTTTTTTTTTTTTTTTTTTTTTTTTTTTTTTGATTTCTCCGTTTCGGCCAAAAAACCACCGTTAGAATGCCGACGTGAGATTGCCGGGCAACCGACCGCCCGGCGTCATCGCAGCAGCCTCTATGCCTGGCCATTGCCAACGCCGAAATGAAAGCATCCACCGCCACCAACAGCCTTTGACACTCGCGGTATGAAGAATATTTATTCGCCGTGTGTACAATGTTGGCAGAGAGTGACCATCGCCTGATGCGATTGACAGTGCGAGACAGGGACCGGAGAGAGTGAGAGAAAAGAGGGCGGGGGAAAACCACGCTTACAAACCGGCGACTTCTCCGCAAATTGTCACATTGCCGGCCACCGCGCCTCTCTGCTTGATCGGCAATCTTTCCTTCTCTCTCGCGCTCGGCTGCAACTTCCGACACACCAAACAAAAGAAAACGCACCGACCAACATGGAGAAGAAAATCTCGCTCCCCTTTTCCTTTTCGGTTCAGCCGAAAGTCAGTTTTCACGATCGGTTACTGCGGTTCCTTGCTGCTACCAGAGTGCTGCCCGCTTGTCGCTGAGAGCAGAGTTGACAAGTATAAAATGCGGGGCTCGCCCTGGGCCTATTGTCCGGTCTGGCCTCCCACCATCCTCACGGCTTACAAACAACATCTTACGTCTGCAATTCAGCAAATGTGACACACACTTCGCACACCACAGAAGAAACAAAGAAACAAACCTGCGAATTGATACAAACAACACATTACCACGACGAGGCTCGCGAGACGGGTTGCCTTTTCTCTTTTTTCTACACCTCGACGTACTTGCCCTCCTGCTTGCGCGCCTTGGTCATAGCAGCAATGATGGCAGATCCCACTCCTGATCCATCTTCGGCCTGGTACGTGCGAATGTTGCGGCCCTTTTCGCCAAAGATGTCTTCGAGCGCCTGGTGAAGTCGGTCGGCGAACCCGGGGTATTTCGAGTAGAGCGATCCGTCAGCACCCACACCGCATCCCTTTTCCAGGTAGCCCATCTTGGTCACCAGCGCAGCGATACCGCACGAGCTCAGACGTGCCGATCGTGTACCGATCAACTTGGCCAGCTTGCGGAAAAATTGCCTCTCCTCGATCGTAGTGTCGATACCGAAGAAGTGCGTGAACAGTCCCGTCACGGTGAGCAGCTCGTCCGTGGGGTCCGACTCGATCAGCGACAAGAAGGCCGTGTCGAAAGCGTACGCCTTTTCCAGCTTGTACGTGTTCTGTCCCAAAAAGAGCGTTCCTTCGTCGATCAGGTCGCAGATGCAGAGTCGGAAGAGCTCGCCCAGGTAGAGACCGGCAATCATCTTTTCGTACGACTGCTCGTGCGGCTTGTTCGAGTGCAAGTCAATGTGCTCGTCGTACTTGGTGCGGATCTCGGCCATGTGTTCGTGCTTGAACGAGTCGAATGCGCCGTATTCGCAGTTGATGGCCATCTCTTCGTCCTCGGGCAGGCCGAGGTACTTGATCTTGGGAATGTCCTTCATGTGCTCCATGTAAGCTGCGTTACAGCCGGTACCAAAGATGCACGCGATCCTCGTGTCGCGGTTGACGTAGTTGGAGGCGATGAGGGTACCGGTCGTGTCGTTGATGATCGAGACCATCTTGATGGGCAGCTTGAACTTGTCGAGCGACTCGCGGAACATGGCAGCGCAGTCGCGGCCCTCGGTGTTGGGGTTGCCAAAGCCCTTGGTCCATCGAACGAGCTTGCCGTGGTCGATCTTGTCCTGCTCCATGGGGTAACTGAAGGTGAATCCAAGCGCAAGCTCCTCTTCGAGAATGACGTCACCGTTGGAATCGCCAAAGTGGTCCTTGATGAAAGTGGCCAAGCAGTCTGCGCAAAAGTCAAAGAGCTTCTGGCCTTCGGTCTGCTTCTGTTCCTCGGTGAGACGAAACTTGGACTGGGTGATTTCGAACTTTCCTGCGCCCTTGAGAACGACGTGGCAGACACGAAGGTTGGTGCCGCCGAGGTCGAGAGCAAGGTAAGAGCCGACCTCATCACCGGTGGGCCAGCCAAAGACATAGGCGGGAAGCATGGGCACGGTCTGACCGGGCTTCAGGAGACCTTCCTCGAGCACGCCGACGAAGCGGTCTACGATCATGCGCAGACGCTGCGGGGTGATGGTGAAGAGCTTTTCGAAGCGCTCATAGGACTGCTTGAGCTGCTCCTCGTGTGCATGCGGGTTGTCCTCATGCTTGTGGGAGCTGGTGTGCCACGAGGCGATCTGTTTGATCAACGAAGGTTCGCGGTAGGGGTTGAGCGTCAGCAAAGCATTCTCCACACGTGAGGTGCCAGAGTCGACGAGACGAGACATTTTGGAGACGGAGGAAGAGGGCAAGAGGTAGTTGGCGACAGTCGCAGCCATCTCGACCAGTCACTGAAGCTGTTGCTGATGCTTTTGCTGATGCTGGTGCGAAACGATCTGCCTGATCGAGGGGGTGGTTTGATTGAAGCCGCGGCGCTTGTGGTGCGAGTGGATGAGCTGGGCGCAATCTCATTCGATGGTGGTGGCAGCTCAAGGTGCTGACGGATGCCTATTTGAATGACGAGCAGCGCTCCGCAGGATGGAAGCAAGGGCACTTACGTGAGTTTCGAGCTTTTCGGTACCAGAGCCACGACGTTTGCTGGCGAGCGAGATGGAGCCGCGGCGGCTGTTCTTGTCAGAGGAGAACGACATTGTTGACGAAGCAGCCGGGGCAATTGAGCCAAAAGCGAGTGAAGCAGAGATAGAAAGAGCAAGCGTGCTTTGGATGCGGACTGGCTTTGCAGGAGAGGGGCGGGAATGAGTGAGCGTGTGAGTGAGCAACGATAAAGCGAGGTCGGTGGGCCGCCACTTGTCAAAATGTTAGGCGAGCAGAGCAAAGAGACTTACGCTTTCTAACGCTTGCTGCTGACTCGTATGGATGGACAGGACGAGTATCCAAAAGGTCACGAAGCAATCCGAGTGACGAGAGATGGTGGAAGAAGAGGAGGAAAGATAGAGTAGAAACCACTCAGTCAGGGTGCATTTTCCAAAAGCAGCAACAACGGCAGCAACGCGCCACTTTTCCTTCTTGCCTTCTCAAAGTGCACTGATCAACTGCTGCGTTGCCATGCTCACTCATTTCTTTCAACAATTTTCGGAAACAGGGCCGATTCCAAGGCTTGGCTTCTGTGTCTTTTTTTTTTTTTTTTTTTCAGCAGTCAGCCAGCCATAGCAGCCACTCTGTCACATCACATCCCGAAAAAGTCACCTTTCCGAGCAACGCTAATGCCGAGTGAAGTTGGTGGCGATCCCGTCGGGCAGAGCTCTCTTTCTTTCATTCGAGGAAGAAGAAAAGAGGCGCTGCAGGCGGTGGATCGGTGGAATCTCGGTAAAGCGTGTCTTGTGCCTTGGAACGGAGCTCCAATCTCCTCTTTTTTGTTCTTTTCTCGACCAACAAGAAAGCAGCGCGCGACTCAGGCTTCCCGTTGTCTCCACGGGTTCCCCTGCATTTGTGATTGTCAAACCCCACGGCTCTCCGCTCCCCGAAGAAACAAACACAAAAACAATCTTGCCGAGGATTCTCCCCCGCTCTTGCTTGTAGCTTACCCATCGGTTTGGCACAAGCAAGCTCAATACAGCATCTTGCATTCGTTCCACATCGTCCAGGATCGATACAAGCGGTTGGTAGCGGCTTCTTCTCATCTGTCGGCACATGCTAGTCAACCATAAAGAAACGATCCAACACTGACAATGCATTCCTTATAGTACCATGTATATTGGACAGCGTCATGGACAAATGTACAACCGCGCACCTCTGAGCTTTCTAATCCTTTATCTCAAAAAGACGGCGAGCGGTGAGAAGAGCAGCAACGCACCAGAGGCAGACCAGCGGACAGCGTGTGTATGGATGCCCGTGTCAACACCGCCTGCTGCTGCTGCGAGAATTCCGGTTCATCTACTTGGTGAGACGGAGCTCGTGGTTGTGTCGGCCATTGACCCAGTCGGGGTTGAGCAGCGTAAGCTCGGGAGTGCCAAGCAGGGCACGGTTGACCGCCTCCCAGCCGAGCGCAGACGAGTGATCCTGGTTGCCCACCTCGTACTTCCACGAGCCGAATCGACCACGGCTGTAAATGTCGTGCTTCTCGAGCGCGGGCAGCAATGTAGCGAGAGCAGCATCTCGGCCCAGCGATGGCGTAGGGTAACCGGGCGTGAACTTGCGGTGGTAGGTCGACACGATCTCGTCGTCGGCGTTGATGAGGTTGGTGTTGATGCAGCCCTGGATGGTCTCGGCGAGAATCTTTTGCGCATCGACGGGCTTGAGGTGCGACTCGGACACCTCCATCATGAGCGACCAGTAAGGGCCCTCCTTGGCCTCCTTGGATGGAGTGCCCTTGCTCGGGTCGGCGTACTGCAGCGTTGGCAGCTTGACGTCGGCCTGGGGGCAGTTGTAGGGAGAGTAGTTGGAGAAGATGGTGGCACGGTAGAAGGGGCAGTCATCTTCGGGGAAGTAGAGCCAGCACTTGTCGCCGATGCGGGGAGGAAGCGAACCTCGGATGCCGATACCAATGACGTGGGTCGACGACGAAACGAGGCCCTCCTTGACGGCAGCCTTGAGCTGGGCGTGGTTGTCCTCGGCGGGGAGCTTGACGTTGTCGATCAAGAAGTCGAGCTGCATGGTGCTAATGAGGTGTTTGTACTTGATGCTCGAGCCATCGTCGAGCTGGACAGTGTGGGCCACAGCATCGACCGACTTGACGCGCTTGTTGAAGAGCAGCTTGTCCTGGGGCAAGGTGCGTGCGACCGCCTTCCAGATACCACCGGTACCGTCGCGGGCAGGGAACTTGAAGGTGGCGTTGGGACCCCAGTTACCGGCGACCTTCTTGTTGAGCGTGTTGGAGACGACGAGCTTGAGCGAAGGGGCAGCGACACGCTCACCGAGCCACTTGCACTGCATCATGGTGGTAGGCACGGCCCACACCTTGAAGTTGTAAGGACGCATGAAGAGGTCGGCGAGACCCTGGCCCATCATGCGCATGATCCACTCGTCGAAAGTGGTGGGAGCGTCCTTAGCACGTGCACGCTCCTCGGCGGCGTCGATCATGCCCTCGATGCACTTGACCTGCTCCTGGACGGGGAGGACAGAGATGTTGTTCTGGTACGGGTAAGGGACCCAGACGTTCTTGGAGCGGACGTACGAGACTCGTTGGTGCTCGTACCAGTCGTCCTTGTTGGGGAGCGCCTCGTGGATCATGTCGTCAAAGTACTGGTAGTGCGAGAAGATGACGTGTCCACCGACGTCAAAGAGGAAACCTTCTTCGGTGGTGTCGGTGGAAGCAAGACCACCGGCCTCCTCGTTGGCGTCGATCAGGAGCCATGGGCCGTGGTTCTGTGCGTCGTAGCAGTAGAGGCAATATGAAGTGGTCAGCACATGCAAACACGCTTTCTTCGTGTCGTTGTCAGCAGTGCGATTGACTTACAAGCTGGTTGAGGCGCTTGGCAGCACCAAGACCGGTAGGGCCGGCGCCGATAACGAGGGTCTCTACTTCGGTGGTCGACATGGTTTTGTTGCGAATGTAGGAGCAAGAGAAGATGGAACCAACTTGGACGGGATCACCGAAATGAGGGGGATGCTGGCGGTGGTGGTGGTGGTGGTGGAGAGAAAGAAGAGGGGCCAAACGCAGATAGTGATCAAAGTGGTTCTGGTGTTGGACAACAGATCGTCGGAACGCGCGCGAGAAAAGTGACTCTTTGGGTTCTGTGCACATACGAGAAGAGTGACGACGTGCCAGCCACACTGTGCGAGTCGGAAAGAGACAGGGAAACACGCACGCACACGCAGTACACATGCCCACGCTAAAGGTTCGACGGGCAATCCGAGCGGAGGAAGAGAGGTGGCCAGTTCGAACAGAAGGGATCGACGCGCCATAACAGGGCAAGGCACCAGCGCCGTGTCCAAGCGCCAGCAGAGAGGGTGTTATTTCATAATTACTAGTCTGCTGCACTGTGCGCTTGTGCTGCCTGTGCACTTTCTTCCTGAAAATCCAAAAACCTGACCTCGGAGTCCCCGAGACCACAAAAGTGTCACTTTCGAAATTTTTGATTTCAAACGCAACACAGCAGCGAGACAGAGAGGCAGAGAGAGAGAGAGAGAGATCTTCGAGACACTACTGTACAGTAGACAGCTTCGGACTGCACATGGCTCTTTCTCTGCATGGCAGTCAGCCGTGGACGCCTTGTGCTGCTTGAACGCGAGACGACACATTTCTATAACTGTGTCTCTGACAGCTCAGAACAAGATCAAGCTATCGACTGTATTTTGTCGCTTGACTGTGCGTTGGATCGCGTCCCTTGCATCCAAACACAGAGGCTAAAAAGATGCCGTCGGGAGCAGCAGCGAGCAGAGAGCAACAAGCAGAGAGCAACGTAGGTTTTCATCCGTGCTTCTCTAGTCTTTGTGTGGCTCGGAGTCGATTCTTTAGCCTCTTTGCAAACAGTCGGCGAGCCCGAGAGCTCGGAATACCCGACCAAAACTGGTTCGATGCAGGCGACAAATGACAGTCGTGGCCCTGTGTATCCATGCCCACGCGCTCGCAGGGTTCTGTTCAGGTCAGACCTGCGGGCGTGTTTCAGCCTTTCGCCGAGGCTAAGCAGCTCACTCAGTGGCATACTATCCGGACTCGTTCTGGCGGAGTCGTCGCCGAAGCTCTCCCTGCCTTGCTGCTTCCATGGTGTCAGAAGTGACAGCGGAAGCAGTCAATAAGACTTGCATTCTCTCCACTCTCGTTGACGGACTTCCGCCGTCGTCACTCTGACCGTTCTGGATGTCGGCGCCTCCGCCGCTTTGATGGACTCGCTCACCTTCTCAGCCTCACGACAATGATGACGCCCAAATCGCTTTCCACCATGACCCGATCTCGGAATCAATTCCGATCCGCGGCGTGACGAAAACGCGATTCGCGTAAATGAGTGCCAGACCAACACTTCCAATTCACAGATTTGCTGCGCCACGACTCAGCTTGGCACATTTTGTGACGCCACCACGCTCTGTGACTGAGAGGAGCAAGAGAGCAGCACTTTCGGTCATTTCCTTGATCAGCCATCATTGTCGGGACTGCCTTCTCACCATGGCTTCGTCCGCTGGCTTCCTGCTGACCACCACACCATGTCCAGCCTCGCTATAGCCGACGTACCGTGGATCTCGAAGCGCATCAAGGCGTGCTGTCGTCGAGCAAAACTGTTCAGCACCGACGAGATCCTGCTCAGCCAACCGCAGCAGCTCCAGCAGGCGCTTCGAATCTCTCAAGCAGATACAGATCTACTCATACTTCAAGTGGCTACCGCATCAGCCCCAACGCCCGTGTCGGTGCTCGATGCGCTCAACGGCAAGCGACCTGTCAGGAACATCGACGACCCGACTCTATTCGATGCCGCTGCTGATGGCAACGATGCCGATTCAGCAGATCTATCCGACTCAAGCAGCGATGCGGGGGAAGGCGAACAGGTTGATGATTCGAGGCTCCCGTCTTCATCGATAGTGCTTCCCACACAAGGATACGATGGCAACTTTCCCGGCATGCAACGCTTTGTCTACGACTCGGATTCCGATTCGAACAGCGATGCACACGCTGCTTCTGATGTCATGATGCACGAAGATGTCGAACTACCTTCCACGTTCCGTCGCACGCAAGGTGCAAATCTCGATAACGATGAGATGCAACACGAGGAGCTTCACAACGCCTTGGGCCATGACACAGCTCGACCCACCATCGCAAGAGACGTGCTCTCTCTCGGTCGCGAAGGTCATACACTTTCGAGCGGCGCTGCAGAGCTTGATGAACTGCTTGGCGGTGGATTCCGAACCGCTGTGCTCACCGAAATCGTGGGAGAGAGTGGTTCTGGCAAGACACAGATGGCCATCCAAGCTTGTACTTTTGCCGCTCTAGGCTTCACCCCTCTATCGCCAGCCGACGAGCATGACGAATCTTTACCAGCAGCTGCCGATCGAGATCCTAACGAAGCAGATACGCTCAGAGATATTCTACAAGGCTTTGGGATGACAACAAGCAACGTTTTGCAAGCAGGGCTCGGCGCGTGCTACATCACATCTGGCGGCGAAAGAGGCGCACATTCCATCGTCAACAGAGCCCTCGAGCTGGCCAGCTTTGCCATCAACGAGCGCTTCGACCGCGTATATCCACCAGATCACTTTCATACCTCACAGGGTAGTCTCGACCGCCACGTGCTGTTAGCAAGAGTTCACGAGCTGGGCCGTGACCAAGTGCTGCGCAATCTACACGTTGCTTGCGTAGCCGACGTGGAAGCTCTGGAACACGCACTCAAGTACAGTCTGCCTGGGTTGATGGCTCGCCTATCGTCGTCGGCTCAGCATACAGTATCGCCAGCGTCGCCAGAGGTCGGGATCGTAGTCGTAGACAACCTCCCCTCCCTATTTCAGGAAGACCCCGTAGCCAGCGACATAGACTCGCTTGTGCAACGATCCAAGATGCTAGTCGAAATAGCGGATGCGCTGAAGCGACTTGCAGTTGCGGGAAACTCGGCGGGTCGAGCGGTGATAGTGCTCAACCACGTCAGCGACGCATTCGGCATCGACAAGGAGATCGCGCGGCGGTTCGTGTTTGACTCTGCGGATCAGATCCGCTTCGCACGCGCGCAGCGCAGAGACCCCCAGCACGCGGTGGGTGGTGTGCAATCAGCGCTACCGGACTACCCGGCTGCGATGGAGTACGCTTCGCAATCGACGTTCGTCAGCGGGTTGTTCGCTTCCGTCCCGCCTACGCTGGCCGAGGCGATCGGCGCACGCGCGGTGCAAGAGGAGCTCGAAGAAGAAGGGCCTTTGTGGACGCTCCACCCGCGCACGGCTCAACTGGGACATACGTGGAGCAACTTGATCAATGTCAGACTGTTCTTGTCCAAGACAAAGGGAAGGGTGTGTGTTCCCGATCAACCACCAACAGCATCACCAGCGGCGGCAAAAGCAGAGGGGTATGCAGAAGAAGGCATTGGGAAACAGCCTATGACAACTGTACGGAAAGCAGCAGTTGTGCTCAACCCTTTCGGCACCACAATGCTCGATACCGCGGACAAACCTGCTCGTCAACTGCGCTTTGTCATCACCCCACGTCGAGCCGTTCACCCTCTACACGCCTATAACACTATACCGCATGCTGGAGCTGTCCCGCACGAAGCCGCACGCACACCAAAACAACCCGACACACCACAAGTACCACTACCAGCCGCAGTACCACTACCAGTGGCGGAGGGACAAGAAGAACTGTTCGGCGAAGCCCTGCAAGAACACGACTGGTTGTTAATCGACCATCTTGTTCAGTCTTCAGTTTTGACACCCTCCTCTTGAAAAAACTGTCATGAACAATCCAAACCTTTTTTGTTTTTGTTTTTTTTTTGTGAGTCTCAAGACCAATGTGAAGGTTGGGGGCATTGATTTGATTGATTGTGCCCAGAGGTGGTGGGTGGGGTGTGAGATGATGGTGATGGATGGGGAAAAACGAGCACACACTTGTCAGGGAGAGCGAGGGGGGAGGAAGAGAGAGAGACACACACACAGAAGAGCGAGAACAACACACAAACAAAAAGCCAATCCAATCAACAGTCAAAACTCCAAAATCTTTAAAGCAATCACGAAAAAACTTACAGCCTCTCCCACGCCTCCCTCACCCCCCTCCACACCCCCACACCCCACCCCAAACCTCCTCACCCACCTCCGCCCTCCACCGACCCAACAGCTCCTTAAACCACACCTTGACCTCCCTACCCTGTAACACCCCGCTCGTCACATCCACCTTCCTCGTTTCCGACGCTGCCAACTTGCTGAAACTGCTCTGGAAGGATAGGGCTGCGGTATTGTCTTCGTCTGCATACAACAGGTCTTCGTCCTGGGTAGCTGTTGCCGAACTGGGCGTCAGTAGCAGTTTAAGTTGGGCTGAAAGGAGGGTAGGTAGTACGCCGAGATTGGGCTGTTGACGCATCGCGTTCGATTTGAGGAGTAGCGTACCGAACCCGACGGCGACGACCTTCTTCTGTCGTTCCGAGACGTTGGCCAGTTCGGGCGCAACAATCCCCGCTGCAATCTGCGCGAACAACCCCTGTTGTACGGCTTCAAACGTTTCCACTGCGTAATCCGGTCCCTTATCCGTCAACGCAATGCTCGACACGAGGTGGATGGTTCCCTTGATCAACTTATCCGTCTTACTCTGCTGCAACCGCGTCAACAGCAGCGTCAGTACAGCGCGCTTGTACTGGTCCAATGCTTGGGCGGGTACAGCTTCGAACAGGGTTTCGAGCAGTTCGAGCGCGAAGCTCTCATTGATGCGGGTAGAGATGAGTTTTTGGTAGATTCCCAGCATGGCAGCCAGTTGACCCTGGGCGACGATGCGAGGTGCGTCTTTGGCCAGGAATGCGCGGACGAGTCGGACGAGCGCGGGGACATTACCTCTGTTCTCCCAGCATGCGGGAGTCAGGATGGGAGGGAGCAACGACGAGTACGCCTCGGGCAGTCCTTGCGTCGTGTGCAGTTCGAGCATCTGCGAGAGGATCTGGAAGACGTACGGCTGGAATTCGGCGACGTCTTGGCTCAGGATCATGGTGAACGGCGGGAAGAGCTGCGCTTCGAACGTGGCCAGACTGTCGGGTTGCGCAGCCACAGTGAATCGGATGAGCGCCGAAATCGACTCGAAGAGGATTTGAGAGAATCGAGGGTTGGAAGGATTCTTGCTGATCTCGGTCAAAATGTTGGCCAAGTGTCCCAAGATGGCGGCGTGAGCAGGCGCAATGGCTTCACGCACCGTAGCGAGTATGCGCATCATGCACTTCATCAAGTAATCGTTCTCTGCGAGCTTTTCGGGCGTAGTACCGCGCTCGATGTTGCGGAACAAGGCCATGAGAATATTCTCCGCAAAAGGCTGCACATCCTGAGGCGTAAAGAGCAGCTTGCCGTCCCTCTTGAGCGCCAGCACACGCTCGATGGTGATGGAAGCGTACGAGCACGTGACGTACTGCGAGCTCTCGAGATGCTGCACGAGCAACGGCAGCACCGAGATCAGCTGTTCCTTGGTCAACTGGTTGCGGAAGGTGTGGAGATACTTGATGGCGTCCACCTGCAAGATGGGGCTAGGCGAGTCGTCGCTACTCGACTGAAGATCGGCAAAGACATTGTCGGAAAAGAACTGGACGACATCGACGAGCTCGTTGGTCGACGTGACACCGTGCTGCGCAGTCGATGATTTAGAAGCGATCGAAGTGAGCAGGTAGATGGCGGTATCCTTTTGCTTCCAGTTGGCCTGAGGATCAGCACGGTACTGCTCGAGATACTGCATGATGTACCTCGAAACAATGCTGGTGACCTCTGCGGCGAAGAATTCCATGAGCGATCGGCAAAACTCGGAAGCGGCTTTCCTTCGCGTATCGGCTTCCATGCTGGTCTCTAGGTCACGACGAATGTACTCGATGGGGTTGTCCTCGAACAGCTCCTCGTCTGCTTCGCGAATGGCAATGTTGGGCAGGATGATGGCGCTGCACAGCTGCTTGAGCGTTTCTGTCGACTGGAACATTTCACGCGAGCTGCCCATCCTGACGACAATGGAAAGGAAGCCGACGGCTTTGGAGACGAGCGTGTCGTATTTTTGGGAAAGCGTGCAGGTGCCCAACATCTCCCAGATGGCCTGTACAAAGATGGGCAGCTGAGTGAAAGCATCGAGGTACCTCTTGGCATAAAGCTCGGCGATCTCGCAGATGCTGCTGCGGATCTCTTGGAGTGGACAAGGCTCGTCTGGATCCTGGTCAAGTTCCGGGCGAGATTGCGAAATCCAACGCGCAAGGATTTCCATGATGGGAGCCATGTTGTCTTCAAATTGCGGCGGCAAGTCTTGACTGGACAAATCGAAAAACACATGTAGCGCCATAGTGAGGATGCTGCCAAGCACGGGTAGCGAAGCGGAAGGAGTTGCTGGGTCGAGCAGCCTGTGATCTGTGCGTTTGAGCAACTCGAGATGTGGGAGAGCGAACTTGCCGAGGACATAGTTGATCTCGCTGTAGAGCGCGTCGCTGCGGAAGGCGGATCTCCATCTGTAAAAGATAGTGTGCGCGGTGCGGAGGACGCCGAGTACGAGCCGATCGTCTTGGGATGCTAGTTTGGGCACGAGGTCGTCCATGAGATGAGGCCAGTCGTGTGGGAAGTCGCGTTCTGCAACGAGAGCGATGGCCTCTTCCAACTGAGATCGAACATTTTTGGGTGCAGGAGGTCTACCGTCTGTAGTGGTGGAGATGGAGACGAGCAAGGGGATGATGTTTTGCTTGAGGGCGAGCTTGTCTTGTGGGTCGACGAGAGTATCTACTGATGACTCTTCTGCGGATTCCTGGTCCCAAGCGGTTTTGCAAATGTTTTTTAGCTTGATTGCAGCCGAGAGACGGACAGCGTCGTTGCTTTGAATAAGCGCATTCTGGATGACGGCGATGAGGACCTGGAGGAACCCTGGTTGAGATTGTGCCTGTTTGAGTTGATCTTCTGCGTTTTTGCGTTCGACGGGGTCGAGTGTTTTTGCGAGGAGATTGCAGACGAGCTGCACGTGCTCTGGAGATGGAGCTGCTGACGCCATCTTGTGGGAGCGTTTATGATGAGGAGGTGGTGGTGGTGAAGAGGAAAGGATGCGAATCGAGACCGACAAAAAGCTGAGTCTTTATTTATTGGCGTGGATGTGATGGTTCAAGAAAGGGCAAAAAGAGAGCAACACAGCCAAAAGTCACACAGTCACACGGTTCTCTTTTACGCTCAAACCACAAATTTATTCATTTTCCACTCTTTCCGCTGCGTAGCTCCACAAAACACCACTGCGCTCAGTCTGAGAACAACACTCTTTTTTTATTTTCTTTCTTTTCTTTTCTTTTCGATCACGCACGAGAGAGAGACGTGTGTTGGCAGTGTAATTTTTACTTTATGAAAATGCTTCCCTTTTCTGCTCCTCAAATTATTCCACAGAATATTTACAGTAAAAATCGGGAATGGCTTGGTCAGCGAGTGGAGGAGAAATGGAAGATCCGACCTTTTCCACCATGGACCTTCTCACGCTGCTATCATCATCCTCATCAAGAACGCCTTGTTCAGATCGTCGTCGCCTGCACCTCGGAATACAATCCGACTCACACGGCGGCATCCGACTCAGCCATCGCAAGTCACCATGGGTCTATTCCAAAACCTAGCTAAAGCGCTACGCATCGGCAAAGCGAAATACATCAAAGGCCACGACCTAGCGGGCAACGCATACCTCGAACTGCCCTCACTCTCCGGCTCGTTGGATCCACGCCATACGCGACGCTCGATTCAATGGAAAGAAAAACGCGAGTTGGGCGATTACGATCAGCGCTCGATCCCTGTTCAGTGGGTCATGTGGTTGCGGCACACGCGCAGAGAGGCGCCGACGCTGAAAGAGTTGGAGCAGGACCGACAGCGGATCTTGCTGACACAGGCGAATGCTGCAAGGTTGGCATTGGAGGATAAGGAGAGGAGGGAGAGGGAGCAGCAGGCGCGGTTGGAAGAGCACAATACTGCGAAACAGCGCGCACAGAAACTGATACAGAGCGCGAGTGGGGTAAACAGTGTGCCGACTTCGACGGTTGTAGACCAAGGTGTGGAGGAGCAAGCCGAGACAAGAGTGAAGAGTGAAGACGTGGGGGAGGAGGGAAGGTTGCAGCAGGAACGAATACCGGATGAAGACGTTTGGGCGGCAAGTAGGGCTAGGTTGGCTGCGAAAGGTCAGCTTTCACCCGACGCAACAATATCCACGGATGCACAACAAGGACCAGTATCAGCAGCACTTCAACAAGCGATGGAAAGAAGGGCGGCAAGGAGAGCAGAGAGAAACGATGAGGATGCAGAGCGCGAAAGAGCGCGAAGGGAAATGTCGAAATCGCCGTTGGATGCTTTTGTTCCTATGCCGAAAGCACGCAAGTAGCCTCAGCTTGGCAATCTCAGACAATGGCAAGCAGCATTACAACGTGGACGGGAGCGCCGACGTGAGTGTGTGACTCTTGTGTGGAGCTGAGTGTGTATGTATGGCAGAGCCGATCCTTGTTTGAGTGACCTTCCGAAAGGCAGCAGCACAATCTCGGGATTCGGAGAGACTGGAAGATTGGACAAAAAAAAAAGTTTTACCGCTTCTTCTTCCTCCACCTTTCCGCCAACTCCACCACCATCCCAACCCTATCCACACATCGCCCAACATGGCGGTAATCGAACCCATCACCGACGAGGCTCCCTCTGCCTCCACTTCAACAAAAACTCCCCTCCCCAGGCCTCCACCGCGCTCGGGAGACTTCACCTACGCCCAAACCGACGAACCACGCGACCTCGAGTCCACGCTCAAATCATGGGATTCCGTACCGCTCTTCATGAAAGACCTCCCCA
Source organism: Sporisorium scitamineum (assembly GCA_001010845.1). Taxonomy (NCBI): domain Eukaryota; kingdom Fungi; phylum Basidiomycota; class Ustilaginomycetes; order Ustilaginales; family Ustilaginaceae; genus Sporisorium; species Sporisorium scitamineum. The sequence continues at coordinate 65,098 of CP010919.1, read as the reverse complement.
CCTCCTCCGACCCAGGCACCGATACCGCACTAGAAGCCTTACAATCCCTAACATTCGACGGTACACCAGACGAAGTCGCTACGAACTTCAAAACTCAAGCCAACGACTATTTCAAGTCCAAACGGTATCGCGAAGCGCTCGGGTTTTACACGCAAGCCATCGACGCTGCACCTGAAGACAAGGCGCTGTTGGAGACGCTTTACGCCAACCGAGCGGCGTGCAATTTGGAGTTGCAGAACTACGGTGCTGCTTTGCGCGATACCAGTGCGGTACTGGGGTTGAACGAGCGCAATGAAAAGGCGTACTATCGAGCTACACGTGCGTTGATTGCATTAGATCGGTTCCAAGATGCCGTCGATTGCGCGGCGCATGGGCTCAAAGTGAACCCCGAGAACGCGGCCATCTCAGCGCTCAAGGGGAAGGCAGAGTCAAAGCTCGCCGAGGTAGAGAAGCGCAAAAAGGAAGCCGAAGAGAGAACGAGACGGAAAGATCTGCTAGCGAAGACTCTGCAGCAAGCCTTGTTGGTCAGAGGTCTATGGCTGGAGACCACCCCACGACCACCGGACAACCCGCAACCCGCCCACTTCGACCCAGACTTCCTTCCCGCCCAATCCAAAGACTCTCTACCCCTAACCCAAACCTGGTCCCCCCCAGACATCATCCGCACCCCCCTCATCCTCCCCCTCTTCTTCATCTACCCCCAACACGCCCAATCCGACTTCATCCCCGACTTCCACGAAGATTCCACCCTCTCCCTCTACCTCTCCACCATTTTCCCCCGCTCCTCCCTCGGCTCCCTCCCCTGGGACTCCAACAAGGAATACTACGACGACAACCTGCAGGTCTACGCAACTACGAGAAAAGAGAGGTTGTTGAAGTTGGGTAGGAAGTTGACGTTGAGACAGGTGATGGATGAGGCATTTAAGGAGGCGGATAGGGCGAAGGGGGAGGATGGGGTGAGGGATCGGGATGGGTTGGTGATGAGGGATGGCATTTTGAGTTTGGTGGTGGTGCCGAAGGGGCAGCCGGAGAAGAGGTGGGTTGACGAGTTTAAGGTGCTGCGTGAGAAGGGGAAGTAAGTTAGAGACACGGAATTTCAAACACGTCGGTTTTTGGACGGATGGGTCGAAGGATTGTGCAGCTTTTGATTGTGAGTTGAGTGTTTGTCATTGTCCAAACTGAGCAGTGGTGAGGAATCATGCCTGTGTATGAGGCTGGAACGACGACGACGACGTCGACGCATCCTGCGCATCCGCAGACCCGCCCTGTACACTACCCTGTGTAGCCGCTCTTGTCACCGCATCCTGTGCAGGTTCGGGCTGATTGTCGAACAGCAACAAGCTATCGCTAGTAAAGCTAGCCGGCACATCCACGGACGAGCCGATCCCCACCCAACCATCTTCCGTCACCTGCTGCTGTCCACCATCCTGTCCAGCTTCCTGTTGATAAGACATGGTAGGATCGCCGTTGTTGAACAAATCATCCACCGAAATGTCGATCAGTGTTGTGCTTGGCGCCGCATCGAAATCACCCATTGCCCCCCTCACCTCCTGAGGATCACCGGTGGTTGGCGGTTGAGGCGAGTCGAACAGCGCAAACTGATCCTCCACATCCAGCCTCGAGTCCTGCATTGCGTTAGCCGACGACAGATTCGCGGCTTCCACCTGCGCGGCCATTTCAACAGCAGACGAAGGGGGTGGCCGATTCGACGAGTTGCGCAACCCTGTCCTGCCTTCCCCCTCGTCCGCGGGCGCTGCAACAGCGGTAGCGGTGCGACGCGATCTCCTCGCTCTACCACCTGTCCCCGCAGCGGAATCATCAACGACCACAACATCATCCCCTGCTTCATGTGCCTCCCTAGCCAACGCAGCCAGTTCGTCCAACTCGTCTATCGGGCTCGGCTCTCTCTGCGCGGGAGGGGCGAACGGCCCTAATCCACCCGCAGCATTCCGCGAACGCTGCTTCTCATCATGCACCCGAATCCTCTCCAACCTCATCCTCTCCCTAGCATCTTCTTCCGCCCGGTACGCATCCCACAACGCAGCCTTCTTCCTCACTTCCCCACCTTCGGTCAGCTCACGCTGCTTTGCAAAGAACGCCTTCTCCGCTTCCAGTTTTTTGATTCGTTTCTTCCACTTCTCCACCGCAGTGTTCAACATTGTCGAATGTAAGGCAAGACCTTGGTTGAGCTGCGTTTCGAGTAGCTCGACTCGTGCGAGAGCGGATGATGCAGACGCTTGTGCGGTGGATGCCGAGGCAGAGGCGCGGTCGTATAGGGAGCGTACAAAGTCGTGCTGTGCTTGCGATTCTGATAGCTCCTTTTGTAGGGTGAGTTTGGCGGAGGAGAGAAGCTCGATTTCCCGCGAAGCGGATTCGAGCCGAAGTTGGAGCTGGGTGATTTCGGAATGTGCTTGTTCGAGGTCGTTTGCGTCTGCGGTAGCTGTAGCAGCAGCAGCAGCAGCAGCAGCAGCAGCAGCGGGTGAATTTTGAGTGGCACCACCAGCAGCCCACTTGCGCCCATTGGCGTCGAAATCGACACTGTATCGCCGGTCGTTTCGTAACACGCTCGCTAACGACTCTTCGAGTTCGTGTACGTCGAATGTCACCTCAACCGTGTCGAGCAGCAGAATGATGGCGACTGCACCGCGAGTTGAGGCAGGCGAGTCGGATGATACCTGGGACTGCTGTGTCTGCTGCGTCAACCTGTGCACCACTTGCGACGTGATGCCCTCCAGCGCGGTGGATCTCGTTTGCGAGGAAGAAGCAGGGAAGACGAGCAAGTCCATACACCAGAGCTTCTTGGTACGCAAAAAGCCATCTTCTTGAGTCTCCGAATCGTCATTCTGCGATTGCGACTGGGACTGCGATTGAGATTGCGATCGGAAGCGTCTTCGCGGAGATCCACGCTGCGGAAACGACGACTTTGGCGACGGCGACGACGAACGATGTGCACGCAGGACAAAGCGTTCGATCTCGTCCTTGAGGAAAGTCGGGATGTGCGGAGATCGATGGACCAGTTCGACGATTTCGGGGCGAGGCAGTGTTGACCAACCTACAGAGCTGCTAGAGTCAGACGCAGAGGATGCGACGGCGGCGGAGGCAGGTGCGGCGGCATCTTCTCTGGCGGTAGCAGGAGGTGGAGGGAGAGCAGGCGTGGACGAGGGCGCATCTTGTTGCTGGGAAGGGATAGGCTGGCTCAGAAGTAAAGCTTCTGGTTGTTCATGAGTCGAAGCGGCGAATGCAGGTGTGGATTGGACCGGAGGTACGGCGGCTGCAGCTTCAGTAGGTGAAGAACTTGGTCGCTGGTTCTTGTGTCGACGGAGAGCGGTTCGACGCGAAGGAGACGACTGAGAGGCAACCAATTTGCTCAAAAGCTCTTCAGGGTCGATGGGTCCATTGTCACCAATGTGGAGCGGAATCTGACTGAGCACCTCTTGGCTGGTGTAATCGGGAGCGTTGGGGTTGCTGTTCTCTGCGGTGAGGGGAGGCAGGATCCAAGAGCCGATGCGGGGAACGTCTTGAGGTCTTATCGCACGCTGCTGCTGCACTTGTTGCTCTGAAGGAGAAAAGGATTCGACGGGGGAAGAGTTGTCTAGTTGTGTACGAGGGCGTTGTTGCTCTCTTCTAGATATGCTGGCCTCGGCCTGTTCGAGATCCATGCCCGTGGTATCGTCCAAGAACGGCTCAAAGACGCGCGTTGAGATAGAAGGCAACGGTCTGAGAGCTGCTGCTGAAGCTGTTGAGATATCCTCTATTACAGGAGCGGAAGAGCTCGCGCCCGACTGATCTTGAGGTTGAGTCGAGGGTACGTATTCGGACGCGCTGGAAGGCTCGTGTTGTTGCGTCTGCAACGGAGTTGGCGTGTCGCCATTGAAAATCGAGCCTGGCAGCGAGAACTGCGAATCGAGTTGGCTGGATGGCGGATACTGTGTAGCGTGATAAGCAGCCATGGCAGACGAGGATGGTTCGGGCATGTCGACGAAGACTCCCGCCGAGCCTTGAGAGGATTGGATCGGATGGTTGTTGTTCGGACGTGGGCGTGCATCTTGACTGTCATCCGGCTGGATGGATCGTTTGCGTTTGCGCTGCGCATCCTGTGGCACTATAGCAGCAGCGGATGATCCTGTCTCTGACATCTTCGACCAAGCTCGCTTCTAGGGATGCAAATGGATATAGGGGTTGATGATGATGGCGAGAAGAAAGAGAGAGAGACAAAACAAGGGTCCAATTTAATTGCCATTCGCCTTTTTTTTTGTTTTTTTTTTTTGTTTTTTTTATGTTTTTTTTTTCCGCATCCGACTTCCGAGACTCTTTCTCTACAACATCAACTCGATCCTCTTCACAATCACTTGCTCAGCACTTATCAACTCAAGTCACAATGTTCGCAACCCTCCAACTACTCTCACGGCACGGACCATTCCGACTGACAATGTACACAGCCACAGACTGTCAGCTGTGCGACGTGATGAAGCACAAAATCACCAAAGCATCCGGAAAAGTGCCGATCCAACTGTCGACGTTCAACATTCGAGACGATTCGTTGCCGGACGTGCATCTCTGGAGACGCAAGTATCAATACGACATTCCAGTGCTCCACTTGGACGATCGAGGTGAGCTGCTTTCGAGACTGCATGTGGCGACGGCGAATGATTCAGCGACTGATGCTAAGATTGCGGGTGATCCGAATGCAGAAATCTTTCGCCATCGTGTGACGGCACAGCAATTGATCGAAAAGCTGCAACAAGAGCAATCGGAAGCTACTCCGAACCAGTCGAATACAAATGCATAAGCACACAGCACAGTGAATACGAGTGTGTTATGAATTGCAGCGAGAGAAAAATAGAAAACAGATACAGCAAACAAGGCAACAACGGCAGACGGCGGGTATAAGGATGATGCAGCAATATCGACGAGGTGAGTAGACAAGAGCTACTGTGCGGCAGCATTTGGGTCCTATGTGAGCAAAAAGTAAAGCAAGCGAGTGTGTGTAAGCTGAGTCCACTCCCAAGGCAAAACTGAAGAACAAGAGTTGAAGCCGAACATACCTGCAAAACGACCAAGAGGTACTTGTCGTTGGGAGTGATCATGATTTCGTACTTTTTCGTCCTCACTCTCATGAACCCTAGCTCGTCCTGTATGTGTCCAGAGCAATCCAAGTCAGCATCGCCATCCCAATCGCTGCGTGCTCGTATGCATCGCACTTACCGTCTCGTCAATGGCCCGAATGTCGCTCGCCAAGCTCTCTACGCTACTCTTTACCAGCCTTGTCACGCTCTTCAGCATCTCCGCCCTCTGTTTGGCGCCGGGTCCACTAGGGTCAAACATCTGACCCCCGCTTCGGATCACCAATCCATCGTGACGGCTCAACACCAGGCAACCGAGCACGCCCTGGTGCGAAGATAGTCGTGTCAATGTCGCTTCGATCTCGGCAGATGGGGCGGATGTTGAGGACGAGCATGGAGGCATGGGCGATTTGCGGTGTGGTGACAAAGGCGACGAGGAGAGTGGTCGTGGTGTGGGTGTCTCGATCGAGACGTGTGCTGCCTCGGAGTCGGTCTGTGTTGCGCGATACGACAAGGTCAAAAGGTCAGTGTTCCAGAACGGATCCATCGCGGAAGTTCCGGCAACTTGAATGCTTACCATATTGGACAATGCTGTTCCGTCTATTATGTGTCTCTGCATCCGATGGCGGTAGAGCTGGGTGATGATGGTGATCTTGGCGGTGGGGTCGTAGGATGTGTGATTGTCTAGCCGATCGAGAGAAATGTCGTTGGTCGATGTGGCTTTTGTTTCTTATCGCTCCACATCTTTTACCGTCTTTTCTGCCTGTCACACGTGCATTTTCCTGTGTTTTTTTTTTCTGGAGAATGCGCGCGTCATTGCTCGTGATTGATTCTGATCAAGATGCTAAGAAGACTTCTACTACATCGCCCTTTCTCCAACAATCCTGATCAAAAGCAATGCTATATAAGTACTAACTGAATCGAGCCCTTTAGAAAGGTGGGAGAGGCTTAGTGGTTTGGCGTGAGATTGCAACGTATCTTTTCCATTGAAGAACGGCGCCACTTGGAAAAATCTTGAGGTCGTGGGTTCGATTCCCACCTTCCACTATCTTTTTGTTTTTTTTTTTAATTGCGATTGCGAAGTCGGAAGACGGGAAAGTGGAGGATTGGGGTCCATTTTCTGGTGAGCAGAGACCAACACTTTCCTTTTGCACTCTACTACCATCACTGTTACTCGAGTTGATCACCTCTCGAAACCTCAAGAGATACGAAAGCAACGATGCCGATGATCGAAGTGCTCGCAAATGATCGTTTGGGTCGCAAAGGTGCGTTCCACCCACCACTCAATTGCCTTTCGTGCATGCTAGCTTACACTTGACTTTTCTTCCTGCTTCTATTAACTTTCTATCGGCTTTTGCTCGCGATCCAGTGCGGGTCAAATGTTCACCAGACGACACCATTGGTGACCTCAAAAAGCTGATTGCGGCGCAGACAGGTACACCGCCCCAGAAGGTAAGCGTTCCCTCCTTGCCTCCCGTTAGGGACACTGTTTGGTGACAGTACTGACGACGCTGTTTCGTTTCCGGTGGACAGATCATCCTCAAGAAATGGTATACCGTGTACAAGGACCACATCACTTTGGCTGACTACGAGATTGCAGATGTAAGTCACTACCTCAATCCAGGGTTCGAAAGCGGAACAGACAGTGCTGACCAGAAATGATATTGTTGTTTGGAATGGTAGGGATTCTCGTTCGAGATGCATTAATCGAACGTCTGCGAACATCCGCGGTTCCATGGAGCGACGATAACAAACACGACAACTACTGCAGCAGCAATTGTAGCAGCGAAAAATGCTGGCAATGAGCACGGAAAGGTGCCTCACGACACAAGGTCTCCACTCATTGCTTCACGGGAAACACAAAAGCTCTTACATACACATACCCCGCGTCGTGATCACCAACGCAATTCGACGCAAGAAAAGCACATTGACAAAAACCATCTCCAGCGCCTCTTACAGCAGCATCACGCTTCGCTGAGTGTATGACCTTTCGATGTCGGGTCTGTCCGTGTAGCTGCTGAGGTTTTGGTTCGTGTCCATGCTCGCCAAGCAGACAGAGTTCTGTTCAAATGAGAAGGGGACCTTCTGCAGCTCCCGGTGGAGAGCCATGAAAGTAAGTCCAACCAACCCCTACAAATACCCTCGCCTCGTCGTAAAGAGTACATCGTTTCCCATTCCTTTCCGTATCAGCCTTCAAAGGATTTACCCTTTTACACATTCAAAAGAAAGATGCACCAAAAAAATGTCAGCTCGAGGAAAAAACCGAAAAAGGAAATGCATTGACGGGGACTCGAACCCCGGTCGAGTCGAATCGGTAATCACGTCTTATACAGACGACGAGTGGCAACGACTCATGATACCCCTACACTATCGATGCTGACTGATGCTGGGCCGATTCACTGTTGCATATAAAAACTGTGTTTCCCTGCGGACCTTTTTTAGACCGACTCACGACCAGGTTGACCAACTTGCTCAGCACCGCTCTGACTTCTGCCATCCTACTCACACACACACACTCTCTCACACACATGCATGCTGTCATGACCACAATCGAAAACGCACACAGCAAGAGAAAACGATGAAAAGACATTATAATTCTCTCTCGACACGCAACAATAGAAAGCAGTCTTCGTTCTTAGAAGCGCAAACTCTGCCGGTACTGAACGAAACCCTGCAAGTTCTCCAGCGCCTCTTCTGCGCTAGCACGCAGCGAGATCTGCTTCCTACGATCGATCTGTCTCGCCAGCGCTTTACACTTGAACACGGTCAACCTGATCCTGCCCAAAAGATTGGCACCACGGAAAGCGTCCGCATCATAGTGGCTCGCCTCGTCGGCGTAGGTATCGATAATCCCGTTGATCGCTGCGAGCATGCTTTCTGCTGTCGTTCCCGAAGCGGCAGAAGAAGGGTGGTCAGGGATCGCTTCGAGGATCGAGACGAGGAAGTGACCGATGTACGTGTTGAGTTCGACGGAGACGGAGGGTGAGCGGGCGATGGTCGAGAGTAAGAGGATGCACTTGACGCGCATGGCGTCGTTGCTGGCCGAGGTGTAGCCTGAGACGAGAGCGGAGATGATTTCGGATGATGTTGCATCTGCGCTCGAGACGGGGATGGGGTTGCTGGTGGGGGAGAGGTCGACAGAGCCTTCGAAAAGGCGTGCTACAGACCACATGGTTCCAATGCACGTCTCGACCATGTTCAGCCCATCCGCGCCTTCTCCCATCCCTCCGGCAGCAGCACTGACGCTGGATCCAACCGAGTCAACGACCCCATCCACAGCCTTGACAATTCCAGCTCCAGCATTGGCAACAGCAGGAACGCTGGCGCAACCCTTGGCGATCTCAAACAGGTTCTTCCACACCTCGCCCAGCGTGCTCTTCTGGGCCGCGGCCTGCGTCCAGGCACGGAAAGCGGCAATGCGGCGTTGGACTTTGGGATCCGTGGCGGGCTGCGAAGGTGGGGGCGGCGAAAAGGTCGCAAGTCGAAGAAGCAAGTTATTGAGTACCGAGAGGGAGCGAAGGTGAAGGCCGCGTAGCAGTCCTGATGCAGATTTGTCGGTAGCGTCCCCGGCAGAGGTGAGGGAGGGGAACGAGGCTTCGAATGGTCGTGCGAGCGTTAAGAGGGCACCGGCAAGCGAAGGTGTCGAAGCGGTAAAAATGGACGACAGCATGGGAGCGTACGCTTCAAATGGCAATGTGCCACTACGCTTGACAGCGTCGGCAAACGTATCGCCATTGGTCGTTTGTCGAGACACACCCATGTCGTCGTCGTCCTTGGAGGCCATCGCGTCCATCTCGTCTTCAGCCACATCTCCATCCTCGCCGTCGTCATCGCCACCCATCTCCATGTCCATATCCTCATCGTCCGCCTCTTCATCATCGGAATCGAGATCTTCCAACCACTCGTCTTCATCGTCTTCCTCGGCCGATCCTCCAGCGGCACGCGAATCGAGACTAGCAGCCATCTCGGCAAGCACTTCGAGCGCAAGCATGAGCGTTTGTGCCTTTTCCTCTGCTTTGCCCTGCATTTTGGCTCGCAGCGCCGACTCGTCCAGCCCCTCCTTTGCGCTGGAATCGAGCGAAACAGCCTCGGTGACATCACCACGTCCATCCAGGTCATGGGCAAGCTTGGTCATGTCGACACCCGAGAGCAGACGGGTCAACGTAGGCAGGATGACGATCTCTTCGTACTTGTTCAGCGAGATGCCTTCCGCACCAGCTGCCGACGACGATGACGATGCGGGAACAAAGATGTTCGACGACGTGAGTGTAGCAGCACCGCCACCGTGTTTGCGCGATGACTTGGAACGCGAACCAATCGCAACCGCTTTGGAGTCGACAGCAGCGGCAATGTTGCGGAAGATGCCGGCAGAGAGGACACCGAGCATGGTGGTCTGCGAGAGAATGTAGCGCTTAAGCTTGTCAATGTTGATCTGGTCGGTTTGGACGCACGCTTCGAGGAGGGTCAAGGCGGTTTGGATAGCAGCAAGACAGCGCGTGGCGGAAGCCGGCTGTTGATCGAGCGATTGTGCGATGGGTGTTTGTGGCACGGTGGGAGGGGCTGGCTTGCCACCTTTCTTCTTGGATGACTTGGGAGAAGGGGTGGCAGACTTGCGTGAGAGCAACCCATCGACGAAGTCGGCCTCACCGCCGTCGGTCAATGCGCAAAGGGCGTTACCAGAAGCCAGTGCGAGGTCGAGCAAGAGGGAAAGCTCTTCATTGGAAAGGACACCGAGTGCCTCTGCCGCAGAGTTGTTTGCGAGGGAAGAAGATGCCCGAGATCCATCAGCGCCAGCAGTGGAAAGCACCGAAGCGGCTCTTGAACCAAGAGCAATGGCAGACGAGAGCCACGACGCAAGACCTTGACCGCTGAGCTCGTCGTTGGAGGTACCAGCGCCAACAACATCTTGGTCGAGCCACTTCCAAGATACAAGCTTGGCAAACGCCTTGTCGCCCGATTCGCACAAGCACCACACCACAGTGACGAGGTTCTCTGCCATCTCGACGAGACCCTTGCGAGTGCTGGAATCGAGACCTAGGAAAGGTTCGCCCTTGCGAGATGTGAAAGCAGCAGAAGTGTCCATGGCGTCGTTGCTGGTCACATCGTGGCTGGAAGAGACGAGCTTTTGTTCATCTTCGGCTGAGAGACCACGACCAGCCACCTGTTCGAGCGTCTTTCCGAGCGCAGCAGCGAGCTTGGTGGCATGTCGCTTTTCCTTCTTGTTCATCTTGTCGAGCGGTTTCGAGAAGAGCGCCTTTTTGGCCTCGAGATCTTGCTCTTGGGTGGGAGCATCGTCGACAAACGAGACGGAAGGGTTCGTGCTAGAGCTTGCGTCGAATCCGAGCGCGTTGCTTGCCCATCGCATGGCCGAGAGGATGGCAGGGACACCGCCCTTGTTGACAACTTCATTGCGAACATCGATGCCCGAGTCGACACACAGATTGCGGAGAGCACCGCTTGCTTCGCGCCTGACATCGACCTCGGTGTGAGATTGGAGGGCGAGGAGGAGCCTGCCTACGAGGTTGTGTGAAAGTAAGAGTTTGCGATGATGTTTGACCTCGGCAGCGGACTGTGTTGGGCTGACAGTGAGAAGCAAAGATACGGAAGCGAGTGACCAGACCTTGTTGGCGAGGTTGATGGATTCTGTAGCAGCAGAATTGTCTGGAGCGGGGAGGTTTGCGAGCAGAGGGACGATGTCGTTGGCGGGGGATGCTGCTGCTGCTTTGGCTGAGTTGGTTGCGGCGGCAGTCCCGTTGGAAACCTTGGTGGCCTGTTGAAGCGCGTCGAGAGTGGCGGATGACACCGACGAGGGAGAAGCTTGAGCGCTGCTGTTGGCCGAAGCTGAAGCGGATTTGGAGAGAGGATTGTGACGATGCAGTTTGCGCTGATGGCGCTGCGGATCGAATCCTGATCTGGGCATCTTGGCCGTGTTGCGTCGGAATGCTACCGATCGAGCAGACGCAAAGCCGAAAAGGATGTCAAGGATGAGAAGAATGTGATGGGTTGAAGTAAAGATGATCAGAGTCGGAACAGCCGCCCGCCTAAGCTCTTTGCTCAGACAAAACCCTGAGAAGAACAGATTTTGGCAGGCGAGAAGAAAAGGGCTGAAAAAATTTTAGGCTTGCAGAGCAACACGAAAAAAAGTCGTGTGGAGTTGCCCTGATTTTTTTTCGAGTTTAAAGGTGTTAGCTCCGACTCTGGTCACACTTCCAGAGAAATTGCTCGATGATGCCGAACAGTTGTGGCGAACGACGAAGGCACCCACACACGATACGAGCTTGACCGCAAAGCTTAGATAGCTCGCGACTCAATCACAGGAGATGGTGCAGCACACGCAATCAAAGACGAATCGGAAAGGTACTTGAGGATATCTATTTCAATTGATTGGTCGGGGTACTAGAAGAACGCGGCGAGTGATATGAGAGCATGTCAAGCGTGAATGTCAACGGACTTCATCGCCTGTTACAAGCCAAGGGGAAAAAGACGGCGATCACTGCTTGTCAGCAACGCCCTCGTACGAGCAGATGGCCTGCACCTTGGCGGCGGAGGCGCTCGAGGTGTCAAACTTGTATCCGAGCCACTCCTTGGCCAGCTTCCTGGCGAGTTCGAGACCGACGACACGTTGACCCATGCAGAGCACCTGGGCATCGTTGGACAGAATCGCCCGCTCGACCGAGTACGAGTCGTGCGCAGTGACGGCACGCACACCATTGACCTTGTTGGCGGCGATGGCGACACCAAGACCAGTACCGCAGATGAGAAGGGCACGGTCGACTTCACCACTGGCCACCTTGCGAGCAGCAGTGACGGCGACGTGAGGGTAAGCGGTCTTGTCAGCGTTGGAGGGAACACCGACGTCGACGACCGATTCGACGCGAGGGTCGTTCTGGAAGTCCTTGATGAGAGCGTTCTTGTAGTCGACACCGGCCTCGTCGCAGCCGAATGCGATCTTCCACTTGAGCTGAGGGGCGGACATGATTGCGCTGCGATTTGTGTTCGTAAGAGATGTGAATAAAGGACAAAGATGAGGTGGTGGTTGTGATGGGAGCAGAAGCTGGATGAAGGAGCAACCTAGACTGTACCTGTATATCACTTTGGTGCTTCGAGCTTCGACACTGAGCGCCAAAAAAGAAGTCACCGGCTGATCCGAGCGTGAGACTTACGCCACACAGGGATCAATCCACTTCCCGCAAGTTTCGAAGACTGCTTTGCCCTTGCCAAGTTTCACAAATGCATATTCCGGTAAAGCCGAAGTTTGTCTCTCTCAGAGACTCTCAGACGGCAACCAGCCTCTCCTTTCCAAAGGAGATTCGGCGTTTCCTACAGGCCATGTCCCCCGTGGAGAGGGTGACGCTGCAGCCTTTGAACCAGATTCGCGGGGGAATGCAGCGTGAACAAAGGTTGTATTCAACTCAAATTGCCGATGCATTTGAAATTTCAAAGTTTGTAATCAACAGAAGAAGACAAAGCTCCACTTTTTCTGTTCGATGCTCCGCTTTTCAAACAGAAACAAGAGAGACAACGGCGACTTGGAATTTAAATATCTTACAGAACTGCGTTGCTGCTGCCTTTGATTTTGGCTTGGCTCGGCGTTTTTCGTCGCCGTTGTGTTTCACTTTGCGGTCACTTGAAGCATTCGATAGAAAGTCATAGAATTGAATCAAATGTTTCTTCCCCGCAAAGCCATCTTGTTTTCTAGCATTGGTATCGTCGAAAGGGATGCTGAAACTGGCTCAAGTTTGGTGGACTCTGATGTTTGCACGAAGGCTGATCATGGCCTCAAGCTGGAGGATGAGTTGATGACGATGTGAAAAGGCGAACATGTGCGGAAATTCCGATTAGAGTTGCTGATTGTGGCTGAGAGGCGACAGAAGCTGATTGCGAATCACGTCCTTTCGTCCCCGCATTTCCGCGTTCGTTCTGGCTTTTAGCAACTGCAACCAGTAACTCTCTCTCCTCTCTTTCCTCCACCGACATCACCCGACGAGCTCAGTTTCACACCGTCCCTTCGATTCCCGTCCTCAGAACAGAGCCACAGTCATATCGAGGCAACAATGTCGACGACCAGCAGCGCCTCCTCATCGGCACGACGACCGCTCGTGGGCGTCTCTTTCAAAATGTACTTTGACATCGACAAAACCAAATCGTACCTGGACGAGTCCATCTCGCTGCTCTCTTCGAGCCTGCCAAGCTTGGCCCAACCCGCCGATGTCTTCGTCATCCCCGATTTCATCACACTCACCTCGGTGGCTTCGCAGATCTCTGCTTCCAAATCGACACTGTTGTTGGGAGCGCAGGACGTGCACTCGCAAGACTTTGGTGCTTTCACCGGCGAAGTGTCGCCCAAAGTGCTTTCGCAAGTCGGCGTCAAGTTTGTCGAGATCGGACATGCTGAACGCAGACGATACTTTGGCGAGACTGACGAGGACGTGGCCAACAAGGCGGCTGCCATCGCCAAGAACAACATGGTCCCCTTGATCTGCATCGGCGAAGTGTCCAAGCCCAAGAACATCGACGATCTGTCCATCAGCGACGTCGAGATGGTGGTAGAAGAGTGTTGGCGTCAGATCCGCCCGGCGTTGGAAGCCATGGACAAGCAGGCCGAGGTGGTATTGGCCTACGAACCCGTTTGGGCCATTGGCAAGTCCGAACCCGCCTCGCCAGAGTACGTCGTCAAGATCACAAAGGCGCTCAGGAGAAGGTACAACAAGGAATACGTCGATTCGGACAAGGGCAGGACCGATGCTTCGTTGCGTATCCTGTACGGTGGCAGTGCCGGTCCCGGTCTGTTTGCCAAGATCCGTGAAGGCGTCGACGGTCTGTTTTTGGGTCGATTTGCTCATCAACCGCAGGCTTTCATCGATACCATCAAGGAGATTACCGGTACGAAGTGAATAGCCCAAGAGTCTCCAGCTCTTCCCTTGTCTCTTGTGGAACAATGTATACCGTATGCTGTGTGTAGGAAAACGTTTCCGACTGCCAAACTTTGCTCAATTCTGTCCAGCGAATTGCAATACCCAACAATCTCGATCTCATCTGTCGCTTTTCCGATCCGTGTCGGTTATGACGGCTTGCCTATCAATGATCCGGGCTAAGAGTCTGAAAGCTGTAGGGCTGAAAGGCCAGCTCTGTCTGTTGTCTCCACCGCTAGCTGTGCGAGCACTGTCCGCAGATAGACTGGCAAACCTTTGTACATCTGAATGTTCGTGTGTCAGGGTGCAAGCGAGCAAGCTGCGCCGCGCATCAGCGGGATCGTAGAGTTGTATGAAATTCACAGAGACGTACAAGAAGCAGAGAATTGTTTAAGGCTCCTTGACCGAGAGCTCTCCCTCCTTGAACTGTCTTGCCCACTGTGTTGTGTTTGCATCGAGTTAGTAAGCCAGGACAACGTCAGCATGTAACATTCTCTCCAGCATGTTCATAGTGTGATTGAAGACTTACGTTCATAGAAGGGATAGGTTTCGTGGGTGCGTTGTGTCTCCACTGTTATCCGATGAGTGACGGCAAGAAGCGTGTGTTAGTGTCTACGCTTTCAAGTCGAGAGTATAGAATTCTGGGCGTAGTCTCGGTGCGTACCTCTCGGTCAGCGCTGTAGGTCCAGACGCCGTATGTTGCAAGAGCGATGCCGACAGCGCAGACGGCAGTATTCGAGACCCAGTTGTTTGGGCTGTGTCGAGCGCAAGAGGAGAGAATCGAATGGTCAGTGACAATGAACCCCGAATGATCGGTACCGATGCTGAAATCAAATCTACTCACCGAGTCCACCAGCCACCTGCTGGCGACCACACCTCCTTGGGGTAAGGGTATCGTGGACCGGCTCCCTGTTGAGAATGACAAAGGCAAACAATATGACGTACCAAATCAGTCAACAATCGTTCCTTGACTGCGCTCGCTTGTGCTGAGTGGAAATGGAGCGTACCATTGTGATTGTGTGCTGAGGTTGTGAGTGTGCGTCGGAGATTGCGATGGTCAAGAGCAAGAGTGGATGATGGCGAGGAAGGGTATACTGTATCGAGGTTGAGCTGTGATTCGCGTCAAATGTGAAATTGCACAACTTCGCCCAAAGGTCGGTTCCGAGTCAGATCGGCCCAACATCGGCAGAGCCGAGACTAAAACCTTTTCCAAGATTTAACAAATCCAAAAAACACGCAGCAGCGCGAGCGTTTTCCGTGTGACTTTTGTTTCTTCGCGAGACGCTCGGATCACCCGCAACGCAACTCTCCATAACTCGGATTGCAACAATCACCTCTCTCTCTCACACACACACACACACACATACACACACATCCCTGTCACACTGTTGCCTGTTTCCCACGCCACTTCAACGCAAAGTCACGATCTGCGCAGTAATCATAGACAAGATGGCGACTGTGCATTTCCAAGTGTCGGGCAATCCCGAAACGGATCCCAAAACGGCTGCGCAGTGGTTGGCTGAGCAACGACGTCGTCCGATTCGAGCACCACACAAGACAGTCGAATATGGCGAACTCGTCATCACCAAGGGCGGTCTCTCTTCCGTTCCCAACGAAGACCTATGGTCTATCCTCGAACAGGTCGCCATCGCTGCCATCGAAGTAGCACGCTTCGATCTCGCAGAGCTGTGCATCTCTCGATTGACCTCTCGTTTCCCCAACTCGCAACGCGTCACCTCATTGCAAGGCATGCTGCTCGAGGGTCAAGGTAGACTCTCGCAGGCTATTGAACTATACGACGACGCACTCGCAAAGGAACAGACTTCACTCATCCTCTCTCGTCGAAGAATCGCTGCCATCAAATCGACAGGTGACACCAAACGCACCTTGGAAGCACTCAACGCTCACCTCGACACTTTTTACAACGATCCCGAAGCATGGCAGGAGCTCGCAGAGGTATATGCTAGCCAAGGACTCTACGCCCAATCTGCTTTTGCGCTGGAAGAGGTGTTACTTCAGATTCCTCAGAACAACTTCTTCCACCTGAAGTACGCAGAGACGCTATACACCAACGGCGACGTGGTCAAGGCATTCAAAGCCTACTTGAGGGTATTGGAGCTGTGTCAGAGCGATGGCGGTGCCACCGAAGAGCAATCCGTCTCGAAACAAAGCGTTGCACAGGGTCCATGGCTGCGAGCTCTGTGGGGCACAAAGATTGTAAGCACGCCCACAACGATGAAGACCCAGATTGCCAGCGAAACTGACCAAACTTTTTGTGTCTTCTCCCCTTTTAGGCAACAATCGCGTTGATTGCAACACCGCCTGCATCTTGGAAAAACTCGACAACAGAAGACACGGTCGACCAGGCCAAGGTGAAAAAGATCGACGAGCTCGTCACCAATCTCCTCCTCAACAAGGTATATACCCCACAAGCTGTGTCTGCAAAACACCTCAGGGATGTAGCACGCGCTGTATTAGCTGCCTAGCTGCCCAGCGCCTTAGCGATTCCGATTCATCACAATGCACACACGTTCGGGCTTTTGATCCCACACACTTACGCTGCGACGAGCAGCCAATGATTTCTCATTTGTTGAGCGAGAGCGAGAGGGAGCGTTAAAAACGGGTGACGAACTGAGCACAGCCAGCCGGAACGGCGTGAAATGTGCCGGTGACCGCCTTCATTTCGTCTGTGTAACCATCATCCTCCCACTCGATACCGCCACGAATCACGCTGCTCCCACCCCACTGAAACAAGGCCTCGTCACTTGCTGTACAGAGATGGATCGAGGTGAACAAAGGGACGTCTACCTCTCGAACACCATTGTTCATCCGGCATGCCTCGTACGCCTCGACAAGGAAGAGTTCGAAGACTTTCCGTAACAACACTGGCAACGTTGCCAACGTTTTGCCACCTATCAGCCACCCATCTCATCTCGCCATTCTCTCAATGGTCCCACATGGATGAGATGACACAGCAGCTTCATTTGTTGTCGTCCCACCTATTTTACGATCATCGTTGATGCGAAAGGCCGACGCTTCATAAGTCGACTGGTGGCAAGGCCTGCACTCCTATGCCTTGGGCTCACACTGTGCTTCCCACGCCTTTTTGTCCAACTGCTTTTGGCAACAGCATGTGAATATGCATGTTCGGGCGCTAGGTTGAGACCAAGCCAGGTGGGACAACCTCATTTCAGCCTCCTTGTTTTCTCGCTGCCACTGAAGGTATATATACAGCAAAACTCCCCCGCTCCCCGCGCTGCTCTCTTTCCCAAATCGAATCGCTACAGCTTTTCGAAGATGGTGAAACTCCATCCATGTTTCCTTTTCGCTGCTCTAGGCATAGCGTCCGCGGTTTCGACCGCCGCTATCGCCAAAGGTAAGTCTCTCCCCTCTTTCCACCAGTATCATTGAAAAAGAAAAGAGCTTGGGACTGATCTCGATCGTTGTTTCATTTGATACAGGCAGTGAGCAAGCTACTCACCTCGCGCGTCGCTTAGTTGACAAACACGCTCAAGCTCTTTTCTCCCGCGACGACGATGCGAGTGATGGTGATCAGGGTAGATTCAACCGTGGTCCTCCTCCTCCGCCCGGCCAAGGCAACGGTGGTGGCGGCGACCATGGCCCCAAACATCGCCGCGCTATTCCTCCCAGCGATTCGCCATCGGATTTCGAGCAGCAGCTCAAAGCGACTCTATTCGCCGAGTGCGACCGACAGTTGGCTCAGCACTTCGCTACGTATGGTCATTGCTCTGGTCCCGAGTCATCCACCTGCCAATATCATACTTGTCTCCTCACCAGCCCCGACTGCATCGCCTACGACAAGCAGGAGAAGCAAGTTCTTGCCGACCAGACCAAGAAAATTCTGTTCAGGATCGTCACGACTGGCAAGTGTGACCCGTCTTCGTCTGCCCGCGGTAGCATGCCAACTTGCAACAAGTTCGGTTACTGCGATCTCTTCGATGACTTTGCGCCTAAGGATGGTACCAATCGCTGCGAAAGGCTCAACGACGAGGAACGTCAAGAACTGCTTTCCTTGCTTCGACCCCAGCCGGATGGAAGCTTTGAATTTGTCGACAACGACGAAGTTGAAGACGGAAAAGGTTCGAAACGTACTTCGTCTGACGAGACTCAAGTCAAGAAGGTACCTCGCACATTTGGCAAACGCTCCCTTCCTTCTGAGCACAACGCCGCCTTGCCTCAAGACGCTTCCAAACCGGTCTACAGCGGCTCGGTTCCTAACGATGCCGGCAGTCAAGAAGTCGGCGGTTCTGGTCTCAACGATGTCAAGGCTGACTCTGGCGATTGGAAGGAGAAATACGAAAGGTTCCTGGCCGAGGTCGAATGGACGGCCTCTATCAAAGTCGACCACATGGGTCAATGCAAACGCAATCCTACCACTTGCATGTGGGGAGAATGTAAACTCGGCTCCAGTCCAGACTGCCACCGTTTCGTCGGCAACGACAGGAATGCCAAGATCGACGAGGTCAAGCAAGATATCGTGTACCGTATCACGCCTGGTAAATGCGATCCCTGCAGAGAGAGCAAGTCCTGGTGTCGAAACGACGGCTATTGCCATCGAACCACTCTAGACGGTATGGAGCAGGACGGATGTCGACTCCTCAGCCCTCAGGAATCGGCCGGTGTGGTTTCGTACCTCTATCTTGACGATGACAACGAGATAGGTTTTGAACTGCCTGACGACAAGAAGACCAAGTCATGCTCCGAAGTCGAGCAGAGCAGTCGACCCAAGGTTTACGGTGACGGCATTTCGCAGCAGCAGGTCATCGCCACGGCTCAACGAATTGCTAACGTCGCCGCAGAGATGGACACCCAACACTACGGTGTCTGCCCCAAAGATTCTTCCACATGCACCACGAAATTCTGCAAGATCCAGACGCCCGGCTGCCTAAAGGACAAGGAGGAATACCGAAAGCTATTCTCCGACGCGTTGGCCAAGGTTTTCACTCTAGGTTTCTGCAAGAAAGGTTCGGCCAATTGCAACGAACATGGGCAGTGCCACTTGTTCCTTGCCAATGGTGAGCGCAATCACGCTTGTCCCGTGCTACCGCCAGAATGGATGCAAATCGTCTTGAGAAACGAAGCGCAGTCCCTGCTTGGCCTCGATAAGCAAGGCTCGCCAACAGACTACCCTCCGACCAGCGCCCACCTCATTGTCTCGATGTACCCGCCTTACAGCCCTGCAACCTATTCCGCTTCGACCACCACACAGCATTACGTATCGTCGCCTGACATCGTTTCTGGCACTGTCGAATTCAAAGGCGAAAAATTGACAGCGCAACAGTTGGCACAGAAAGCTGTCCAAGACGTTAAGAACTACAGTACTCTCAAAGTTGGCGGCAACTGTGGCGATGATTCTAAGACGTGCAAAGAACCGTGCCAGGAATCTACCCCCGGTTGCTCGATGCTCACTCAAGATAACATCAATTTGATGACGAACATATCGCTTTCTGCGCTGACTGCGGTGTATCTGTCTGGCACATGCAATCCTTTTGCTAAGGAGAGCGTCACTTGCAACGAGCAAGGTCGTTGCAAGCTGTGGACCATCGATGGTCAGCGCGATCACGGATGCATGCCAATTAACGACGATTACTTATATGCGTCAGTCTCCAGTGCGTTTGAAAAAGCTTTTCATCCGGATGAAGCTTATGGCACCACTGTCCAGCACGAGGTCAGCGCGGAACCGTTGCAGAAGCGCGACGTCAACAATGATGTCAAGTTCGGCTTGGTCAAGCGAGCCCTGGTGAACGGTCCTTTCCGTGCCAAGACTCGTGCCGCTGGTGTCAAGGCAAGGCGCGATGAACCGGAACGTCCCTTAGGTTCCTTTGGCGCCGCTGCTGACGGCAAGCGTCACGTATCGTCCTCTTCCGAAGACGATGCTGGGGGTGCCATGCTTCATGGTGTCGAGCTGAGCAAACAGCATGCCTTCAAGCTTGCCGATCATGCCGCCTCGCAAGCCGTCGCTCTTGCTTTCTACGACCTTGGCTACTGCGACGAAAAGTCTTCCATCTGTCACGGAGAAACATGCAGCCTTGATACGCCTGGTTGCATCGCATATCCGGATGAGTTGATCGACGAGTACGAGCAGAAGTTTGCAGCCGTTTACCGGCGGGTCTTTGTTTCTGGAACCTGCGATGCTTCTGACAGCACGAGTGGCAACTGTGACGAGTACGGGCAGTGCCAGATGTGGTTGAAGGATGGGGAGCGCGACTACAACTGCAAGGTGTTGACCTCCAAGCAGGTCCAGTCGAGGCTCCGGGCTGAGCTGGACGACATGTTTTCTCCAGACTCGCCTGACGCTGGTTCTGAAAAGCGTCCTCTCCAGAAGCGCAATGCTGACCATGGCCTGTTCAGGCGGGTTGCCGTTTCAGACGAGGATCGCAACCTTGCCAACATCCATGGCGTCGAGCTGTCCTTCAAGCAAGCTCTCCATCTCGCCGATCAAGCCGCCGCACAATCCATCGCAGAAACCTTCGAAAAACACGGTTACTGTGATGCAAAGTCTTCGACCTGCCGCGATGAAGTCTGCGAACTTAGTCAACCTGGATGCATCGCTTACTCGGACGAATTCAAGCACGAATATTACGTTAAGTTCCGCGCCATCTTCAGGTCGGTGCTCATTTCGGGTTCGTGCGATCCCAATGACAACGACGGTAACTGTGACCCGGAGGGCAAGTGTCAGCTGTGGTCGGACAACGGTGTTCGTCGTCCCGCGTGCACCGAGTTGACCTCCAAGGAGTTCGAAACGAGGCTCCGGGCTGCATACGAGGCGATGTTTGCGCCAGAGAACTCTGACGCTGATGCTGATGCTGACGCTGATGCTGATGCTGATGTTGATGCTGGTGCTCAGAAGAGCCCTCTGCGCAAACGCGCAGTCGCTTCAGATGAGCATCCCGAGGTGGCCCGGTTTCACGGAGTCGCGATGACTGAAAAGCAGATTCTCCAGCTTGCCGATCAGATCGCCGCGCAGTCCAACGCCGAGATGTTCAATCTCGGATACTGCGATCCAAAGTCTTCGACCTGCCGCAAGGAATCGTGCGAGCTTGGCACTCTTGATTGCATCGCTTACTCGCAGAAGGTCCAGGACGAGTACCTCCAAAAGTTCAAGTCCCTCTACAGGGATGCTTTTACTTCAGGCGTTTGCGTTCCTATTGTTGGCTCAGAGAACGGCAACTGTGATATGTCCGGCAGATGCAAGCTGTGGTTGAGCAGCGGAAGGAGGGACTATGGTTGCAGTACGATGACCACGAAGCAGGTAAAAGCAAGGCTCGAAACGACCTATGATGCCATGTTTGCGCCAAACGTGGTCGATGCTTTGACTGAAGCTGGTGAAAGCGGCTCCGCCATCGACGAGAAAAAGGATTCCGGTGCTGGAAAGAGCTCTCTGAAGAAGCGCGACTTCGACCATGCTCTGTTCAAACGAGCAATGTCCGATCTCGACTTTGTTTCCAGCGTCAAGTCGAAGCGTCACGAGACGGCTTCTGACGAAGATGGATCCAACTCTGTCTTGTTCAACGGCGTCGAGATGACGCAGCGACAAGTAGCTGATGAAGCCGTTCGAATCGCCAAGCAAGCCACTGCCTACAGCACTCAAGACTCGGGCTTTTGTCCCGAACGCTCTTCGACCTGTCGCGAGAAGTTTTGCCAGATGACAACTCCCGACTGCATCGGCTACACGGACGAGGAAAAGCATCAGCTGCAACAGGGTCTCTGTATCGTGTTGAATGAAGTTTTCTCATCCGGATCGTGTGACGCTTCTGCTGCTGCCTCTACCGGCGATGACGGCAAGAGCAACAACTGCGACGAGTCGGGCGAGTGCCAGCTATGGCTGAAGAACGGGCAGCGCGATCGCAACTGCAAGCCGTTGAAACAGGAAGAGCTCAAGTCGAGACTTGAGGATGCCTTGAACTCTCTGTATGCTTCGGGTGCGGTTGATGGTGGTGATCATGCAGCTGCTGGTGATGCCACTTCCGGAAAGAAGAAGCTCGAAGGCAGCGACGCTACCAACTCGGACAAGAAGGATGCTGGTGCTGACAAGGTTACGCTGCAGAAGCGCAACGTCGACCGCAGCTTGATCAAGCGCGAGCTGATCGACGGTCCTGTTCGTCAAGACCTGCTCAAGAGGATTGTTTCGATGGATGAACCCGACATTCACGGCGCCGATAAACCCGTCCCTGGATCGGATCCAGCCTTCGTCACAATCGATAAGTCGGCCCTGCTCTCCCCGATAAACTCTACCAGCCCACCGATCAGGAGGTGTACCAGTTCATGTCTGTCTGCGCTGAACTTTCGCAGAATCACGATGCACTCGAACAGGTCGCCAACGCCGCTGGGGTCTACAACCAGGATGACGTCGACCGTCTCGGTGAACACTTTGCCGAGCTGTCTCAAGACAAGGAGGAGGCTAAGAAGGTGATGCAGCAGGCAAAGATGGCTCAGATGGTGCGCGAATCCAAGAGTGGCGTTGGGGCGATTCCTGTGGATGATTTGCGTGATCATCGTAAACCTACGATGGCTGAACAGCTGCGCAAGTATTCAGAGATGGATGTCGAGCCCGGTACGAAGTTTATCCAAGGCGATGGCGGCTCTGCCAAGTGAAATGCCTCTTCATCGCTCTTCCAATCCTTTTCTGTTTTTCTTCACCTTTTCACAACCCTTCCCTTCCCTTTCGTCTTGTCTCGATCAATCAATCAAATGCTTGACGCATTCGATTGTATTCTCACCCGTTCCTTTTCATGTTGCTGTGGCGTTCCAGTCACAGCGTTGAAAAAATTTCACTCATTCCCTCATCTTTTGTCTTGTTTTTTTTTGCGGCGTGTGTTTGTGATGTGTGTGAAAGAAGCTTGCTCGCACACAGATCGTAGTCAGAGTGATCGAGGGGGTATAAACATTTCGCTTTGACTTTATTCTTTGTCGGCGTCATCGTCGGACGACTGCATTGCAACGAGGTCGAATGCATTGCGACGGGTAGAGATGCGCATCTGCTTGCAATACGTTAGATCGATCCATTCCAAAAAGGGGTTGGCTTCGATGGTTGCTTTGAGGATGTGTTCTGTTTTCGAAAACGCAGAAACCCCAGGTCAATCTCCTCGTTCTTTTCACTGCTCGAGAGGTCGGAAGTGAAAGGGTGAGAGCTGAACTTACCAGGAACATCGGAATTGATAAGATCCAGCGTCCTCAACGTTTTGATTTGAGGTAGGAACTGCCATTGATGCTCCTCGAGACGTGCACTTCTCATCCTTAGATGTTGAACCTTGCATTCTGCAGGCACATGATACTCGATCGTCTTGTCGAAAAACGGTGAATCGAGGGGGCCCACCGACAAACTCTGCCTCAAGAACAGTAGAGGAAAGTATCGAGTGTTGAGGTTAGTTTTCTTGCAAGAGGACAAGAGAGGGAGAGCGTTGGTGTGTGTGTGTGTGTGTGTATGTAGTGGGCTGAATGCTTACCGGGAAGATCGCGAGCAAGTCCGGCAGCACCTGCTGCAAATATCTGGTCGGCGAAAGAGTTCTCAAATGCAACCTCTTCCACCTGCGATTTCTCCAGCCCCCTCCTCCTCCTTCTTAACCAGATTCTGCAACAGCCGCTCAACGTCATCAGGACAGTAGGTATGCGCTACCTCATCCAACATCAACGTATCCATATTCGGCGAATGCTCAATCAGTTTGACAATGGTATCGTAATCACAATTCGCCTCTTGCAGGTTGATCTTGCGCAATCGAAGTGGCGGCTGTTTGGTGTTGTCCAGACCGGTGGGGAAAAACGCCATACCCAAAAACTTTATATCCGGTCTCAACATTTGGCCCACGTTGGTAAACGATACGTCTAGCACTTCCAAGGTCGAGTAGACGTACTTGAGGAAAAACGCTACGCCCGACTCGCCTACTTGAGGACACCGTCGTAACCGCAGATTGGTGAGCTTGGAAAAGGGCAGTACGGTTCCCGAGGAGGGTGCTTCGAGGGCGATTTGTAGCGACGTATCGGATAGGTGTTCGTTGTATCCCAGTTTGAGCGTTTGTAGGTCGGGGCTGGAGGTCATGATCGTTGATACGGAATTGGCGGTAATGTCGGTATGGTCCAGGTTGAGGTATCGAAGCGTACTGCCTGTAGAGCGGCAGATGGCGGTGACGGTTCGGTCGGCTATTGCGATGCAACCGCGCAGAGAGATGGTGTCAAGACGAAGAATCGACTGTTGCTGCGGGCCAGGTTCTGCGGCTTCAAAGAGTCTCGCCAGCGTGGCGTCCTGCAACCGAGTCAGCCCGTGCAACTGCAACGACCGCAATGCGAACGACACAGGCTGCGCCAAAGAGAGTCTCGACGGCAGAACAGTCAACGGTATGTCTTCCTCCGTAGCTCGGCTCAACGTGAATCGATACTCTCGAGCAGCAGTGATTGCTGAAGTCAAGTGTCCGACGAGAAACGCAGCAGCCGAATTGTCGTGCGACAGCAACGGTATTGAAGCGGGTAGCCAGACGTGCGTTTTTGCTGCTGTGCTTGCTGTACTCGAAGCGGCTGAGCTGCTAAGGATGGGCGGGAGAAAGTAGGTGCTGATGATAGTATTGGTGAGGTATTGGGGGGCCTGTTCGACGAGCGTCTTGTAGAGTAGGAAGGAGGCTGCTAGAGAGAGGAGTCTGAGCTGTTCGGAGGTCTTGCGTGTGAGGTAGTGCAGTTCGGAGGTTGTCCATCCTGCTAGGAGCTGGTTTGGACTGCTGATAGAAGAGGCTGTACCGGGAGCGCCTCGCCGGCTGCGAGTGGATCTAGACGATGCTTTGGTGGCAGGTGTGTCATCTTCGCTGGGGACATAATCCTGCTGATCCCCATCCGAATCAGGTGCTGCACCAAACGCCCTTGTTTTGGATCTTTTGCGAGTGCTTGTCGTCTTTTTGAGAGTATGCGAGTTTTTGATCGGCTTCTTGGCGGTGCTAGAAGATGCACTTCGACCACCAGCGGCCGCAGCCGCAGCATCAAAGTTGTCGCGAGACGGCAACAGAGAGTCAAAGCAGTTGGCAACAATGGAGCAGCACATACTCGCCAGTGTAGGAACCTGGAAATCGGCGCCATCTCGACGAGCCTTTTGCGTGAGTGTCAGCGGACGATACGAGACATTCTGTCGCTCCGCGCGTAGGTCGGGAGCAAATCTGTTTTGAACCTGAGTTTCCCTCATGTCGTCCTCGAGGATGCTCAAGACGCGTGCGCTCAATTTGGGCTGTGGTGGTCGCTTGCGTTTCGCATAACGGGATGCGTTGCTGCTAGATGATCCTGCTGCGACTGAGCGGTATCGCTTGCGGGCACGGTTTGATGAGGAGGAGCGATTGAGGTCTGGATCATCGCTGCGCACCCTGCTTTCTGCACGTATGCGAGAGATGGACAGCTTCTTTGGTGGCATTGTCTGTGGGTGCTATCGTGGGAAGGAAGGATCGTGCATATCAAAGCAAGGACCCTTTTTTGGCTGCTGCGCCTCCACTTTGGCTCCCGAGTTCCGAGAAAACCGAAAAGTGTTAAACCGCCTAATATGTGACTGTTCATCGATGGCCAAGCGAGTGGGAAGAAGCGAAAAAACCCCTGTTCGGGCTGCTGCTGCTGCCGCCGTCTCATCATTGCCGCTCGCGTTGGCGTGATCAACATGATTTGCAAGTGGAAAAGCCTTGCCTCGCCTGCCTGTCCTTGGCGTCGAAGCGTATAGCGCAGTCTTCTGGCCATACCTCGCCATCTCCGGATTGCCGTTGCTGTGCAGCTGACTCGTTGAGTAGACTCTTTTGTCGATGAGCAACGCCGTGGGAGATGGTTGCTGCAAGACTACGGATTCGAGGATGCACGGCTGCTGAGTGTGCTTGATGGTGCGTTTTAAATATTTTGGGAGAAGGGGCTGAGACTGTGTCGGTGTGGGCGCATCTGCGCTGCATGATCTTGACTCTCGCACTGCAAGCGTCTTATCTTCTCTCGGTGTCCGCACAAATGCAGCAACACCGCTCTGTCGGCCAACCCGACAGAGTTCTTCGGATTTCTTTGCGCCGTTCTGTGCCGGCAGCTGTGGTTCTCTCACCCATCCCAGTGGTTTCGGCATTGATCCGCACTTCGGCCATCGCTTTGAATTTCGATTTCATTTGCAATCTTCTCACGCCATCAACCTCGACCACGACGGCACTTGCGACTTCGCTCACTTCTCTCTCCCACATCACACACATCGCACGAGTTGGGAGAATTCTTGCGATCATCACACATCGGTGGACCCGAATCCCCATCCATCGACCAACTCCCGAAGCGCAGTTACGACCCGTGATCGCACTGCGAAACTCAGCTGACCTTGATCGACTCGGACTGAGCTGTGTCATCAACCTCATCATATTGCCAATCATTGTCGCTGCACAGCCACTTTTACGATGCCGATCCCCGATACAAAGCTCGACCTGAGTGCGCTGTTCCGCAAACAGGTCAAGGCGACTCCCGATGCTTTGGCGTTGATCGACCCATCAGCCAGATACACGTATGCTCAGCTCGATGCCAAAGCAGAAAGCCTCTCGCTCTACTTTCGTCGGCACCATGCCGTAGGTCGGGACTCGCTCGTGGGTATCCTCATGGGAAGAGGTGCAGACTATGTCATCGCCTGTCTCGCTGCTTTGCGCGCTGGAGGTGCCTTTCTCGTCCTCGAACTTGCTTATCCACTCGGTCTCCTCCACGAGGTTATCAAGGATGCTCAGCCGGCCGTCATCGTCACCCAGACTGAGCACGCGAAGCTGCTTCCCAAGGCGTTTCCTTCCATCTTGATCGATCACCCAGAACAAGCCGCCACCCTTTTCGAGCCAGTTGATGCTACCGATGCTTCATCGTCAAACTCGTCCCTGCCACCTCTCCCGGAAGAGACCGACCTCGAGCGTCTTGCTTTCGTCTCCTACTCTTCCGGTACCACGGGCAAGCCAAAAGGAATTGCAAACCCACATCGTGCTCCCGTCAAGTCGTACGATCTCCGTTTCGCCGTTAACGACCTCAAGCCGCAAGATCGAGTCGCTTGCAATGTCTACTTCATCTGGGAAATGCTTCGTCCTCTCTTGCGCGGTGCCACCACCTATGCCATTCCAGACCACTCGAGCTACGATCCCGTCAAGCTCGTCGAATTGCTCGCAACCGAAAAGATCACAGAGACGCTCATGACTCCCACTTTGCTCGCCGCCGTACTGGCCCGTCATCACAACCTTGGAGCCAAGTTGCCCGATCTTCGCGCACTCTGGCTTAACGGTGAAGTTGTCACCACCGATTTGGCAAGAAGAGCCATCAAGGCGCTTCCCAACACTCGTCTCCTCAACTGCTACAGTGCCAGCGAGACGCACGAGGTTGCCTGCGGTGATCTGTGCGAGATGCTTCCCACATTGCCCGCAGATGCTCCTTACTGCCCCGTCGGTCCACCCATGGATCCTGCCCACACCTACATTCTCGACGAGGACGGCAACGCATTGGAGCCAGGCCAGCCAGGTGAACTCTACGTCGGTGGCGATCTCCTTGCTCGTGGCTACCTCAACCTCGTCGACACCACCGCAAAGGCTTTTACCCGCGACACATTCGCCTCGGATCTCAACGCCCGCAAGTACAGAACAGGCGATCTCGCCCGCATTGTTCCCGAGTCCGGCTTGCTCGAGATCACCGGCAGAGTCGGCGGCATGATCAAGATTCGCGGTTACTCCATCGTTCCTGCCATCGTCGAAAAGGCCATCGTCGACAACTTTGACGTCAGCAACTGCGCCGTCGTCGCTCACGGTGAAGGCCTCGAACGTCAGCTTGTCGCATATGTGGTACCCGACGAAGGCGAACGAGGCGACCGCACCGTCCTCACCATCGACGACAACGGTCACAGTCCCAGTGCTCGTCAGTTGCTCGTGGCTCACCTCGCTCACTACATGATTCCTACCCTCTGGGTTGTGCTTCATTCGCTTCCCACTCACGAAGTCTCGGGCAAGGTTGACCTCAAGAACCTCCCCAACCCCAAGGCCGCCATTGCTGCAGCCAGCGGCACCAACTCTCGAGCAAGAAGCCCAGCACCCGACGAGACGGTCAACCTCAAGTCGATTGCGCAGCTTTGGGCGCTCTCGCTCAACATCAACCCCAACACCGTCCTCGAAGCCGGCAAGACGGTCAGCTTCTTTGACTTGGGAGGTCACTCGTTGTTGCTCGCCGATCTGGCTACGCGTATCTCCAAGACGCTTGGTGGCTTCACTGTGCCTTTGGGCGAGCTGGCTGGACACCCTACACTTCAGGATCACGTTCGCATCACTCTTGCCGCTCGAGATGGCTACAATGCCGCAGTGCAGGCCGACTTGCCCACCGTGCTGCGCGCCGACATTGAGCTAGCGCCCGAATTCAAGCTCGCTTCCCCCGACAAGGTGGCTGCTACTCCCTTGAACCAGGCCAAGACCATCTTGCTCACCGGCGCCACTGGCTTCCTCGGCGGTTTCTTGCTCCACGACTTGATCCAAAACACTTCGGCACGCATCGTTTGCCTCATCCGCTTCAACGCTCCATACCGCACCGACAGATCCGCTGCCATGGCTCGCCTGCGTCGCAACATGCTCGATCTTGGCTTCTGGGACCACTCGATGCTCGACCGCATCGATGTTCTCCCCGCCAACTTGTCGCGCAACCGTCTCGGTCTGGTGCCCGAAGTGTACGAGAGTCTTGTCGGCAGCGTCGATGCTATTGTGCACTGTGCAGCTCAGGTCAACCTTGTTTACCCTTATGCTGCTCTGCGCGATGCCAACGTCGAAGGTACTCGCGAGGTGCTTCGTCTTGCCTTCCTTAGCAATGCTACAGTGCAGTACATCTCGACCAATGGTGTTTTGCCTCCTTCGCAGACCGGCTGCCCAGAGTCGAGCATCATGCCGCTCGAGGATGTTCCCGACAAGCTGCTTGATGGATACTGCCAGACCAAATGGGTGGCCGAACAGTTGGTGCTAGAATCTGCCAAGCGTGGCTTGCCTGCCAATGTCATCCGTATCGGCACGCTCAGTGGTCATTCCGAGACTGGTTCCACCAACACGTACGATCTCATCACAGCACTTATCGTTGAATCGGTCCACTTGGGCGTGGCACCCGAGATTCCCAACTGGCACATCGAGATGACCGCTGTCGACTATGTCAGTCGCGGCATCATTGCCATTGGTAACCATATTGATGCTAACCAGCGTATCTACCACTTGGGTGACAGCGAGCCCATCGACGGCCGAGTTCTGTTCCAGCATCTCGATGCGCTCGGATACCCGACGACTAGGACCAACTGGAAGTCGTGGGTTGCGCTGTGGAACGAGAAGCGAGGCTCAGCCAAGGGTGGAGACCACGGTTTGACGGTCGATATCTTGCGTTCGGGTATGCCCTCGGAAGAGTTCTTGCTGGGTATCATTGCGTTGAAAGATGACGCCACTCGTCCTGCGCTCGGCGATCTTCAGAGACCCAAGGTGGACGCCAAGCTGCTGCAGACCTATGCTCGTCACTGGTACGCTCGTGGTTGGATGCAGAGACAGCCTTCGAGTGTGCCTGGCACGCCCGACGGCAGCAACGGCAAGGGTGCCAATGGTCTAGCCGCTGCTGGTGCTTTCGATCCCAAGTATCCGCTGCGAGGCAAAGTAGCCATCATCACTGGCGCGTCTTCGGGCATTGGTGCAGCCGTCGCCAAAGCGCTCATCCGTGAAGGAGCCCACGTTGCACTCGCCGCACGTCGCGTCGAAGCGCTCGAGAAGCTGCAGAGCGAGCTGACCAAGATCTCGAGCTTCGGCGCCAAAGTTCATGTTCACAAGACCGATGTTGTCGACCGCCAACAGGTGAACTCGCTCGTGCAGACCAGTACAGATACGTTGGGCCCTATCGACATTATCGTCTCGTGCGCCGGTGTGATGTACTACACGCTGATGCAAAATGTCAAGGTCGACGAGTGGGACCAGACCGTCGACGTCAATTGCAAGGGCCTTCTCAACGTGCTTTCCACCAGTCTTCCTCGCCTACTGCCGCGCAACAAGGGCCACATTGTAGCCATCTCCTCCGACGCCGGTCGAAAAGTCTTCCCCGGATTGGGCGTCTACAGCGCCTCGAAATTCTTCGTCGAAGCAACGCTGCAGTCGCTGCGTCTCGAGACAGCCGGCACAGGTCTAAGGGTGACCGCCGTGCAGCCGGGTAACACCGCCACGGACCTGTTGGGTATGAGCAGCGATCAGGAGGCGATCAAGAAGTACGGCGAGCCGACGGGCGCTAAGATCTTGGATCCCAGCGATGTGGCGAACGCGATCGTGTATGCGCTCAAGCAGCCGGAGCATGTCGCGATGAACGAGATCTTGATCGAGCCGAGGGATGAGCCCATTTAGAGAAAAAGCTTAGACAGGAGGATTGTCAGCGAAGGACATGTAGATACATATGATATTCTCTTGATAGATTTTCTGCTTCCTCGCACGGTTGGATCATGTGCGACACGATGAGGGTGTGAGAGATGATCAGGATGGATGATACGATGTGGTAAGAAGAGGGATGAATTGGAAGATGAAAGCTATTTGGGACATGTGAACGAAGAGGATGTGAAATCTAGGTTGTGGAGAACGAGTCTAGGTTCCTTTTTTGGGGTGGGGGTGGGGGGGGAGAGGAAAAGGATTCGGGATGTAGGGAGGAAACGAAATGGGAAACGTTGAGTGTGAAAGAAGATATCGACAGCATCTCTGAACAGAGATAGGGCGAGGACCTTCGGGAGGACGTTTAGTGGGTACCGCAGTGAATCGAGCCATCAGCGTGAGTGTGGCAATCCTTTCCGGCGGTGTCGTCCTGTGCAGCAGGCGTCTGGGTAGCCTGAGTCGCAACCGACGACGAGCTCGCTGTAGCCGACGCATCAGCCACCGACGAACTCGTCGCCTCCTTAACCTCCCCCACACAACCCCACTTCGTCAACTTCCTACTGTACACATCCAACGCAAAGTACTGCAAACTATGCTGATTCGAAACCGCAGCCGTCGAATTAGCCTTCGCGAGATCCAAACAATCGCTGTAGGAATCGGCGTAATGGTGGATCTTCTCGTGGACAAACTCCGGTACGTGGAAAGCGCGATGCATCAAATCGGCTCCAAAGTACAAGCTAGGATTGTCGGTGCCAAGTTGGAAGCCAAAAGCGCAGAGTTTCTCCAAAGGTCGACGGGAGGTGTAGGAGAGTTCGCAGATGACCGTTTCTGCTGTGGCGTTGTTACCGCGCCAATGACCGTTCCAATCGGCAAAGCGGCAGTTGCC
The DNA here is from genome assembly GCA_001010845.1 of Sporisorium scitamineum. NCBI lineage: Eukaryota > Fungi > Basidiomycota > Ustilaginomycetes > Ustilaginales > Ustilaginaceae > Sporisorium > Sporisorium scitamineum. The sequence continues at coordinate 33,861 of CP010919.1, read as the reverse complement.
ATCCGGGTTATCACAGCGCAACAGAGCGTTACCTTTGTTACCCTACCAAACAAAAACCAAACAAAACCCTTGTCAGCAAAACATTCAATCAAAACACACCCAGAGAGAGAGCGTCGGGAGCGACGGTAAGGTTATATGCGGGGTTGGGGGTGGGGAAGGACGTACGTAAACAAGCTGCGAATAGTACCCGATCACTGGCGCAGGATCCGCACCATCACCAAAGTACTTTACGAAAAACTCGTCGTTAGGATAGTTCAAAATGTGGTTGATCGAGTTGGTAGCCAACTGCTTCATCTCGTCCACCGCCTTTCCAATCTGTGCACGTTGAGTTCCATTGCACGATTCGTGGATCTTCCAAACGGAATCGGTCTGCACTTCGGCTTCCAACGAACGCGGTTGCAGGAAGGAAAAGGTGCTGAAGGGGCTGCTGAGGCAGCGAGCGCAGAGCTGAGGATGAGGAAGGGGCCTGAAAGACGCATTTTCTTCGAGAGGGAAGAGAGATGGGCTGAGTGGAAGGTGTGTGGATGGGTTGAGCGAGTGGTGGGGAATGGTGAGAGATTGGGGGAGGGGGTTTATATGAGTGAGGGGGTGAGGATAAGCAAAGTGGATGTTGGAAAGACGAGATTTACTGCGACCCATGCACCGCCGAACTGCAAGGAACGTCTCCCTCTCTCTTAACGCACGTTCGCCTCCTCCTCTGAACCTCGTGCAACGGCACAAAATCAGTAACCTTCCTAGAAGAAACCCTTCTCATCGCAACCACCACCACCGACCTCCTTCTTCTTCCACATCGGTCCATCTTCGGTCCGACACCTTCCTACACGAACCTCTAAAAAAGGTTGCATTTGGAAGACCTGCGATCAGTTCAAAACGTGGGAAAGTTTCTCTTCTTGCACACCAGAGAGGTCTTCCTTCTCTTCCAACTTATGATTGCGGATATCCCATCTGAAAACCATTTCTTGCGCCCACATCAAGGAAAGCTACAGTAGGAGTCAAAGAAAAAAGAGAGCGGGCATACCGGCTAGAGGTCATTGGGTTTTGGCGTCGTCAAAAACTTCCAGTGGGGAGGACCTTCACGGATATGCGGGCTATGCTGAGAAGAAATTGGAAGGAAGAACAAGCGTCGAATCATATCGGTATAATCGAACGAGCCGTTGCTCGAAGAACGAAAGGAGAGCGAGAAGAGCAAAGCGTGGGAAGGGAAGGAGGTGTGGTGGAACGGTGGAACGGTGGCTGGTACGATCAAAATTGCAAAGGTTTTAGACTGTTCTGCATCAAATTGTCATGGCATGTCAAAAAAAAACCCCCATCAACCGAGTCTCGAACCTATCGAACATCGACGACAGACACATACCAACACGAGATCGAAAGCCTCCCAACCGCAGACCCGTGTCGTGTGTGGCGACACCTCCCCCCCATTCCAGCTGCACGCTATACGGACCCTAATTCTTGGCATCCATCGCCAAGCAAAAAAACGCAAAAAAGCGAACGGACAACTTGTACAGTACCACCTGAACCTCTGCTGCTTTCGGCAAACACGTGGGAAAGCACCGCAAGCAGGTGTGAGGGGGAGGGGGAAGGGGGGAGGCTGAGGCGGAACGAAGATGTCGTGCGCACTTCAAGTTGTGCACTTTTTGACAGGCGCGAAAAAAAAAAAAAAAAAAAAAGGAAATGTCTTGGCAACGACCTTTCCAGTTATGCGGTTCCTTTTTCCCATCTCGTGGTTTCCGCGCTGCCTTCCACCCGCTCCTTTGACAAGAGGTTGATACGTTCGGGTCGGAAAAAGTTTTTTAGGTTATTGTGATTGTCGGTCAACATTGAATTCATTGGTGTTCTTTTCTGATGGGAAGAGTTTGATTGGGTAGAGCGGTGGGAAGATGGAAGGGTGTGGGAATGAACCTTTCGGGTAAAGAATTTTTGCCTTGTTTAGCGTGCCAAGAAACAAAAAAGAAGTAAGGGTGGGTTGGCGTCTGCGGCAAAGATATCCTCACGGGATACAGTAGAGTGGTGAGCGTTAGGGGGCGTTCAGGTACGGATCCGCAGTATGCTTGGTGCCGCTTTTCTCAGCTCGATTCGGAAAGCAGGAGGAAGGTCGTTGAGAAGTTCGGCAAAATTTTTCTTTGCAGGTGCAACGGCGAGCTTGGCAACAGAGCTTTGCCATACAAGCCCAGTTCCATTCGTCAGGGTCATGAGGAGTAGGTCGAGTGAAGTGACAGTAGCTCTTGGTGCTTGGGCAAATTTTTTTCAATCAGCTGACACTTTCTGAAAGATACTTAAACCAGCTCGAATTGTCGGCATTCCAACCCATCCTGGATCATCCATTCATCTAACCTAACCGTATCAAGACAGGAACAATGGTCGGGTTCAAGTTCACCTCTAAAGCGGCAGCTTCGGCAGCACTGCTGCTCGCCATCGGGTCCACCTTCACCGCAGCCCAGTCGATCACTACGGAAATCACTGTCAACGGCAGCCCCACGACTACGGTTGTCGCACCCTCACCCACGGGTCGAGGCTTTTGCGAGTTCTACATCGATCACTGGGATTGCGATCCTTCACGCCCGGAAGCGACCGCCACCCCGACGGAGACACAAGCAGCGCCGAGTATCGAACCCTCCCCCCTCGGTCAAAACTGCCACCTTCACGTGGATCATTGGCACTGCGATGGTCCCGCCACCGCCACTGCCAACGCCGCCGCAGCCGCCGAGCCTAGCCCTACCGGTATGGGAGATTGCCACCTTCACGGCGATCACTGGCACTGCGACGAAGACGACGACCACGACCATTCCGGCCATTCTCACGGAGGGCACTCTCATGCAGGGCACAATCACGCCGGCCACTCCCACGGTCCCGACGAGATCTACGGCTGCGGTCTCGCCCCGCTCGAAAACTACGACAAACCCTCCACATCGGCGCCCTCTTCATCCTCCTCGCCTCCTCCGCCCTCGGGGCCTACCTCCCCATCCTCATCCACTCTCGCCGATCCACCACATCGCAGAAGACCAACGGTTGGGCGGATGAAGTGTTCTTCATCTGTCGTCACTTTGGTACCGGTGTGTTGATCAGTACTGCGTTTGTGCATTTGTTGAGCCATGCGATCATGTATTGGTCCAACGAGTGTGTGGGCGAGTTGAAGTACGAGGCGACGGGTACGGCGATTGCGATGGGTGCAGTTTGGTTGGTGTTTTGGTGGATTTCTTTTTGTTGAGGGCGTTGAGGAAGCGTACTGGTACGGGTAGTTTGTGTTCTCACGATGGGGGTCAGCGGTACTACCAACAACAACAACAACAGCAGCAGCAGCAGCAGCAGCAGCAGCAGGAGGAGGAGGGAGGTAAACGGGAATCCGTTTCGACGCTGGACCGAACGAATTCGCCTCAGGCTGAAGAAGTGGGCGCGTATGGGGGGCTGACGTTCGCGCAAGCCAAAGTGGCCGAATGGGACGTCGTTGCCATCGAAGCCGGAATCATCTTCCACTCGATCCTCATCGGTGTCACTCTCGGCGTAGCCACCGGCTCCGGCTTCGTAGCCCTCCTCATGGCAATCACCTTCCACCAACTCTTCGAAGGTCTCGCCCTCGGCTCCCGCCTCTCCCTCCTCATCTGGAAGCGCACCACCTACAAGCTCACCATGGCCACCGCCTTCGTGCTCACCACCCCGCTCGGCGTCGCCATCGGCATCGGCGTCAGGAAGAGGTTCAACGGTAACAACGCAGCTACGTTGATCACGTTGGGTACGTTCCACTCGTTGAGCGCCGGTATCTTGTTGTACACGGCACTGGTGGAGCTGTTGAGCGGCGACTTTATTCACAATCGTCAGATGCAGGGTAGTTCGTTGGGTAGATGTGTGGCTGCGGTGGTTGCACTGACGGTGGGTATTATTGCTATGTCCGTTCTTGCGCTTTGGGCTTAAGAAGCGGTGGAAAGGAGGAGAAAGGTTGGAAGTACGATCGGTTGGAGGAGTGGATGGCCGGTTGATTGTGAGGGCATTCGTGTTCCGCGGGTTCAATTAGCTGTCAAAAAAAGGCAAAATAGGAAAAACAGATATTTATTTGTGCGCTTGGCACTAGACAGGGATGTGCGATTGTGACTGTGTTGGCTGTTTGGTCAAGTTGTATGATGGTTGCTCGCTGCAAAGGCCCTACACCAAACCATGGAAGCATGATGCTCACTCGTGGTTCATACCATTCTTGCGAGCTTTAGAGTTTCATGGTGTGGTGACCTTTTTTAGGACGTGATCTGCGCCGCCGGCGATCACTCTAATATAATAAAAACGCCCAAACTGAGCCGCTTATCCTCGCTCGCTCGCTCGCTTTCTTTCGTTGCTCTCGACGTTGCCCATAACATGCCCCCAACCTCGTGTCGTTCCCCTTGAAAGCTGTGAGACAGAAACACCAAATGTTTGTTCTTCCGAGCACAATGCAAATTTACGCCCAAGTCTGATCAGCAGTGCTTGAAGCGTTGGTGCCTTTTACCTGTCCGAGGTAAGAGACCCTTAGATCTGGTTCCAAGACAACTTTCTAGACTTGCTTCTCTCTCCCACACACACACATGCAGGGCACTGGCAGTGTTCAAAAGAAGCGAGCAAAGGACTTGCGACGTGCTATTCCTTTGTTGGCTGTCAACCTGCACGCCAACAAAACCAGGTGCGCCATGATCGCCGAGATCGCTGACACCTGCTCCGGAACTTGCTTGTTGGCACATGCAAAAACACAGACTGTATTTCAGTTGGAGCGGCCGGGATCGCTTGTTTCATCTCTATCTTGCATCTTCCGAGTTATGTTTGCCGATCTTTGGCCGCTTCGAGCAGCCGCCTTGCCGTGCCTGAACAACACTTTGCTCGCTTCATTCCTTGGATCGCTGGTTGGATAAAATGTGGCGCTGCATTCGAGTTTGCTGCTCCGATACCCGTCGTCGAGAGCCTGTCATTGGCTTTGAGGCGTTTCTGCCTCGCTTCCTACAGTGCAGCCCTCCCCCCTGCTCAGCGTTACGCCAGGGTCTCAGCCGACCTCGGGCTGATCGACGATGCTACGTTGCTGCATCGTATAGGCTCGGAAAAAAAAAGATGGACACACCAACCAGCAAACCAGCTCTCTTGACCTTGGGGTTTCGGCGGTAGCTCAAACTCGGTTCCCTCGACTTGTCGCAAGCTTACTACCTCGTTCCTCTTTCGATTGCGAAAAACAAGAACCGAATCGATGTGTGTGTTTTAGGTTCTTCAAAGGTTGTTCTTGTTTTGAAACACGGTTGCGATGCGCGCTGTCCTCCTGGTGACCGCCGCAGATGAGCTTCTGGAAACATGGCTGTCGAGAGATATTGAGTGGAGAGAGCGCAAGCGCCTTTGTTCATCTAGCAAGTCTTACCAGATCGCACGTTCAATCTCGGCCAAATGGTTTCAACAACCAGTCAGGGCGTTTGGATGACAAACTCGCAACAGCGGATGTAACGCAGGCACGGCGCCCTATGCTATGTCGCTCCTTGACTTGTCAAGACTCTGAGCGCCGTTGTCATTGTTCGTTCAAAGACGTATATAAGGTAGTTGTTTCTTCCTGGATAGGTCGTCTCTCTCTCTCTCTTTCCTCATCCCAAGCTTCTTCTCTTCACTCTCTTACCTTCACACACACACACACACTCTTTCTTCCACTTTCTTCACTCGTTTACCCTCCCCGAGGACCGTGCTCCAGCAAGATGAGGTTCTCGTTCAACCTGCCTCTGCTGCTCTCAGCTGCCTTTATGGCAGCTCCCTCTCTGGCCTTGCCCAACATTGGCGCCATGATGGCCAAGGGACCCAACGGCGAGCCATCCCACCTCGAAAAGCGCCTTCTCTCTGCCGACCCTCTGCAGCTCAACAACCTGATCAACGACCTGACCAACAAGGTCAACGAGCTGACGGGTAGCGCCAACGTACCCGTTGTTACCGACTTGCTCAACACCAACGTCACGGACATTACTCCTGACAAGATCTACTCTGCGTTTGGTATTAGACGCGATGGTGGACTTATGCCTCCCGCCGAAGACTCTGCGCACCCTTGGCAGGCACCCGCCAAGGGGGCTAAACGTGGACCTTGCCCTGGTCTCAACACGATCGCCAACCACGGTTACATCCCTCGCAACGGAATCGTCAACCCCGTGGAGCTGCTCGTGGGTACGTTCAACGGTCTCAACCTCAGCCCGGATCTTGCTGGTATCCTCGCTGCCATCTCTTTCGTCGGTATGGGCGACTTACTCCAGATGAAACTCTCCATCGGTTCTCGATACGGTCTCGGAGACGGACTCAACCACCACGGAATCCTCGAAGGCGACGGCTCTGTCACCCGCAAAGACCACTACTTTGGCAATTCCTGGGACGCCGACCCACAGCTCGTCCAACAATTCATCAACGAAACCAACACCTACGGTAAAGGAAACATCGACATCTGGTCCCTCGCCAACTCCCGCTACCGTGCCTGGGCCTACGGTCGTGAAAACAACCCCGTCTTCGACTTCAACCCTTGGCGCATGCTCGTCGCTTACGGAGAAAGCGGCTTCGTCCACGAAGTGCTGCGTGGTTCGTTTGTCAAGTTCGACGAGGAGATGATCAAGAGTTGGTTCTTGAAGGAACGTTTCCCTAAAGGTTGGAGTAAGCGTATCGTACCCATGTCCACTCCCGAGATCTTGGCTTGGGCTGGTATTATTTTGGCTCCAAAGCCGACGGTTCCTGGTTGGAGCGTGGCGAATGGCGCGTTTGTTCCTCTGCCCAAGACGGATTCTGCTTTTCAGGAGTTGCAGTCGTTGTTGGATCCCAAGTCTGCTGGTGCTACGCTGAGCAATTTGCTCTGCGATGCCGGTAACGCCGTGTTGGGCTTCTTCCCTACCCCGATTACTGACTTGTTGGGTGACATTGGTCTTAAGGGTGTAGGCTCGACTCACACGTGCAAATAAGAGGAGATGGAACGTTTGTCGATTGCTGCGTGCAAGCAAAAGGGCATGTTCCGCGACTCCTCCAAGTTTTCTCCTCACCAACAGCACGCCTTGGGCTGGCTGACACTGCGATGCCAACCAACATTGAGCCTTAACGACCCCCTCCTCTGTCCCACCAACTGTTCCTCTTTCCCCCCTTGCACCCTGTTTCGTCTTACACAACCACTGTCTCTTCTCTTACCAACAACCTCGGGATATCGACACCTTCTCTTCGAACTCCTTCCCCTTCTTCAGCGAGCAGCGGCATTTCGTCCCTACCACCTCCCCTAACCCCCCCCATTCTAATCCGTGGTCGACGCGCACCCGATCGTTTTCTTTCGTTGTTCGATACAGTAATGCCTGTAGCCCTTTCTAATTCTCTCTTTTTGACAATTCGGACTTCCCTTTCCTCCCCTCCCCTCCCTCCGCCCTCTCTCTCTTTGACTTTGTTCTTTTTAATACGCTGTGCTGTGTAAGCGGGAGTTGACCGTGCGGGATGTGAGGAAAATGCAGGGTCCTGCTGTGCGGTTTCTTGCATATCGCTCCTACAGTACTGTACAGTGCTGCAAGTCTGCAGAGGGTTTTGGGTGGCCGCGGCTGAAAAAGCGTAAAAAAAGGAATGTTTCACATGAAGGATTTCTTTTTTTTTTTTTTTTTTTTTTTTTTTTTTTTTTTTTTCTTTTTCTTTTTTTTCTTTTTTTTTCTTTTTTTTTTTTTGGCCGATTAAAACCTCGCTAAAGGCCCGGTTCGTAGACTGCATGAACTACTGTAGGAAAAGGGTCGGATCGCAAGTAGACTAAAGACGATCTTAGGAGCCGTGCTTCCGGTGAGAATTGAGTGGGTTGGACCAAGCGTCATGAGACGGAAAGAGAGGGGAAAGAATGGGATGCGCGAAGAGATGCGGCCCGCGCTGAGGCAAGTGGTTGGTCCAAGTGCAGGGGTGTTTGGATGGGAAGGGTTGCTTGCCGCTCAAGGTTAAAGTCGCTTTCAACATCTTGTCATCCGCTTCGGGATTCTGTTCTGACCACCACCACCACCTTCCAACGTCGCCGCTCTTGAGAGAGAGAGGTTGTTGCTGTGCAGGTAAAAGATTCAAGATGAAGCAAAAGGCAGATACGGTGTTGCCGGGATACGAACCGGTGCCCTTGCCCGTGTTTGATGCTACGCTTGGCAAGTAAGTCCGAGATATCTTCTGGCGACGTTGACTGCTTGCGAGTTTTGCTGACAAACAGCGGTTTCGATCGTTTGCCTCCGTACGGCTGCCTCACGATGGGTGATCAGTACTGACATCTTGGTGAGCACTACCACTCCAAGCTCCCGCCTCAACCCCTGCGCCGTATCACTGACCCAATCATCCGCCTTCCCATTTCCCCACAACCAGACTCGAATCGGACTAGTCTTCCCCAGCAGCCTCTCCCTAGACCGTTTACAAACCTCCTGGTTCGAACTCGTCCGCACCTGGCCCATCCTCGCATCCCGCATCCGACCCACCCCCTCCACCCCTTCCGGCCTCTCCTACTTCGTACCCACCCCTCCCACCCTCACCACCCTCGAAGCGCGCACCCTCAACCCCACCACCCCACCCATCCACAAACACTTTATCACCCTCGACGCCACCCCGCGCTCCATCACCACCTTCCACGCCATCGCCGGCCTCTCCGTCCACTCGCAACTCGACCCGCACGAGGTCAGCATCGGACAAGCACCCGACCCCAAGGAAGCCACCGCCATGACCTGCAGCAACGCGTGCACCTCCTGGAAGCAGCTGCTGGTCGAGGATCAGGCGTACGTCACTGCTCAAGCGACAAAGTGGTCGGACGCTACGAGCGTGACGATCAGTTTCAGTCATGTTGCGGGCGATGCGTATACGATCAGGAGCATTTTGGATGCTTGGCAGAGGGTGTTGGAGGGGAAAGAGGTGGAGCGGTTGGAGGATTTGGGGAAAGATCCGTTTATCAAGTATTTACCGAAGAAGGGGGAGAAGGAGGAGGAGCTGCCTTTGGGATGGACGAAGCTTGGGTTTATCAAAAAAGTCAAGTTGATCAGCAACCTGTTGTGGGATATTCAAGTTAGGAGACCGGAAAAGTCGTTTAAGCAGTACTACGTGTATATGCCGCAAGCTAAACTGGACGCACTGATGGAGCAAGCACGAGCGGACCTCGAGCAACTCGCCGCTCGCGAAGCCGCTTCTACCCGCAGCAACGACGAAAACTACACCATCAGCACCTTCAACCTGCTCTTTGCCTGGCTACTCCAAAACATCCACGCTCCCCTCCCCAACCCCTCCAACCCCTCTAACGCACTCACCATCGTCAACCCCAAACTCCGCCCACCCCTCCACCACCACCCCACCGACTACCCAACCCACCCGCTCTGGGGCGGAACCTTCGCAGCCGTCCTACCCCCTCTCCCCACCGCACACTACGTTAATCTACCGTTGGGCCACCTAGCCCTCTACATCAGGGAGAACCTAAAACCGCAGGTGACACCACGAAACATGCGCGACTGTCTGACCATGCTGTTGCGTCATACCTCGTGGAAGAAGCCCAGTGGGGAGACGGTGTTTTGGACGAGGAGGACGTCGAATTACTGGTTTGGTGCGACCGAGTGGAGGAGCGCCAAGTTTGCCGAGGTCGATTTCGCCGCCGCCGCTGCTGCTACTGATGCTGATGCTGGAGCGGGGGAGGGGAAAGAGGGGGAGGGAGGGTGAATGCAGTGGCGATGTTGGCGGGGATGGAGATACCGATTACGACGCGCAATCGATGGGTGATCTTCGGTGAGGCTGGTAAAGGGGTTTGGTTTTCCGGTGGGTTGACGAGCAAAGAGGCTCGTTGCAAGGATGGTTTCGGCAGGTATATTTGGGTCAAGTAGTCGCGAATGGCACCCCTTTTTTGCTAATGATAATAGGGTTTCCATACGTGCAACTCGATCGTGTGATCATCTATCTGCCTTGTTCTCGGATCTAACTCGTGAGGAGGGGGAGGGATTTGGCAGGCGAGGGACGATTCAAGAAGCAGCAAACAAAAAAACCAAGTGACCCCCATTCAAAGAAACCAAGACTTCTTAAGCTGAACCGAGTGAGTTGTTTACAGCGGGAAAGAAACGATGAAGCTAGCTAGACAAGACGAAACAACAACCGAGACACTAGATAAGCAAAGCAAAGCAAAGCAAAGCAAAGCAAAGCAAAGCAAAGCAAAGCAACTCGAAGCGCGACCTTGACATCACGGCATCGTCGAAGGCACCTCAGCCTTAAACGCAACCGCAGCCTCGTCCACTCCTCGCGCAATCACCGGAATCGCATCCTCCCTCTGCTCCAACTTGGCGTCCGACTTGATGAAATCCGGCAACGGCAACTCCCTAATCGCAAACGTAGTGAAAAACCCAATGATAGCCAAAGGAACAAACAACCAGAACGAGTCGGCGATGGATTTTGCGTAGATGACCTTGACGAGGTGCCGGAGAGGTTGGGGGAGGTGGCGGAGGTTTTCGGAGTAGGCGACGACGGTGAAGTCGTTGAGACCGAGCGGGTTGAGTTGCGGGTAGTGAGGTTTGAGACGATGGACGGCTTGGGTGGAGAAGATGGTGGTGGCAGCTGTGATGCCCCATACGCTGCCGAAGGTTCGCGTGAAGGCGTAGGCGGCGGTGGCGCTTTCGAGCCTCGACGAGGGAAGCGCAGCTTGGATGGGCGGGAGGGTGATGGGGAATAGGATACCCAACCCTGCCCCTGCGATCATTTGGGAGAAGGCCCATTCCACTTTGGACGTCGCCACGTCCCACCGCGTCATCCAACCCAATCCGGCAGCGACAAAGATCCAACCGATGAAGATGAGCAGTTTGAATTTGCCCGTCAGCGAGATGGCCGCTCCCGCGATCATGGCCAGTGGGAAGGAAGGTGCGTTGAGCGGGAACGTCCAGATGGCAGATTGAAGGGGTGTGCGGTCTTTGATGGATTGGAAGTAGATGGGGATCATGTAGATGATGCCGTAGTAGATGAGGCCGTGGATGAAGGTTTGCAGGTAGGCGAAGGCGGAGGTGCGGTTTTGGAAGAGTTCGAGGGGGAAGACGGGTTTCCTGGATAGACGGTTGGGGATCCATTCAATGACGAAGAAAAGCCCTAGACCGAGCACGCCTACAACCAGAGGTACCCAGATGCGAGGCGACGACCAGTGGTACTTGATCCCACCCTCCGTAACAGCGATCAGAATCGACGTCACTGAGCCGAACAATACAGCATTCCCAACCAAATCCAGCTTCTGCCATTTCTCCCTACCCGTCAACAGAGGCACCTTGATATCCAGAAAGATAAACAGGATGATCAAAGCAGCAGCACCGATGGGCAAGTTGATCCAAAAGATCCACGGCCAGCTGTGTTCGCTAAACACACCACCCAGCACGGGCGCGGTGAAGCCAGCCAGGGCAAAAACAACAGCGATCAAGCCGAAAAACAACCCCCTCTCCCTCAACGTGGTCAAATCAGACATAATAATCTCGCAACACGAATGAATACCACCACCACCCAACCCTTGAATACCTCTCCCCACCACCAGCACCAAGAACGTCTTTGCCGTAGCACACACCACGCTCCCCACCAAAAAGATGACCAACGCAGAGTTCATCGACCACTTGCGACCGATCGAGCACGAAAGACCACCGAAGATGGGCTGCGATGCGGTCATGGGGAGCAAAAACGCCGAAGTGACCCAGTTGGCAGCGATGCTCGAAGTGGGCAGGTCGGCGACGATGGCGGGGAGGGCGGTACTGATCATGGTCATATCGAGAGCGGCGATGAGCGAGATGAGCAGCAAAGCGGCAAAGATCATCCAGAAACGGAGATCTTTCTTCACCTTGTGACCCTCAGGCTGCTCTCCGGCAGCGTGGGGTTCTGGTTCCTGCTCCTCCTGCTCGGAATCGCGCTGGACACGATGCTCGTTCGAGATATCTTTGGTCTCGTCGAGCTGCGCTCGTTGAAAGTGCGGATGCGTGGGCGTGGTCGCCGTGGTATCGATACCACCATCGTATGGCTCGGTCCCAGAGGCGGTGGCATAGCTCAACGGCGTGGCCGGTGTGTCGATCGACGCTCGTTTGGTGTCCGTCATCTTGCTCCTTTGTGATGCGTGTTCGACCGAAGAAAAAGTTGAAATAGAGTCGATACGATATGGACCTGCCAGTTTGGATCGACGTTGATGTGCGAGAGTACGAGTGGGTGGGGAAGAGTGATGAGAGTCGTAAGAAGAGATGAGGTTTTGAATTGGATCGAGGTTGAACGACACCCAGTTGGAAGGACCTCGTACGGGGAAGGAGGAGTCCGAGTCGAGGATGAAAGTTTGTCGGATTTTGCTGTTCTTGCGGCGATGAACAACGGAGACGCCACTAGATCGACAAGTAGAACGAAACTCGGAAGTGAGATCCGGAGCAATAGCCGCGGAGGTATGGATGTGGTGGTGCGTAGTGGTCGAGGTAAGTGGCGAACGTGCGAGGGATGGACCGGGAGCAGCAAGCGGGATTAGGGTTCGTGGTTGTGAGCCAAGTTTGTTGCCCCTGCTGCTGTCGCTGCTGTCGCTGCTATCTTTGCTGTTGCAATCGCCGTCGACAAAGTGCTGGTGACGGTGGTCTGGCAACGGACGTTCCAGAACGCTCGGACCTGCTGCCGTGCTCAGAACGTGTTGCTTACAAGACGATATGTCCTTCACAAGCGTAGCGTCTGTGGTGTCATTGAAGTCGAGGCTAGCATCAAAAGCCGAGGAACCGTCTTGCTGATGCTGTTGCTGAGAATGTTCAGCGTCAATCTGCTCGCCGTATCTCGAGTAAAGCGCCCAGCCGTGGTCCCAGTCTTGAGCGTCCTCCTCCTCCTCTTCTTCTTGATTATCATGCTTGGTTTTTTGCTCGGACGGTGTGCTCCGAGACGCACCAAGGGCAACCGAACGACTTGGAGAGTAGCGTGGCATCTTAGCGTGCCCGATAGTTGAACAACCAGCACCGGTTAGAGCCAAATGGCCGTCTGAATATGCCGGATAGACGAGCTCGGCAAGAGTATACCCTCTATGCTGCCGTTCGTTGAAAGACAAAATATTTAATTTTTTCTTCTTCTTTTTCTTTGTTTTATTCTGCCAGAAATCGGAGGATTGTTCTTAGCGTAATTGCGTGGGAACCTTGAGACAATAGATCGGAAAGCGGCTAGTCGGAGTTCGGAATGTTGAGCAGAGAATCGACGGCGATTGGTGTGAGGACCGGAGACGAATCAAAGGGTCTTGCAGGTGAGACAGCCGCAGAAAAAGGCGAAAGAGTGTGGTTGGTTGACCGCCAAGGTATTTTGAACAAAAAAAAAAAAAAAAAGATGGTGGTTGTGGCTTGCAGAACCAGCTGCAATGCTGTGGTTGGAAAGCGAAAGTGTCGGATAGAGAGGCGAGAAGACAGAGATGGTAGGGGGGGAGAGATATGGTGAGATGCGAAAGAATACGCGGCTCTGGGAAGCGCAACGAATCCTTTTTCACATGAAGCATGAATGGCTTCCACGACGATCTTCGACATGACAGCATCTCTTGCACTACAAGAGCGTGACAGCCGTGCTTATTCTACCGGATCCGGCCCTGTCTACGTGTGTTACTGGCCGCTCTGGCTCAAAGCGTTACCCCTGATCGCACGCCACACTGCTTGTTCCAGCGTGTGCAAATGCGACGGTCAGACCCTTGTTGACCAGTCTACGACGCATTGCAAACCGACGGTCAAGCCTCTTGGAACGCCAACCGATGCAACAGCGTCGACCATGAAAAAGACGCTTGAAAAGGCAACTCGGCCGGACGGAGAACAGCTTGCCACGTTGGACGTCTCGCCCAGGGCAGTTTGTCTGTCTCTTTTGGGAGAGTCGGTTAACCCAAAACGAGCCCTGCAGCTCTGTACAGCTCTGTACAGTACAGTACAGTACAGTACAGTAGCTCGGCTGTTGAGTATAATTTGTGCTAAACCGTGTGGCTGAAGCTTAGCTTACGCCGAGTTGTGCCCCCTTTTTATCCATTTAATTTCTTGAATCAAAAAAAAAAAAAAAAAAAAAAAAAAAAAGTGAAGTGTTTTTATTTTAGCTCGGTTCCCATCGATTCGGCCCTACGGAGACTATCGTACAGTACTGTACAGTATGTGGCTTTTTCTTTTTGGGCTGTTCTCTCAAACGTGCATATGCTTCGAAAAAAAGCCACCCTGCAGCCAAAAGAGAGGACCGCGCCACCTCATTCCACGGCTTTGCCTGCAGATCCTAATCCGCACCTGTACTGTATGCACGGGGAAACAGTTCGCTCGCACGAACAAGTGGAAGACAGAGGCACTTACAGCGAAGCGAGTCTCGCGTAACGGTCAATACCAAACAAAAGAAAGGATTCTTGGCTGCAAACAGTCTCTTGTGCATGTGCTCGTGACTGTTTGCTTTGGGAGACTACCACCTCGCATCGAGCCAAGCGAGTTACGCCTTTTAGCGTTGAAACTTCAACGAGGTGCATCTTGGTTTTCAATAGCGCGACTTGACATTTTATTTATTTTCTTTTTTGCTTTCCGGCACAAATAATTCCTTTGGAGCTCATGCATGTAATCGCCCACCGCACACCGGAATCCCCTTTTTTTATTCGTAAAAAAAAAAAAAAAAAAAAAAAGAAAAGCGAGCCGGAAAAGCAAAATTAAATTGGAGCAATCGACAATGACAGGCGGAAAACAAAGAACAAACATGAGGAGCAGCAGTGAACAAAACGACGGTAGATGACAATGACAAAGAGACAATGAAAAGAACGAATGGGCGGTGTTAGAGACGAGCAGCCACTGGTGCGTTGAAGGAAGGAGAAGCAGCAGGCGAAGGTGGAATGGTGGTGGTGGTGGCCGAAGCGGCGGCGGCGCAGATCTGCATCCAGGCAAACGTGCGGTCGAGCCACTGGCGCATCTTGCCCACCTCGTGGAACTTGGCATCAAATCCAAGCTGAAACTTGAGTCTTCCGTCGATCGTCAACATACTGATCCACGGCGAGGCGTTCATCTGTCGACCCGTGTGCGTCAGATCCCAACGCTGCAACCACAATCCAGAAGCGCGAGCGCTCGGTGAAACGGGCTGGAAGCGTGGGTAAATTCCGCTAACACCAATACTGGAAAAGCCAGGCGCTTGAGGTCCAATGATGCTGTCCAGCTTCTCTTGGCTCGTAGCGGCGGCAGTCGAAGACGAAGTGTGCGCAGAGTTGATCTGAGCCCACTGCTGTCGCAGACCTTGGATCGATCCGTTGGCGACGGTGGGGAAGGAAGAGATGCAGTGGGGCGTGGTCAAGTTCGAGTCGAGCTCTTTGCGGATGGTATGCGCTATAGACACGAGGTCCGACAACCCGTTGTACCGTGGCTCCAACGAGGTATGCGTGTTGATGGGAATCCAGAGGAAGACGGCGTCCGAGCCGAGTGGCACCGCTTGGCTGGAGACCCATCGTCGAGCGTTGCGCACCATGCCCATCAGCGCACCTTGGCTCGAAGCTTTACGTTCCGGGTACGTCTCTGCAGTGGCCAGAATGGTGGCAGCCGATGCGAGGTACGTGACGCCCGTGTGATTGAGCTTTGCGAACTTGAACAGCTCTCGTGCCTCGTCGGCCGCCATCTCCTTGGCAAGGCAGATGGTCTCGTGCTCGCGCTCCGTCCACTTGGACGATGGCAGCAACGCCAGCGATTCATCGACCTTGTCCGAGATGAGGCGCATGTTGTCCTCGGCAGCCTTGTTGGCCGCAGCCACATCCTCTGCCTTGGGCTTGTGCTGTTGTCGGTAAGCCGATACCACGCTGCGTGGAAGGCGGGGGAGTACGTTGAGCTCAAACGTGCTAGGCGTGTAGATCGAGTGGTAAGGCGCCGAGGGGGTAGCGTCGATCATGCACTGCAGCAGCACGTTGAAGCTGTCAGTGATGCTTCCTCCATCGGTGACGGCGTGCGAGATGTTGAGGATAAGATGAGCGCTGCGATCCGTCTCGCCAAGTTTGGGAAGCACGAGGTAGAGCATCGCCTTCTTGCCCTGCGTCGGCAGAGGTCGATTGCAGGTGTAAGCGGCCACCTGATCGATCGTCTCTGCCTCGACTTGACCTAGACGCTTGACAACCAAGGTCTCGTCGATCCACTGTCGCAGCGACTCCTCGTCGCGCAGCACCTTGTACGTCATTGTCTGTGGCTTTGTCGCGTCCGTGTGGCGGTCCAGCTCGACCGCCACTTCCGGTCGCAAGTACCGCATCTGAATCCATGCCTGTCTTGTGCGCGCTACGAGTTCGTCCAGCTCGAGCTCGGTGCCAGCGATGCGCGACGAGCTAGGGTGGTGGATACGGAAGCTAACGTAGGGCGAAAGCTCGGTGTGACCGGGGGCGATGTTCTGGTTGAACGAGGCAGAGGCTTCGTGGCCGAGGCAGGTGCGCTTCCACACATCCGTGCCCGTGTAGTGCCACTCGTAAGGGTCGATCTGCTGCGCTTGGGTGGCCATGGTGAAGTTGTGCTCGTGGACGTCGTCGTCAAGGGCTTGTTCTGTAACAGAGTGAACGAGGGTTCGGAGGGCGCTGTTGATCATGGTGGCAAGAAGGTAGCCGGGATCAAGGTCGACAGAGAATGCTTCTAGAGGTAGTTCAGATGCAGTTCGGCAGCGCACGACTGTGAGGGGGGCTCGACAGACGGGAGGCTCGGGATGTGAAACCTCGGGACTGTTCGCCAGTTTTATGAAGGGCAGTGAACTTCAAGGGTTCAGTATGCGATCTTTACCGCTCCGTATGCAAAGCTCACTGCAGGGTTACATGGACGCAACGTCTTTCTTTGTGTTCACGTTGGACTCGAATTGTGTGCTCGACTCGGTGGTTACAAAGGCCAAACTTGGTTCCATCGATAGCGAAGGGGCCGTGCATCGACCTTTTGGCATGGACACCGATATGAACAGAGCATCCGGAAAAGACCGCGCATTGACTTCAAGCCTCACTCGGTGTCTACTTCGCTAAACGTAGCGTCAAACGAACGAGCAAAAGAGACGTTTGTGGTGCACACCCTGCGCCTCAAAGCTATGCACCTTGTCCAGATTTCTGCAAGCGTGTCACTTTCGCATTCCCTCTTCTTGCTTTGTAGTAGTCAAGTCATGCCAGATTCTTCTCGGTTCCAGCCTTATCTCGGCAGCGTTTGATTAGGGTGCGTTGGCAGAGATTGCTGCCGTTTGAGCTAAGAAAAGTGGGTGAACTCAGCGAGATGCGTATCGATGCACAGTCGTGCATTACCGCTTAAGCCATACTGCAGAACATGCTCGGAGAACTAGAGTTGAAAGGCCGCCGATCTGTCTCGACGCCATCCGTACCCACGAAAGCGTGTCACTCAGGACTGCTCAGACAACTTCGCATGCAACGAATCACAACAGAGCTGTTTAGCATGAGAACGTAGGCTTGTTGCCTGAGGCTTAGCAACCTCAGAACTCAGACCCTAACCGAGCCAGAACATGCTACCTCTGTTATTTTTTTATTTTTTTATTTATATATTTTTAAATATATTTTTATCATTTTATTTTTTTATTTTTGTTTGACCGAATTTGAGGACTCAGCGGTGAGCAAAATACCGCAAAAGCGCATGGACCCTTTCCATTTCTGCACGCCGGAGAACAACGCTCGAATGTCGTGTGGGGCGGACAGACAGCGCAGATCGGCAGTGTTTGATTGACATTCACGGTTTTTTTTTTCTTTTTTTTTTTTTTTTTCTTCTTTTCCCACCTTTAGTGCAAACTCGTTCTAGCCCGAACCTGCTCATCCAATGCCGTCTTGTCTTGCCAGGCAGTGCTATTGATCAAATGAGACTGAAACAGACCACTGCTTGATCACGAGAACAAGTGTTGAGCCGCAATTTCGGGGTACGACAGTCCATAACGGCCATCTGGAAGCGAGAAACCCTTCTGCTCGATACCGCTGAGCCGTAATACATTTGCCTGACTCGGCTGCGCTTGACCACGCTTGATCGCGCTTCTTGCCGTCGCTACTTGACTGTTGGTCGGCCTGATATCGGTCTCGATCTGCTCCGCCCACGCGCAGTCCTTGGTTGTCTGCACCCTTCGCTTCGTTTGGGCCAGCTCAATTTTTTTTTTCTCTCTAAAGTTGGCAGCAACACTTACTGCTGCAAGTAGCAACAACTTTAAAGGGG
This sequence comes from Sporisorium scitamineum, assembly GCA_001010845.1. NCBI lineage: Eukaryota > Fungi > Basidiomycota > Ustilaginomycetes > Ustilaginales > Ustilaginaceae > Sporisorium > Sporisorium scitamineum. The sequence continues at coordinate 15,778 of CP010919.1, read as the reverse complement.
TATCTTCTATTTTACATTGATCCTACAGTATATGAGGAACAGTGACGACAAGATTTGGGGGAGGAGTGTCTAGGGTGAGGTTGAGTATTAAGCGAAGGGGGGTGGGGAGTGACGGTGACTGGAAGAAGACTATGAACGACTGAAAACACAGGACGATGACTGACTGACTGACTTGGTGACTGAATGAATAGGGTGACTTTGCTGGAGAAAAAAAAAGGTGGTGGGAATCTACTCGTTGGCGACGGTGGAAGCAGCACTCGAAACGATCTCTGGAGTGAAAGCAGCTTCGCTCCCCAGGTCGCCTACCGACCGAGAGGCAAGGGCTTCCACGCTCGCTGTTTTGCCGGCAGCGGCAAGCTTGGCCTGCTTTTGCTGGCTAAACAGCAGAGCCTGGGTCTCGATGAGCCTGGCGGCAGCAGGCGCACCACCAGCATTGCGGCTACGCACTGACCACACCTTGGTGTTTCGACGAATCTTCTCGGCCTCTTCGCCCTGCAGCAGACGCAGCATCTTGTTGACCATATCGTCCTCGTCAATGTAAGGAGCGTGCTTGCTGCGCAGTCCGATGCCAAAGCGTTCGGCGAGGATGGCGTACTCGTGCGTGTCGAACCACTGCGAAAGGACCATCTGCGGAAGACCGTAGTGGATCGCCTCGTTGAACGAGTTGCCTCCACCGTGGTGGATGACTACTTTGAGCGCAGGGTGCTTGTAAATTCGACGCTGGTCGTGCACCCACCGCGTGAAGCGCACATACTCGAGACCTTCGAACTCGGAGAGCGTGATGAGAGAGTAGCCCTTTTCGGCCTCGATCTTGCGACGCAGCTTCATGCTGTTCTTGATCGCCTCGCTGAGCTTCTCGGCGACCAGCGTCGAGGCACCACTGGGTCGTCTCGAGTCGAGCACCGGTCTCTTCTCGTCAAACCCCGGCGAAATGGGTGATACGGGTGCTGTCGATGGCGAAGCGGATCCGGGACTGCCAGGGTTGCGTTTGGGCTTGTTGAGCTTGAACAAGAGCTTGATCTTGCCTCCACTCTGGCGATAGAGTCGCTCAAATGCGCGCAGACACGCTCGGACTTCAGCGTCGGTCCACAGGAACATGCTTCCCATGTTGAGATAGACTACCGACTGACCAGCAGCGTAGGCAGCATCCATCCACTCGACATCTTCGTCTCGTTCACCATACGACAGTGATGGGATCACAGCCTTGTTGAAGCCGGTCGACAGCGTAGGGCTGTGTGGCTTGAACGAGCTGGCATAGTCGTGCGTGGGTGCGTCGTGGTTCTCGGGATCGCTCGTGACACCAGCTCCAACAAAAGTGATCTGGTAAGGCTGTCGAATCGAGTCAGTAAGTCCCGGTGTGTTGAAGTGGATGCCTCCGACACAGTTGCGATCCTTCCATAGAGGCGGGACAATGGCACTGTCGCCGTTGAAGCCCATAGAGTTGAGACCGAATTCGTTTTTGAGGAGAGCGCGTCGTGCGTAAAGGTCCTTCTTGGTTGCGTTGCCCCAGGTCTCGATGAGGGTCAGCTTGAGGTTCTCGAGCGAAGACATGATCGATCTCTTGCGTCTGCGAGCCATTGGGTGCGGGTCAAACAAGCTCTTGCGTGTTGCCGTGAGCGAAGGCGAGCATGGGACTGTGAACATCCACGGCAGACCAGTCATTCGGCATCCAGTAACAAGGTTGGGCGAGAGTGCATCGACAGCGACTGTGCGTGATCATAGCAATGTGATCGGAAAGTCAGCTGCTGATGCTAAAGGAAACCGGGCAAATCCGAGCGTTTGTACTTACTCATGTCAGGCTCGATCTCGAGCAAGCGATCTCGCACTGTTGTGGCTGCGTCACGGAACTCCTGTTCGGTTACGAGAGCCACGATCTGGCAGATCTCCATACTGCTGTAGTCACCAGGCGGCTTTCTGAGACCTTTGAGATGCGATTGCATGCCGCGGGTGCTGCAGACGGCAAACATTGAAAAGGATGAGACCGGGGTCAGCAAGCTATAGTCAAACAAAGCTGGCTCTACGGCGAATATCCAAGGCAAACGTACAAGTCTTCTACAGCTCGGGTACCACCGAGATCGGAAAAGTGGATTCGTGCTGCCAGGACGGGATCATTTTGTTCGCTTCTGAACTCGACGATGGCATTGCGGAAGGATGAACCGGTGAGGAAGGTGACATCGTGTCCGAGTCGAATGAGCTCATACGCGGTTGCGAGCAGCACGTTGATCTCGCCTCGCGCGGGGTTGGCGAGAAGTGCGACCTTCATGATGCGATGTGTTGCAAGGTTGAGGTGTCGTTACTACGTGCAGCGTCAAAGGGTATCCTGGTTTCTAGTCAAGCACTAGGTGGGGGAAGGCAAGGTGGTGGGCAAAGAGCGGCAAAGTTGCTATGAGGAAGGGATCGAGAGACCTTGAACAGGTAGAGGGCGTTGGTGGTGGTCGGAGGTAGAACGAGGTTTGACGGTTGTTTTTAAACGCATTGATGAAGGCAAGAGGGTCAGGGACACGACTGACAGGGGCAATGCACAAGCAAAAGTAAGTCGGGTGCAGGAAGAGCTACATAGCCAATGAAAGCAGCCGCGGCAGCAGTCGATCGAAGAGGCATGGAAGAGCGAGTCGCATCAAAGGACGCACTGTACGAGAGGATGCAGACACGGATATGCGAAAAGAGGTCAAAGAGCCAAGGCGTTGTTCGACACAATGAACAAGGGCGCAAAGGAACCGTAGACTCGGGCCTTCAGTGTTGTTCATCATTACACGAGAGAGATGCGTGGTAGGAGGGCCGAGCTTCTTCGCGAAAGTGACGAAACGACGATGAACACGAAATCGAAATTTTGCGCCTCAGCCTAGTGCGGTGGTCACTGGGACTAAAGCAGGAGCACGGTCGGAGGGTGCAGAGAAGATCACCCGCTTTGCATCCGAGCTGAAGAGCTGCATCGCTTGCGAGCCAAAGTTAGATACTGTAGCTAAGACTGGACTATCGGTGGCGAGACCGAAGACCTGCAGGAATGGCAGCTAGTGTATACAGTACATGGGAAAACAACGAGGCCGCAATCGACCGACCGACCGCCGCTTGCGATAGATAGCTGTCTCGAGAGCAGCAGACAGCGTTGAATGACAGCAACGAGAGACTTGCAAGAGGATGACAATGAGTGTGAAAGCATGTCAGTATCTTCTCATGGTTGGCACCAAACGCTTTTAGGGCTTGCATGCATGTTTTGTGGTCAATGATAGAATCCGTGCTAGCCGACAAAACGCTCGTGGCCAGAGGCAACAACTTTGGTTACGATGCTCTCGGCTGTCGAAGCAGGGTCACAAGGAACGGCGGCGTTTGTTGTTGCAAGTCTTCTAGCGAGTTCGGAGAGACAAAGGAGTGTCCGACCTGTGCATACCTCTCTTTCTCTTTCTCTCTCTGCCATCTTTGACACAAACAATCCAAGAGATTTTACTGGCAGATAAGCATACAGTAGCATAGAAACAGAAAAAAAAAGAAAAAAAAAAAGAAAGAAAGAATAAATCAATCTTCTCTTCTGTAAAAAGAGGGCGCGAGCAATGTGGCAGTCTGAAACAGTCCACGGCTTGTAAATTAAAAAAAAAAAGAACAAATATTATAAAGAAAGAAAGAAAAAAAAATAGAACTTGATTTTGCAACTATAGCGACGACGAGCGAGGCACATCGTGGGATGAAACGCAGCAAAGAGATAAATTGCCAAGTTTCGGCCAATACACGCTAAATCGGCGTGGTGCAAAAAAAAAAAAAAAAAAAAGAAAAAAAAAAGAAAAATCAACAGTAGTAAATTTAATCGCATTAGCTCGCTTCGTGGGAAATTCTCCGACTGGTAGAAGCAGCATAAGAAGCCACGCCGCTTGCTCACCTCGCCGCTTGCAGTACAGCGCGCCACCATGCAACCTTGTCCATGTCTCTGTCGTCCTTGAAGAGAGCGGACTTGGAACGTTCTCAGGCCAGCCGATCGTGATTTGTGATTTGCCTCCGCGATCTAGGCCCATACTAAACCGAGTTTGCTGTGCGAAGGCGACAAATGATCGTTGGCGTTTTGAGTAAGAGAAGCAGAGCATAGGAGAAGCGAGGAGGCACCCTTATTCGGGCAGCTTTGCGGTGCAACGGGTCCACGGCTCATTCGTAGGGCTGTTTCCTTGTGACAAGGTCAAGTTGACAGGACAGAAAGCTAAGCCGAGTGACAAAGTCAGGAAAAGCACGTTAGCGATCGATACGGCTGCTGTTTCGGAGAGAATCGGATCCAGCGGGCGATGTTTGAAAGATCTTTGCGTTGATATGAGAAGTGCGGCCTTTGGCCTGCGGGTGGCTATCGGACCGATGTCGGCGAATCGTCGCCGCCGTCGTAGCAGCAGAGGCAGCAGCGGCAGACTTGAGTTAAGCTAGCAACACACACGGCGGTATCATGCGGCTAGCGTCTCAGAATTATCATGCTGATCAGCGGCACCTCAACTTAGTGTCGGCAACTTTCCCACGAACAATGGAATCACGGCCGTACTAAGAGCCAGTCTGGTCCGATCCGGCTTCGTTTAGCGCCATAGTATTATAAATTCAACACGGTGCCTGGAAACGTTTTCAACGATGCATGGGTACCGAAGTTGCGCTCGTGGCTGTTGGTGGTCCCTGACCCTCATCATCACCCGGAATCCGGATGGTAACTGGCTCACGCTACTTTGATGACCGTGCTGCTGCATGCTATCGACGCTAAAAGCTGGAATTCACCCGGTCACTTTTGACTCACGTCGAACGTGGCTTCTGGTCGTCATCGCAGCTAATCGCTGTCGAAATATACGATACAGGAAGCACGTTCGATCCTAGCTCGATTTCGTACATGTCAAAGTAGTTTCGTGGCTTGATGGTGTGTGCATCGAACAAAGGTGGTGCCATCGCGCTCCCCTGGAAAGTTTGCTCTAACGGCATCCCGAGATATGCTAGTCCACAGAAACCATATCAAGCAAGTCGGCCACATCGAATGACAGCGAAGGCACAAGCATATAGGAATGACACCTTCCAATTGCTTCAAACAGAGCAATCTTCTTTCACATGCTTCGTTCCGAGCTGTTCCTCTACCCTTCATCTGCTTGACACGGCTTGCAAAAAACAGCATATCTGATGGTGACGAGGGCGAATCCGACCATACTCACTTCGGATTGGTCACTCCCGTTGTCAGCATCGATTCAAGCATGCACTAGCACTAGTGCCGCCTTGCTGTCTTCCGTTCCGCGCAAGTTCGTTACGGCACTCTCTCGATTAAGCTCGCCGATAGTTGGTTTGACGCTGCCGCCTATGTGACACTAAGACCTCAACTGTCACCCGTGCAATCGATACGAGTCATTGAAAACAGCTGGCTTCCGCGGATCCAGAGGGCTCTTGTCATCCTTGTCCGGCCGAGCTGGCCGAGATAGGTAGGAGTGGATGGATGTGAAGCCGTGTGGTTCGAGTCGGGCTCAGCATCAACAGGGTATTCGGCAGTGAAGTTTCTCTCATCCGAGCGAAATGTTACGTCTTACCAATTGGTGGTGCAGAAGTTGACAGCGCTCAGTAGCGGACAACCTGCTGTGTCACTTTTTTTTCTTCTTAGTTCACAGTAGTCTCCGTTCGTTACCGAGAAAGGGCAGAACGAGCAGCGAAAACAGTTCTAACACGCACAGTAACAAACACGAGGGCAACATGTCAACAGCGTACCGAGGACGATCCGCCTAGAAGCGAACAGATTAGACCAAAAAAAATAAAAGGACATAAGTAAATAAAAAAAATGGCAGGAGAAAAAAAAAAAACAGAAAAAACAAAAACAAAACAAAAACAAAAACAAAAACAAAAACAAAAACAAAAACAAAAGAATTCCGGATTAGAGCTTTCCTTTTTCTGCTCAAGCTAAGCGTTTTATTACATTCGCCTAGCGCACGCATTCGCTTATTTGCCATGAGAAATCACTGGTAGATCTACTGTACAGAGATGGAGAGAGACAGAGTGCAAGACGACTTTGCAGCGCATGCAATTAACGTCCTTCTTGTCGAGGTTTCATATGCAGTTTCAGTCAAAAGCGATCGAGCGGGGGAACAAAGAAGCGGCAACAAATACCCCTTCTACTACAGTTGCACCGAGAGCGCTGTGCAGCGGATATCATATGCATCCGATTCCTGCCATTTTCAAAAGACTTGCCTGTTTCTTCATCCTCCCACCTTTCTTGTGCGCAAAGACACTAACTGGTCCGGTCGAAAGGTTGACCCGTCGGAACGCCTCTGCAAGTGATACTGTGCGTGACTTGCTACGGACCGAGATTTTGAGGGTGCGAGCTTAGACCAGCTAGCTCTATGGAAGATTCTTCCACTCGTTGCAGTGCAACTGTGCAGGTCAAGACAGCGCGCCATTCCCATCGGTGCCGGTCAACATCAAGGCTTCGACCCTGACCACGGCTAGTGCTCGGCTCGCTTCTTCATTAAGCGCCGAAGAGGGGACAGCACTGGGCAAAGAAAGTTTATCGAGAGCAGCGTCGTTGCCCGATCCTTGTTCTTGAGCTGGGTGCGTTTCGTAGGCAGAGGCTGCAACCAACCGCGGCAACCTAAGTCAAATCTCAGTTGAGCAACACACCCTGGGCATCATCCACTGAGTGCCTGTCGCCGGCCGCATTCAGACCCTTGCTCGCTCTCAACTTGTCTATCGCCTACATCAGCGCTACACCTTCTGTCGCCTTCACTGCTACGATCAGCCCTGCCACCACCATCCCTAATTGTTCCACGGGCGCATTTCGCTCGACACTGTCACTCACTCTCGCCACAAAATGCAGGCCGAACAAGCGTGGAAGCAAGTCTCGTCCCACCTCGCAAGGAGGCCCCTCATCGGTGTGGAAAAATTACTCAACTACACCGAGTACTACCAGAACGGCAATGTAAGTTCAATCATTACGAGCCCCATTTTGCTACTACCGAAGCAAATTCTGACTTGTACGCTGTGCACTTTGTCAACACTCTCACACAGTTCCAATTGACGATCGCCTTGCCGTTCGAGACAAGCCTGTCACCTGAGACGCTGCAACAGCGTTTCGGTTTGGCTGTTTGGATGGCGAGGGGACACATGCCCGAGCTCGGAACCTGGACTGTCCACACAACCAGCGACTCTTCGCTCGACCTCGACCACGCCACTTTCACCGCCATTCAGACCGTTCGAGAAGCTCAACAGTGGATCGACGAGACCATTGTCTTGGTTGAAGACGGCCGCACTATTGAAGAAACGATCAACCTCACTTCCAACCAACGCATCGAGCCCGCCGGAAAGCAGTTCCGCATCTATCTCGTCGCGAATCCGCGAGATGGTAAGCCCGGTATTGTAACGAACGCTTCGCACGTGCTCAACGGCCATCGCATTAACGCACAAGGATGTGCAGTCCTTCAGGCTCTCGTAGATGCGAGGCTCGCAGCTCTCTTCCAAGCCAACCCTGACCCTCGCGCCGCGCTCGAGGCCGTCTTTGTCCCCGAGGACCTCTCTCGTCTGCTGCGAAAGCTGCCCATCAGTCTTAACACTGCCTACAGCGACAAGTTCAAGCCGGGTCCCGAGCAGCTCGAAGCCGGCATGGACAAGATCAGCGAGCGAATGTCCAACAGCATGATGCCCACCATCGGCATCCCGCGCTTCGAGTCTCCTGCCAAGAACCCCGAATACTCGCTAGGCGTGCTCAATGGCCAGCCTATGACCATGCTCAACCTAAGGAGAAAGATTGGCACAGCCGAGCACCGCCAGCTTCACCAAGCTTACAGGAAGCGCGGATCCAGCCTTCCTTCCTTTGTCTACGCATGCATCGTCAACAGCATCGATCGACGCTGCAACGCCAGCACCGCGCAGGATGGCGAAACTCCCGGTGCCAACCTCGCCTACTCGGCTCATGCTAGTCGCTGGTTCCCAGCAGAGACATTCATAACGCTCTCGCCTGTCAACATGGCCATCGTCATGGGCTCTGGCTACCTTTCGCCAGAGGAGCTGCGATCGCCACAGCGTGGAAGCAACCTCAACCAGGACGAACTGTTTGCGCTAGCAAAGACGATCCGCAACAAGCAGAACGCCTACCTCGACCATCCACACATCATCTCGGCCACGGAGCAGATAGGAAACGACCTTGCAGCCATGCTCCAGGACACGGCCATCAAGCAGCAACAAGCAGGCACCGACAACTATGTCGCACTCTCCGAGAACTCGCCCGCCATCTGTCCACCCACCCTCACTTCGCAAGGAGATGTGCGCTTCAAGACGTTCTTTACTGCTCAAGGCGCTTCGTTTGAACCTACACCGTTGCAACCGCAGGAAGAGTTTATTCACATCAACGGAGGCTTCGTGTGCGGTCGCACAACCGACGCTTCCGTCTGCTTTGCCATGTTCAGCTTCCTCGGCAGCTTGACACTACAGGCTCACTTTGACTCGCGCTTCTTCGACGCCAAGTTGATCGATACCATTCTCGACGATGTTTGGTCGCAGCTTCGTGTGCTGGCAACCAACGACTCGGCTACCGACGCTCACAAAGCCAAGCTCTAGGTCTCTTTCCATTGTTCCGCTATGTTCCTTCTGTTCGCGCCCGCATCTTGTTCTTGTCTCAGTCTCATGTGGTTGTTTTCCCATTCCGTCTTTCAAACGTACCACTGCCCAGGTGCATTTTCGCGTGTGTGAGAGCCGAACTCTTGAGATGTTCTGTTGACCTTGCAACGCCAGGAGTTCAGAAGCGAATGAGAGAGAAAGGCATGAATGGAGCAGCGCCGCATGCACTGAGCACGTCGGAAGACAAGGTGATCCTGCAGCGGATGGTGCCTATGCACCTCCTGACCGCGAGGAGCATGGTGCACGCCATCGCCATCGGCAGGCAGCGGTTTGACAAACTGCTCGAACGCTGCATTCCGCATAAAACGGCGACCAGCCGCGAAGCAAAGCAGACCGAGGAGACGCCATCAGGCGACGAAATTACCTACACCTTTGCCCCTATCGTGGAGGCTGAGGGTCGCGCCACCGCAGACAGGGTTGCCCTCGTGGCAACTGATCGTGCTGTCAAGATTAACATCGTGATGGCGGGCAGCAGGACCGCCTACACGAGCGACATTCTAGCTGAAAGCGCTGTAGCCTTCGATCATATCCCAGTCGACGAGACGATACCGGTTGACAAGAACGAGGCGATCCCAGCCGACAAGAAAGAGACGATCCCAGACGATGAAGAGGAAGTGGAAGTGGAAGCGGCGATCAACAATGGGCACTTTCACTTTGGCGTTTGGTATGGGCAAGGAAGCGACTTCGCGACGACCTAGCCCTAGTCCGTGGCCGCACCGCGCCCGCCACGGCCGCCGCCGCCCTGCCCCAATGCGCCGCGATCTCACATCCAAACCAATTCACGGTCGCTCGGCCAAGACACAGGTGGAGTGCCTCGTACGGTTTGAAATTGGGGATGGCCGCGACACGTGAATTTCTCGGAAATGCAGTCACTGCTCTTGTGCCCTGCGGCCCCCTCCCCCTTTTTGGCAGGCCGTCCGGCCATCACTTCGAAGCGGCCGTCCCTTTGCGGACACTGCTCAAGTGCTCTACGGCCACCTTGCAATTTTGGCTGGTACGGCCCGCTGTCCCTTTGAAGCGGCCGTTGCTCTGCTGACACAGGCCACATGCGTTACGGCCGCAACACCGTTTTGGCATGGCCGCCGTTGGCCTGGTGACTGCCTCTGCTGGCCGCTGTCCAAGGGGGTGTCAATGTTTGATGGTCAGAGAGTATGCATTGATAGGACTTCAGTTTGGAATGGTACACCGTCAATGTTTGCAAAAGGATGGATGCAAAAAGACGTGTGAAATGGATCAGCAGTCCAAGGTGGCTACCGTCAGAGAAGTGGGTTGAGCTGAACAACCGATGACAGTTGTCCTGGCAAAGGCCGTACAAAGGATGGGAATTTGGCAGCCCTGCTCTCACGGTCAGTCAGATTGGGTTGTTTGCACCATGCTTTGTGACCATAAAGCTGCAGGCAACAGATTGTGGACGGCAAGAGTCAGATGCATTGTAGCCGGTCAATGAAAGGGGTGAGGAAGACAAAAGACAAAGCTTGCAGCCTCTCTGAGTTACGGTCCACCATTGTCTCCATGGTGGAGAACCTCTGAGATGGCAGGACAAGTGCCTACAGCTGCCAACTGCTTGGTGTGGCCAGGATGATCTCCAGCAAGAGAGTTGGCCGTGCTCCTTTGTCTATCCCGTATGCCCTGCTGTGCGTCTCTTCCCATCGTGCCATGAGGCTGCTGGGCGGATGCTGAGTATAAAGAGGCTGCCTTCTTGCTGTTGGATGGTCTAAGATTCATTCTTTACTCTTCCGCTCCCAGCTCTGCATCCTCTTCACCATGTCTGCCCTTTCCAACAGCTCTCTTGGTGCTGGCACCAACAGCGCCACCACTGACAACACCAACATGGTCTGCAGCGTGCCTGATGACGGGTATGTACTGTATTTGCACAAGCATCACCACACGTCAACTGCACTCCACTGACATCCAGCCTCTCTGCTTTGCAACAGTGCAACTGATGTTCCTGCTTGCATCAGCGCTGCACAGATCACGCAGCTGCAGGAGTTCCACCTCCGCTTGGTGGCTCACCCACGCATCCTGGTCTGCACGCGTCCCAACTGCGGCTATGGACTTGCACTGGTACCATTGGTGAAGGAGATCATGGCACACATCAAGCAGTTCCACTCCTATGCGCTGGACGATGGTCAGCAGGCCAAGCTCACGCCGCTTCTGCAAGAGCTGGACCTGGAGCTTCCGTCTGTGGTGGAGCTCAAGAAGGAGCTTTTGCCAGTGCTGTACATCCCAGAGCTGGCAGGCAGTTACGGTGGTCGCCACTGCACTGTCTGCACGTACAGCATCAAGAGCAAGTCGGCCATGAACAGCCACGTTCAGCAGCACACTTATGCCGACGGTGCCAGCAAGTACCACTGCAACGATGCCATCCAGTTGTTCTGGGAGAACGCGCAGAACTACCGCCGCTATGTACATGCCACCCACCCCACATTGGTGCCTCTGCCTCTGCCTGCAGCACTCAGTACGGCCATGTCCACAGACAAGCTGGACAATGCGGCCAAGGCCAAGGTGAGCACCCTGCTCCAGACAGATAAGGAGCTGCTCCACAGTGCCGGTCTTCTCACCCCGCAGATCCAGCCACAGGAGTACACTGGCAACCTTGGCCCATGGGCGCGTGCTCTGGACTGGCAGATGTACTGGGCTGGCAAGCCCATCACTGCCCTTGGCCTCCTACGTGGTGAGCCCAAGAATTGGAGAGGTGCCCACCGCTACGGAGCACACTGGGTGTACGCTGCTGGCAAGAAGGTGGCAGTGGAGTGGATGAGCGGGCTGCTCAGCTCCAGCCGGACCACGCAGGCCCTCTTCCATGCTCATGGTCCTAACGCCAGCAAGCCATACAGCCTCAACAAGGACACAGTCAGGAAGCGTGCAGAGCTGTGGGCGCACGTGCTGGCACTGCTCTTCCACCTCTTCTTTGACGGCAACGATGCTGGCTACTATGGCAAAGCAACGCCGTATGCTCACCATGGCCTGGATGCAGAGCTGGAGGATGCCCTTCTGCAGCTGCGGGACTTCTATTGTGGTGTGGAGGAGGAAGATGGCGGCGCCAACCCTGTGGTCACAGAGGAAGCAGAGGCACTGCTTCTCCAGCTGTCTGTCCTGCTGGTCACGCAAGAGCCGGTGGACTTTGGCCATACAGAGCAGCTCACCCTCTCGCGCCTCTTCCTTCACTTGTGCGTCAGTGCTGACGGCACCCTCAAGCCTGTCAGCGCTGCCACCTCTGCCATTGCAGCCTTGGAGTTCTGCATCCGCAGTGTGCTGCACGAGCATCTCCTTCATGCAGAGCACGGCCTCCTTGCGCACCAAGACGCAGCGGGCAAGATGGCAGAGGTGGACAGCATCCTCCAGCAGTACGCCTACCACAATAGCCACTCTGCCAGCGCACACTTGCAGTCTCTCCACTGCTTTGGCTCAGCGCTGGCGCACGATGACGGCAGCAGCTTTGCATTCCACTGGAGCAAGGATCTTGCCACCGTCACCTTTGGCCTGGAGGAGATTGCTGTGGAGCGGCTTCCTGCTCTGATGCACGGTACATTGCAGCAAGCAGACCAGCGTCTGGCAGAGCTACGTCTTCTGGCAAATGCCAAAGAGGCCAACATGGTCGATCTGGCCCTGGTGCAGGACAACATCTGCAACATGCGCCCTGGCTTCAGTGTGGCGGATGCATGCCTGGAGCCGCCAACGCTGCCCAGCGTCCTCTGCCGTGCGGTCACTGGCTCTGCGCCAGCAGCCTCTCTGCCGCTGCTGGATGCCTACTCCAAGGAGGTCAGGTTGGACCGCACTGCTGCTCAGGCCTACTTTGCGCTCCACGACGAGTTCACCAAGCTGCTTGCTGTGCTCATTGAGCTCAGCAGCGGTCTGCCAGCCCGAGGAACAGAGCTGGTCCAGCTGCAACACACCAACACGCTGCTGGGTCCACGCAATGTCTTTGTGCACGACGGCAGCGTGTTCACTGCCCTGCCCAGCAACAAAGGCACCGGCCGGCAGAAGATCATTCCACGCTTCTTGCCGCATGCCGTTGGCTGCTTGGTGGTCTTTTATGTGTGCCAGGTGGTGCCATTTGTGCACCTGCTGTACAATGCGACAGTGCAGCCACGCGAGTCCAGTGCCATGCTTCTTGTGGATCACGCTGGCAAGCCATGGGATACCACCACCATCAGCAAGATGCTGCAGTCTCTCTGCAAGCAGTACCTCTCTCCTTCCTCTGCAGGCTTGACCATGCGCACCTGGCGCCAGCTGGCAGTGAGCATCGACCGCAAGCTCATCCGCCCCAAGAAGGTGACCGCAGAAGAGCTGGAGGACCACACTCACGATCTGCAGGCTGGTCACTCCACCCGCACTGCACAGCAACACTACGGCCTGGATGCCAGCATGCTCCACCAGCTCCACGAGGAGACCATGACAGCCATGCTGGAAGTCTCGGAGAGGTGGCACGCTTTCTGGCAGTTGCCCACCCGCTTCCAGGAAAAGGTGGCACAGCTGGTCCCTGCCAGCACTGCATCCAGCAATGGTGAGGCTGTCAAGGCCATCCATGCACTCAAGCGGCAGCTGGATGCCTTCCAAGAAGACGTGCGGTCGATCAAGCAGAAGCTGGAGCACTCGGCCCCCGCTTCTCTGCAAGCAGGTGCCAGCAGAGGCAGTCGCTCTGCTGTGGTTCCGGCTGTGGTTTGCCAAGCTCTCTACAAGGTCACTGGCAGCAGGTGCACCAAGACCGTGGAGCAAGCCTATGCACTCAATGCAATCCATCGCAGAGAGTCACCGCTGATCATTGTCATGGCCACGGGGTCTGGCAAGTCGGCGCTCTTCCTGGCTCCGCTGCACTGGCTGCTGCTGTCCTCTGTTGTGGTGGTGGTGGTGCCGTATGTTGCATTGATGGAGGATCTGCTGCGCCAAAGCAACAGCGCAGGCATTGCTGCCAGCAAATGGGTGGGCTACCGGTGCGCTGACAAGGTGGAAGGCAGCCAGCTGGTCTTTGTTGCCGCAGAGAACTGCTACTCGGAGCCGTTCAGCAACTGGATCCAGAGTCTGCAGCGGCAGGAGCGGCTGGCAGCCGTCTTCTTTGACGAATGCCATGTAGCTCTCACACAAGTCCACTTCCGGCCTGGGATGGACAAGATCAAGTGGCTCGTCTCCCAGGTGAAGGTGCCGCAGTACTTTCTCACAGCAACCCTGCCACCGTCCTTGGTGGCCTCCTTCCAGACAGCGCTCCTGCTTCCGCAAGATGGCACCGGCCTCCTACGTGCAGCAACCAACCGCAAGAACATTGCCTATGTGGTCAAGCTGGTGGCTTCTGCACAGGAGAAGCGGCTCCAGCTGCAGCATCTTCTTCAACAGCACGCAAGCGGTCCTGTGATGGTGTTCTGCAAGGCCAAGGAGGAGGCAGCGGCGGTGGCTGGAGACCTTGGCTGTGCATGCATCACTGCAGACATGGATGCACAGAGCAAGATGGAATTGGTGCAGGCATGGCTCCAGTGCGCAGCAGCAGAGATGCTGCCCAGCAAGCGCATCCTTGTTGGCACCTCTGCTATTGGCACCGGCATCCATCCTCTGCATGTTCAGCTGGTCGTGCACTACAGCGATGCTTGGGACTTGATCAGCTATGCTCAGGAGTCTGGCCGTGCTGGCCGCAGCGGTGGTGCAGCCACAGCGGTGCTGCTAGCAAACAAGCATAGCCGGCTGGAAGCACAGGTCCAGGAGTATGTGCAGGAGCAGACATGCCGACGCATTGCCCTCTCTACCTATTTGGACGGCATGCCCATCCATTGCCTCAGTCAGCCCGACCTTGCACTGTGTGATCTTTGCAAGCCAGAGGCAGAGGAACCCACAACACCGCCGCTCAAGGTGCTTGCCTTGGAGTCCCCACCGCTCTCTGAGAAGAGACCTTGCCATGCCTCCAGCAGCAGCAGCCGACTGCCGTCCAACACTGTCAACAGCTCCAGCTCTACCACATGCTTGCCACAGCTGCAAGAGTCAGAAGAGCCACTGTCCTTGCAGCTCAGCGTGAGCAGTGGACTTCTCCTGCCGCCCACGCCTCCCATGGCCGACACCTCCAGCATCAAGGCATTGCTTGACAGTTTTACCAGCACCTGCTCCCTTTGCTATCTCTTCTGCCGTCAGCACACTTGTATGCAGCCAGAAGGGATCCAGCATCGCTTTGTGTCCTGCCACTGTTGGCCGCAGCTGCCAAGAAGCTTGGGCGCCAAGATCAATGCTTCTGTGCTGGGTCCCATCCGGGCTCAGATGCGCAAGGATCCTCACGTTGCATGCTTCTCTTGCCTGGTGCCCATCGACATCTGCAACAGCAGCCGCTCCAATGCAGGGATCAAGTGCAGCAGACGGTATGCTGACATTGTCCTTCCTGTTGTAGTGGCCGTCTTGCGCAGGGAGGATCATTGCCGGACAGTGTTGCAGCAGCTTGGATTGCAAAAGATGGATGTCAAAGCGGTGGGCAGCGCACTTGGCTCTGCTGTTGTGTACAAAGGCGAGCGCGTCTTTCTTGCCTTTGCCCTCTTTGCAGCTGCTGTGGAAGCGGTGGTGTGAGTCTGTCAATCAAAGTGATCATTGCTATGTGGTGCGATGTGTGTGTGATTCTTAGGGGAGTGCAGGAAGCGTCCAGACACTCTTGACAGTAGGCTTGGTGCATTTTGTTTCCATTTCCCTTGAGAATGTCCAAGATGTGGCCAGGATGGATCGGATTTGCTGTCAGTGACGTGTTTGCATCTCACCCTGACCTCCGACACAGCTCATGATGGCAAAAGAATCCAAGATGCGTACCATTGACTCTGTAGCTTAGTGGCTGATCTTGTTGTTTTGGACGGCAAGCATTGAGAACCCACAGTAGTGGGAAAAGGGGCCATCATGGGATGGATGCGGGTTTGAATCCGCATTGCCGCACATTGTGTTAATCCTCTGTCGCAAGCAGAAAGATTCTTCTCTCACACCCAGTCTGGGTTCAAGTGTTGTTGAATTGCTCTGCTTGTGATGGCGTCTTTTGTTTTCTTGCCGCTCACACATGCAGCAGTGCACACACACAGCACTCAACACGGCATGGAAACACGGCACTCAACTTAGGGTTAGGGTTAGGGTTAGGGTTAGGGTTAGGGTTAGGGTTAGGGTTAGGGTTAGGGTTAGGGTTAGGTTAGGTTAGGGTTAGGGTTAGGGTTAGGGTTAGGGTTAGGGTTAGGGT